>CM038672.1:293014411-293614411 GCA_021605145.1 Aegilops bicornis | reverse complement strand
AGGAGATGGCTAGCTATTCCTTAGGATTTTATTCCTCAGAAAGGAAAGAAAAGGAATAAATCATAATTCAAAAATATTGTATGGGACTTGGCAATATTTTTGCATATCCAAGGATTAGGAGAATAGGAGGGTCTCTCGGAACAGATGGGAGGATCAATAGATCAAGGAAAAAGATGGCTCCTTTGTAATCACAAAGGCCACATTCAAATTCCAAAAATTGGAATTAGGGTTTGAAAGGATTTGAGATGATGCAAAATAGGTCTTGCCCACTGACAAAGACATGAGCAAGGTTTTGAAAGGTTGGAAATGACAAAATTCCTCAGAGTCATCCAGCAAACTCTGGAGAAACTTTTGAAAATGAGTGCCAGGAAGGAATAACAGCTCAAAAATTGATAACCCAATTTTGGGGCTGTTACAACGATTCACAAGAAATATGTCAACATCTCCAAATATATGCAAGAATGCTATGGGGGCATTCTCATGAGCAAGGCTAAATGCATCGTTGCACTCAATACATGGCAAATGATCTAGCATGATTGAGGCAACATATGGAGATATATGACAAGAAGCAATAACAATCATGTGCAAAGCATGTAGATCACTACAAAAAAAAAGACACATCCATGACATTTTGGGCCGAACGAATTTTTTTTCTGTCATACATATGACACTTCCATGACGATAATTGTGACAAAACCCGTTATCATCATAGATGTGGTTGGCTCCTACTTCTATGACAAAAAATCATGACAGAAAATGGGCTTTTCATCCTGGGCGGGCCGGAGACGCAGCTGCATGACATTCTTTGGGCCGTCCATGACGGAAAAAACCGTGGTAGAAGCGAGGGGGAGGAAAATTTCGGGGAGTTGCCGGTTATGGTGGGAGGTCGGGGGCCGAACGATGCGCGTTTCTCTCGTACACGTGCGAGGCGTTGGCTCTAACTGAACCCGAGCGAGGCGTTGGGCTCTAACTGAACCCGGCGATTGCACTGCAGGCTACGACATTCTTGAACCCGGCGACCGATCGATGGCTGTTAATCGAACCCAATGGAGCGATTCGCCGCTCTGCTGCTAATCAAGCCGATCGATTGGATGAGCGATGGCGTTGCGAGGGGTTTGGATGAACAGTGAGCGGTGGCGTTGCCTCTGGATGAACAGGACCCCGTGGTGTGGAGGGTTGGATGAACAGTAGACGGTGGAGGGGTGGCCATTGAGGGGTGGTTGAACAGGACCCCGTGGTGTGGAGGGCTGGATGAACAGTAGATGGTGGAGGGCTGGATGAACAGTAGACGATGGAGGGCTGGATGAACAGTAGATGGTGGAGGGTTGGTTGAACAGTAGCCGGTGGAGTAGCGCGGTGGAGGCTGGATGAACAGGAGCCCGTGGAGGCTGGAGGAGGTCGAAGGTGGAGATGAACAGTATCCCGTGGAGTCCTATTTTGCGGTACGCCACACCCCTCCCGATGAACATGACACCTGTTTCAACCGTAGCGCTCCAATACAAGTCCGTTTCATCCATTTTGCCGTATGCCACACCCCTCCCGATCAACAGGACCCCCGTTTCGACCGTAGGAGGTCCGTTTCCTCCGTTTTGCGGTACGCCACACCCCTCCCGATCAACAGGACCCCCGTTTCGACCGTAGGAGGTCCGTTTCCTCCGTTTTGCGGTACGCCACACCCCTCCCGATCAACAGGACCCCGTTCCGAATGTAGGAGGTCTGTTTCCCGTAAGCCAGGCCTCGTTTCCATCGCCTGTTCCGTCCAAGCCCTCCCGATGAACACGACCACGCATTCCGTTCCGACCCAGCCGGTTGGCTCGCCATGAACACGACGACGACGTTGTTTCTCCGTTTCGACCCAGCCATGTACGTATGCGCGAGTAGGAGTTCGAGACCCTGCCCGTATGTACGTACGTGGACGTATTTTCTTTCTTGCACCCTCGCCGCTGTACGTACGTGTACATGCTACGTGCGCGCCTCTACATCGACACGTGCGCGCCTCTACTACGACACGTGCGCGCCTCTACATCGACCCGGTATATGCATTACGCGTTCGCGACCAGAATGACAACGCTACGTATGCTTCGACCAGGTGGGTCCCGACTGCAGGCACTTCCTTGCCTGCGAAGATGTAGCTGGTGGGTCCCAGCCGCCGGGGGGGCGAATCGTTTTGTTTTTTTTGGCCCGGACGCAGTTCATTGCGTGCGAAGATGTAGCTAGTGGGTCCCAGGTCGAGGAGAAGCGTTTTTTCGCGAAATCGGTGGCCCGTCCGATGGGTCCCTCGTCGGTGGAGGAATCGTTATTTTCAGCGTAATAAGGAGGCACTTCCTTGCGGCCGCCATGGACCCAAATTGTCAACCTCTCCACGTCTGATGCTTTTCCGATGGAAGTCGATTCGTTGACCACGTTGACCACGCCCGCCGAGAGCACCGAGGCGGTGGACGACGGCGACGCCTAGGAAGGGATGATGCGAAGTGGAAGCCCGCGGAGAGAATCTGAGGCTAACTGGTTCGGCTGCGGTGTGAGGTTCTTTGTTGCCTTGAGAATAACAGGGTGTGGGTGAGTGGAGGGATGGCACGCCAGCGGTGGGAGTAGTATGGGGTGGTGAGGCCTCCGTGGCAACCTGACCCGGCCACGGAGGCAGGAAGCGGCACGACCTGCGCTGCTTTGGGCGGCTGGACCAAGAAGAAGAGAGGTTGAAGAAGCACTACGGCCGTTGGATGGACATCGTACGGTCACTGAAGCTAGAATCATTTATATTGACTAAGTTGACAAAGCCCTTGGTACACTCTAACTTAGTAGGCCCACAGGTCAGCCTCCGAAACGGTGCGCCCCAAATGTCAGGGGGAGTAATCATTTTTTGGGCGGCCGAAGCTAAGAATATCCGAGATTGAAGAAGGAGCACGACATCCGTTGGATAGACATCCAACGACCCTTCTTCTGCTAGAACCGTGTGTTCACTATAATAAGTTGACAAAGCCTTGCATACGCGTCAACTTATTTTTTTTAGGGGACGCGTCACTTAGTAGGCCCACAAGTGTGTGGCAGAGAACTTATAGCCCATTTGCGTTTTGTAAGAATGTACATCCCATTTTTTGAATTCTAATGGAATTTACAACAACCCATTTACAGTTTGTTAAAAGTACAACCCATTTTGTAGCTAGGACAATGATTAATAATTTCAACCAACCGTTGAAGACAGAATTCAATAAAATTTCCCAAATTTTGATGGGATCCGAAATATTTTTATCTCGAAATTTCTAGTCAGATTAAATATAAATTTGTATTACGTAAAAATCCAACAAAACATTAGCATAACAATGAAAATTTAAGATTTTCAAAATCCATAAATAATATTTTATAAACTAATTTCGTGTTTGGTGCATTTTTTATAATTCTTGCCCAGTTTTATAATTACATCCCATTTATTATTTTTAAAGCCCATTTTCTTGTTAAGCCTAATGCATCCCTCCTAGGAAAGATTTGCAGCCCAGCGGGGCGGAGAATAACAAGTTGACCTTGCCTAGGTATTCCTCAAAAAAACGTATAGCTGGGCTAGCCCTTTTCATCTTGAAAAAGTAGTATCTGGGCTGGATATCTGGCTTGGGCTAGGCAGACCACAGCCCGCCGATTAATACCCTGCTCTCCTCTGAACAACAACGAATCATCGCCAAGAAAAACTCTGCGGTGCTCACGCCTCAAAAACACAAATCTTGCTCGAGCTGCTTGGTCCCAGCTGTCGGCCGCACCTTGTGCAATTCTCTCGTTTATATTGACTACATAGGTTGACAATGGTGTGGGACGGTGATGTCAGGAAACCAGGAGAAAGCAAAAAAAAAATATAGTTGTACATAATAAGGAGGCATTTGCGTACGTACGGCTATGGCCCTAGTGGTTCCCTAGTGTCATCCAGTCAAAATAAAGTCATCTCTTGAATCCTCATGTTCGTTGACCATGTTAACAATGCTCGGCGCCACGGCGAGCGCAACAACTCGAAGGACAACGGAGAGGGCCTCGCGGGCCCTACGGAGGTCGATATGGCGCCACGCTCATTCAGAAGCCGGGATCATCGGACACCTATGAGCACCTTCGAAACCGAGGCGGCATGAAGCGGTAAGGCCGTGCTTGGGAGCTCTGGTTTATTTCAAACCTGTATTAACATACAAGTGTAATTTACTCGTCATCGGAAGGCCGAGGTGCAGTAAAGTAAAACCCGGAGTTCTGGCGTGTAATTTGAGAGAACAGTGTATATTTTACGAGCACTGCTATATAGACGACATTACCAGACGATACATGCACGACGTCCGTATCATGCCATCCATGGGCAAGGCTGAAACAGCAGCTAACGGCTGGATTAGCAATCGTCCGAGTGTCATTCAGCATTCTTATCGTGTGTGAAGTACTTCCGATATTTTACTAGTCGAAATCGACCAACCAAGCACCTTCGCCCGAGACCATCTGCTTTAATTTACAAGCATCAATTTTACAAGCGGTTTTGGTTGGAAAAGCAGCGATCCAATCACGGCCTAATATCATGAGTTGGTCGGAAGATCATATGGTTTCACGTCTAACCTACCCGACATGTCATTATAGGCTATGAATGAGGGCCTGTTTGGTTCCAAATAAGTCACCAACTTATAAGTCGAAAAGTGAAAAAAGTGACTTATTTTGCCAAACAGACCCGACTTATAAGTCACCTCAACTTATAAGTCATAAGTTGCTCCACCCCAACTTAAAACTTATAAGTCATCCCCTTTAGCATCGGTCCCTCCACCTGCATGGTGTTGATTGGTGTGGGAAGGTGTGTCAGGTGACTTATAAGTCAGGTGACAACCAAACAGGCGTGACTTATAAGTCATTGGTTTTAAGTCACCTGACTTATAAGTCAGGTGACTTATTGGAACCAAACAGGCTATGAAACATCAGACGATGAACTTCTTACGCACGGAAACAACAGAAGAGGATGATCTTCTTAACAAGCAAATCACTGGCATTAGATCAACATGCAAAACAATACGAAGCATTATTCTCAGGAGGCATGATGAACATCTCGTGATGCCGCATGCCACAACATTCCAAGCTCAACTTTGCAATCAAACACAAGGCCTGGCATTACATAGACAATATTCAGAACAAACTCTTAACACAGGAATATCTCAGCAGAGTAACTATTTACTTCTAACTCGAACACATGAATAGGAAAAAACACTCGACGCTGCTCACAACAAGGGAGTCCCACTCAAAAATATCAAATGCATGTCTTCTGGCTAGCATCAATGAGCAAATTTTGACAAGGTTTTCCAATTCCAATATATTAAACTAACGTCTTCTTGCTAACATCAATGATTAAACTTTGACAAGCTTTTCCCATTCAAAATATGTAATGCCTATGATCGTATCCTGTCGTAGCTTCTTGTACTTTTTTGGGTACTTTTTGCCCAGGGCACTCCACGTGTTGTTAAATTGCCAATGGTCTCTGCAGACTAGTCATGTCACCGGTGTCTAATAATACTCTGTAAAGCTTCTCGGTCATTCCTTCACGTAATGTACCGCAACCAGTGATCGCTTCTTTACGCAAAGTGGAGCGACCAAGCTGGACCCGATGCATGCAGTTTGCCTTGGACACATTGGCTCCTTTTGTGCAGTTCAACTAAAATCGAAGTCGGAATAAAACCGAGCTTTAATTTTGATATCCCTGTAAGCAACAATAGGTATAAGGGAAACAATTACTGAGAAATAACGGTTGATGACTTGTCTTAATGGGAAACAAAGCAGGAGAGTAGCAACAAGCATCATGTCTGGGTTGGTCCCATTTTTGTTAACTACTTAATGGGAAAAGACAGCAATACAATAGCTTCAATTCAACATTTATTTAAAACAGTACCAATACAAGTAGCAGAACATCACAAAGCACACTACACAATCATGTGGATGAAGGCCTGTACTGACCTTTCATGAGAACACCAGGATAAAATACGAATCTGCTAACACGAATAGGAAATCCAATCTCCTTTTGTGTAGTTGCACTGAAATCAAGCAAAATGTTTCGCGTAGCGAAGCAAAATGTCGCAATAGCAACAAGTTGAATAGAGATCATGTGGTTGAGACCAAGATTTGAAACAACTCGACAGAACACCGAAACAAATCTCGATCTCCTTTTGTGCAGTTCCACCAAAATTAAGCAAAGTCACCGTGTGGCATTCAAGTTGAACTGCATAAAACACTCTTAAAACATAAGTGTTTGAGTAGCGAATCAAAATGTCGCACTAGCAACAAGTTGAATCGATACCCTGTTTTAACGAGGGCAAAAAGGAAACAATTACTTTCCGATAAAGGAGGATGAAACAAGCGGTGTGAGAAAGAAGCATCTAACTTATCTTGGATGGAAAACAAAGTAGGATAGTAGCATTTCTAAAACGGTTGCATTGACTCATATTAACAGAGACACTCTCTTGAAACAACATTCGTTAAAAAATATAATTTACTTTTAACAGTGGCATTGCTTCAATTTTCCGGCGGCATTCTTAGATTAACAACAGGAAAATAGTTGTATGGGACATGCTAGCACCAAGTGCGACCACACTTATAAATGGGAGATGCAGAGTATGTAGCCAAGCAGCATATCTGTGTTGGTCCCATATTTGTTCTCTTTGAACTTTTTTCCTATGTGAGGGCAGCAAATCTAGTCCTGCACAAACTACCCGACCCCCAGTTTCTTTCCCTTTTCAACAAAGAGATCGGTTCCTTACAGATGTGTGTACTTTGGGTTACCCCTTTTTCCCTTTTCGACCAACAAAGCGGTGGATAGCCAGTCTATACTACTTTTCCTCCCTCCTTTCCTCATTGAACCACGTCCTAGATTCATGCTCCACCCCACCGCACCTTTCTTTCCTCTTTGAACCAAGACTTAGATTCGACTACAGATCGAAAAGATCCACATGCAGCTAGAGCAACGACGGTTTCAAAGAAACTTATACCATAGGGTCGTCGGGATGTGGCAAGGCGTGCGGCGGGAGGCCGGATCTGCCCACACTACGTAGGGCAGCGAGGAAGAAGGGGTCGGTGGCCCTCCCTTACGAGCCTTTGGGTGAAAGAGAACAGCACAACCCGGCGGTGGATTGCCTCCCTCGCCAAGGCGATAGAGTTAACGATGCACCTCCTCCCCTTCACAGTGCGACGGGATCTGACGCCTCCTTCACCGGTGTGAGGGGGAGAGAGAGACAAGAGGCCAACGCAGTCTTGTTTAGATCTGGTGAAGAGAGGGTGAGAGACTGTGAATATAGCAAACCCTAGCAAATGAACGCTGAGCCTCTAGCGTGTAACATATATGTATTGCGGCGAGCGTGTGGAGAGTGCAAACCCTACGGAACAAGCGCCGAGGCTCCCGCTTATATATATATATATATATATATATATATATACTAATGTAGTACAGACTGAGCTCCGGTGCCTTCACTCCATCTGCTTTTGGTTGTATGACAGGTGAGCCAGCCACATTTTGGGCCCACCTGTCATAAAAGCAAAGGCAGGTGCACTAAGTCAATGAAGCTGCGTCCATATAGTACTCTCGTGTGTATACGACTAATATATAGTGGAGTGGTTTTCTTATTCTCTCCATAACAATCGTTTTAAATTATGTAAGTACGAAACGAAACTCTTTATTTAATGTACAGTGAAGAAAACTAGCACTACTTCCCATGAACTAACGATCCACGCCCACGCGTCCTGGTCGCACTTCCGGTCCTTCACGTGTGGTACACTACCCTCCCTTAAGTGAACAACCACACATGCGCCAAATTATCGGAAATTGTGTGAGAGTGTGTACAAATAAAGAATTTTAATTTCAATTATCGGAAAGGTTTGAGAGTATTAAAAAGTTTGAATTCAGTCAAATCTAATATGCAGAGTAAATAAAAATGGAGGGCTACTGCGTCCATCCGTGTTTTTAGTCCACACCATTTTTTAAATCAAAGTTAATAGCTGGACAAATAAAATTACAGGGGAGCTGGAGACAAAGTCGTGAGAAGGCTTAGAAATCAATACAAAACTTATGCTCTTAGTACCAACGTCGATCTTTCTTCGAGGAAACATTTGGTTCATAGCCAATTGTGTGATAAAATTGCCCCAACGTGAAAGACGACTGCGTCTCCAATGCAACCAAGGTGAACCGACGAAGGATATCATCTTTGTGCGTCACAAGCAAAGAGCACTGATGGAAGCCAGCTTGTTTTTCATTGAAAATCGATCAGCTTCACCAGCCGACGCAACCATGAGGCGCAACCATGAGCATCGATAGGTCATCGTGGTGATGCATCATCCATTTGGCATCAAGTTTGGGTGAGGCACCTATGAAGTTCGAAAAATCCTCACCGTGGTCTGCTTTCTTATCGATAATTAAGCTCGAGGAAGGAAGAACCACTGGCGAGGACGGTGAGGCGGAACAACAATGGCCATCCAATTTTGTGCAGTTCCACTAAAATTGAGGAAGATATGCCGGGTATGGAGACACGCATCGCTGTTTCCAAAAATATAAAAAAGGGTTAATGAAAAGTACACCAACAAACAGAAGCATCATAATTATATCTTGATGGGAACTAAACCAGGATACCCGAGAAAAAGAGCATTTCTTCATTTAACCATGATAGTACTACCACCATATGGACAATGACCGCACAACCACCATGTACTTTTTGTCGAAACAACATGTATACCTCCACCGAGGCATAAATTAGGACAACTTTTCGAGTGGCATTTCCTCTATAATAGTACTAGTAGGTGATGTTGGACCAGCCGACGAACACTAGCTACCATGCATGGGGAGCTGGGGAGTAGTCGCATAGAAGAAAACCACGCATAGCGACACAGGGAGCTGGACCAGATACAAGAAGTTATACCTCAGGTGGGCGAGATGTCGTTTAGGCGGGCGGGTGGGATCTGCCCACACGACGGCAGCGAACAAGGGCGTGGAGGATCTTCATCCGCGCCAGCGCCGGCTCCGAGAGGACGGTGCGCATCGGCTCCCTCCGTCGCCGACGGCGACAACGTCAACGCTGCACCTCCTCACCTCCCGCAGCGGACGGGATTCGGGCATTCGGCCGGATCTGTGACCACCGGTGAGGAGAGAGATAGAGTGGACACTGTCATCTTGTTTTGATATGGAGAGGGTGAGAGAGCGAGACACGAGAAACTATATCAAACAAGAGGCTATATGGAGTAAAAAATCTCTCCATAGCAGTGGTTTTAAATAGAATACTGGCGTTCGGAAAAAAGAAACGAAACCGACGACAATTTTTTTAAGGGTCTGTCTAGGACACATCTAGATGTGACATAGTTATGTCACATCTAAGTTGATGTCCACTCTGTTTGTGGTCTAATTTTTTTGTTTCTTGTTGCTACATTATATACTTGTGGGAGCTTAGATGTGATATCCTTAAATAACATCTAGATGTGAATTAGACAAACTGATTTTCTAACATACCAAGAAAGAAAACTCGATCAAAAACACGCCCCGCTTCCAGTCGCGAGAGTAAATCGCACACACACATAGACATAGACATGCATATCCGTGTTTACGTAAAATTCCATTTCCATCCCCATCTCCAATCATATTTGTCCAACTGGCACATTATTTACGTTTTTAATTATATGCGCAACAATATTAGCATACAACATCTCTTGTTTGCGCACGTCCGGACCGCTGCCACGGCCGGTCCTGACCAACCCGAACCCTCTTCATCACTCACGCGTGCTTCCCACCTGAAGCGGTCAGTGCCGCATTCATGCCCGACAAGAGCGAACGCGACCTCTCACTGGCGCCGGCATTGAAGCGGCGCGCCAGCCTAGAGAGCGTCGCCCGCGCCGCTTCCTGGTGCACGCGGCTGCTCCGCGTTCAAAGGTCACAATAGCCGGCTACACCATGCATGTAAAAAGTTCTTGGGAGTCCGTGCTACAGCTAGCTGTCCTCCCCCAACTCGTCAATCTCTTCCAGTAGTGCTAGTAGTACTCCATGGCGCGAGCCATCGACTAGCAAAGGGAAAGTTATTGTATACTCGGTTTTGCGGTGAGTGGCATGCCGAGTGACCGTGTGGGGTCGAGCCGTGGAGGAGGGTGAGACACGAACACGACGCGTGATTTAAATGTTGGTTTTGCTCGATGGCGCGATCCAACAAAACGAAACATTGGTTTCTCTCCGTTTCCATTTTTTCTCCGGAAAAACGGAAACTTTCCACTCCATTTTCATTCCTATTCCAAGGTTGCCCCGGTACAAAATTCCATCAAATACAAAGGAAAACTAACACGCATGCTGATGCATCTCAATGATTCACAGATTATACCCAATATTTACTTCACAACTAAAGAAAAAGTTGTGAGAGCGTGTACTTATAAGAAAAACTATTGATGGGGTCACTATGACTTAAACCCTAAACCCTAAACATGATTTAATTCCCTGGCCGGTAGAACACAGCCGAAGGAAAGATGGTCGGCACCCTTGGATCATACGATGCTTTTGTGCAGTTCCACTAAAATCGACTGAGCATCCACGATGGCAAAGATATTGAAGAAGTGTGATTAGAATAATAGTCTTGACACTAGTTCATGAGACATAAACTCATCACAAGTAGAAGCCGGTAGAAGTAGAGAAAGATCGACATGGACATGGAGCTATGGCAGTGGAGCAAGCCGGCTCCAAAAGGAAGATGGACTACCTGGGACGTCGGGCTGTAGCTAGAAGGGTGGTTGGGACGCAACATCAGCCCATACCGCCGTGACCCCCGATTGGGACGCACCGACTGTGGGTTTTCTCCCTCGCCAATGTCGACCGCGTCTACGCAGAACATTGTTCCCTTCCCCCAGCTGCGGGATCAGGCCCGTCGTTCTATGCTTGTGAAGAGAGCAACCTTAGCAAGGAGGCTTGTCGCTTAGGCTCCTGCTAGTGCATATATAGTGGTTTTCTTTTTCTCTCCATATCAACCATTTTATATTGCGTACGTGTCATTCAAGAGTGAAATGATGGTTGCTTCTTCCGACTAACTTACTGTGTGATTTGACTGCTCCTTAGTGGCCCCTACGTACTCCCCTACGTGTATGCAGCGATCCTGCGTACACATGGACGCAAAAAGCAGCATAGCGCCCTAATGCATGCATGTCCGAGCACACGACGGAACACACTGCAGTCACGCTTAAGTGCTCAACCTACACGTGCATGCACACACATACTCGGTCAGGGTGAGCTAGTGACCGTATAAACACCGGAAAATATATATATTGAGCGCAATGAGCGTATTATGATGTCCACTGACCGTATTTTTACAAATATACAGTGATAGACAGTGTATTTATCTCGTTTGAAATTAATCCATATTAACCAGAGAGGAGGCAGTATGGACTAGCATTACTTATGTAGCGGTGGCTCATGAGACAAGGAGAAACTTTTGACTAATGCAAGATCTCCCTCGCTCGAGGCGGTGGACGTGCAACGATTAATTCAAGGTCGATTGCGAAGCACACACTATACTACTAGTGCTACTATTGTTCGACTTCGAATAGGCGAACAGCCAAGCGCAAAGTTTACTAGTACTAGTACTACTAATATAGTCTATAAAGATGCGTAAGCACTATACTAGTACTAGGAACCGGATGGAGGAAGCGTCTGCACTCTTATTATAATTTTAAAATGTGATAAAGCAATCTTCAACACATTTGGTTCTCTTCGAGGGTTCTCGCATGTGATAATGGAAGTTGATTGCATGGAACAACTGCCACAATTCTTGCTTAATTCTGGCTCATATCCTGTTACAAATAGTAGCGCTCGGTAATATTTCCTCTTTTTTTGTTATTCAGCATGTAAAGCAATTGACCAAACCTTGCGGCGCATCTTCGTGCGAACCGTGCTTGCTGCACTCTGAATGTGGCCGAGAGCTGGCTTGATGAAACACCTTGCTTCCTACTTCTTTTTTTGTGGGGTAGCTCGCATCCTAGTGACCAGTGTCTTGGCTGATCGTCCTAAGAATGCTTATATATGAATAAAGCTCTCTCATTTACCCGCAAAAAGGATTAAGACATATTAACCAAAAATGAGGGAGTATGGACTAGCACTACGTTTTGGTGTGTCCCGTCAACTCGCAGAATGAGGAGAAGCTTGCAGGACAAGGTGAAGCTCTCTTACGCCTTTTGACTAATGCAACCTACCCTCGGTGGACATGCATCGATCCATTCGGTGTCAGTTATCGAGGCATACACTGTAGTACCCAACATGCGGAGTACCATCATTGTTCGACTTGGCGAAGAGGCGAAGAGCCAAGCGCGATAATGGTAGTACTACTACTAGAACCGCATGGTGGAGCGTCTATACTCTTATTTTTTTATCTCTGAAAAAGTACACGTTTATTCCGGAGAAGGGCAGAAAACGGCAGCCCAACATGTAATGAATGATATCGATCAACCAACCATGCTCGAATATATCTTGGCCTCCATGCGAACCCGTCTCTGTGTTCTCGCTCCTCGTCTCTCTCAAGGAACAGCGGGTTGGCTCTTTGCCGTCAATTGAGATCGGTTTGCCAACACTCTTGTCCCACATGTCAGTGATATGCCAAGAGGAGGTGCGTTGACCGACCGCCATACACGCATTTCTGGTTTTGAACCTTCATACTACTCCTCCCTCCGTCCACAGTTCTGGTATGCGCTTCATTATGATGCATTTCTCTCAATGCATTTCCACCACCGAAGAGACTTTAGACGCAGCGTTTGGTTTAATGCTCAATTAATTAGGGCGTGGTAACCACAATCAAGTCCACAATTTTCTCTCCATGTACTGCATACTACATTACTATGGAGTGGAGTAAGTGCATGCATGTGTGTACCGGGGTGGAAGCACTTTGCATGCATGTGTACGCATTATTCCCTCTAGTAATAGGCGTCGTGCTATAACTACCAATGCTATTTTTAGGCCGATCGCTAGTCGCCTTGGTCCATGAGATCTTTTTCTTTTTTTACGGCGCTGTATAAAAAGTGACGGATGGAGTATGAGCGGATTCAAAGAAGAGCGTATTGATGGTTGCTTCTTGAGCAATTTACGATTGGGAAAGGTGGGGCTTACGATTTGTTGCACATTACTCACTATTAATGCGGTATAGCGACCGGGCTGAGTCTCCCATGCGGTTGTGCAGTGCACCCTCGGTTCTTAAATATACTCTGGAGTATATTTGTCTTTCTAGAGATTTCAATGAGTGACTACTCAAATATTTGTCTTTTTAGAGAGTTCAAATGGACTGGCACATACGGATGTATATACATATTTTAGAGTGTAGATTCTCTCATTTTGCTCCCTATGTAGTCATTTGTTGAAATCTCTAGAAAGACGAATAGAATATTTAGGAACGGAGGGAGTACACATACGAAGCAAAATGAGTGAATCTACACTCTAAAATATGCCCGTTTGAAATTTGTAAAAAGACAAATATTTAGGAATGAAGGAGTATAATTTTGTGCATGGCACATGGACCCGGATGATGAAGAGGCTTAGGCAATGCTATCAAGCTTCCATCATTTGTTTACATAATTGATGCACTATACAAATAATTTTCAGTGAGACATGAAATTGTACAATGGTGTGAGCTTTCACTTCTGTTCGCATGTCTTGCCATGGATGCTCTTTTCGGAAACAATAAAAACAAACTTCCTTGCTAATGCATGTCAATTATTAGCGGTCGAGCTAATAATTACATCTGGCCCGAAGACAGAGTTGTGAGAAGGTGTTAAATTAAAATTGATCCATGCTTTCATTGGCGACAACGTCCCCCATTTCTGTCTAAATCAACAAGGCATGTTGGGAAAAAATAGCTATGCGGAGCATGCAACATTCGATCATTTTGTGCAGTTCCACTAAAATAGAGCCGAAAGCATCCCTGTTCCAAAGATATTAAGTGTGATTACGATAATAGAGGACTAGCGATGAAACAATAAACACATAAATAGAAGCCGGTCACCTTTGCAGTCTCTCTTAAGACTAACTAGTTGGAGAAGATTAGGCTCAGAGTTGGATGAGGAGGATAGAGCAAAACCGATCTCCCTTTGTGTAGTCGCACTGAAATGTAGAGACGTTGTCCATGTGACATTTTAGTACAACTGCACAAAACACTCTTAAGAAAAATGTGATTTCTGCAGTTCACCAAAAGGTCGCAATAGCAACGAGGTGAAATGGATAGCCCTGTTTGCAAAAAAGAGGTAGAAAGGAAACAATTACTGGCCAATAATAGTTGATGACACATGCGACGATGTTACCTCTTGAGCACTGCGTTGGATTTCCCCGAAGAGGAGAGGATGATGCAGCAAAGTAGCGTAAGTATTTCCCTCAATTTTTGAGAACCAAGGTATCAATCCAGTAGGAGGCCACGCACAAGTCCCTCATACCTGCACAAAACAATAGCTCCTCGCAACCAACACGATTAGGGGTTGTCAATCCCTTCACGGTCACTTACGAGAGTGAGATCTGATAGAGATGATAAATAATAGTTTTGGTATTTTTTTGGTATAGAGATGCAAAGTAAAAAGTAAAAGGCAAAGTAAAAAACAAAGCAAGTATTAAAGTAATGGAGATTGATATGATGAGAATAGACCCGGGGGCCAAAGGTTTCACTAGTGGCTTCTCTCAAGAGCATAAGTATTCTACGGTGGGTGAACAAACTACTGTTGAGAAATTGACAGAATTAAGCATAATTATGAGTATATCTAGGTATGTGTATATAGACATCACGTCCGAGACAAGTAGACCAAAAAGATTCTGCATCTACTACTATTACTCCACTCATCGACCGCTATCCAGCATGCATCTAGAGTATTAAGTTAAAAACAGAGTAACGCCTTAAGCAAGATGACATGATGTAGAGGGATAAATTCATGCAGTATGACAAAAACCCCATTTTGTTATCCTCGATGGGAACAATACAATACGTGCCTTGCAACCCTTTACATCCTTTGGTAAGGACACCGCAAGATTGAACCCAAAGCTAAGCACTTCTCCCATTGCAAGAACTACCAATCTAGTTGGCCAAACCAAGCGGATAATTCGAAGAGACTTGCAAAGATAACCAATCATACATAAAAGAATTCAGAGAAGATTCAAATATTATTCATAGATAATCTGGATCATAAACCCACAATTCATCGGTCTCAACAAACACACCACAAAAATAAGATTACATCGAATAGATCTCCACGAGAGGGGAGAACATTGTACTTGAGATCCAAAAAGAGAGAAGAAGCCATCTAGCTACTTGCTATGGACCCGAAGGTGCAAGTAAACTACTCACACTTCATCGGAGGGGCTGTGGTGATGATGTAGAAGCCCTCCGTGGTGGATGCCCCCTCCGTGAGCTCAAAACAGGCCCCAAGATGGGATCTCGTGGATACTGAGGAAGTTCTTGGCGGTGGAATTAGGTTTTGGCTCCGTGTCGATCGTTTGGGGGAGTGCGTGGGTATACATAGGAGGAAGGAATGCGTCGGTGTTGCAACAGGGGCCACGAGGCGGCGCGCCCTAGGGGCGCCCCCACCCTCGTGACCGCCTCTTTTGTTCCTTGGAGTAGGGTCCAAGTCTCCTGGATCATGTTCGGTGAGAAAATCACGTTCCTGAAGGTTTCATTCCGTTTGGACTCCGTTTGATATTCGGTTCTTCGAAACACTGAAATAGGCAAAAACAGCAATTCTGGACTGGGCCTCCGGTTAATAGGTTAGTCCCAAAAATAATATAAAAGTGGAAAATAAAGCCCAATATAGTCGAAAACAGTAGATAAAGTAGCATGGAGCAATAAAAAATTATAGATACGTTGGAGACGTATCAGACGACAAAAAAGAAGCATATTCCTTGCCTTAAGGGAAGATAACAACACGGTTGTGTTTGTCTAAAACGGTGTGAGGAGGAGAATGCAATATGGAAAGTACGCTGGACGACCTACGTTTTGGGCAAAGAGCTATGGAAGATCCACATGCAGCGACGTGGGAAGACGGGCAGTGGAGCAAGGCCGGAGGGGATACCTGGAGGTCGACGGGATGTAACTAGGTGAGCAGCGGCGGCTGGAATCTACGAGCAGGTGGCGTAGGCCCTGCCACGCCGGATCTTGGTCAAAGAGAACGGCGTGTACCGCAGATCGGGACATGCTGCCTCGGCGCCGTCGAACGGAGAAACGATGCACTTCCTCCCTTTCCCCCGGCGGATGGGATGCGGCCGGATCAGTGACCAACAGTGAGAGAGAGAGGCCACTGCACTCCCTTTCCCCCGGCGGACGGGATGCGGCCGGATCAGTGACCAACGGTGAGAGAGAGAGAGGCCACCGCAACCTTGTGTGAGATACTCACGAAGAGCGACAAACCGAACGCAAGGCTCCATTGTATACGATGAGCGGACTACCTTTTTCTCCATAAAAATCGTTTTATATTACGTGTACATGCCATTGAGCGCTATAACTTTATTTAAAAATAACAGCGGCAACGCGTCAAGTCGAACTTTGTTTCGATGCAGGCGTGGTACACGACCTCCCTAGGTAAACAACCACTACAGCGTTCAAATTAGCACGTGGGCTGCCATTTCAGAAAGAAATGAGCTCCACCGTGTACCCATGCTGGTGTGGCTGGGCACGGCGTGAGTACGTGCACGGTGCACCTATTCTCTTCTTGTATACGTACACCACCTATGTGGGGTTGTTGAGAGAGATACAAACCTAGAGATATAGTGTGTGGGTTCTTGAGAGTTTTTTGGGTGGGGGGGTTCAATCAAAAAATGTAACATATGCAATGTGTGTGAAATAGAGTCCTGGATATAACATATATATAGAGGGGGCGATCCACGAGAAGAGAGTGGAGGTATCACCGGCTTGAGGTGTCCATAGAATCGAAAAGAGGGATGATGTGTGTGTGTGTGTGCGCGCGCGATCGATAAAGAGTGCCATCGAATTTGTGTGTGCCCACGTCAAAGATATAGAGTGGCTGGCCTACTGGAACGTGAGAGGGGACATGTGCAGTTTGTATCTATGGCATGGATACCTACCTGCAGCGCTCGACTATCGGTGTGTGGTGGGGGAAGAGGGAGGCCAAACTAACTATAGAGGTACAATGGCTGGTATATGTGTGGAGGAGGAGAGAGGCCTACCTCATGTATTAAGGAGATCGATCTGCCTCATGTATTAAGGGAGATCGATCGGCATCCATGCATATGTGCAGGAGAGGAATAAGGTTGGGAGAGAGATAGAGCTAGAGTGTTGGAGGGGTGGTAGTGGAGTTGCTTCTAACAAATGGTGGGATAGGCTTGCTAGACAAGCAGAGGCACGCCTGCAATATCAATAAGAGAGGAGATGGCTGCTTGTTGTGCGTGCGTGCGTGTGAGAGAGGCGGGTCAGAGGCATGCACAAATGATGAGGGGACGATGTGGCTGTGGTAAGCGAGACATAACTACATAAGAAGATCAATCGCCCTTTGTTAGAGAAAGGAGAGACATAACTTGTGAGGTACGTCGATCGATGGGGGGGTAGTTAAAGTCGATCCGGTATATGTTGGGAGATCGATCGGTATACATGCATGTGTGTGTTAGAAGCAATCAAGGCACGAGGAGAAGGATAGAGATAGAGGGATGCATGTAGGAGGTGGTACGAGAGGCATACTATATCGAGCGGGGAGGAGTGTGCGAGTACGAGAACGATGAAAAGAGTGGTGGGAGTGAGGCATGGACGATGACAAGAGAAGAGGAGAAGCTTGTGTTTGTGCTAGGCACACCTTGCTAGAGAGGCATATCGATCGATGTGTGCCATAAAGAAGGAGCTGGGGGGCCTACACACACCGTGGGTGAACGACCTAAAGTGAAGCAGCCAATTTCTTGTGATGGAGCTAGAGAATGTTGAGGGAGGGTGAGAGGGATGCGGGCGTGTGCATGCACAAGAAAAAGTTAGCGCTAGCTACAAAGATAAGAAGGTTGTGTGGGTGTAAAAGACGAATAGAGATCATATATACTTCATTATAAAAAGCGAATTCGGATATTTGAAGAATTTATCATAGTGTTTTAAACCGACGCATGTGTGAATATATATAACGGTGATACACATGGTGTGTTTATGAACATGTTATACTACATTTAATATATTTTATCTCTACTCTTATAAAAAACAGAGTTGTTGATGATGGTGTGCCTGCCATCCTGCATTATAGGCCGTCCGATTTATATCTGGCGGATAGCAAGGAAACTATGATGGTTGAAGTTGGCAACAATCATGATTGTAGATTCTTATTGAAATAGAGAAACGAATTCAAATTTAGTTCGAATTGCAGCGGTAGTATAGACATTTCGAATGCACTAAAATGTTGGTATGAGTAGGTTACATGCATTATATAGCAAGCGAAAAAACTTAATCGGACATAACATGGATTCATACTCTCTCCTTCCATCTATATAGGGCGTAATGAGATTTTTAAGACTGCCTTTGACTATTGACAAGATTAATAGTACATGACATGCACAATGTGAAAATTATATCATTGAAAGAACCTTTCATAGACGAAGTTAATGGTGTGCTTTGTGTAAGTTGCATGTCATATATCATTGCTCTAATATGTGGTCAAAGTTAGCATCGAAAAACGCATTAGGCCCTATATAGATGGAAGGAAAATAACTTTGAATAGCATTTGTATAGTAAAACGGGGCAAGACTCTCTCTTTGTGTGGTGTGGATAGTTTTATTTTTTCATTTTCTTTTTGGTTGAGGGAAGTGCGAATTGATTTGGTACGTACAAGTAAAATATTAATACACGTTAGGCTTGTCCCTAAAATTCAACCCGCGTCTTGTTATATCCCGAAAATTCAGAACCAAAACTGGTGCCTTCACAACCCGTGCCTTGCTATCCCGAAATTACAACGCGCGCGAAAACTCCCTCCAGCTGCCAAATCCCGACACGTGAAATCCCCCTTCTAACCCTGAGCCGAAAGGGCTGCTAGTTTAAATCGGCGGGGGTACTTTTGTAACACACCCTACATTTTGGACAAGCGCGTCCCTAAGTCATGGTTCCCCCTCCCATCGCCTCCTTTTCGCCATTCGAAATCGAGCCGCCATAACCTCTCCGCTCCGGCCATGAAACCCCACCCTCCTCCGTCCGCCACATCACCGCTGCCCAGCCGGAGCATCTTCCCCGACGATGTCGTCCACCGCAACAGCTCGACGTCCCTTGTCCACCTCCCCGGATGAGGATCCGTCGTCCATCTCGCCGTCCCGCCGGTTCAGCCGCCCCATCCTCCACCTCCAAGGAGCTGCTCCGACGATCTCCTTGTCTATCGCGGCTGCTCCATCCCCACAGCGCCGCCTTAACCTGCTCCACCGGAACTGCAGCATCCTCACCGACTCCTCGGATGAAGCTGAGGCCTACTCGGTGCAACCAAAGAGGTTGTACACTCATCGCATCGCACCTTCTCCTTAACTCGACCTCCCGGCGCCGACGGTGATCCATCGCGCACCCCCATGGCTCGGCTACCTTGAAGCCGGCTCATGGGCGACATCTCCACAGCGGCTCTCCCCTAGTGCGAGGCCCCTTGGCGGCCGGTGTCCATACCACCGGATCTGCTGCTTCTTGCTCCGGCTCTCGCTCCTTCGCTTCCTTCAGCTGCTTCTTTGCTGCTCGGCTCTCGCCGATCGCTCGCTTCGCCCACTTCTTTGCTGCTCTCCCCTCGCTTGTCTTCTTTGCTCTGCTCTGATTAAGCCACACTTGATCGGGAGTCGACTTTTGGGTCGATCGATTTTCAAGGGGTTGGGGGGCTCACGGAGTTAAGGAAGAACCACCCTTGGCGGGACGGGGCTCACCGGAGAGGTACTCCACTATCTATCTTAGGGTTCGGGGTGGGGGCGGGGCCTAGAGGGCTAGCCGGGCGGTGGTGGCGAAGTTGTTTGGGCGGCGAGGCGGCGCTGGGGCCAGTTCGGCCGGTGGTGGCTGGCGGCTCGAGGATGCAGGTTGAAGATGAACTGC
Source organism: Aegilops bicornis (assembly GCA_021605145.1). Lineage (NCBI taxonomy): Eukaryota > Viridiplantae > Streptophyta > Magnoliopsida > Poales > Poaceae > Aegilops > Aegilops bicornis. The sequence goes on along the minus strand of CM038672.1, from coordinate 293,594,423 downwards.
AGGCCCTCCTAAACTACATGTCAAGTGCCTCTCTGCTACCATTGCGTTCGGTTTCAACGGTAGCATTGATTCCTGATAAATTTCAGTTTGACAGTTAAGTTCGAGTCAACAGGTTTTACCTCATCTGTTGTAGTCGGTGGTTTTTGGTGATGTTAATTTTACATCCATTTTACATCATCTATTGGAGATGCTATTAGAATCCCACTTGAGATTGACGATGTACATCTTGTCTTTGCTTCAGCCTTGGCGTCTTCTGACTCATCGGAGCTGCTCCAATGACGAAACGATCCATCACAACAGAAAGCGATTGCCATGGACGCCGCTCTCTGATTCCTCAGATCTTCCTCCACACCTCCGACAGCCACCTCTACCTCAAGCTGTTTCAAATGACCAACCCAATGATGCTTTGAGGTCGACACGGCTACGGCAAAGAGGTTGTACACTTGTTGCATCACTTATTACTATACATCACGTCGATCCATTAGGGCTATTTTGGTTCAACGGAAAAACGTCGATCCACTGGTTGTTACCATCACTCTAAATTTCTGCATGCTCTCCTTACATATTCTCACCATATTTTTTTCCTATGCATGTCAGATATTGTACACAGTCATTCTGAAAAATGTAGAGAAAAAGAGAACAGTTTTGCGCGGCAATACAATGTCATGCAGACATCGCTCCATGGTGGGTTCAATGGAAAACCCTCCCCACCCCTCTCCAGATTGTAATCCAGAGGAAGATATCTATTCTGAGGCGTATTCAGATGCATTGACCACTCCTATTTACCCCCAAGGTGTTTGCTCTACCTTGGCATGATGATGTTAGTCATATCATGCATATGTTGCCTTGAAGTGCCTACTTTTGACATCATATATGTCATCTGCTTAGTTTTGACATGTTACGTAATGCCACCTATTTAGTTTCTATATCATATATAGAATTATGCGCCTCATGTCTTTTATCCAGCCATAATATATGTGAAATGTGCAATGCCATCCTGTTTAACGGGCATCATATATTTGAATGATATCTTGCCCATCATTTTCTTCATTACATTTCCATTTGTTGACAATGTTTGTACATTAAACTACTCTTCCTGTGAATCAGCCATTTGGGTGGGAGATGGAAAAATCTGGAGTGAAAACAAGGCCTTGAAAGCGAGCATGCTACACCGTCAAGCAGATCTCTTGTTGGGTCCCGATAGCTCCTCAGAGATGGATTCAAAGACAGATGATCAGTCCTATTCCGACACTGAGGTGTATGCTCTAACTTGGCACGGTTATACTGCTCATATCATGCATATGATGTCTTGCATTGCATAGTTTAGACATCATATACACAATATTCAACACCATGTTCTTAGTTCAGACATCATATCGAATGCCCTCTGTTTAGCATATAAATCACATATGTGAATTAAATGATGCGATCCTGATTACTTAGATAACATGTAGGTGAATTATGTCATGCAATCCTGTTTAGTTATTCATCATATCTTTGAATTATGTTATGCTATGCTATCCAGTTTAGATAGACATCATATATGTGAAATTATGTCATGCTATCCGTTTTAGTTAAACAATATGTCAACTTGTAACATCCCAAATTTTCAATTTGGAATGTTATACATAGATCATCATTGCATATCATATTTTTGTTGCATTGTTGGCTCGATCCTAGAAATTCTACGCAACTCAAGGACCCACGGAGAGAGTTGGGGATTTTGTTATTTTCATATTTGAGTTTTCTCAAATTTTGAAAATAGGATCATTTGATTTTAATTATTTTATCTTCAATTATTTCTATAACAAAAATCTGAGAGAGGGAATAAAATGACTTTCCCAAAATAAAGAAATAATGAGGATTTAATAATAAAATCAAATAAGATTTTATTTTGGAGTTTTCGCCATTTTATTTGAAATTAGAAAAAATGTGCGTTTTCAAAATTTGCATTTAGGCCCCAAATAAATGTTCATCTTGTCCAACTTGATTTTAGAAGCCGGGAAAATTATTCGGGATTTTTGGAGTCGGTTTAGTATTTCTTTCGTTTGTTTTTCTGCGCTAAATTATTTAAAAAAACGAACCGACCTACGGTCGTGTCCGGACTCGGCCGGTAGGCTTTATAAGCCGGGAAACCAACCCGGCCCAGCCGCCGCCGCCCGCCCGCCGTCGCAGCGTCGCCCATGCCGCCACGTGACCTCACGCCACGACCCGCCGCTCAGGTGCCTCGAAATCCGTCATTGCCGTTTTTGTAGAAAACCGTTCGATTTTAAATCGGTTTAAATCGGTTTTTTAGTTTCCGTTTTTTATTAGATCGGTTTATTTATTTTCGGCTCGGTTAAATAGCGAGCGTTCGCTCGTTCGTTCGTTTTAACGAATGTGTTCTTCAGATTAGATCTAGTTAACGAACGTTCGTTCGTTAACACATTAAATCATTTTTCTTTTTCTCGGATTTAATCCGCGATTTTTCTGATCGCGATTTCTGATCCGATTTTCATTTTAGTATAAGTTTTCGCTCGTTTATCGGAATCAGGCGATTCAAGCGCCTGGAGTTTCGTCTCGAAATCCTCTTTTCGAATAACCAACTTAAACAAGTTTTTGCCTCGGTAAAATTTCACTTAGATCCAGATTAGTAAAACGGAGCTGTTTTCTTTTGCCGTTTGACTTCCGTTGCTTCGTTTGATTTGATTCTTTTTGCAAACCGGAGTTCTTAAGTTGAACTTTCTGGTTAGATCTTTTGTTTGAGTTTTACCCGTGCATTAGATCAGTACTTGTTGTATGCTTGTTTGTTTGTCTGCGATAGAATACCCGGAGTGCGCCGCCTGTTACTTCGAGTCTCTAGGTTTCACGGATCATCAGTAAGGCAAGTAACACTTTGATCATACCTTTTCTACTACCCAGTTTTATTGCATTAGATCAATCCTCAAACATTGCATGATTAAGATCTAATTAAATTGTGGGATGGGAAGTAGATGAGGTAGTACCTATTACACATTTATTATCAAACCTTTGGGAGTTACTTCTCGTTTGCTTATTATGCCATGCTATGCTAGTAGGCGTGGATTGGGTGAGTGTATCCATGACAGATGTGAGATTGTTAATTAATGTTTTACTTAAGGTGGCAACTTAAACACACATCTGGGTGGATTGAAGTACACAGTTTCGAGATTTTGCTGTTTTTCTTCGGACCGCCACCTAGGCTCAAAGGGATCATGAGATTATTCATGCTAGAAACTTCCGTGTGCAGCCACATGCTACTATGGGCTCTAGCATAGTTGACTAAGTTGTGCGAACTCTTACGGGTAGACTAGCAGATGTACGGGTTGTAGATTGGTACGGTCTACCCATACGTAAGGTGCAAGCGCTTCTGAAAAACTATGTCTCGGTCATCCGTTTCTCAAACACCATGTAGTGCGAGAAATCAAATGGAGGAGATTGAGTCTTGTGGGGAAAACTGCACAAACCTCTGCAGAGTGTATAAACTAATCATGGTTAGCCGTGTCTCCGGTTATGGACATCTTGAGTATCTAGTACTTGGATATCATATGAATCTCATCATGTTACTCTAATTAATATTGTTGGGTTGTTAAAGAGTACTTTTAATTGGGATTGAGGATGCCGTCAACCATTCTCAATGTTTAACAACCACCATGATAGTTAAATAAAATTTATTCCTTTGCAGTAGGGAAAAATTGGCTTTACGCAAAACTGTAACCATAGAGCTTTCCACCAGCCATATATGCATGTAGTATATGCTTACTCTTTTATTACTCTCTATGTGTTACTTTGCCAGCATATTCCATGTGCTGACCCGTTTTCGGGCTACAACATTTCATGTTGCAGACTTTTCAGACAACGACTAAGGTGCTTAGGTCGTGGTTCTATACTCAGTGATGCCGTTGGAGTTGATGGACTCGCTTATTCTTCCAAGCCTTCCGCTGTTATCGTTTTTAGATGGCCTTAAACCATATTTATTTTATTAAGTTCTCTCTTGAGATATTCGATGTAATAAGTGTGTGATTGCTACTCTGTTATAAATCCTTCAAGTACTGTGTGGTGTCAGCATTACTGATCCAGGGATGACACTGAGCATAGAGATCAGACTGTTTGAGGTCTGGTCACTACACAACTATTTCATGCCCTCTTTTTTCCACACTATCTATTGCATCTGTCTCTCATACAATGTATGTACATTCAACTATGTTTCCTGTTTATCAGCCATTTGAATTGGAGCGGGTGATGCCAGTATCTAGCGGAATAAAAACACGGTCTTCAAATAAAATAGTGCTACCTCTTGGTGGAGATAGCACCCCGGTTGTACATGCACAAGAACCAGCCCTACCACACATAACCCAAACTCTCGCAGATTGTACCCCTACTGCGATGGAGAGAGAACCAGCTTCACCCAATCTAACCCCAACCCCAACCGATAGTAACCCAGTTCCTGTTGACACAGCACCATCTCCACCATAGAGCTCCCAAACAAGAGCAGTTAGTAAGGCAGCTCTAGTACCCAAAGGGCCAGTACTATCACGACGAACCCCAACTCCACCAATTAGTACGCCTATTCCTGTGGAGGAAGCACAAGGAACCAGTCGTAGTTTAGCATCTATCGCATTTGATGTTGTTAAATCGTATGTGCGTATCTTCCCATCTTGGAAATATTATCTTCAAGATGAAGGAAAATGCCGATTCAGTGTTTGTCCGGGAGTTATGTGTAAATCGTTATTCATGGCAATTACTTTGCTTCGGCCCCATACATCCTACCTCCATGATGGTTATAATACATCAAATTTTCCCATTTTTCTCTATAGAGAAGGACCTATTTGGAAACTCGGGATGAGGTAACCTGTGCTAATACCTCTGCTATCTTCAAGAATGCTTGGTGGCGATGTCGGAATTACACCAAGAAAAGCGTACTTCACCGGCAAAGAAACTCGTCAAATTCCCTTACGTTCTCCCGATACACATTTCTTGGACGATGGTAGGAACGCCTTGTTCTGTACTGGTCCCGAACCAAGAATGTGGTAAGGTCTATGAGCTCATTTTATATTTTTAAGTATTTTATTCTTGCGTCTTACTGTACTATGTTCATGTAGAACAAGTGCCTAAACCTGAAGAACAACTGTTCTAATTTAAGATTCCATTGTAGTTCAAAAAAGCGCTAGGCGTTAATTGTGCGTTTTGCCACCGCCTTGTGCTTTACTGACCAAAGCGCATGCTAATGCGCAGTTATGCACAGATTATGCGCAGTTATGCGCAATGCGTTTTGCCAACGCCTAGAGCCTAGGCGCGCTTAAGCGCTCGCTTAGGCGCGCCTTTTTTAACTATGATTGCTTTGCTCTTGTATCACTTTATTTACTCATACAAACTTATTTTCAAATTGAAGGAACCAATCGAAACTCCAATGGCACAACAGTATGTTCACGCATGTTTCTTTAACAGTTTGCTCTTATCAATAGCTCTGTTGATTTCGGTTTCAATTGTGTATACAGTTGACTTTCATATCATGCACATTACTAGCATCACAACAGAGCCAATAGTGTTGTTGTACATGTAGACCCGTGGTACCCATCTGAAATCTTGTTATGCCGTAGTTTCCCACGCTTTGTATTCTTTCACTCTGCTTTGTCTTGAACTGATATGATTTGAACCGTGTCTCTATTTTGATTTGGCAAGACAATGCAAAGGACCATAGGACATAGATATATGTTTGTTTGATGCTTTTATTATGTACTAGTACTTGGGAATAGTAGACTTGGTAGTTTAATCCTGTCCACCTTACTAATGAACTGGTTCACCGAAATGAGTTTCATATACTAGTACATGCTAAACTTGTTATGTGTCTGCTTGTTTCTTCTTTTAAAATGCTGACAGAATATTGGGGAAGAGTGCCTTATTAAGCAATGGTAAAGGAAGTAATGCAGATAAGGTTCTGGATAGTGACACATCCTTGTTGGTCTCCAACAAAGATGATAAAACAGCTAAGGAAGACTATCTTGAAGGCAATGAGACAACCCCAAAGTCCCGTCTTGGTTTAGTGTTCGAGTTCTTGGCCACTACCGAATGCACAAGCTATTCAAACTCACTTTATGCGAATCAGTTTGGTTTCTTGAGTCTCAACTACAAGCTGAAAGACATCGATCGGATGTCTTTGCGACAAGAAGCGGAAGGACTGCGGAAGTCCCTGGAGCATTCACATGCATACTTTCCGTGCAACAAAGAAGCGTTGGAGGATTTTAGCGCCAAACAGGACAAAGCTAATCAGCTTGTTAAGCTTATTGCCAAGATGGTGGATACCGTGATAACGCTTCTTGAGCTCTTCTCGTTGTTTCATTTATGCTCTTGTTTTGCTTCCGCGTTTATTTGCACCGTGGCCAATTTTGACGGCCGATGTATGTAATATGCTGCTTTGTTCCCTATATTTGCCACAGTGGCGAACTTTGATGCCCAAAGGATGTAATATGTGTAATGGCGGTAATAGGATAGCCTTAATTGCTTGCTTATTTATTTCCTTATTGTCTTGTTTAGTTGTTTGCTTGTAGTCACTGCAGTTCTTTTTTACGTGTTTTTCTAGTGGCCACAATAGCCTATTTTTGGTAACTAGGCCAAAATAATCATGGCAACACACGGACTGTTGTAACCATGGGCCTCCTACAGGCTGTATGATCCATGGGCCTTCGTTCGGCCATAGGACCATTGGCCTTCTATACGGGCCGTAGGATCCATTGGCCTTCTATACGGGCCTTAGGGATCAATGGGCCTTCTGCGGGCCGTAGGGTCCATGGGCCTTCTACAGGCCGTACGATCCATGGGCCTTCTACGGATCGTACTACCCATGGGCCTCATACGGGCCGTAGGATCCATGGGCCTTCTATGGGGCGTATCATCATTTCGCCAATCATGGGCCGTACTATTCGTGGACCATAACGGGCCGTTAATAGGTCGTATTTGATAACTCTATGAAAACAGCCCAACGGGTTTTTTTTGACATGAAAACGGCCCAACGTATTAACGGTCCGCAAATGGGCCGACTGTAACGACGGGCTGAATTTGGCCCACAAGCAGAAAATGACAGTAACGGGCCGTATGTAACCGAATGCTGCAAATGAGCCCAAGAATCAATGGGCCCTGAGAAGGCCGAAAGATAACTTGGGCTGGAAACGGCCCAATGGAAAAACGAGCCGTTAATGGGTATAAAGTGATACACTGTTCATTACGGGCCAGTTTCACCACGGGCTGTTACCGGGCCAAGAGTCACAAAGGTCCTCATATGGGCCGAAAGAAGTCATGGGCCACACATGGGCCGGAAGTTAAAACGGGTTGAATCATATTGGACGGCCCAGATGATGCTACTGGGCCTAATTCGGATAGGGCGTAACGGGCCCTGGGTTAGCGGGTTGTAAATGGGTTATATGCGAACAGGCCGTTAACAGGCTTTCTGTGGGCCGGCCAGCCACCTTTTGACCAAGTCAAACGGGCCAGTCTTTTCATAGGAATGGGCCTCTGTTGTGCCGTGCCACGTGTCTCCGTATCATAGGCACCTTCGGTCCAATGAGCGGATGACATCTGTCCCAACGGTGAGCCGACACGTGTTTCCTCCAGCCAATGATGATTTTACACATGGAAAATCCCCATTGGTCGGGGTTGTTAACGGGTTATCGGATCCAAAACCTGACCCAATAGCTCAACGGCGTTCCGTTACGGTGGATGCCACGTGTTGGTCACCCTTGACGAAAGCACTTCTGTGACGCGCGATTTATCGTCATGGAAGTGGACACTTCCGTGATGATAATTTTGGTAATGTCATGGAACACTTCTCTGACAAAGACAGTATGACAATCTTGATTCTGTCATAAATTTGTCATGGATGTACATGCATGACAAAAAAAGCGACCTACTGTGACAAACATGTATCATCACGGAAGTATATTTTTTTTGTAGTGGATGATTCTCATCAACCGCATGAAATGAGCAAGTATGAATCATCGGTGATGCAACAAGGCAAGCAATCATAGTAATCAAGTCATGAAAGCTAATAGTGCAAAGATGCAACATACTAGAGGAAATCATGGCAATCATGTCATGTGAGCAAATAATAGGCATAGGCAATGCACATGACATATCGCAAACACGAACACAAAGCAAGAGCGTAGTATAATCATAGGCATTGGGCACAGAACAAACATGGAAATAACAAGTGATATCTCCACCACACTTGCATATACACATACAAGTACTAGAATCAATCATCATCTGTAATGCGAAGCATGAGTCACAAATGCATGGTGAAGGCATAGGAATGGGCATATAATACAAAGTGAACATGGCAAGATGGGGATAGAATATGTATTGGACAATAACTCATAGCCAAGTGAGGGCCATGTAGAAGAAATGCGCGAAGTCTTTGCGCGAAGATAGCGGTGGTAAAGACAATCCATAGAATCCCAAGTCGTCATTGCTCTCTAGAGCTCATTTTGTCAACTCATGGGATTGTGAGGTTGACAAGTATTCATGGGTACCTACACAAAAGAGACACAAACCAAAGAAATTGTGTGCATGGTAAATGTACACATCATCCATGTTGATGTGTATGTGCACGTGAGAGTTAGCACAAGATAAGAACCACTCAAAGAAATTTGATGCATGGTAACATGTCATCCATCATGAAATAATAGTTGTTATGTATGTCACGTTGGGACACAAATTGAGCGGGCAAGTATATGGCACAAAAATTGAGCGGGTTTTCTACAACCGGACATTAACAAATTCCCATCTGCCTCATAACCGCGGGCACGGCTTTCGAAAGATAATACCCTGCAGGGGTGTCCCAACTTAGCCCATTATAAGCTCTCACGGTCAACGAAGGATATTCCTTCTACCGGGAAGACCCGATCAGTCTCGGAATCCCGGACTACAGGACATTTCGACAATGGTAAAACAAGACCAGCAAAGCCGCCTGAATGTGCCGACAAATCCCGATAGGAGCTGCACATATCTCGTTCTCAGGGCACACCGGATGAGCAGTCCGTACAACTAAAACCAGACCCCAAGTTTCCTTGAGGGGGTGCTGCAAATCGCTCTAGTTTGGGCCAACACTCAGAGGAGCATCGGCCCGGGGGGGTTAAAATAAAGATGACCCTTGAGTCTGCAGAACCCAAGGGAAAAAGGCTTAGGTGGCAAATGTTAAAACCAATGTTGGGCCTTCTTTGGAGGAGTTTTATTCAAAGCGACTGTCAAGGGGGTCCCATAAATCACCCAACCGTGTAAGGAACGCAAAATCAAGGAACATAACACCGGTATGACGGAAACTAGGGCGGCAAGAGTGGAACAAAACACCGAGCATAAGGCCGAGTCTTCCACCCTTTACCAAGTATATAGGTGCATTAATTAAAGAAGATATATTGTGATATCCCAACAAGTAAACATGTTCCAACAAGGAACAACATCTCCATGTTCCAACAAGGAACAAACTTCATCTTCACCTGCAACTAACAATGCTATAAGAGGGGCTGAGCAAATCGGTAACATAGCCAAGCAACGGTTTGCTAGGAAAAGATGGTTAGAGGTTTGACATGGCAATATGGGTGGCATGATATAGCAAGTGGTAGGTAACGCAACATAGGCATAGAAAAAGAGCGAGCATCTAGCAAGCAAAGATAGAAGTGATTTCGAGGGTATGGTCATCTTGCCTGGAATCCCGCAAGGAAGAAGAACGAGTCCATGAAGAAGACAAACGGAAGTAGTCGAACGAATCCTCACAACTCCGAACGAAACCGAAGCTAACGAGAGAAGCAACCGGAAAGAAGCAAACAACATAGTAAACAACCATCACATACACATGGCATGATGCACAACCAAGTATGATGCATGTCCGGTTTAAATAACATGGCATGGCAATATGCACAAACAAAACTACAAGTTAAATGGAGCCCAATATGCAACGAGTTGCATATTGACGAAACACCACATCAATTATTTAGTTCACTCCCGATTAGGTACTCAACAATATTAAATATTGGTTAACATGGCAAGTGGTGAAGCATAACAAAACCATACCATCTAAACAATTTAAATGGGGCCGGATATAACAAACAACAAATCCGGTAAATCCCCATATGCATTTAGCAAATTAATGGAAACAACAAATATAAACATTTTAAATGTTGTAATTATGATGCGGATGACATGTGCAAGTTTTAAGCAATTTTATGAAAATGTTGACATGAGCAAGATACGAGGCATTTGTCACCATGGCGGAACAAAAAGGGTGCCACGGCAGCGAATCCGAAAATGATGCCACATAAACATATCGGTTCCGGTAGCTCATGGAGATACCGGTGCAAAAGGAGGCGTGCGGATGTGCGCAACATGCTACAGATGGTGGGGTGCTCCCGACTACCGGGTTCCCACGGGTTAGGGGCATGGAAACGAGTGACAATTCAGACACGGTGCAAACACGAGCATCTCATACAACACATGCATTCGGTCCACGGGTGATCATCTCGGGATTATACCTTCGAAGCGTCCATATTCGTAACGGATCGAGTTCGACGAAGGAAGTAGTGGTACACGGGCCGTAGTGGAAGTAGTGGTTCACGTTTCGTAGATGTTCGGGGTCACGGCGAGGAACTTGACGTCCACGAAGTCTTCAAGGGTCGACGGTAGTGGTACACACGTTGTCGGGGTACTTGTCGGTCCTGTCTTGGCGTACGGTAGTTGTACACATGTCGTAGAGGAACTTGATGCATCCGAGGTCTTCGGGGTCGATGGTAGTGGTACGCGGTTATCGTGGTACTTGGCGAGTCCGCGTAGTCGTAGACGTTCCAAGGTACTTGACGCATCAGCAGGTGTAGTCGTACATGGTGTCCGCAGCAACATGTCCATGATGGCCAAACAAACCAATAGCGACCGAAGGCAGCAGGGTGCGAGGCAAAGCTTTAGCGGTGGGAATGCCATGGGCGTGCAACGGAGCAAAGGGGGCGTCGGGGCTCATGGGCGGCATGGACGGGCAGAAAGCGCTCGGGATCGAGCTCCTCTCGATCCAGAGCATGGATGCGACCGCGGGACGGAGGTGGAGGCCCAGCGAGGTCGGCGGCTTAGGCCTCCATGGGGCGGCGAAGACGGCGGCCGCATCGGCCTTGGCGCGAAACATGGGAGGCGGAGCTCCTGCTCGGGGAGAAGATGCGAGGGGAACCGTGTGGACGAAGACGAGACGCGGATCTGGGCGGCGGGAGCCCATCTCCGACGATGGTGGCGGTGCTGGAGCGAGAACGAACGCAGGGGAAGGCAGAGAAGCTCGCGTCCATGGCTTCGCAGGGGACTTGGCGCGGCGACGGCGAACTGGGGTCACCGGGATCCGAAGCAACGGAGTCGAACTCGACCCGATCCAGTCAAAACGAGGCGCCTGGCTCGCCCTCGATGCAGAGGAGGGGCGGAGCAGAGGAGGAGGCGAACGGGCGTGGGGAAGGCAGCAAGGCGGTCGGAGGGGTCTCGCTCCTCTCTCTTTCTCTGTGGATGGGGGCACGAGCGAGGGAGAGGGAGAGATCGAGAGGAGGGAGTGGCGGCGCAAGGGAGGAGAGCAGGGTGCGGGCTAGGGTTAGAGCTGGTGGGGGCGGCTGGGCTGGTGGAACGGGCCGGTCTGGTTGGTCAGGCCCAAGAGGCCGGCTGGGCTGGCTCCTCTCTCCTCTCTTCTCTTAAAACAGAGAAAAATAAAGGAAAGGGAAGAAAAGAAAAGGTTAGAGAAAGAGTTTGGGCATGGGAATTATTTCCATGGACTCGTAAAAATGTGCACGGTCCATGAAAAATAGGAGTGGCAAGATTGTAGGAATTAAATTCAAAGTCATTTGAATTTAATTCAAAAGGTTTGAGCAAGGACTAGGAATTAGAGGTTTCCAAAAATGTTGAGATTTTTGGTGGAGCTCCGGAAGATGATGAAAGAATAAATGGCAAAGTTGGAGATCAAGAATTAAGACAATAAAGGCATTAGGTATTTTGTAAGTGTGTTTGCGGTAAATCCAAATAATTGGAATATTTACTATAGCTCTCTAAATATCGAGAGGATATGTTTTAAAGAGAATCACCAGGTGAATTCCCTCGATTTAAATGGATCAAAGATCCATGCCATTTATTTAGTTGAGTTGTAAAAGATTTATGAGATGATGGCATGATGACATGATGCAATGCAAAAATAAAAGGGCAGGCACAAATGAAACATACTGAAACCTGGAATATATGGAAGTCTTCTCGAGCATCGGTCTCGAGGCGTTACAACACTCCACCACTACAAGAGGATCTCGCCCCGAGATCTAGGATGGCCGGAGAGAAGCTGAAGAGAAAGTGGTAAGCATAAGTTGCTTCTTTGAAAAACGAGTGAAACCAATGAACCTCGAGAGGTTGAAAACTTGAAAGAATAACACAATATAGTTGAACGAAATTGAGAGCATTCCAGTAGAAAATAGAAACAAGGAACACCATGTGAACCTTGGGGGTTGAAAAGCTATGAATGACGAGTACAATGGACAAGAAGGAATTGGAACCACTCTGGTTGAAACGAGATAAGAATGAATAAGAATGATATAATTTTTGGCAGCACTCATTTGTAAATGGAAGGAATTGAACATGAACTTGAGAAGATGGGATGATACTTGATGAAATCAACAACACACTGCCTCGGAACTATTGAAAGAATGGCACAAGGGGTAAGAAAGATTTCAGACAGCTCTCCGGTTGAGGAAGCAGCAAAACTTGATAAGATGAGAGAACTCGAATGAAAACATGACACTCCGCTAAACGGAGAAGCAAGGAGAAGAACATGATCTTGACAAAACAAGATGATGGGTCAAGAGAGCAACATCACAATGCCTCCTAAGAAATGAAAGAATGGAATGGAATGGACGAAGGGAAACAAGATCTTGAAAGAGCATGCTTACAAGAAATGCTAGAACGGAGTTGTTGGATTATCAACAACGAAAGGAACAAGCTGGTTGTGGGCTTATGGAACACATCTCAAAATTATGAGGTGACTACCCGCCACTAACGGAAACAGTTGATTGGATTAAGATCAACAAGAAGATGAAAACTTCTTTCATTGAGAGGATAGGAGGAAAACTTGGATCATTGATAAGCACCATAATAGCAACATTCCTTAGGGAAGGCTTTAAGTGAAATCTATACTAAGATAACACCAACGAATAAATTGTTGGGTTGAAAAGATCTCGTGAACGAAGAGAAATGATGGATTTAAATATCTCATTCCTGACAACTTGTGAATCAAGAAACACGAAGGGAAATTGTCAAGAATGACATAACACCACCTCAAAGGATAATGATAGAAAGAATTGCACTTTGGAATGCAAGATGAAGAATGCTTGAACTCCTCAAGACAAAACATGTGTTGAACACCATGTTTATTTTAGAGTATAGCCTGGCGGATCTTAACTTCGAGAGAAATCTTGAAGAACAATTGAAGAATGAAAGGAATCCTTGACAAACCACCATGTAGAGCCTCCATGAAGAACTCCGGTAAATAAAAGGATGATAAAAAGGAAGAGAAGTTGACAACACAAGGTGAAGCCTTGCAGTGATAAGATGAAGCTTTGAAATGATATAACCGAGAAAACTTTGAACTCCGGAAAGAAAAGATGAAGCATCTCGGACCGAGAACGTGATAAGATGAACAAACTCCGAAAAGAAGAGATGAACAACTTAGAACTGAGAAATTGACACCATTACAAACTCCGGAAGAATGAATCAATCACTTGGATGAAACAAGAACAAGAATTATGTTATGCGTATCCTTCACCAGTTTAGATTGATGACAAGCAACGGATTAGGCATACTACTTATTCTCGTTGAAAAAAGGATTGAAGAGAGATATTGCTCAACTTGGGAAGGTCTTCAACGATCCGCCGGTAGGATTCGGGAAGATGAATGAATCTATATAATAACGAAGGAAGAGAACTCTTGAACGAACCACCGTAAGAATTGAGAATGAACGTAGCAAAGGCACAATTCACCGGGAAGAATTGGAAAACGAATGAAGATATTTGAGGGGATTTAGATACAAGAGAACAAAGAGATCATGAACTGATTAGAGGATATTTGAATGATGCACCGGTAAGATTTGGAGAACGAAAGCTAAAAGCTGGAATGAATAATTCTGGGATGATGGGCTCCGAAGAATCAAACTGAAAAGACTCCTGAATTGCTCCGGATGGGTGAAAAGAATTCTCACAATCAAAACAATTATGAGGATGGCACGAAGCTAGAACCATGAATCTTGAAGAGAATGGAGCAAGATTAAAGGGAAACTCTTCTTCGGTCTTCAAAATTCGAGAATGACGACGAGAAACACCAGCATGAATTGTTGAGGCACTCCGGAATGACAATTAGAAAGATTGAACGACCGATGAAAAGAATTTGAAAGATCTTGGAGAAAGACATTTGACTGATGATAATTCATCCTTACATCAAACTTTGCAAATAATTTGAGAATAACTCCGGAAAATTAGAAGAGTCGTAAGATCACTCGAAAAGACACGTGGGTTAGGGCCCACTCAAAAGAAACACCGTTGAACGATTTAAAGAGAGACTGCGCGGTTGAATTAAATGGCTTGAATGAGATAATTATCTCGAGATAGCTTGAACGGATTGGGAATGGAAATGCGAATCTTCCGAGATATCTTCAACACTCGGAACAATTGAATAACAAGAACTGAAAGATTATGAGGTGCGCCGGTATGGGAAAATATTTCAAAGCGGGAAAAGGATATGATCGACAAAGCTTGAATTGATTCCACCGGGAAGATAAGAGAACAAAGGATGATAAACTTGGAGCTTCCTTTAGCATCTTCATGAGAATCACCGGATAAGAGCATTGAGGAAAAGAATGAAGAGACTTCACATCCATACGATGGATATTTGATTAAGAAATCTGAGTCCTTGAAGAAAAGGGTGGGAGGGTGGGAAAACAAAAACAACTTGGGTCGGATGAAACGAACACCGTTGAGAAAAAAAGCTTAGAATTGATCTTGCGAATGTTGCAATGATCGGATTTACTTGGAGAGAAGCACACGGTTGGAAATGATTGAAAAGACAACCTTGATGAACAAGAAGGATTAGCATCCACATAGAAATATGAGAACACCGTTTAGAACAAGGTATGGAATCAACACTTGGCATTGAAGCAACTTGAATACCACAAAACGGAACAAAAACAAAGGATTTGGCTTGCAGAATAAGCCGGAAACAAACATATGATAGATCCCATATCGTATCATGTGTCTGTTGGAAAGATATCCTACGTGATACTTGAATTCCCACTTATAAACTCCCGAAACTTTCTGGTTATGCAATCTGGTGTTGGGGATACAGGGGATACAAAATATATCACCCAAACTAACAATACCTAGATCCAGCTGTGTCCATCCTTCAACACATAACCAAGAAAACTCCGGAAATCGTTTACCTCAACATTCGAAAAGCATCCGTTATACGAGTTATGGCAATACTCTCGAACTCGCCCTAGTACTGGGTTATCGAGGTTATCTCACCAACAACTGTACAAAAGATATTTTCGATGTCGGCAAAGCTCAGGTATTCCAGAACTGCAACGATAAAATTGTGACGACAACACCTCGGAGCTCAACTCCCTAACACCGCCACAACCCCTAAATGTCGAGGCACCAAGAACAATGTTCTCGCCACAAAACCATCGGAACGATTCCAAGATACCCGCTGTGATCCTAAATTTTTGAGTGAAATTTGAGGAGAGAAGAGTCAAAACTTCTACGTCAGGAGACCTCACCAGAGCGACGAAGGGACTGAGGAGTAAAAAGAATCCTACTCTCCAATATATAATCCTAAGACTCAAAACATTTTTGTTCTAGACTCAACAACGCCAGCAAACAATCAACCAGGGGGCTCCTAAGTCGGGGATGGCTCTGATACCAACTTGTAACGCCCTCGATGCGGCTATATCTCCCACGTGTCGAAGCACGACTTAGAGGCATAACCGCATTGAAAGCAATGTCGCAAGCGAGGTAATCTTCACACAACCCATGTAATACATAAGGGAAAGAGATACATAGTTGGCTTACATTCGCCACTTCACACAATACATAAATAAACATCCATCATCCAGATTACACTCAAGGTCCGACTACGGAACCAAAATAAAAGAAGACTACCCCAAATGCTACACGGATCCCCGATCGTCCCAACTGGGCTCCACTCATCGATCAACTGAAACGAAACAACACAATGAACAAGATCTTCATCGAGCTCCTCCTTGAGCTCGGATGCGTCACCTGCACGGTTTCATCGGCACCTGTAAACTGGTTTTGGAAGTATCTGTGAGTCATGGGGACTCAGCAATCTCACACCCGCGAGATCAAGACTATTTGAGCTTATAGGCAGGACAGAGTTGTGAGGTGGAGCTGCAGCAAGCGACTAGCGTATATGGGGGCTACATTTGCAAAAGAGAGCGAGAAGAGAAGAAAAGGCACGGTCGTGAAGCTAGTAGCGATCAAGAAGTGATCCTGAAACTACTTACGTCAAACATAACTCCAACACCGTGTTCACTTCCCGGACTCCGCCGAAGAGACCATCACGGTTACACGCGGTTGATGTATTTTAATTAAGGTCAACTTCGGTTTTCTACAACCGACATTAACAAATTCCCATCTGCCTCATAACCGCGGGCACGGCTTTGAAAGATAATACCCTGCAGGGGTGTCCCAACTTAGCCCATTATAAGCTCTCACGGTCAACGAAGGATATTCCTTCTACCGGGAAGACCCGAACAGTCTCGGAATCCCGTACTACAAGACATCTCGACAATGGTAAAACAAGACCAGCAAAGCCGCCCGAATGTGCCGACAAATCCCGATAGGAGCTGCACATATCTCGTTCTCAGGGCACACCGGATGAGCAGTTCGTACAACTAAAACCAGACCCAAGTTTCCTTGAGGGGGCGCTGCAAAGCGCTCTAGTTTGGGCCAACACTCAGAGGAGCATTGGCCCCGGGGGGGGGGGGGGGGTTAAAATAAAGATTACCCTTGAGTCTGCAGAACCCAAGGGAAAAAGGCTTAGGTGGCAAATTTTAAAAACAATGTTTGGCCTTCTTTGGAGGAGTTTTATTCAAAGCGAACTATCAAGGGGGTCCCATAAATCACCCAACCGTAAGGAACGCATAAAATGAAGGAACATAACACCGGTATGATGGAAACTAGGGCGACAAGAGTGGAACAAAACACCAGGCATAAGGCCGAGTCTTCCACCCTTTACCAAGTATATATGTGCATTAATTAAAGAAGATATATTGTGATATCCCAACAAGTAAACATGTTCCAACAAGGAACAACATCTCCATGTTCCAACAAGGAACAAACTTCATCTTCACCTGCAACTAACAACGCTATAAGAGGGGCTGAGCAAAGCGGTAACATACCCAATCAACGGTTTGCTAGGAAAAGATGGTTAGAGGTTTGACATGGCAATATGGGTGGCATGATATAGCAAGTGGTAGGTAACGCAGCATAGGCATAGAAAAAGAGAGAGCATCTAGCAAGCAAAGATAGAAGTGATTTCAAGGGTATGGTCATCTTGCCTGGAATCCCGCAAGGAAGAAGAACGAGTCCATGAAGAAGACAAACGGACGTAGTTGAACGAATCCTCACAACTCCGGAATGAAACCGAAGCTAACGAGAGAAGCAACCCGGAAAGAAGCAAACAACATAGTAAACAACCATCACATACACATGGCATGATGCACAACCAAGTATGATGCATGTCCGGTTTAAATAGCATGGCATGGCAATATGCACAAACAAAACTACAATTTAATGGAGCCCAATATGCAACGAGTTGCATATTAATGGCTACCACATCAATTATTTAGTTCAATCCCGATTAGGTACTCAACAATATTAAATATTGGTTAACATGGCAAGAGGTGAAGCATAACAAAACTATACCATCTAAACAATTTAAATGGGGCGGATATAACAAACAACAAATCCGGTAAATCCCCATATGCATTTAGCAAATTAATGGAAACAACAAATATAAACATTTTAAATGTTGTAATTATGATGCGGATGACATGTGCAAGTTTTAAGCAATTTTATGAAAATGTTGACATGAGCAAGATACGAGGCATTTGTCACCATGGCGGAACAAAAAGGGTGCCACGGCGGCGAATCCGAAAATGATGCCACGGCAACATATCGGTTCCGGTAGCTCATGGAGATACCAGTGCAAAAGGAGGTGTGCGGATGTGCGCAACATGCTAGAGATGGTGGGGTGCTCCCGACTACCGGGTTCCCACGGGTTAGGGGCATGGAAACGAGTGACAATTCGGACACGGTGCAAACACGAGCATCTCATACAACACATGCATTCGGTCCACGGGTGATCATCTCGGGATTATACCTTCGAAGCGTGCATATTCGTAACGGATCGAGTTCGACGAAGGAAGTAGTGGTACACGGGCCGTAGTGGAAGTAGTGGTTCACGTTTCGTAGATGTTCGGGGTCACGGCGAGGAACTTGACGTCCACGAAGTCTTCAAGGGTCGACGGTAGTGGTACACACGTTGTCGGGGTAATTGTCGGTCCGGTCTTGGCGTACGGTAGTTCTACACAGGTCGTAGAGGAACTTGATGCATCCGAGGTCTTCGGGGTCGACGGTAGTGGTACACGGTTATCGTGGTACTTGGCGAGTCCGCGTAGTCGTAGACGTTCCAAGGTACTCGACGCATCAGCAGGTGTAGTCGTACATGGTATCCGCAGCAACATGTCCATGATGGCCAAACAAACCAATAGCGACCGAAGGCAGCAGGGTGCGAGGCAAAGCTTGAGCGGTGGGAATGCCATGGGCGTGCAACAGAGCAAAGGGGGCGTCGGGGCTCATGGGCGGCATGGACGGGCAGAAAGCGCTCGGGATCGAGCTCCTCTCGATCCAGAGCATGGCTGCGGCCGTGGGACGGAGGTGGAGGCCCAGCGAGGTCAGCGTCTTAGGCCTCCATGGGGCGGCGAAGACGGCGGCCGCATCGGCCTTGGCGCCAGGGGAGGCGGAGCTCCTGCTCGGGGAGAAGCTGCGAGGGGAACCGTGTGGACGAAGACGAGACGCGGATCTGGGCGGCGAGAGCCCATCTCCGACGATGGTGGCGGTGCTGGAGCGAGAACGAACGCAGGGGAAGGCAGAGAAGCTCGCGTCCATGGCTTCGCAGGGGACTTGGCGCGGCAACGGCGAACTGGGGTCACCGGGATCCGAAGCAACGGAGTCGAACTCGATCCGATCTAGTCAAAACGAGGCGCCTGGCTCGCCCTCGATGCAGGAGGGCGGAGGCGGAGGAGGAGGCAGGCGTGGGGAAGGCAGCAAGGCGGTCGGAGGGGTCTCGCTCCTCTCTCTTTCTCTACGGATGGGGGCACGAGCGAGGGAGAGGGAGAGATCGAGAGGAGGGAGTGGCGGCGCAAGGGAGGAGAGCAGGGTGTGGGCTAGGATTAGATCTAGTGGGGGCGCCGACTGGGCTGGTGGAATGGGCCGGTCTGGTTGGTTAGGCCCAAGAGGCCGGCTGGACTGGCTCCTCTCTCCTCTCTTCTCTTAAAACAGAGAAAAAGAAAGGTAAGGGAAGAAAAGAAAAGGTTAGAGAAAGAGTTTGGGCATGGGAATTATTTCCACGGACTCGTAAAAATGTGCACGGTCCATGAAAAATAGGAGTGGCAAGATTGCAGGAATTAAATTCAAAGTCATTTGAATTTAATTCAAAAGGTTTGAGCAAGGACTAGGAATTAGAGGTTTCCAAAACTGTTGAGATTTTTGGTGGAGCTCCGGAAGATGATGAAAGAATAAATGGCAAAGTTGGAGATCAAGAATTAAGACAACAAATGCACTAGGATATTTTGTAAGTGTGTTTGCGGTAAATCCAAATAATTGGAATATTTACTATAGCTCTCTAAATATCGAGAGGATATGTTTTAAAGAGAATCACCTGGTGAATTCCCTCGATTTAAATGGATCAAAGATCCATGCCATTTATTTAGTTGAGTTGTAAAAGATTTATGAGATGATGGCATGATGACATGATGCAATGCAAAAATAAAAGGGCAGGCACAAATGAAACATACGGCGAAACCCGGAATATATGGAAGTCTTCTCGAGCATCGGTCTCGGGGCGTTACATGTGCTTAGGGTGGAGAAGCCTTGGCCTTCATGAGTTGTTGTTCCGCCTTGAGAGCACGAATGTAGTAGTTGTCGAGTGACTTGTAGTTCTCGAGGAAGAGAGGCTTGGAGATGTCGTTGTGTAATCCCATCATGAAGTGGAGCTTCATCGAAATGGGGTCGTCCACGCCGGCTCGTCACAAGGCATTCTTCATCTCCTTGAAGTACGCGTAGATGGACATGGATCCTTGGGTGGTGTTCTCCAATTGGCGTCGAAGTTGTTCCGTGTATGTTGGAGGCACGAACTCTCGCCGTAAAGCTCTCTTTGTCTTGGGCCAACTCATATCGTAGCTCTCCGAAGGTGTGTGAAACCACCATATGGACGCATAGTCGTGGAAGTTCCTTATGGTGCACTTCACTTGATGTTTGGGGGGGGAACTTGATGTAGCTTGAGGTAGTCATCCATGAGGTGCTCCCACTCAAGATACTCCTCAGGTTCTTGAGTCCCATAGAAAGGAATCTTGTGGTCGGTGTCGAGGTCGTAGTAGCTCGTGGAATTTGCGGACTTGAGCTTGGGGACCTTCTCTTGAGCGTAGTCTTGAGGTGCTTGTTGGCGAATATGCCGTATATCCATAGGCGAAGATGCCTTGAAGTCGCTTGGCGAAGATGCCAAGGGAGATGGTGAAGTCGTTGAGCGGTAGTTGGTGTTGAGCTCTTGACCTTCACGTTCTTATCGGTGGTTGTGTCGATGCCGATGTGATCTTGCCAGAGATGGTAGCTCGGAAGCATGTGCACTTGAGTGTCTTCTCGAAGATGAGGAAGACCAATTGTAGGCCTTGATGAGGGCTTTGATCTCCTCCATTTGAGCATCCATCTTGGCGTCCAAGTTATTTTTCATGGCACCGAACTCGTCGTTGTTGTTGTAAACCGAAGTTGAAATGCCTTGCCTATCCATCACAAGACTCGAGTAGAGGTGAGTAGGAAATGAGATAAACAATACCAAGTTATCTTTTCCCGAAGTTGAGGATGTATCCCGTTTCACTCAATGTGAAATGAAAGAATAGTGGAATTGGTACCGGACTTGTTCACTCACACCTATCAAGTAAAGCTTATGGAGTAGCTCGATGAGCATAGTGTCACAAAAAATTTGATGCAAAATGTTAGGAAGAGTCAATAATGTTGAAAGATATTCACAAATTCGCAAGTGCAACAAGTAGACCAATAGCAAAGAATGGCACATGGAAACACACACACAGATAGATAAATAGGGTCGTGCAACCAAGGAATGAGCACAAAATGTGGAGTCCACGGAAATCGTGTTGCACAACTCAAGAGAGACGCTAGCACGATTGCTCAGTAGGCGCATACAACACTTGTGCACAACCTATAAGATGCGAAATGGATAAACTTTCTATCCCAAGTATGCTATGTATGTACGGTTCCCGGTGTTCTTCTCAAGATGATCCAAGATGATCGAGGATGATACCATATGATATATAGTGATGCACTATGATACGATGCTATGGCTCTTGCTTACAAGCTCTTTGTTCTCTTTTTCTTCACTTAAAAACTTATTCTTTTATTTTCTTTTGTTTTTTGATATGGCCACAATGCGAAACGCACAAACCAAGATAGCAATTGTGTATATGCGGGAACAATCTTGTGACAGAAGGGATGATATGATACCAAGATGGTATGGTATGTATGCAATGGAATATGTAGATCGATGATCACTAATGTGCACAAGTAGAGTTGCCGGCAATACTCAAATGGCTAGTTTCGATAGGCAAGTGACGCAAAATGGGCTAGGGGTTATCAATGCAATTGCAAAGGGAATATACAATGGTGTCGTCGAGGTTACCATCCTTATGTACGATGACGACCTCGTGGCGATGATGAGTGGCAGTGTTCTCTATGTCGAACCATTCCTAATTAGCCGAAACACCTTAGGAAACGGAAAAACCACAAACTCAAAATCTCAATTTTCAAATGGTTGTAGCAGAAAGCGGTGGTGGAATGCACTCAGCAAGGTAGACGTGGAATGATGGGTTATGCGAGTCGATGTTGAAGTGACCGTCTCTATGGTGGTATTGCGGAAGTTATGGTGGGAGCCCTAGTCAAAGATGTAAAAGTTCCAAAACTTTGATGCAGTAAAATAGTGTTGAAACCTGTCTAGAGGGATATAGGATGTCAATAGCTACTCAACGAACTAAAGAATGCGAAAATCGGACTCCGAATGAATTAGTTATGGGCAAAACGGTGAAACACGGGAGGCTGAATTCCCAGGGGTCAAAAATCCGGGGGTGGGGGCGGATATCCGGGGGCTGATTTCTAGAACCGTGCAGATTTTGTGCTCTAGGAGTCGGATCTCCGGCTTGGGGCCCGGATGTCCGGCCAGATGGCCCGGATGTCCGGCCCGACGTTTCCAGATCGGAATTTGGACTTCGAAACTCGATTTGGGGCGAAAATTGATGATTTCAAGGGCAAAATTGGAGAGATTTCATGGATGGAAGGTTGGGAAACTTGGGGAAAAGCTAGATCCACTCGAAACGAAGCAAATCCATGGATCAAAATCAACAAAACATCATCAAAGCAACTAATCACAAAAAAGTTTAGGGCTATTTTTGGCGGGGATTTTTGAATTTAGGACGAAATCAAGCAAAATAAGGCTAGAAAACAAAGAGGGGAGGCTCCAAATACGTGATAAACCTAAGCTCTGATTCCATATGATGCGGGCTATCCCGGTGTAGGCCGATCTTTCACGATTGGAGTGAATTCCATCGAAGAACACGATGAACACGAGGAAGAACATAGAGAAATCAAAAGGGAAAACACTCAAGAATAAGTCCAATCACACATCCACTAGACAATCAAACACACAAGATCCACAAGGTACATGAACAATAAAAGGAAAGATACAAGGTAAAGTTCATCTCCATGAGGAGGTCTTGATGATATCCTAGAAGGATCTTCCCTTGCGAGGTCTTGACGATATATCCCGCAGGATCTTCTCACATGGAGGTCTTGAACTCCATGGGAGTGGTGGTCTCTCTCTCTCTCTCTCTCTCAAGATTAGAGGTAGGTTGGAGCAAAGCTCACATACGAATGAGCTATCACTTTGCTAAACCTAGAATGGAGGAGGGGGATCTCTATTTATGGTCTAAGCCACGATGGGGTAAGTGGGAAAGGGATACATGGGCCTCTGGCCCGACTCTACGCGCAGGGAGGCGCTGGATGTCCGGGATGCCACGCCCAAGATGCGACCCTATCCAAAAGGAACTCGACGGTCCCATCAAGGATAGACCCGCATATTGAAACGCTTTTGCAAGGTGGATATCATTACATCAACATTACATAATAGATGGGGATACATACATAAGGCACAAATGCCACAAGAATACATCAACATCATATACAAGAACAACATCCGACTACGGATGAAACAAAAACAGAAGCTCAAACGACATCCACCCTGCTATCCCAGGCTGCCGACCTGGAACCTATCCCCTGATCGAAGAAGAACCAGAAGAACTCCAACACAAGCAAACATCGCTCTCGCGTCATGATCATCGCAAACCTGTACACCGCAATCGTGGTGTAGTAATCTGTGAGCCATGAGGACTCAAAGAATCCCATTACCAGGGGTATCAAGACTAGCAAAGCTTAATGGGAAAGGAAGGGGTAAAGTGGTGAGGTTGCAGCAGCGACTAAGCATATATGGTGGCTAACATACGCAAATGAGAGCGAGAAGAGAAACAAAGGAACGGTCGTCAACTAGTAATGATCAAGAAGTGATCCCGAACTCCTACTTACGCCGACATAACCCGAAACCGTGTTCTCCTCTCGATCAACCCCGAAAAGAGACCATCACGATTACGCATAACGGTTGGTGTATTTTAGAAGAGTTTACTTGAGTTTACTACAACCGGATATTAACAAATTCCCATCTGCCACATAACCGCGGGCACGGCTCTCGAAAGTTTTAACCCTGCAGGGGTGTCCCAACTTAGCCCATGATAAGCTCTCGCGATCAACGAAGGATATTCCTTCTCCCCGGGAAGACCCGATCAGTCTCGGAATCCCGGCTACAAGACATTTCGACAAAGCAATAAAACAAGACCAGAAGCCGCCGATGTGCCGACAAATCCCGATAGGAGCTGCACATATCTCGTTCTCGTGGCACACCGGATAGGTCAGCCTCTGAGTAAAACCAGCCCTCGAGTTGCCCGTGGTGGCCCCTTGAGTCTGCCCTGCTTTAACCAACACTCGAAGGAGCACTGGCCCGGAGGGGCTAAAATAAAGATGACCCTTGGGCTCCGGAAACCCAAGGGAAAATGGGCTAGGTTAGGCAAATGGTAAAACCAAGGTTGGGCCTTGCTGGAGGTGTCTTATTCAAAGCGAACTGTCAAGGGGGTCCCATAAATCACCCAACCGCGTTAGGGACGCAAAATCCGGGAACATAATACCGATATGACGGAACCTAGGGTGGTAGGAGTGGAACAAAACACCAGGCATAAGGCTAAGCCTTCCACCCTTTACCAAGTATATAGATGCATTAACAAAATAAGAGATATTGTGATATCCCAACATAATCCTGTTCACCATGGGGCAATCTTCAACTTCACCTGCAACTAGCAACGCTATAAGAGGGGCTGAGCAAAAGCGGTAACATAGCCAAACAACGGTTTGCTAGGAAGAGTGACAAAGGTTAGAGGTTCATGGCATTTTGGGAGGCTTGAGCAGCAAGTGATAGGTAGCGCAGCATAGCGAAAGAACGAAGCAACTAGCATAGCAATGATAGTAGTGAGATCTAGGGTAGCGGTCATCTTGCCTGAAATCCCGCAAGGAAGAAGAACGAGTCCATGAAGAAGATGAAGCCATGAAGACGAACCAAGCGTGACTTAACGAATCCTCACGATCGCAACGAAACGGAACTAGCGAGAAGAAGCACACAACAAGGTAAACACACCACACATAGACAAGACATGATGCTCAACCAAGCATGATGCATGACAAATCTAGATGAGGCTACTCATGGCAAGAGAAGATGCAAACAAGAGCAACACATCAAGGCAAGTTTAAATGAGGCCGGGAACAACATATAACAATTCCTAGAAGTCCTCATATGCAAATTTCGAAATTGGTCCAGATCTGAATAAACCTTATGTTCAAGTTGTTAAACAGCAAGTTAAGATGCACCACGATGATCTACACGAAATTCTAGTCAAGTTACATATAAAGTTCATTAGATTCGAGCTACGCCTAGAAGATATGAGCAAAACAAGTTAAACATGGCATTGATGCAAAATGCATACAAACATCAAGCAAACACCTCAAAACAAGGATGCAACATGATAATATGAAGCTACATGCAAAATCAAGCAAGTTTTATATAGAGCACACTCAAAACGGAGCAACGGTTCAACACATACACACGAAACAAGTTTAAAGGACAAGCTGTCCAAAACAGCAACTAGGCATATTGCAAGCACCAAAACAACATGCTACAGCACCCCAACATGAGAACAAAAGGCATGTACGTGATGTACAGGTAAGGCATGACAAAACATGAACAATGAGCTATCTCCATAAATCAATAGAACATGCTCAAAATGACATGGTAAGATTGCAAATAATAACAGTTTCAGACTTTGCAGAAAGTAATATCAGGTTGCAATGTTTAGAGCTATCAAACAACATGCTACAGGAACTTATCATGGCACAAAAAGGAATGGAATGAATCTACTAATTGCATAGAACAAAAGTCCTTTAGTGACCATGAGCCAAAAAGGATCAGAAAATATGATGGCACCCACATAAACATAGCAAGTTATATGACAAATTCATACATGGCAGGAACAACAATAAGTAGGCATGTTGGTGAGCTTGAACCACTCACCATAGAGCAATACATGGCATGGAAAGGTAACCAACAGTAAGAAGACATGTTTATGAAGCTAAGAATGGTAAGAGCCAGTTCATAGGGTGCATGGATCACTAACAACAATCTTGGCAAATTTGAATAACATGTAAACAATCTGCCAGGAAACATTTTATAGCAAAAGTAGAGCTCGATTGACTCATGC
This sequence comes from Aegilops bicornis, assembly GCA_021605145.1. Taxonomy (NCBI): domain Eukaryota; kingdom Viridiplantae; phylum Streptophyta; class Magnoliopsida; order Poales; family Poaceae; genus Aegilops; species Aegilops bicornis. The sequence goes on along the minus strand of CM038672.1, from coordinate 293,568,172 downwards.
TATGTCACTCCATAATTGCAAACAAGGGAAGCGATCGATAGAGAATAACCATATGTTCAAAACATCCTTAATGAAGTATCTCAAGATAAGCATGGATCTCTCTGTAGCATCAAGTTTACATGGCATAAAAATATCAGCAGAACAGGGGCTGAAATCAGCAACATCATGAAGCCTTGTTTGCATGCTTGTGCTAGTCACCACAGAGATCACAAAAATACATGGCATAAACCCCTGTAAAGATGGCATGGCATACTACAAAACACATGTAGGACTCAAGTTCATAGGATGCACACATCAATCATGGCAAAAATGACAAAAGTGCATGTTCTGATAAGAATCTGAAACTAACATCACATAGCCCTCTTCTAACAGCATTTCGAGCATCAAGATGAGCTCAAATGAAAATGATGCAATGAGATGAAATGATTTACTCGTCGTGGCGAACAATTTGACATATTACACGCACGAAACGGAGATACATGCACAGAGTTATGGCATGATGAACATGAGCAAATAATATGCAAAATCTGGGACTTAGGCGAAATCGACCTCGAGAGGGGGGCGAAGTCAACGCGGGCGGCAGCGGCTCCGGTGAGGTTGGCGCCGGAGAGGAGCGCGGATCCGGCGACGGAGATGGCCGGGACGCCAGTGAAGGTCGGGGTTTGATCCGCGGATCTCGCCGGATCCGAAAGCACCGGAGGCGGGCGGCGGCCGGGCGGCGGCACCGGGCGCTGGGCGGCGCGGAGGCCTCGGCCGGGCGAGGGAGGCGGTTGGCGCGAGGCCGGGCCGGGCGAGGAGGCGGTTGGCGCTGGGCGGCGGAACCCGCGGCGGCGGGGCCGGTAACGCTGGTCGGTGGAGGGCGCCGGGACGCTGGGCGGCGGCGGCGACCTGTGCCGGTGTAAGGAGGCGCTGGCCGGGCGGCGGGCTGGAGATCGGGCGACGGAGGGCGATTTCGGGCGGCGCGCGCCGACGAAGGCGGCGGAGCCGAGGCTTGCCGGGGCGGCGGGCGCTGGGCTGGGTCTCTCAAGACGGGCCGAAGGGGCCGGGCGGCGCGCTGGTGGTGGCCACGTGGCACGCCTCGAGTGGCTGGGCGCAGGGCGGATCGCTGTCGGCCACGGGCGGACATGTCCGGGCGCGCTGAGGAGAGATCTAGGGTTTCGGGGGGGATTTCATTCGCGAATTTCGGGGGAGGGGCTAGTTTTATAGGTAGAGGGAGCTAGGAGACTCCAAATGAGGTGCGGTTTTCGCCCACACGATCTTGATCGAACGACCGAGAGCATGGAGGGGAGTTTGCTTGGTTTTGGGCCACTTTAGAAGGGGTGTTGGGCTGCAAGGAGAAGGAGGCTTTTGCGGTTACCCGGTTAACCGTTGGAGTATCAAACGGACTCCAAATGGCACGAAACTTGACAGGCGGTCTACCGGTGCTATACCAAGGCCGCTTGACAAACCTCGGTCCATTCCGAGACCGTTCAACACCCGCTAAAGAAAAGAGGTAAAAGGGGGCGCCGGGAGACATAGGAGTGCCTGATTGCAAAACGGATAACGGGGAAAATGCTCGGATGCATGAGACGAACACGTATGCAAATGCGATGCACATGACGACATGATATGAAATGCAGATGATCACATGGCAAAGTGCAACACGCAAGCAAATGACATGGCAAGGACGGCGAATAATCAAGGACACCGGGCGATCGAATCCGGGGCGTTACAACACTCCTCCACTAACAAGAGATCTCGTCCCGAGATCTTAGGACCGAGACGGAAGAGAAAAGGAAGAGGTGAAACAAGAACTCAATAGAAGAAGCAAAGAATCGAGAGCACTCGAGAAGAAGAGAGGAACGATGAGAATGACGAGAATTAAATTCTCGTGGAAACAAGATAGACACTGAAAGCACTCCAGTTAGAACGAGATCAGAAAACGGATAAGATTGAAAGGATTTAGGCAGCACTCCGGCTGAAAATGGAAGGAAAAGAACACGAGCTTCACACGATTGGATGGCACTTGATGAGATGAACAACGCAAAGCCTCCGGAAGAATTGAAGAATGGAATGAAAAGAACTTAGAAGGAAGGATTGAATGGAGTTGTTGAGAAAATCAACAACGAAAGAATAAGCTTGTTGTGGTCTTATAGGTAACATCTCAAGATCATGAGGTGATAACCGGCCACAAACGGAAATGATTGGATAACTGAGAAGAACGAAGAAATGCAAAACTCCACTTCAAAAGAATACGGAGATTTAATTACACTTTGATATGCAAGAAGAAAGATACTTGAGCTCCTCCAAAAGAACATAGATAAACTCTTGATGAATGAATTAAATCCTGAAGAACCACCATGAAGAACTCCGGTAACAAAAGGATGATAAGATAGAATGAAGGACGAACGAATAAGATGAGCGTTGCGATGATTTAGATGGAGGTTCCGACGAAATAGTGGAGGAAAATGAACTCCGGAAAAGAAAAGATGAAAACACTTGGAACTAGAATTTATTCCTCAAGAACAAACTCCGAAGAAAAAGATTAATCACTTTGATGAAATAAGAATAAGATTTATTGTATGCTTATCCTCCATCAAATTAAATTGATGACAAGCAATGGATTTTACATACTACTTATTCTTCTTGAAAAAGAATTGAGAAGTGACATATCGCAAACTTGAGAAGGACTTCATGAATCACCGGTAGGTTGAAAAGAACGAATGGATTAAATGATAATCAAGGAAAAAGAATCTTGAACGAACCGCCGTTAGAATTCGGAAATGACTGACGAAAGAGGATGAATCACCGGGAAGAATTAGAAGAACAAATATGATTGAGGGGATTTAGATGCAAGAGAATGGGAAGAACTCGAGCTGATTAGCGGACATTTGAACGAAGCGCCGGGATAAATAGAGAACGATAACTGGAATGATGGCCTCCGGTGAAAAGAAATGAAATCAACTCCTGACATACTCCGGATGGTAAGAAAAGGAATATCTGACAAATGGAATAAATCGAGAGGATAACATGAAGCTAGAACCATGAATCTTCGAGAGAACAGACAAGATTTAGAGGAAAAACTCTTCTTCGGTCTTCAAATGATGACGAGAAACACCACCAAAATTAATGAGATACTCCGGAAGAATGAAAAGCGAAGAGGTTGAGCCAACAATGAAATGATTTGAAATTGATCTTGGAAAAGGCATGTGACTGATGGAATCCATTCTTACGTCACACTTGAAAAGAATTGGGAATAGCTCCGGGGAAATAGAAGAGTCAGGTAAGATCTTGGGAAAAGACATGTGGGTTAGGGCCCGCTAAAGAGAAAAATGCCGTTGGAAAGGGATGTTGAACAGATAGATGATGCACCGGAACAAATGAAATATTTGAATGAGGTGACGACCTCGAATTGATTGGAACACAGACGAATCTCCTGAGATGTCTTCAGCACTCCGGAAGGATAAACTGGCGAGAGGTGAACAAGCAAAGGGAAATATTTGAGCTGAGGGAAAGAATACGATCGACAACGAAAAACTTGAATTGGATCCACCGGAAAAAGAAAGGGTTGAATAATGACGAATGAGACGAGAATTCACCGGTTGAAATAATTTACGAAAGACTGAAGAGGTTCCGTACGAATGAAATTGATGGTCGAAAGAGATTCAAGCTCCGGGAAGAAGAGGGTGGGAGGGCGGGAAAACAAAGACAACTAGGAAGGGGAAACCGACGAATGAGTTCAAGAGGAAACACCGGTTGAAATCATTGAGGAAAGAAAGCAAAGACTTCGCACGAGTAGGATGGATACTCGATTACAGACTCCGGTTTCGAGAAGAAGAAGGGTGGGCTGGTGGGAAAAGAAAACAACTGAGTATTGAACTTGTGAGAACAAAGAGGTTGAATCGACTTGACGAGAAAATGCACCGGATCAAAAGAGCTGAGACCCAACGAACGAAAAACTAACCATGTGATCCTAAAGAAAAATTTGAAGGGGAAGAGGAGTAGTTCAAAACACCTACGTCAAGATTCCTTAACAGAGCGGCGAAGGGGCTGAGGAGTAAAAAGAATTCCTACTCTCCGATATAACTAGACTCTGAAAACAGTTTTCTTCTAGACTCAACAACGCCCAAACTACACGATCAATCAAGGGGGCTCCTAAGGTCGGTCGAGGCTCTGATACCAACTTGCCACGCCCAAGATGCGACCCTATCCAAAAGGAACTCGACGGTCCCACCAAGGATAGACCCGCATATTGAAACGCTTTTGCAAGGTGGATATCATTAGATCAACATTACATATTAGATGGGGATACATACATAAGGCACAAATGCCACAAGAATACATCAACATCATATACAAGAACAACATCCGACTACGGATGAAACAAAAACAGAAGCTCAAACGACATCCACCACCGCTATCCTGTGCTGCCGACCTGGAACCTATCCCCTGATCGAAGAAGAACCAGAAGAACTCCAACACAAGCAAACATCGCTCTCGCGTCATGATCATCGCAAACCTGTACCTGCAACTGTGGTGTAGTAATCTGTGAGCCATGAGGACTCAGCAATCCCATTACCATGGGTATCAAGACTAGCAAAGCTTAATGGGAAAGGAAGGGGTAAGTGGTGAGGTTGCAGCAGCGACTAAGCATATATGGTGGCTAACATACGCAAAATGAGAGCGAGAAGAGAAACAAAGGAACGGTCGTCAACTAGTAATGATCAAGAAGTGATCCCGAACTCCTACTTATGTCGACATAACCAGAAACCGTGTTCTCCTCTCGATCAACCCCGAAAAGAGACCATCACGGTTACGCACACGGTTGGTGTATTTTAGAAGAGTTTACTTCGAGTTTACTACAACCGGATATTAACAAATTCCCATCTGCCACATAACCGCGGGCACGGCTCTCGAAAGTTTTAACCCTGCAGGGGTGTCCCAACTTAGCCCATGATAAGCTCTCGCGATCAACGAAGGATATTCCTTCTCCCCGGGAAGACCCGACCAGTCTCGGAATCCCGGCTACAAGACATTTCGACAGCAATAAAACAAGACCAGCAAAGCCGCCCGATGTGGCTACAAGACATTTCGACAGCAATAAAACAAGACCAGCAAAGCCGCCCGATGTGCCGACAAATCCCGATAGGAGCTGCACATATCTCGTTCTCGGGGCACACCGGATAGGTCAGCCTACGAGTAAAAACCAGCCATCGAGTTGCCCCGTGGTGGCCCTGCAGTCTGCCTGCTTTGACCAACACTGGCGAGCACCGCCTGGGGGGCTAAAATAAAGATGACCCTTGGGCTCAAAACCCAAGGGAAAAAGGGCTAGGTGAGGCAAATGGTAAAACCAAGGTTGGGCCTTGGGAGGAGTCTTATTCAAAGCGAATCGTCAAGGGGGTCCCATAAATCACCCAACCGCTGCTAGGGGACGCAAAATCCGGGAACATAATACCGATATGACGGAACCTAGGGTGGTAGGAGTGGAACAAAACACCAGGCATAAGGCCGAGCCTTCCACCCTTTACCAAGTATATAGATGCATTAATAAAATAAGAGATATTGTGATATCCTAACATAATCCTGTTCACCATGGAGCAATCTTCAACTTCACCTGCAACTAGCAACGCTTATAAGAGGGCTGAGCAAAAGCGGTAACATAGCCAAACAACGGTTTGCTAGGAAGAGTGACAAAGGTTAGAGGTTCATGGCATTTTGGGAGGCTTGAGCAGCAAGTGATAGGTAGCGCAAAGATAGCGAAAAGAACGAAGCAACTAGCATAGCAATGATAGTAGTGAGATCCAGGGTAGCGGTCATCTTGCCTGAAATCCCGCAAGGAAGAAGAACGAGTCCATGAAGAAGATGAAGCCACGAAGACGAACCAAGCGTAGACGAATGAATCCTCACGATCGCAACGAAACGGGAACTAGCGAGAAGAAGCACACAACAAGGTAAACACACCACACATAGACAAGACATGATGCTCAACCAAGCATGATGCATGACAAATCTAGATGAGGCTACTCATGGCAAGAGATGATGCAAACAAGAGCAACACATCAAGGCAAGTTTAAATGAGGCCGGAAACAACATATAACAATTCCGGTAAGTCCTCATATGCAAATTTCGAAATTGGTCCAGATCTGAATAAACCTTATTTTCAAGTTGTTAAACAGCAAGTTAAGATGCACCACGATGATCTACACGAAATTCTAGTCAAGTTACATATAAAGTTCATTAGATTTGGAGCTACGGCCTAGAAGATATGAGCAAAACAAGTTAAACATGGCATTGATGCAAAATGCATACAAACATCAAGCAAACACCTCAAAACAAGGATGCAACATGATAATATGAAGCTACATGCAAAATCAAGCAAGTTTCATATAGAGCACACTCAAAACGGAGCAATGGTTCAACACATACACACGAAACAAGTTTAAATGACAAGCTGTCCAAAACAGCAACTAGGCATATTGCAAGCACCAAAACAAAATTCTACAGCACACCAACATGAGAACAAAAGGTATGACCGTGATTTAAAGGTAAAGCATGACAAAACATGAACACTGAGCTATCTCCGTAAATTAATAGAACATGCTCAAAATGACATGGCAAGATTGCAAATAATAACAGTTTCAGACTTTGCAGAAAATAACATCAGATTGCAATGTTTAGAGCTATCAAACAACATGCTGCAGGAACTTATCATGGCAAAAAAAGGCATGGAATGAATCTACTAATTGCATAGAACAAAAGTCCTTAAATGACCATGAGCCAAAATGGATCAGAAAATATGATGGCACCCACGTAAACATAGCAAGTTATATGACAGATTCATACATGGCAGCAACAACAATAAGTAGGCATGTTGGTGAGCTTGAACCACTCACCAAAGAGCAATACATGGTATGGAAAGGCAACCAACAGTAATAAGACATGTTTATGAAGCTAAGAATGGCAAGTTCAAGTTCATAGGATGCATCGATCACTAACAACAACCTTGGCAAAATTGAATAACATGTAAACAATCTGCCAGGAAACATTTTATAGCAAAAGTAGAGCTCGATTGACTCAAGCTATGGCACTCCATAATTGCAAACAAGGGCATGGATAGATAGAGAATAACCATATGTTCAAAACATCCTTACTAAAGTATCTCAAGATAAGCATGGATCTCTGTAGCATCAAGTTTACATGGCATAAAAATATCAATGTGAGCAGTTTGAAATCAGCAACATCATGAAGCCTAGTTTGCATGCTTGTGTTAGTCACCACAGATATCACAAAAATACATGGCATATACCCCTGTAATGATGGCATGGCATATTAAAAAAACACATGTAGGACTCAAGTTCATAGGATGCATACATCAATCATGGAAAAAATGACAAAAGTGCATGTTCTGATAAGAATCTGAAACTAACATCACATAGCCCTCTTCTAACAGCATTTCGGACATCGAGATGACCTCAAATGAAAATGATGCAATGATATGAAGTGATGTACTCGTCGAGGCGAACAATTTGACATATTACACGTACGAAACGGAGATACACGCACATAGTTATGGCATGATGAACATGAGCAAATAATATGCAAAATCTGGGACAGGCGAAATCGACCTCGAGAGGGGGGCGAAGTCAACGCGGGCGGCAGCGGCTCCGGTGAGGTCGGCGCCGGAGAGGAGCGCGGATCCGGCGACGGAGATGGCCGGGACGACGGCCGGGAAGGTCGGGGCTCGGATCCGCGGATCCGCCGGATCCGGAAAGCACCGGAGGTGGGCGGCCGGGCGCGGCGCAGCCGGGCGCGGGCGGCGCGAGGCCGGGCCGGGCGAGGAGGCGGCCGGCGCTGGGCGGCGGAACCCGCGGCGGTAAGGGTGGCGACGCTGGGCCGGTGGAGGGCGCCGGGACGCTGGGCGGCGGCGCGACCGGGCAGGAGGCGCCACGGATGGCGGGCCGAGATCGGCGCGAGGTGATTCGGGCAGACGCTGCCGCAAACGGCGGCGAGCCGGGCCGGCCGGGCGGCGGGCGTGGCGGGTCGCTGGGGCCCCTGACGGGCCGAAAGGGCTGGCGGGCGGCGCGGTGGCCGGGCCACGTGGCACGCCCGGAGTGGCTGGGGCGAGGGGGCGGACGCGTCCGGCCGTCGGGCGGACATGTCCGGCGGCGCGGAGGGAGAGATCTAGGGTTTCGGGGGGGATTTCATCCGCGAATTTCGGGGGAGGGGCTAGTTTTATAGGTAGAGGGAGCTAGGAGACTCCAAATGAGGTGCGGTTTTCGCCCACACGATCGTGATCGAATGGCTGAGAGCATGGAGGGGAGTTTGCTGGGTTTTGGGCCACTTTAGAAGGGGTGTTGGGCTGCAAGGAGAAGGAGGCTTTTGCGGTTACCCGGTTAACCGTTGGAGTATCAAACGGACTCCAAATGGCACGAAACTTGACAGGCGGTCTACCGGTGCTATACCAAGGCCGCTTGACAAACCTCGGTCCATTCCGAGACCGTTAAACACCCGCTCACGAAAAGAGGTAAAAGGGGGCGCTGGGAGACATAGGAGTGCCGGATTGCAAAACGGACAACGGGGAAAATGCTCGGATGCATGAGACGAACACGTATGCAAATGCGATGCACATGACGACATGATATGAAATGCAGATGATCACATGGCAAAGTGCAAAACGCAAGCAAACGACATGGCAAGGACGGCGAATAACTGGCGGACACCTGGCGCATCGAATTCGGGGCGTTACACGGGATGGGGGCCGGATGTCCGGCCGTTCGTGGGAGGCCGGTTGGCAGGCGTACGGGCCGGATGTCCGGCCTGGAACAGGCCATCCCAGTCTTCTCTGGATAGTCGTCGCTGGATTTCCGAGGTTGGTCGCCGCATGTCCGGGCGTTGTTGATGTGCCGGGATGTCCGGGCTGGCGCCGGATGTCCGGCCGCTGATACTTTCAGTTGTCTGTTGGTGCAGTTGTTGGCCGGCTGCACAGGCGCCGGATGGCCGGCCTCTGGCCCGTTTGTCCGACCGCTAAAGCTTCAGCTGCTCCGGCTTCTTCCGTCTTTGCTTCCTTGCTCCCCTCGCGAATGGTGTAGTTGTTCCTTGGTGCATACACTCCTCCTCAACATCCGTGATGCTCCAAAAATACCTATGCATGCACACGGGAGAAGTGTCAAGTAGTATACCATCTTCGAAGGTGTCAAGTGAGCATGTGTAAAGGAGATGATTCACCTTTGTGTATGTGAAGTAGATGTCGCACGTGTCACTCGCCGAACGGACTCTTGACATGGTGATGTCCATAGGATGCTCCGCATCCCTAGTGTAAGTTGCTTGCTTATTTATTTCCTTGTTGTCTTTTTTATTTGTTTGCTTGTAGTTAGTGAAGTTATTTTTCCGTGTTTTGCTAGTGGCTGCAATAACCTATTTTTTAGAACTAGGCCACAATAACCTATTTTTTTGAACTAGGCCACAATAACCTATTTTTTAAAACTATCCACAATAACCATGGGCTACATATTTACTATAGTGAGCCTGGGCCTCCTACGAGCCGTAGAAACAATGGGACTTCTATGGGCCATAGAAACAATGGGCTTCTACTAGCCGTAAAGTCGATTGGCAAACATGGGCCAATAACGGACCGCATTATGGGCCATCAACGGGCTAGAGTTGGAATCGTACGTTCATGGGCCGACCATAACGGGTCGTCGTTAATAGGCCGTAACTGATGACGCTATGAAAACGGCCCAACTAATTAACGGGCCACAAACGGACCGACGGTAACCACGGGCTCCACAAGTAGAAAAGGCCAGTAACGGGCCGTAAGTAACCGAATGCTAGAAATGAGCCAAAGATAATGGGCCCTAAGAAGGCCGGAAGATAACACGGGCTGGAAATGGCCCAATGGAATAATGGGCCGTTAATGGGTATAAAACGATACGCTGTTCATTACGGGCCAGTTTCACCATCATCGTTAATGGGCCAAGAGTTACAAAGGGCCTCATATGGGCCGAAAGATGTCACGGGCCATACATGGTATGGAAGTTACAACGGGCTGGAATCATATTGGACGGCCCTGATGACACTACTGTGCCTAATTCGGATAGGCCGTAATGGGGCCCTGAGTTAGCCGGCTGTAAATGGGCTATATGCGAACAGGCCGTTAACAGGCTTTCTGTGGACCGGCCCGCTACCTTTTGACCAAGTCAAACGGGCTGGCCTTTTCACAAGAATGGGACTTTGTTGGGCCGTGGCACGTGTTGATGTATCATAGGCGCCCTCGGTCCAATTAGTGGATGACATCTGTCCCAACAGTGAGCCGACACGTGTTTCCTCCAGCCAATGATGATTTTAGACGTGGAAAATCACCATTGGTTGGGGCTACTAACGGTTATAGGATCCAAACCGGAACCTGATAGCTTAACGGTGACCCATTACGATGGATGCCACGTGTCGGTCTCCCTTGACGAAAGCACTTCCATGACGCGCCATTTATCGTCATGGAAGTGGACACTTCCGTGATGATAATTTTGGTATTGTCATGGTACACTTCTACGACAGCACAGGTATGACTATCTTGATTCTGTCATAAAATTGTCATGGATGTACATGCATGACAGAAAGCGTGACCTACTGTGACAAACACGTATCATCACGAATGTGTATTTTTTTTGTAGTGTATTATGCAGTCTGTCGCTTTTATTGTTTGCCATCACAAGGCCGTACAACGCTCAATTTTCTCTTACACTAAATGATCTAACACTTTTAAAAGCAATTTCTATTGCCTTATTACACCGATGAGAACTTACTTGAAGAATCTTACTCAATCCTTAGGTAGTTATGGTGGACTCTCAAAACAAGATTTGGGTTTAAGGATTTTTGGATGCACAAGTAGTATCTCTACTTAGTGCAGAATTTTTGGCTAGCAAAGATGAGGGGCAAGCACCACATGTTGAAGGATCTATGACAATATAACTTCTATGTGAATATGAACAAACATAAATCATTACGTTGTCTTCCTTGTCCAATGTCAATAGTTTTGGCATATAATATTTTGATGGGGGCTCACAATCACAAGAGATTTCCAAGATAGTGTATTTGCATGTGAATCTTCTCTTCCCTTATTAATTCTTTCATGAATTGCATCATTGACCAATACTATGTTTATCAATCTAGAATAAAATTTTCTACTTATACTTTTCATTATTTGATGTCATTACTCACCATAGGATTAGCATATGATCTTTTTCATTAATTTCCTTTCTTTTTATTGAAACATGAAAGTAAACAAAGCAAAACTCACACTAAACTTTATTATATATCTCGCACATGATTAAAAAAATGAACTAAACTTTTATTCATCTAAAGCAAAAGATAACTATGGATCGAACTAAGATAAATAAAGGTAAAAGATCTTGAGGGTGATACGATACCGGGGCACCTCCCCCACGCTTGGTGAAAGCCAAGGGGAGTGCCCATACCCGATACTCAGTTTTCTTTTGGTGATGAAGAAGGAGGTGGTGGTGATGAAGTGGTAGCGATCTTGTCCTTCATCCTTAGCTTGCACTTGAGGATGGAATTTTCCTCTTTCAATTCACTAATCTCTTGCTCAAGCTCCAATACCCTTTTGCATAAATCTTCTTTGTTTTCCTGCAAAAGACGAATAAACTGGATATTAAGCTTCTTTTCTTTGTTGGGGAGACTTGACTTCTTGGATTCCACGTGCATGTCCCCAGGTTGAGGCAATGGGACTTCATCCTCGTCCGAGCTCGTCTCTTTCTTCCCTTTAGGATCATAGTCTTCCTCTTCCTCTGAAGTCTAGCTATATTGCTCCACATCCTCATAGGTCTTGGGGTTTGCGATATAGTCAGCAACATAGCTCTCACCCTCCAAGTCTTGGGATGACATATTTTCAGATCTGTCAGGAAAACAGCAAGAAAAGAAAATAGGAGATTTCTCCGTGATACAGAGGTCAATAGGTTCGGGGGGTATATAAAGATTTTTTTATCTTGGTAAACAAGCAAACGGAAGAAAAACGGAGTCCGGAAGGTACCCGAGGTGAGCACAACCCACCTAGGCACACGTGGCATGCCAGGCACGCCCTGGTGTCTTGTGCCCACCAGGGTGCCTTCCTGGTTGTTTCTTATTTTCCTAATTTTTGTTATATTCCAAAACGGATAGAAATTTTTTTTGCAGATTTTTCGGAGTCCGTTTACTTACCGTATCACATACCTCCTCTTTTTCAAGATTCTGGATGTTCCGAATGGTTTTTTATGTGTTCTTTCGGTGTCATAGTTTGGATAATATTGCTTTCAACATTAATGGGCGTACTTGAGACATAATGTTTTATTCCTTGCCCATTAACAACCTTCGGGTTACTACCTTCAGCATTATTTATTTTGACAAGTCCAGATCGATAAACCTCCTCGATAACATAGGGTCCTTCCCATTTGGAGAGGAGTTTTCACAAAGAATCTGAAACAAGAGTTGTACAAAATAACATATTCTCCAACTTTGAACTCACGCTTTTGGATTCTTTTATCATACCATATTTTAACTTTTTCTTTACATAACTTGGCATTTTCATAAGCTTGGGTTCTCCATTCGTCTAATGAGCTAATATCAAGCAACCTCTTCTTAGAAGCAAGTTTGAAATCATAGTTGAGTTCTTTAATTGGCCAATAAGCTTTATGTTCTATTTCAAGAGACAAATGACAAGCTTTTCCATAAACCATTTTATAAGGAGACATACCCATAGGATTTTTATATGTTGTTCTATAGTCCCAAAGTGCATCATCTAAGTTTTTGAACCAATTCTTCCAGGACCTATTGATAGTCTTTTGTAAAATTAATTTTATTTCTCTATTGCTAAGTTCAACTTGACCACTAGACTGAGGATGATAGGATGATGCAATTCTATGGTTAACATCATACTTGGCAAGCATTTTACGGAAAGCACCATGAATAAAGTGTGAACCACCATCAGTCATTAAATAACTAGGGACTCCAAACCTAGGGAAAATAACTTCTTTAAGCATTTTAATAGAGGTGTTGTGATCAGCACTACTAGTTGGAATAGCTTCTACCCACTTAGTAACATAATCAACAACAACCAAAATATGAGTATACCCATTAGAAGAAGGAACAGATCCATGTAACCAAATCCCCAAACGTCAAATGGTTCAACAAGTGAATAATTCATAGGCATTTCTTGAGGCTTACTGTTGGGAATATTACTACTGGGTGTAAACCGGTAGGACAGGCCGGGTTAACTTCGTCAGTAGTTGAGTATGTTAAAGCCCATGTAGGCAGATGAGGGTTCAAGGCCCATAGTCGGTTTAAGGCCTGTAGCCGTAAACCAGCGTCGGTATGTAATTTGTATTGTAAGTTAGGAATAGTGGAGACCGAGCCGGATACATCTATGAACCGGCGTCGGGACTCTGGAAACCGACCGGCGCCACCCATGTATATAAGGGGACGACCCGGCGGCGGTTCAGGGACAACAGACAACAACTCGAGACTTAGGCGAAGCTTGTTTGCTCCCTACTCAACGAAACCCCATCAATTCCATCACAACTAGACGTAGGCTTTTACCTTCATCCAAGGGGCCGAACTAGTATAAACTCCCTTGCGTCCCTGTGTCCGCTTTAACCCCTTCAAGCTAACCCGTAGCGATGGCTCCACGACTAAGTCCTTTCATGAGGACATCTGTCGTGACAAAACCACGACAGTTGGCGCCCACCGTGGGGCTATCGCACGATGGTTTCAAGTTCTTGGAGGGCAACTTCGAAGGACTCAAGGGCTACGCTGTGGGCCGGATGACCAAGAGTCGTTCCGGCAAGCTCTACATCGATGATGCAGGGTGGGGCCCCGAGGCCGGCTCGATTGAGTACGGGTATCGGGTCCCCTTTGGTGGCATACACGTCTTCGTCGGCAAGATCGGTGAACCGGGCCCTGAGCCGGACATCTGCACCGACCTTGTCGAAACGGCTCAGCGTGCGCGATCTTCCCAGGTTAAACTGGCCGTGAAGCGTGCCTTCGTGGGAGTCATCCATGGAGGAGAATATGAGGATGGATCGGAATCTGGTAGCGAGACCGTGGTTTATACCGGCGACGAATCCTCGACCAGAGAAACCGAATCGTTGTATCAGCTACAAGACGGCCAGATTGGGGGCTGTTCCGATGGCGGCAGTATTCCGGACCCCTCTGATCTGCCCAACCGGGTTGGAATATTCATGGCCGGTACACAGGCGGCGATCCACTCTTCGACCGCAGCAGCAATGATCTCCGGGTCAGCAGCGGCGACGGCTGCCGGGGCAGGAGGCCCTGTGCACCCGCCGGCTCAAGTTTTATCTGATCTGTTTGATGCGTTGGCTGCGCTTATGGCAGAGGCTAACCCCGCGATCAGGACGCCCACAACACAGAAGTTGCAAAGGTGAGGGAATATATCACTCAGGCCAAGGCCGGCCTAGCAGCCGAGAATGCCAGGATGGTCGCAGAGCGGGCCACTTTGGATGCACAGGCCTATAGGCTTATGCTGGATTAGACCGCGTCGCATGAAGTCCTGAAGAGGAAGCATCGATCTCGCTTGCCTCCGGTTTTCGAAGCCAGAAATCTCTTTAACACCCCAGGAGCAGGAACTAGTAACCCGCCGGTGGTAAACCGGGCGGAAGCACCTGGGACGGGCGCGCCGGTTCAGCCTCACCCGATGGATCCGCCTCGACAGAACAATATCGTGCCTCAGCCTGTCCTGACACCTCCGAGTCATTATTCCAATCCAATGGACAATCTTGTCACCGCCGCTTCACGACTGGAGGCCATTCCGATTGAAGGTGATTCTCCACAGGCGGTGGAGATGCGCCGGGTTAAGGAGATTCTTCGGACAGCTTTGATTATACAGGAAGCATATTCATACAGTCGTGACCGGATTCACTCCACCCCCCGTCCAAGCCAGAGCTACAGCAGGCATATGGATGAACCGGCTGTATCAAGCAATGCACGAAACCGTGAAGCGCCCCGTGGCAATAACCCGATAGGTGGTATTGGTGATGCTCAGGAAGTGGTGGACCGGTCCCGGGCGCGCAGAGAGGCCGAGTTAGCGGCGCAGTACGAGGCTCGTCAGCTTACGCCAGTTCGTCCAACCACCTCGGTCGAGCCAGGGGTCACTTCTAGTTCTTTGGGGGTGCCCTGTCTTGTCCCCGCTTTACGCAATGTGCGTCTGCCTAAGGATTTCAAGGGCCCGCGCAAGGTGCCAAATTACACTGCCCATTTGTCTCCAGAAACATGGGTGGAGAGCTATGAGATGGCCATGGAGATGCTTGATGTGGATGATGCGGCGTGTGCGAAGTATTTCACCATGATGCTTGAAGGGACAGCCCGTACTTGGTTAAAAAGCTTACCGGCCAATTCTATCAGTTCATGGGCCCAGTTGCGAGCCCGGTTTATCCAGAATTTCAAGGATACATGTAAGCAGCCCATGTCGATAGTGGACTTAGCAGCATGTGTCCAGGAGGAAGGTGAGTCAACAACCCGTTGGGTGCAGTGGGTCTTGAAAATTTTGCATTCATTAGACAGTATGAACGCTGATACCGCGGTTATAACCTTGGAAGGCAACTGTCGGTTTAAGTCTCTGAAGTTGAAATTGGGACGGATGAATCGCCGTTGTAACGATATGGGGACCCTCATGGCTGCGTTAGTGAAGTATGTTGATTCTGATAGTACCAAGGATCCCGAGTCTGATGATGACAAGACAGGGAAGGGAAAGAAGAGCAGCAACTCCAAAGGGCAGCAACACAACACGGCAGGTCATGGAAACGGAGGCAAGCGTAGCGGATAGCAGCATGGACTTTGTGGCTAATACCACAAGACAGACAGGGGCCAGCGACGAAAGGGTAAACCGCCGAATCGCAATGAGCGCCAAATCCTAACCCGGACCGCTGACCTATCTCATTAAACCAGCCTGTCCAAAGCATGGGACGAAGGAGATGCCAACCAACCACCTTTGGAAGGATTGCTACATTATGCAGGAGTTCAAGAATTCTAATGCTTTCCGATATGATCACGGATCGTGGTGGCTCGTGATCCGGATCCCATGGGCCGGGTACGGTGGAGGAAATTCAGTTCAGCTTCAATAGTAATCGTATGACATAACAATGAAAGTAATCAGAGTAGCTAGAGTGGTTACAACCAGCAGCAGCAGCAGTCGGGTTATCAGAGCAATCCGAAGCAGTTGAATAGCGGGCAATATCATGTCTTCACCACTAGCTTGGACAAGCGAGACCGGAAGCTTCACAAGCGAGCGGTGAATTCTGTTGAACCGGCCGTACCTCGTTATTTACGCTGGTCTGAACAGCCAATCGTATGGAGCAGAGAGGATCACCCTCCCCGGGTTGACAATCCAGGTCAGCTAGCGTTGGTGGTGGCACCTCAGGTGGGAGGTTATAAATTCACCAAGGTGCTCATGGATGGAGGGAGCAGTA
Organism: Aegilops bicornis; assembly: GCA_021605145.1. Classification (NCBI taxonomy): domain Eukaryota; kingdom Viridiplantae; phylum Streptophyta; class Magnoliopsida; order Poales; family Poaceae; genus Aegilops; species Aegilops bicornis. Next base: position 293,551,724 of record CM038672.1, on the reverse strand, counting down.
TTAATATCCTATACAATGAGACCTTCTGCCGTATGGGGCTAACAGACAAAAATCTTAAACCGTCCAATACGGTATTCCATGGTGTGGTACCTGGTAAGTCAGCATATCCTGTTGGCAAGATAGCTCTGGAAGTGGCCTTTCGAGACGATCATGATACCAGGTCAGAGACATTGACTTTTGAGGTGGTGAAGATCCAGAGCCCATATCACGCCCTATTTGGGCGGCCGGCTTATGCCAAATTTATGGCACGGCCTTGTTATGTTTATTTGCAGCTCAAGATGCCGGGTCACAAGGGAACAATAATTGTTCATGGAAGTCGCAAGATTGCTTTGGAGTGTGAAGAAGGTGATGCGGCCTATGCAGAGTCAGTTTGTGCCATGGAAGAGTTGACATACTACAAGGATAATGTTGATCCGGCGGACATGACTCCATTGAAGAAGCCAACTATAGAGCATGATCCGGCCCTAAAGTTCAAATCGGCAGCTGAGACTAAGCTTGTTGACTTCGTACCCGGCGATTCGTCCAAGCAGTTCAGTATCAGTACCAACTTGGATCCGAAATAGGAAAGCGCGCTCATCGGGTTCATCCGTGAGAATCGGGACATTTTTGCATGGAAACCTTCTGACATGCCAGGTGTACCGAGGGAACTCGCTGAGCACACTCTTAATGTCGATCCTAAGTACAAACCGGTGAAACAGTTTCTCTGCCGGTTTAACGAAGAAAGGCGCAAAGCTATTGGAGGAGGTGGCCGCTCTTAGCGGCTGGCTTTATTGTTGAAGTTTTCCATCCCGAATGGCTGGCTAATCCGGTGCTGGTCCTTAAGAAAACGGCACTGGCGCATGTGTGTGGATTACATGCACCTTTACAAGGCTTGTCCAGCAGATCCTTTTTCCCTCCCCGCATCGATCGATTATTGATGCTACCGCAGGTTGTGAGCGTTTGAGTTTTCTCGATGCATATTCTGGTTATCATCGGATCAAGATGGCGATTAAGGACCAGGAGAAGACATCGTTCATAACTCCCTTTGGAGCCTTCTGCTATGTATCTATGCCCTTTGGGCTCAAGAGTGCCCAGGCAACTTATCAACGGTGTGTACAGAATTGCCTTCATAAGCAAATCGGCCGTAATGTACATGCCTATGTGGATGATATTGTGGTTAAGTCAAGGGAGAAGGAGACTCTGGTTGACGATTTGAAGGAAACCTTTGATAACCTACGGACATACAAGATGATGCTCAACCCGGCCAAGTGTGTTTTTGGTGTACTGGCAGGCAAGTTATTGGATTTTCTGGTATCCAACAGGGGAATTGAGGCTAATCCGGAGAAGATCACCGCTATCACCTCCCTGGCTAAACTGAAGTGTATCAATGACTTTCAACGCTTGGCAGGCCGGATTGCCGCGTTGAGCCGGTTTATCAGCCGCCTTGGTGAGAAGGCGATCCCTTTGTATCAGATGCTGAAGAAAACTGATCAATTCGTCTGGAGTTCAGCTGCTGATAAAGCGTTTGAGGATTTAAAGCGGCAGCTAGCCAATCCGCATGTTCTTGCTGCTCCAATTGACAAGGAACCATTGTTACTGTATGTGGCAGCTAATGCTCGTGCAGTCAGCGTAGCTATTGTGGTGGAGCGCAAAGAGGCCGGCAAGAAATATCTGGTTCAGCGTCCGGTTTACTATATCAGCGAGGTGCTTATTGAGTCCAAGAAAAGGTACCCTCATTGGCAGAAGCTGGTGTATGGAGTTTTCATGGCAAGCCGGAAGCTTAAGCAATACTTCCAGGGACATCCCATCACAGTGGTCAGCTCTGCTCCTTTGGGAGATATAATTCGTAACGTGGAGGCAACTGGACGGATTGCCAAGTGGGCTATAGAGCTTGGGCCGCACGGACTGAAATACGTGCCTCGGACGGCGGTCAAATCTCAAGCACTTGTGGATTTCATCAATGATTGGACGGAGCTACAAGCACCTGAAGAAAAGACGGATCGCACTTATTGGACTATTCACTTTGATGGGTCCAGGCAATTGGAGGGCTCGGGGGCTGGAGTCGTGTTAACTTCCCCACGAGGTGATAAGTTCTGTTACGTTCTCCGCTTAATGTTCCCTTGTACTAACAATGCAGCTGAGTACGAAGCTTTACTCCATGGTCTCCGGATGGCTAAGGAGATGAATCTCAGCCGAGTTAAGTGCTTCGGTGACTCGGACCTGGTGGCCCAACAAGTGTCTGGCACTTGGGATTCCAAGGATCCGCTCATGGCAACATATCATCGTGAGGTGGATATTGTTGCAGGTCACTTCAAAGGATATCAGGTGGATCACGTGGACAGATGGAAGAACGAAGCGGCGGACGCTTTAAGCCGGTTGGGCTCTCAAAGTAAACCGGTCCCGCCTAATGTCTTCTTGGATGTTCTGCATAACCTGTCTGTCAAGCTCCCTGGTGAAGAGGATTTGGCTATTCCTGATCCGGAGGCTCAGTTGGTGGCGGATCTTCATGTCATTCCGGATTGGACGGTTCCTTATCTTGCGTACATGAACCGGGGCGAGTTACCAGAGGATGAGACTGCCGCAGATAATCCGGCGATCCAAGTCCATGACTATTGTCAATGGCGAAGTTGCATCATTGCGATGTGTCGTATGCGTTTCAACGTTGTGTGTCTCCTGAGGAAGGCTGTGAAATCTTGCGTGAAATCCACGAAGGGGATTGTGGTCACCACACCGGTTCAAAATCTTTGGTGGCTAAAGCGTTTCGTCACGGCTTCTATTGGTTGACTGCTCATGCTGATGCGGAGGACCTAGTTAGGCGATGTGATGGCTGTCAGAAGTTCTCAAGGCAGCGCTCATGTGCCGCTCAACAATTGAGGATGATTCCAATTACTTGGCCGCTTTGCGACTTGGGGGCTGGATATGGTTGGGCCTTTCAAAAGGTCCAAGGACAAGAAGACCCACCTTTTGGTGGCGGTTGACAAGTTTACAAAGTGGGTGGAAGCGGAGCCCGTTAGTAAGTGTGATGCAGCCACGGCGGTTCAATTCATCACAAAGGTGATTTTCCGGTTTGGCTTTCCACACAGCATCATTACTGATAATGGTACCAACCTGTCCGAGGGTGTTATGAAGGAGTTCTGTGAACGTGAGCACATCCGGCTTGACGTTTCGTTAGTGGCTCACCCGCAGTCCAATGGCCAAGCAGAGAGGGCTAACCAAGAGATCTTACGAGGCATCAAACCCCGGCTTGTGGTTCCTTTGCAGCGGACGCCGGGTTGTTGGGTTGAGGAGTTACCATCTGTACTATGGAGCATCAATACTACACCCAACAGATCGACAGGATACACACCGTTCTTCATGGTCTACGGAGCGAAGGCAGTTCTCCCTAGTGACATCCGTCATGATTCACCTCGTGTAGCAGCTTATGTTGAAGCGGACAACGAAGTAGCATGGCAAGATGCTTTGGACCTGTTGGACGAGGAGCGTGACATCGCAGCTGCCCGTTCGGCGATTTACCAAGATGATCTTCGCCGCTATCACAACAGCCGAAGTTAGAACCAGAACCTTTCAAGAAGGAGATTTGGTGCTTCGGATCATCCAAGACCAGACTGATATGCACAAGCTATCCCCACCTTGGGAGGGACCTTTCGTGGTCAGCAAGAATCTGCACAACGAGTCATACTATCTGATCGATATTCGAGAACATAAAGACTCACGTACATCAGAGGAGGAGACCAACAGGCCGTGGAACATAGCTCATCTTCGGCCTTACTATACTTGAGCCATAGGCTCTACTTATGTACATATTATTATAGTGTATATGTTATGATCAATACAATAAACCGAAGCCTTAGCTAAAGCAGGGTCTCTGTTATTTTTACATCATGTGTGGTTACACGGAGTTTTTGTCTTAAAGCGGCTCCGATTTACCCCTTGAGTTAGCTTTTTCAAAAAGCTTTATATCATATCACTTGGGGGCTTGGTCGTGTCCAAACCAATGCAACACCTTTTCATAGGCGAAAGCCACAGAATCACTTGGGGACTTGGTCACGTCTGAACCAGTCACGCCTCTTGATCGGCCTAAGGCCACAGAATCACTTGGGGGCTTTGGTCAAACCCGAACCATCGCTACACCTCTTGATCGGCGTAATGCCACTGCATTATTTGGGGACCTGGCTGACTTGAACCATAGCTACGCCTATTGGGGGCTTGGTCGTGTCCGACCATGGTAATGCCACTTGATCGGCTCAAACAACCTCTTTTTGCAAATGATTTTATCTTTGTCTTTGCTTGAATTTTGTCTCACTTTCGATGCATATTTCTTTTGTTGTGTTTTTAAACCGACAATTATTAAACCGGTTCGACTGTCAGTTGACGGAACACGATCCACTCTTAATCCGGAGACTCTTTGCCCGATTTGATTTTTTGTTAACATCCTATTATGGAGTAGCACCGGTGTTCATCATAACCCGGAACGGTTTACCTGGTAAACCGACCTTATATACACATGAGCTGTTTTCTCCTCCAGCAGAGTGGGTTTCTTAAAACTCCGTTTCAAGACTGGCACAACCAACTTCATGCCCTACGATGGCGGGTATCATATATTTCCATATTTCATCATATGTCTAAATCTAAGATATTATCTTTGATTTCATATACATAGATATTATGACCCGCCTGGTGATACAACCACGGCGGCGTTTTAAGCTTTTTGGCTGCATACAATAGTTTAAGATTGATAATTCAACGGAAGCATAAGTTGCAATAAGTATGCACGAAGGCATATCAAAACCAAGTGTGGCAGCTAGCCTATTACATGGCAACACGGTACCCAGATAAGATAATTGTTTTCTGCGTAACATAAAAGAGCAGGAGTTTAAACCGGCTTCCGGTTCATGCTTGGTCACCAGTTTGGCCTGAAGGTTGCGGGTCATCTCACGCCGCTTCAACCTCTGCTTCCCTACCCAGCGGCTGGAAATCAACAGTTGTCCAATCGATTCCCGTTAATGCTTGAAAGACAGCTTCGTCATTGATCAGCAACGATGGTTCAATGTCAGGAGCGTAAGTATGCTTACGGATTGGAGGTATAAGGTTCTCCGCTTCAGGAATTGGTGCAGCCACTCATTTGTTTTGTCCATCATATTGAGCTTGATAGTGAGACAAATCTGCCTCTTCAACCAATTCACAAGCCGTAGGGCGACTTCCGGTTTATAGCTCGAGATCCTCTTTGCTTTGAACTCTGTCCCGTCTTCCTTCAAGCTCGAAGCCCCTGGCTGCTTCAACAGGATCAAAATCCGGCGCCCATGCTTTTGCCGGATTAAAGGCGTTTATAGCACCGGTTCTAGCAGCAGATTTCTTTAACTCTTCAACCCGGGCCGGAAGCATCGACAACCTTTTAATAGTGTCCTGGATCAAGGTGGGCGCCGGGTTGTTGTGAGAAGCAGTACAGATGATCCGTTGCGCACTAGTATACAGTTGTTCTATCAATGTATAGGCGGCTTTCAATTTTTTCCGCACATCTGATCCCAAGTGACCAATATGTGTCCCTATATCATCCAAAGGGTTAGTAAACCGAGAGTTACATGAAGGCTTACCAAAGACAGCAGCGGTCATGGCATGCACTTGCCGTTTTACACTGGTCAATTCATCCACCACTGGTTTGAGTGCAGCCTCGGCCTTCTCTGCTCGTTGAGTTAAAGCGGCTTTTTCAGTGGCCCAATCCGCCCGCTCCTTGTTGAAACCCTCTTTAAGCCATGACGCTTAAAGCGATGGTTAATTCCCTTTTTGCATTAGAGGTTTCAGCTTGCTGGGACTTCAGGTTTTCTTGCAGATCGGCGTTTTGACTTTCTCTCTTGCTCAGATCAGTCTACATACAGATAATCATTTGATAAAGATTACGGTGCAGAGTTGAAGTACCAACCACATAACAAGTTATGCCTTCGGTACTTGGGGGCTAATGCATATTTGCTTTTCATCATACAATTTCTATATAAGTCCCAAGCTCAATACAAGTATTCAACTTGGCACTTGGGGGCTAATGCCTATTTGCTCTGTCCTTCAAAGGACACGGAATTCTTACTATATAAAGGCCCGGTTTAACTGCATTAAGATGAACCGGCTGCATTAAAGTTCACATTGGAAAGTCCCGGTTTAAGTTGATATCTTAAAACCGTCACTTGGGGGCTATTGGAGTTGATGGATTAAAATATACAAGCAGGGAGTCATATGGAATTTACCTCATATTTGTCCTTCATCATATTTACCAGACCGGCTTCATAATCACGGCTGGTATATAGCCGATTCAGATAGCCGGAATGAAGATCTTGGGTGTTCAGAGCGGCATAAGTGGCCAAGTCGGCATTCCATTTGCCTTTGCCAAATGCAACAAATTCATCTTTGGCAGTGTGCTTAGATAAAGCGACAGGATTGCTTGGCTCGGAACGACCAACGCCAGTAATAACAACATCATCATCTTTGGCTTCACCGGTCCGCACTGGGGTCGCCGGTTTATCAGTATGCTTTGATGAGCTCGTTGTTTTGTCAGTCTGGACAGGACTTGTTGGCTGATTAAAAGGGCCTATGGCATCAACATGTGCCTCTTCAGTAGTAACATCATGATCTTGCAATGGTGGGTCGTTCAGCACATCGTCACGGATGTGTTCTCCGGGATCTGGTATTTTTTCCGGTTCAGGAGCATCGTTTTCTTCTGCCGCTTTGTCTAGACGAGCTTTCTTGCTTGGCCTAGGCTTGGCCCTGAAAGGAAGAAGATGGGTCAGTCCAGTGAATATTGAAAGTGATATATCAAACAACATTATAAGGAATATGGCTCACCCAAGCACCGTTTTGAGTGGTGGAAGCTGGGTGGCCGATGACTCGCCAGAAGAAGAATGAGAAGTGCCCTGATAATCGGAGTCAGATGGATTAAGAGGTTGGCGAAAACGACCCGCTTTCAGATAAGCATTGACGAAAGAGTTAGAGACCTCTGAACGGCGTTTCTGAACCGGACTGTTCGGTAAACCGGCGGAGGTAACTACCTGGCCGCTGTGCCTGGTTGTGCGGCGAGCTTCGTGCTGTTGTGTCTTCATAAGAAAGTTTGGGTCCAAATAAGCAACAGGATGAGAAAATATAACTTTCCGGTTTGCCCGACGGATTTTTAGTGAAGGCAAAGGGTTTGAATCGGAAGAAAGAGCGATTACCTCTACAACATCAGCGTGGCTGACTTCAGCGTCATCCTGGCAATAATCATTATCAATAAGGCGTGTGAAAAATAAACCAAGTGAGTCAAGCTCTACCTCAAGGTCCGGGTTACCCACATCATCGTCAGCCGGTGGTCGGAGGATGCAGTGGTTCTCTTCCTATTAGCTGGTTTCTTCACAACTCTGGTTTTGGGTCGGGTTGGTTTCTCCGGTTTCTCTTGTGGAGGCTTCTTGCTCCAAAATGGATCATCACCCTATTGGAAAGATGTTAATGTCAACAAAGGGTGCGTAAACATAGTCAGATTTCATGAAAGCATAAGATATGAGTCTTACGACTGGCGGTTTGTTAATGGCACAAAAGGGATGAAGGCCTATTTGAGCGCAAGCAGCTTCTGGTTCATTTAATATCTTCTTCACAGCCTCAGTAACTTCGTCATCTGTCAGCTGAATATCAATATGCCGTAGAGGGTCTTTTTCACCTCCGGTGTATTCGCACATCAAACCGGAGCGCAGGCTTAAGGGCAATATACTCCAAGATATCCAACAGCGAGCAAGGTCAACTCCTGTCAACCCGTTAGCCATGAAGGCCCTGAGCTTGGATAATTGCGGAGCATATTTGTTTATCTCCTTAGCAGTCAGCCTCTGGGGGAAGGGATGTGTGTTGCTTAGCCGCTCCGGACGGTAACCCGGCAAGGGATTTTATCCATCAGGAGAGGTATCTTTGCAGTAAAACCATGTTTGATTCCACTCTTTGGGATGGCTGTGCAGTTTGGCGTGAGGGTAAGTGACCTCTTTCCTATTTTGAATCACCATACCACCTAACTCTGTATTGGGACCATCAGTAAATTCGGTGCGGCGGTTCAGATGGAAGCAATCTCTGAATATTCAACTGTGGGCTCCTCTTGAAAGAACACCTCACAGAGCACTTGAAAGTGACATATGTTGGTTACGGAGTTGGGGCCAATATCTTGTGGACGCAGTTGGAAGTTGGCCAACACATCCGGATAAAACTTTGAACCGGGCGGACTAAAGCCCCGGGCTAGATGGTCAGCAAAGACAATAGCCTCTCCATCTTTGGGTTCTGGAGGACATTCCGGGTTAGGGACCCTCCAGTGAACGACATATTTTTTGCTTAAAGCGCCAGTTTGGGCTAGGTTATTCAGTTGAATCTCGGTCACTCGAGAAGGGACCCAGTTGCACTCGTACACTTGTTTGGCCATGGTGCAATCTACAAAGCAGTAATACCGGTTCAAGAATATGTTGGAAGGGTATACATTGATGCATTCATTGCTAAACCGGAAGCAGTTACTTACAAACCGGAGTTCTGCAAAGTGGCAATGCTTAGCTAAGGAATTCTGGCGGTTCAACAAGGGGACTAATGGTATATACCGAGTTGTCAATTTTTCTACAAAGTTAAACCGCCTGGTCTAAAACATTGAAGAGTCAAGATTGCAGATGAGTAGGTGTGCGAAAACAGGTTTCACAAAAATACATCACAATTTTGGATCTGGAACATGTTCAGAAAAAGAGATAAATATTCAAGGTCCAAAAGGGAGCAATATCGAATCAATGAGCAAGGATACAGGGAGATCTATGGTTTTGAGATGTGCAAGTGACGACGGATGATAAAAACTACCGCTATGCAGAACAAAGATTTACAGACTTGTCTAAGATTTATCATATGAACAAGAAGCAAGCGAGGAACACTGAAGAACATGGAAACCCTAGAACAGATCTATGATGAAAAAGATAGAAGACTTACCAGAGCTGAGGGAGAAATGGAAGATCGCCGTGATGCTCTGGTATATTCAGGGTGATGCAGCGGCCAAGGTTGGTGCAGAAGTTGATGGCGGCGGCGGAGCTCCGAAGCTGGGCGACGTGAGGAAGACGAAGCAGAAGGGCACGAATGGGAAAAATAAATGACCCTTTGGTCTTATTTATAAAGCAAGGGACATGTGTCAGGAGCGAAAATCAAGGGGCCGCGAGTTTGGAAACGGAGCTGTCGCCTCGATTGTCGTAGATCTATTAAACAAAAAAGGTATCGTGATAGCATTTATGACAGGTGACGTCACGCTGTTTTACAACGACCAGAGAAAATGACATCATGGCGGTTCACCAAACTACACAAAGATACTGAAGATGAATTTTTTACTAAGGATTGACATGAACCTGTTCAAATCAATCTGGGGCCTAATGTTGGGGATATTACTACTGGGTGTAAACCGGCCAGGACAGGCCGGGTTAACTTCGTCAGTAGTTGAGTATGTTAAAGCCCATGTAGGCAGATGAGGGCTCAAGGCCCATAGTCGGTTTAAGGCCTGTAGCCGTAAACCGGCGTCGGTATGTAACTTGTATTGTAAGTTAGGAATAGTGGTGACCGAGCCGGATACATCTATGAACCGGCATCGGGACTCTGTAAACCGACGGGCAACACCCATGTATATAAGGGGACGACCCGGCGGCGGTTCAGGGACAACATACAACAACTTGAGACTTAGGCGAAGCTTGTTTGCTCCCTAGTCAACGAAACCCCATCAATTCCATCACAACTAGACGTAGGCTTTTACCTTCATCGAAGGGGCCGAACTAATATAAACTCCCTTGCGTCCCTGTGTCCGCTTTAACCCCTTCAAGCTAACCGTAGCGATGGATCCATGACTAAGTCCTTTCATGAGGACATCTTCCGTGACAAAACCACGACACTTACCGATATTAACTATTCTTTGACATTCATCAGAAGATAAGACGAACTTACGACCATCCTTGAAGAGAGTACGCCAATAAAACCCAGATTGCAATACCTTGTGAGTAGTTCTGTCTCTAGTATGATGCCCCCCATAAGCTTCGGAGTGACATTTCAGTAGGATTTGTCCCTGTTCATGCTGAGGTACAAAATGTCTAATAATACAATCTACTCCTTTATAAAGATGTGGGTCATCCCCAAAGTAATATCTTAAATCATAGAAGATTTTTTTCTTTTGTTGGTATGTGAAACTAGGTTGTAAATATTTAGCAACAATGTAATTAGCATAGCCAGCATACCAAGGTGTACTATTAGAAACATTTATTGCAGGTAATTGCTCATCGGGAAAGCTATCATTGATAGGTTGTCAGTCATCAAGAATATTTTCAAGCCTAGACAAGTTATCGTCTACGGGGTTCTCAGCTCCTCTTCTATCAGTGATATGCAAATCAAATTCTTGTAGCAAGAGAACCCATCGAATAAGCCTAGGTTTGGCATCTTTCTTTTCCATTAGATACTTTATTGCAGCATGATCGGTATGATCAATTACTTTTAAGTCTACAATATAGGATCTAAAGTTATCACAAGCAAACACCACTACTAGAAATTCCTTTTCAGTAGTAGCATAATTCCGGTGTGCACTGTCTAGAGTTTAGTTGCGTAATGAATAAATTCAGTTTCTTATCAACTCTTTGTCCTAGAACAGCACCAACAACATAATCACTAGCATCACACATAATTTCAAAAGGCAAGTTCCAATCACGTGGTTGAACAATAGGTGCAAAAATTAAGGCTTTCTTGAGTGTTTCGAAGGCTTCTAAACAATGGTCATAAAAAACAAAAGGAATATCCTTTTGCAAAAGATTTGTAAGAGGCCTAGAAATTTTAGAAAATTCTTTGATATATCTCCTATAGAAACCAGCATGACCAAGGAAACTATGAATACCTTTGACATCTTTAGGACATGGCATTTTATCAATTGCATCAACCTTAGCTTTGTACAACTCAATACCTCTTATAGAAATTTTATGGCCCAAAACAATACCTTTGTTAACCATAAAGTGGCACTTCTCCCAATTCAAGATAAGATTTGTTTGCTCACATCTCTGCAAAACTCTATCAAGATTCCTTAAACAATCATCAAAAGACTTCCCATAAACAGAAAAGTCATCCATGACCTCAACAATCTTTTCACAAAAGTGAGAGAATATAGCAGTCATACATCTCTGAAAGGTAGCAGGTGCATTGTATAAACCAAAAGGCATACGTCTATAAGCATAAGTTCCAAAAGGACAAGTAAAAGTGGTCTTTTCTTGATCAGGTTGAGAAACAGGTATTTGTGAAAAACCATAATATCCATCAAGGAAGCAAAAATGTGTGTGCTTAGATAATCTTTCTAGTATTTGATCAATAAAAGGCAGAGGGTAATGTTCTTTTCTAGTTGCTTTGTTTAATTTTCAAAAACCAATTACCATTCTATAGCCTGTAACAATTCTTTGTGGAATAAGTTCATTCTTATCATTGGGAACAACAGTAATACCTCCTTTCTTAGGGACACAATGAACGGGACTTACCCGTCTACTATCAGCTATAGGATAGATTATACATGCTTCCAGAAGTTTTAATATTTCCGTTCTTACCACTTCTTTCATCTTCGGAATAAACCGACGTTAGTGATCAACAACGGGTTTAGCATCAGGTTCCATATTAATCTTGTGCTGACATAGAGTGGGACTTATGCCCTTAAGATCATCAAGAGTATATCCAATAGCAGCTCGGTGCTTCCTTAGAACTTTCAATAATGTTTCTTCTTCATGTTCTGAAAGGTTAGCACTAATAAGAACAGGATATAACTTTTTCTCATCAAGATAAGCATATTTCAAAGTGTTTGGCAATTGTTTTAATTCAAACACAGGACCACCTTTAGGTGGAGGATGACCTCCTAGAGTTTCAATAGGAAAATTGTGTTTAAGCAGAGGACATTGTTCAAAGAAAATCTTATCTATTTCATTTCTTTCATGCATATGCAAATCATTTTCATGCTCTAGCAAATATTGTTCTAAAGGATCAGTAGGAGGGACAACAATAGAAGCAAGACAAAAATTTCATCCTTACTAGGCAATTCTTTTTTATGAGGTTTTCTACTACACTTGAAAAAATTGAACTCATGAGACTCATCACCAAAGCTAACACCGACAGTTTGTTTCTCACAATCTATTTTTAGCATAAACGGTGTTCAAGAAAGGTCTACCAAAGATAATGGAACAAAAGTCATCTTGTGGGGAACCAAGTACATGTCTAACAATCCCAAGTGGTGTGATGGTGTCTCTATTATCAAGTTTAATAGTAACATCTATGTCTTCTATTTCAGCGGGTGCTATGCCATTCATGATTTCTTGATATAAGGTAAAAGGAAAAGCACTCACGCTAGCACCTATGTCACATAAACCATGATAACAGTGATCTCCTATTTTAACTAAGACAACAAGCATGCCGACAACGGGTCTATGTTTATCTTTCTCATCGGGTTTGGCAATTCTAGCAACTTCATCACATAAGAAAATAACATTCCCATCTATATTCCTTCATCCTAACAGGGAAAGGTGGTTTCTCAAGATAAGGTAGGAACAACTGGATCAACATTATAAATAATAGTTTCAACCTTAGCTATTACCGGTTCTTGAATTTCTTCTTTAATAGGTGGGTGATATTTGAACCACTTCTCTTTGGGGAGATCAACATGAGTAGCAAAATATTCACAAAAGGAGGCTACTATCTCAGAGTCTAGCATTAAACTTTTGGATCCAATCAGTCCCTTACGGAATAGCGCATAAACTAGGGTTTAAGCTTGTGTCACTGTCGCAACCCATCATCTAATAACTACTCCACAATGCATTACCTTAGCCCAAATATGGTGAAGTGTCATGTAGTCGACGTTCACATGACACCACTAAGGGAATCACAACATACATACTATCAAAATATCAAACACATATCAAGTTCACATGATTACTTGCAACATGATTTCTCCCGTGACCTCAGGAACAAAAGTAACTACTCACAATTGATAAACATGCTCAAGATCAGAGGGGTATTAAATAGCATAATGGACTAGGACATATAATCTTCCACTAAATAAACCATATAGTAATCAACTAAAAGATGTAATCAACACTACTAGTCACCGACAAGTACCAATCTGAGGTTTTGGTACAAATATTGAACACAAGAGATGAACTAGGGTTTGAGAGGAGATGCTGCTTTTGAAGATGTTGATGGAGATTGCCCTCCCCAAGATGGGAGAGTTGTTGGTGATGATGATGATGATGATTTCCCCCTCCGGGTGGGCAGTTCCCCTGGCGGAATCGCTCCACCGGAGGGCAAAAGTGCTCCTGCCCAAGTTCCGCCTCGAGACGACGGTGCTGCATCCCGAAAATCCTCCCCTTACTTTTTCTAGGTCAAAATGACTTATATACCAGAAGATGGGCACCAGAGGTGGGCTGGGCTGAGCACAACCCACCAGGGCGCGCCTGGGGGGCCTGGCGCGCCCTGGTATCTTGTGCTCACTAGGTGGCCCCCCTCTGGTAGTTATTTGCTCCAGTATTTCTTATTTATTCCATAAAAATTCCTCGTGAAGTTTCAACTCATTTGGAGTTGTGCAGAATAGGTAGCCTGACGTAGCTTTTTCAGGTCCAGATTTCCAGCTGCCGGAGTTCTCCCTCTTAGTGTGTACCTTGCATATTATGAGAGAAAAGGCATTAGAATTACTCCAAAAAGCATTATCATCGATAGAAACATTATAAATAACAGTAGGTAAACATGATGCAAAATGGACGTATCAACAACCAAGGAGCATATTTGTGTTGGTCCCAGTTTTGTTATCTTTAGACACCTTTCTCTATGTGAGGGCAGCAAATCTAGTCCTGCTCAAACTCTACAGCCTTGTCCCCCAAAACAGAAAGATCGGTTCTGTACAGATGTGCGTACTATGTTTGTCATTGTTTTCCCTTTTCGACCAACGTAGGTGCTGGATAGCCAGTCTGTACTAATTTCCCCCTTCCTTTCCTCTTTGAACCAGTTGGATCACGGGTTCCGGCAAAACCCTTATGGTTCGAACTCCGGGGTGCGCGCGAAGTTCTTTCCCTACCGATCCACTCCCTAGCTTGCTACGATCTCGCGGATGAACTCAACGAACTCACAACACAAGAGACACAAGATTTATACTGGTTCGGGCCACCGTTGTTGTGTAATACCCTACTCCAGTGTGGTGGTGGTGGATTGCCTCTTGGGCTGATGATAAACAGTACAAAGGGCGAATAACAGCCTCCTGAGGATGAGGTGTTCTTGTGCTTGAAGAACTTGTGTGGGTGAGGATTACTCAAGATGAGATCCAGCTGCCCCCTGCGGTGGTGGCTAGTCCTACTTATATAGGCCCTGGTCCTCTCCCCAAATATTGAGCGGGAAGGGAGCCAACAACGGCCAATTTGAAAGGGGACAACTAGTACAGGTTATCCTGACAAAAGCGGTCTTCGCCTGCCAAAGGCTCTGGTGGTGACGCCGCCTTGGGCTCCATGGGGACCTCCATCTTGCCGCCCCGCTGGTCTTGGTCTCGTTGCACGGATATGGAAACCTTTGCTTGATGCCTTGGTACTCCGCACCTGCGCTTGCCTCCCGACGCCCGCCTGATCTTGATCGTCATGGATCACGTCACGAGAACCTCGACAGGTTTGCCTTGCCTTGATCTCTCCGCCCCTCGCGAGCCTGCCTGGCGAGGCTGCTCCTGAGGAGGTCTTGCGTCGTCCACCTCGCGAGGCTTGGCCCCTCACGAGTGTCTTGAATGCCTTGTTGATGGAGATGGGTTGTACAGGCCTGGTAGCACAGCCACACCGTGGGCCGCAGGCATCCAAGTCTGGGGACCCCCATTCCCAGAACACCGACAGTAGCCCCCGGGCCCAAGGCGCGCTCGGGCTTGGCTTCGAGGAAAAGCCAAAGGTCAACTATGGAGCGCCACGGGCCACTAACAGCCTGCGGCCTTGGTCGACACGTGGTGGTCGATTGAACATGGGCGTCTCCGCTTCCCCACGCTGCCCTGGAATCCGCCTGGCTATGCGGCCCCCGCAACCTACACAGTTATTCTTCCATCGCCCGCGCCATACTTCCCTGATTCCTCTGCTTCCCCGAGACTCTGCCCCTCCTCCCAATCTGGCCTACGCTCTGCCCGCTCCATCGCCATGGCTCCGAAACAAGCTGACAAGGGGAAGAAGCCTCTATCTTCTGCCGGCGCGACTTCGGCCATCGAGCTCGCGGTTGGCCGAGCACTGGTGCTCAATGATGAGGCCACGGGCAAGGTGCACCCCATGCTCGTCTCCAGTTTCAATGAGTGGGGGAAGACGGTGGCTTGGCCTGCATCTCATGCTCGTATCGACCGGGCAGCCTCTGAGGTCCCAATCTTCATCGATGCTCTTTGGGCTGGTCTGGTCCCCCCTTTCTCCGCCTTCTTCAATGAAGTGCTGGAACACTATCAGATCCACTTGCTGCATCTTGACCCCCAATCCGTGACGCTCCTTGCCGTGTTCGCCTTTGTGTGTGAGGCCATGGTGGGCATTGCCCCTTCCATGGCCCTTCTTCGCCACTTCTTCTTGTTGCACCTGATTGATCCTCAGCAAAGCTCGGGGTGCGTGAGCTTCCAGGCTGTGGCTGCGATGGCAGGCCCAGGGATCGACTTCAAGCTTCCTCCATCCACGAGCGAGTTTCGGACTTGGTGGGTATTTGTCGATGCCGGGGCGCTCAGCCCTCTGCTCCGTTCTCCGTCAGCACCTACTGTTCCCAACTCCGGTTGGGGCCACGAGAGGCTCGCGAGCTCCTGTCTTGTCCCCGTCTGGCTCAGGCTGAGGAGGTTGAAGGACCACGGCGTGACTGCGCCCATGGTGGTGAAGGACTTCATCAGGCGCCGAGTTGCTCCGCTTCGGCGCCATTCTCGCCCGATGTGGGCTTTGCTCAGCAGTCAGGACCATATGAGGCTTCAGGAGTCCGACCTCCCTCTCGAGATGCGGCGAATAGTGCTTGAGGTCCTGAAGGGTGTCCCTTCGCTGGACGACATGCCTTAGAAGAGCTGTCTGCTATACCGCTGCACGAACAAGGAAGAATTTGTAGAGCACATGCCTTCCTTTGATGAGTGGGGGTTGCGCCCGGACGGCCTGGTGGGGCCCCGCAAGAACCCCGACAACGTGGTTCCCTTCTCCGTCGCTAGCGCCGGGCTCTCCCCGAAGGTGGATGCAGGGGGCGAGCACCGTCGGAGGCTGGCGGCCCGAGTGCTGAGGTGCAGATGTCGTCTGGGGCTCCTGGGGCGTCGTCCTCAGGAACTCACGATCCTTCCCCTGGGGTGTCGGTCGCTGAGATGATGCAGCACGCGGCTTCCGAGGGCGAAGCTCCGGAGGTCTTGGGAGGTCGCGATGAGACGGCACCCGACTGCTCTCCGCAGTCCGGCACCCCTGAGCTGTCCCTTCGAGCGCTTCTCCGGTCACTCCCCGTGATGGCCGCCACGTCCAGCGCTTCCACCGGCTTTGCATGGACTTCGAGGAGCTCCGCAAGAGGAAAGGATCCCCGAGCAGCAGCGGTATCTTTGGGCCGTTGAAGCGAAGTAAGTTCATCGCCGTCGACGAGTAAGTATTGTACCTTAGCGATTTCTCGAGTGCTTCTTTCCTTCCTGACGGTGGTCCTTCAGGGTCCCTTCCGCCAAGGCTGTTGCATCTCCTGAGGAGCAGCCTCCTCTTTCCTCGACTCCCCCGCTGGCCTTGAGCTCCCCGATCCTGCATGCTATCCATGGAGCAGGGTCGGTTGGAGAGGCGCGCTTGCCTCCACAGAGCTTTGAATCTGCGGTCAGAATTTTAATATGGGTTTAAATAAATTGGATCTTGGCTGAGGCTTCCCGGATAAATACTTACTTTCTTTTATCCATATTGCTCCATAGATAGCAAGTTTTAATTAGTATAAAAAAACTAAACCAATGACTATTCATGATTCCATCCATATTGGATCAATTCTCTATACCACTTTGCAATGAAAAGATGAATGTTTGTTATGGTAAAACTTCGTTTAAAACGAATTGGTAGAAAGCAACGTGCGACTTGAAGGACATGATCGATTGTGGATTTTTCTATCCATCATTTTCCATAGTAATGAAAATTCTCTTGGCTCGACATAGCCTGTTCTATTCGTTCCAAACCAAATTTGCGCTGGGTTTAAGTAACATAGTACACGATGGAGCTCGAGAGGACAAAAAAAATTTATCAAGGGAAAGAATCTAGGGTTAGTGAAACTAATAAATTAGGCCAACTTTGTCAGTCTATCCTTAATATAGAAATAAATCGAAAGGTTAAAATAAGAAGAAAGTCCAATAAAAGTATAGAGATAAATGCTTTATCGAAGGAAATAAGAAAAAATGGGTATGTTGCTACTCTTTTGAAAGAAAAAAATAGGGATGAGATCCGCCTGCTACTCCACCTCTTCTTCTTGCCCAATAGACGAAGAAGAAAATAGGGCCAAGGCGCTATTGGAGATGCGCAAAAAATATCCATCGGGAGATGGCGCTGATGCTGACGCTAACGCTACCAAGGCGGTTTTGCAGGCAATTTCTAAAAATACTTTTTTTTCGTTGAGCTCATAACCCGGTTTGGGCCGATTAACACTGAGAGCGATCAAGGGGTCGCGGGATCACACCTTGCTTTTGCGCATAGCTAGCACAATTTGGATTTCGAGTCCAATGCGCTAACGCTTTCTTGAGTTTTCTTGCTTGATTTTTATACGATTTTTTGAGCAACTAGCGTGAAAGCCGTTGCGCGTTAGCGCATCCGTTTTCTTGCTCTTTCTCCGGGCTTTGACCATGTCTCGAACAATTTCAGTACATATGGCGCAAGACGATTCCACATATATATCGAGGTCGGAATGGGATCGGGTGTTTTCACGTCTCACCGTAGTGCCCGATTTGTCTTGATTGGTGATTGATAAACAAGAAGCAAAATGGAAAAGTAGAAAATCTACATGTTTATACCGTTGAGGTCCTTAGTTTAGTCAAGTAGGCGAGGGCATTTCCATCACGAAGGATTCAATCCAGCCACAGGTTCCCCTACGGCTACCTTGTTACGAATTCACCCCAGTCGAAGACCCCACCGTGGTATACGCCAATAAGACCACCAAAGGCCTTTGTGGCACTAGTGGTACAGAGAAGTCATGGGTGATCATTGGTCCGATGCTTCGTCCTTCCTCCACGGCATGGCTTGGAGCTTGGCGGGCGTGCCCAGGGCCCCTCCTCTGGTCATGGACAGCAACTGGTTGGCCTCAGTCTTTGGCTCCTCTTCAAGCAGCGGGCCCCGATCGGCTAGGGCCCCTCGTGAGGCCTGGCTGGCACCTGGGGCAGCACCAGCCCCCAGCCCCCTGCTGAGAGGGGGTGCGCCGCTTCACGTCCCGCCTGCATCCCTCGTGGCGGAGGACGAGGTAGGCCGTGCGCTTGAGTTTGAGCATGAACGAAGCATCGTTCGCCACGATCTCTTCCAGGAGGCGATGAGCGTGATGAACCGGCTTGGTGGTGAACTCGCGGGCATCGACGCGCGCCTCAAGGCTGAGGGTCTTTGGCTGGTGGAGGAGCGGCGTAAGCTGAGGGTGGCTATCAATCTTGGCTGCCACCAGCGCGATCTTGACATTGCGAAGGCCGAGGCATCCCTCAAGGTTTCTCATGAGGCTTGCTCTTGAGCATTGGAGGAGGCTTGCGAGGCTGACCGCTGATACGTCTCCAACGTATCTATAATTTTTTATTGCTCCATGCTATATTATCTACTGTTTTGGATGTTTATGGGCTTTATTTTACACTTTTATATTATTTTTGAGACTAACCTATTGACCCAGAGCCCAGTGCACGTCAGGAAAGCTACCAAAAAGCTATATCAAATGGAGTCGAAACGGAATATCAAATGGAGTCGAAAAGCTATATCACTGATTTTATCTCCAAAAGGAATATCAAATGGAGTCAAAACGGAATGAAACCAACTGGAGAAGTTATTTTTGGAAGGAAAGCTACCGAAAAAACTTGGAGTGCACGTCAGGAAAGAAACGAGGGAGCCACGAGGCAGGGGGCACGCCCTCCACCCTCGTGGGCCCCTCGCAGCTCCCCTGACGTACTTCTTTCACCTATTTATACCCATATACCCTGAAACGATTGGGGAACAGAATAGATCTGGAGTTCCGCCGCCGCAAGCCTCTGTAGCCACCAAAAGTCAATCGGGACCCTGTTCCGGCACCCTGCCGGAGGGGGGGAACCCTCACCGGTGGCCATCTTCATCATCCCGGCGCTCTCCATGACGAGGAGGGAGTAGTTCACCCTCGGGGCTGAGGGTATGTACCAGTAGCTATGTGTTTGATCTCTTTCTCTCTCGTGTTCTTGATTTGGCACGATCTTGATGTATCGCGAGCTTTGCTATTATAGTTGGATCTTATGTTTCTTCTCCCCCTCTACTCTCTTGTAATGGATTGAGTTTTCCCATTGAAGTAATCTTATCGGATTGAGTCTTTAATGATTTGAGAACACTTGGTGTATGTCTTGCCGTGCGTATCTGCGGTGACAATGGGATATCACGTGATTCACTTGATGTATGTCTTGGTGATCAACTTGTGGGTTCCGCCCATGAACTTATGCATAGGGGTTGGAACACATTTTTGTCTTGATTCACCGGTAGAAACTTTGGGGCACTCTTTGAGGTTCTATGTGTTGGTTGAATAGATGAATCTGAGATTGTGTGATGCATATCGTATAATCATACCCACGGATACTTGAGGTGACATTGGACTATCTAGGTGACATTAGGGTTTTGGTTGATTTGTGTCTTAAGGTGTTATTCTAGTACGAACTATAGGGCATTTTGTGGCACTTATAGGAATAGCCCAATGGATTGATTAGAAATAATAACTTTGAGGTGGTTTCGTACTCCACCATAATTTCTTCGTTTGTTCTCCACTATTAGTGACTTTGGAGTGACTTTTTGTTGCATGTTGAGGGATAGTTATATGATCCAATTATGTTATTATTGTTGAGAGAACTTGCACTAGTGAAAGTATATAACCTAGGCCTTGTTTCCTAGCATTGCAATACCGTTTACGCTCACTTTTACCACATGTTACCTTGCTGTTTTTACAGATTACAAAAACCTATATCTACCATCCATATTGCACTTGTATCACCATCTCTTCGCCGAACTAGTGCACCTATACAATTTACCATTGTATTGGGTGTGTTGGGGACAAAAGAGACTCTTAGTTATTTGGTTGCATGGTTGTTTGAGAGAGACCATCTTCATCCTACGCCTCCCACGGATTGATAAACCTTAGGTCATCCACTTGAGGGAAATTTGCTACTGTCCTACAAACCTCTGCACTTGGAGGCCCAACAACGTCTACAAGAAGAAGGTTATGTAGTAGACATCAAGCTCTTTTCTGGCGCCGTTGCCGGGGAGGTGAGCGCTTGAAGGTATATCTTTAGATCTTGCAATCGAATCTTTTTGTTTCTTGTTTCAGCACTAGTTTATTTCATAAAATAAAACTACAAAAAAATGGAATTGAGGGTACCTCATATGCTTCATCTTTTTAATGTCTTTCGTGAGTATGATGGAAAGGAAAATTGTGCCAAAGTACTAGAAGAAGAATTACATAGAATGCTTGGCATAAAATATATGAATGATGAGCATGATTGCAATGTTGTTAGTATGAATTCTTTGAATACCCATGATGCTAATGATATGCAAAGCCACAAGCTTGGGGAAGCTATGTTTGATGAAGATGATATTTTTTGTCCCCCAAACTTTGATGAGCAAATTTACTATGATAAAAGCATGCCTCCTATCTATGATGATTATTGTGATGACACGTATGATTTAAAGAATAATGATAACCATGAAACTTGTCATCTTCATCTTAATTTTCAATCACATGATAGTTATTTTGTTGAGTTTGCTCCCACTATTGTTGATGAGAATAAATTTGCTTATGTGGAGAGTAGTAAAGTTTCTATGAAAGTAGATCATGAAAAGAATGATTTAGGTGCTGGTTATATTGTTTAATTCATTCATGATGCTGCTGAAAATTATTATGAGGGAGGAATATATGCTTGTAGGAATTGCAATAATATAAAGTTTCCTCTCTATGTGCTTAAAGTTTTGAAGTTATGCTTGTTTTGCCTTCCTATGCTAGTTGATTATTGTTCCCATAAGTTGTTTGCTCACAAAATCCCTACGCATAGGAAGTGGATTAGAATTAAATGTTCTAGTCATATTCTTCATGATGCTCTCTTTATGTTTCAATTCTTATCTTTTATGTGAGCATCATTGAAATCATCATGCCTAGCTAGGGGCGTTAAACGTTAGCGCTTGTTGGGAGGCAACCCAATTTTATTTTATTTTCTTGCTTTTTGGTTCTGTTTAGGAATAAATAATCCATCTAGCTTCTGTTTAGATGTGGTTTTGTATTTGAATTAGTGTTTGTGCCAAGTAGAACCTTTGGGAAGACTTGGGTGAAGTCTTTATGATCATGCTGTAAAAAACAGAAACTTTAGCGCTCACGAGATTGGCTTTAACTTTTTACTGGAGAGGTCTATTTAGTTGATTCTTTTTGCAGATGATTACTAGACAAATTCCTCAGGTCCACCAATTTATTTTAGAATTTTTGGACTTCCAGAAGTTTGCGTTAGTTACAGATTACTACAGACTGTTCTGTTTTTGACAGATTCTGTTTTTCGTGTGTTGTTTGCTTATTTTGATGAATCTATGGCTAGTAAAATAGTTTACAAACCATAGAGAAGTTGGAATACAGTAGGTTTAACACCAATATAAATAAAGAATGAGTTAATTACAGTACCTTGAAGTCGTGTTTTGTTTTCTTCCGCTAACGGAGCTTACGAGATTTCTGTTAAGTTTTGTGTTGTGAAGTTTTCAAGTTTTGGGTAAAGATTCGATGGACTATGGAATAAGGAGTGGTAAGAGCCTAAGATTGGGGATGACCAAGGCACCCCAAGGTAATATTCAAGGATAACCAAGAGCCTAAGCTTGGGGATGCCCCGGAAGGCATCCCCTCTTTCATCTACGTTCATCG
The DNA here is from genome assembly GCA_021605145.1 of Aegilops bicornis. Lineage (NCBI taxonomy): Eukaryota > Viridiplantae > Streptophyta > Magnoliopsida > Poales > Poaceae > Aegilops > Aegilops bicornis. The sequence goes on along the minus strand of CM038672.1, from coordinate 293,529,677 downwards.
GTAACTTTACTTGGAGCTATATTTTTATTCACCACATGATATGTGTTTTGCTTGGAGCGTCATTTCATTTTCTTTAGTTGTGCTTGCTGTTTGAATAAAGTACCAAGATCTGAAATTCTTAAATGTTAGAGAGTCTTCACATAGGTGCATAATTATTCGACTACTCATTGATCTTCACTTATATCTTTCGGAGTAGTTTGTTGTTTGCTCTAGTGCTTCACTTATATCTTTTAGAGCACGGTGGTGGATTTTTTTAATAGAACATATTGATCTCTCATGCTTCACTTAGATTATTTTGAGAGTCTTCAATAGCATGGTAATTTTCTTAAATAATCCTAATATGCTAAGCATACAAGATTTGTAAGAATTCTTACGAGTGTGTTGAATACTAAGAAAAGTTTGATGCTTGATAATTGTTTTGAGATATGAAGATGGTGATATTAGAGTCATGCTAGTTGAGTAGTTGTGAATTTGAGAAATACTTGTGTTAAAGTTTGTGATTCCCATAGCATGCACGTATGGTGAACCGTTATGTGATGAAGTTGGAGCATGATTTATTTATTGACTGTCTTCCTTATGAGTGGCGGTCGGGGACGAGCGATGGTATTTTCCTACCAATATATCCCCCTAGGAGCATGCGTGTAATACTTTGCTTTGATAACTTGTATATTTTTGCAGTAAGTATATGAGTTCTTTATGACTAATGTTGAGTCCATGGATTATACCCACGCTTCTTCCTTCCACCATTGCTAGCCTCTCTAATACCGCGCACTTTTCGCCGGTATCATACACCCACCATAAACCGTCCTCAGAACAGCCACCATACCTACCTATCATGGCATTTCCATAGCCATTCCGAGATATATTGCCATGCAACTTTCCACCGTTCCGTTTATTATGACACGCTCCATCATTGTCATATTGCTTAGCATGATCATGTAGTTGACATCGTATTTGTGGCAAAGCCACCGTTCATAATTCTTTCATAGATGTCACTCTTGATTCATTGCTTATCCCGGTTCACCACCGGAGGCATTCATATAGAGTCATACCTTGTTCTAAGTATCGAGTTGTAATTCATGATTTGTAAGTAAATAAAAGTGTGATGATCATCATTATTAGAGCATTGTCCCAGTGAGGAAAGGATGATGGAGACTATGATTCCCCCACAAGTCGGGATGAGACTCCGGACGAAAAAAAAGAGGCCATAAAAAAATAGAAAAGGCCCAAACAAAAAATGAGAGAAAAAGAGAGAAGGGACAATGTTACTATCCTTTTACCACACTTGTGCTTCAAAGTGGCACCATTATCTTCATGATAGAGAGTCTCTCATTTTGTCACTTTCATATACTAGTGGGAATTTTTCATTATAGAACTTGGCTTGTATATTCCAATGATGGGCTTCATCAAAATGCCCTAGGTCTTCGTGAGCAAGTGAGTTGGATGCACACCCACTTAGTTTCTTTTGTTGTGCTTTCATATACTTATAGCTCTAGTGCATCCGTTGCATGGCAATCCCTACTCACTCACATTGATATCTATTGATGGGAATCTCCATAGCCCGTTGATACGCCTAGTTGATGTGAGACTATCTTCTCATTTTTGTCTTCTCCACAACCACCATTCTATTCCACTTATAGTGCTATGTCCATGGCTCACGCTCATGTATTGCATGAAGATTGAAATTTTTTGAGAATGTCAAAAGTATGAAACAATTGCTTGGCTTGTCATCGGGGTTGTGCATGATTTATATACTTTGTGTGGTGAATATAGAGCATAGCCAGACTATATGATTTTGTAGGGATAGCTTTCTTTGGCCATGTTATTTTGAGGAGACATGATTGCTTTGTTAGTATGCTTGAAGTATTATTATTTTTATGTCAATCTTAAACTTTTGTCTTGAATCTTTCGGATCTGAATATTCATACCACAATTAAGAAGAATTACATTGAAATTATGCCAAGTAGCATTCCACATCAAAAAATATCTTTTTATCATTTACCTACTCGAGGACGAGTAGGAATTAAGCTCGGGGATGCTTGATACGTCTCCAACGTATCTATAATTTTTGATTGCTCCATACTATATTATCTACTGTTTTGGATGTTTATGGGCTTTATTTTACACTTCTTTATTATTTTTGGCACTAACCTATTGACCCATAGCCCAGTGCCAGTTCCTGTTTTTTCCCTTGTTTCAGTGTTTCGAAGAAAAGGAATATCAAACGGAGACGAAACGGAATGAAACCAACTGTAAAAGTTATTTTTGGAAGGAAAGCTACTGGAAAAACTTGGAGTGCATGTCAGGAAAGAAACGAGGGAGCCACGAGGCACGGGGGCGCCTCCCAGGCGCGCCTCCACCCTCGTGGGCCCCTCGTGGCTCCCCTGATGTACTTTTTTCACCTATACATATACCCTAAAACGATCGGGGAACAGAATAGATCTGGAGTTCCGCCGCCGCAAGCCTCTGTAGCCACCAAAAGTCAATCGGGACCCTGTTCCGGCACCCTGCCGGAGGGGGGAACCCTCACCGGTGGCCATCTTCATCATCCCGGCGCTCTCCATGACGAGGAGGGAGTAGTTCACCCTCGGGGTTGAGGGTATGTATCAGTAGCTATGTGTTTGATCTCTTTCTCTCTCGTGTTCTTGATTTGGCACGATCTTGATGTATCGCGAGCTTTGCTATTATAGTTGGATCTTATGTTTCGTCTCCCCCTCTACTCTCTTGTAATGGATTGAGTTTTCCCTTTGAAGTAATCTTATCGGATTGAGTCTTTAATGATTTGAGAACACTTGATGTATGTCTTGCCGTGCGTATCTGTGGTGACAATGGGATATCACGTGATTCACTTGATGTATGTCTCGGTGATCAACTTGCGAGTTCCGCCCATGAACTTATACATAGGGGTTGGCACACGTTTTCGTCTTGATTCTCTGGTAGAAACTTTGGGGCACTCTTTGAGGTTCTATGTGTTGGTTGAATAGATGAATCTGAGATTGTGTGATGCATATCGTATAATCATACCAACGGATACTTGAGGTGACATTGGAGTATCTAGGTGACATTAGGGTGTGTGTTGATTTGTGTCTTAAGGTGTTATTCTAGTACGAACTCTAGGGCTGTTTGTGGCACTTATAGGAATAGCCCAATGGATTGATTGGAAAGAATAACTTTGAGGTGGCTTCGTACCCTACCATAATTTCTTCGTTTGTTCTCCACTATTAGTGACTTTGGAGTGACTTTTTGTTGCATGTTGAGGGATAGTTATATGATCCAATTATGTTATTATTGTTGAGAGAACTCGCACTAGTGAAAGTATGAACCCTAGGCCTTGTTTCCTAGCATTGCAATACCGTTTACGCTCACTTTTACCACATGTTACCTTGCTGTTTTTATATTTTCAGATTACAAAAACCTATATCTACCATCCATATTGCACTTGTATCACCATCTCTTCGCCGAACTAGGGCACCTATACAATTTACCATTCTATTGGGTGTGTTGGGGACACAAGAGACTCTTTGTTATTTGGTTGCAAGGTTGTTTGAGAGAGACCACCTTCATCCTACGCCTCCCACGGATTGATAAACCTTAGGTCATCCACTTGAGGGAAATTTGCTACTATCCTACAAACCTCTGCACTTGGAGGCCCAACAACGTCTACAAGAAGAAGGTTGCGTAGTAGACATCAACCGCCGTCGCGAAGCTACGGAGAAGCGTGCGTGGGAGCTCCAGGCTTGGAGTGCACCCCTGGAGCAGCAGGTGGAGGTGCGCAAAGCCGCACTTGCGTCACTGAGGGGGACGCCCGCCGAGGAAGAAGTGGTCCGGAGGCGCGAGGAGGCGTTGATTCTGGAAGCCATGGAGCGCAGCCTCGAGCTTGAGCGGTTGGAGATGAGGGAGCGTCAGGTTGCCCAAGAGGAAGATGTCGTTGGTGCATGCGAGGCCAAAGCTCCGGAGGAGGTCGATCGCCGGGTTGCCGAGGTTTGCGCGGGTCTTGAGGGTTGGCATGGTCTGAAGCTGCAGCTTGCGAAGACGAAGGCTGCAGGTAAGGCCGGTGCCCTTAGGCCCAGGCTAGTTGAGGTAGAGAGGCGCGAGGAGGCCACAATGGCCGCCCTGGTCATGGCGCAGGCAGAGTTAGCATCCGCTCGCGCCGAGCTGCTCTCTCTTCAGAAACAGGTTGACGACGCCGAGGTTGTTGTTCGGCAAAACAGGGAGGAAGTGCTTTAGCGGCGGACATTGGAGCGCGAGCATGCCCCCATGCTCCAGGTCCTCAGGAACAGGGATAACATCATGCTAGGCCGCATTTGCGACGAGAATGCCCCTCATCCCCATACGGACGACTACGCCAGCTATCTTCGCTTCTTCTCCGACGTGGTGACGCGTCTTGAAGCTTGATCTGATAGGGCTCGCCAGCTCGTGGAAGAGAGGAGCCGGGGCCTACTCGGGCGCGCGTTCTCTCGCGTCTTCAACCATCTTCGGAACACCTTCCCTGACTTCTACTTCGACGCCGCCATTGCCCCCGTACATGCGGCCATCCGGAGAGACCTGGCGCAGTGGGTGGAGGACAACGTGGATGCGCTGGACAGGGCCTTCGCTTCTGAGGACGACACAGTGGTAGTCGTGGCAGACGAAGGAGACGTGGTTGACGGCGGCGATGCAGGGGCTGGCAAAGGTGGAGGCGACGCCAGCGATGGCGATAGCGACGCTAGCGGTGCATCTGAAGACAACCTGGAAGACGCGGCGAGCGACATATCTGGCTGATCCCATGTTCCCTTACTATTTTATCCTGTATGCGAAAACTTGGGCATGGCCCCTAAATATTGTGAGAGCATTTTGAGAGGGGGAGCCCCTCATATAAACAAATCGCAATTTTTACTCTTCTATGCTAAGCCGAGTGTGCGCCTTTGTGGATCCATGAGTCTGGTGGCAAGTTTTGCTGTTGCCTCTTACCTTAGCTGAGGCGGGCCCCGAACTGGATTGTAAGGTCGTGAGTTCCCGCGGAGCTCCTGAAGGGTCTGCTGATCCGCCCGAGAGGGCATTGCGAGGGTCAAGTGCCGACCAGCGCGTGCGGTGCGTGTGCCACGCCCAGCCCCGCTCATGAGGGGCACGAGAGGGGGAGGCAGCGAGCGCGAGCTTCAAAATAGTGCAAGAACCAGATAGCATGAAATCGCTTGAACGAGAAAAGGCACCCCCCTCGCGCATCGATAAAAATTCAACTTCGGCTTAAATCCAAATCCAGAAGGAAAGGCTATAGAAAAGGGACCCAAAGCAAATGGTTGCGTCTAGCACCTAGTCTAGTCTTCTTGACTTCGAGTCTTCTCACCAGCGCGGAGCTAAGTGCTGCCACTAGGACGTGGGAGGGAGCCCCCGAGGCCTGAGGGCGGCTCTCCGGAGACTCCGGGGCGTGTACAGCCCCACTGATTATTACGTGAGAGTGTCACGGGCGGCGATCTTCACAGGCGTGAGCCTTACTTCATATCGCCAGACAAGGTCCCCGGCTTGCGCCACCCTCTACAACCGTTGGGACGACCGGAGACCAGGACGGCACCAAAGGGGCAGAGGGGACGCCAGCGGCGCCCTCGGTGACCACGGGTCCTCTGCCGGGGTAGGGCTCGCCGGCGCCTCCCCGGCAGAGGGCCTACCTCTGGGTAACGCCTTGCTTCGTGTGGCGTGGGGAGGGGCCTTGCTCCTGGCTCCTCCCACGCAGCACCCAGTGGGTCTCTCCTGATAGGGCGGGCATCGCCATGACGGAACCATCGCCCGGCGCCGTGACCTGGTTGACCTGTGACTCATGGTTAGTGTAGGCTTGTCGCTAAGGGATTAGTGGTACCCTGTATCTGTTGTCGACGGCGCGGCTGGTGGGGCTCTCTGGCGGCTTCTGGAAGTCTTCAGCTCCTAACGCCTCCTCCTCCCATCTTGGTCCGAGAAACGAGTCGGGGTCGTCCTCCGGCGTGGACTCCTGGTCCATCATGCGGGGCACGTAGGCCTCCGAGTCCGCTTCCCCGAAGACCTCGCCGAAGTGCCCCACGCTCCATGTTGCTCGGCCAGTCACACCGTCCTGAGGGTGGAAGGGCGGTGCTCCGATGGGGCCGATCGCTGCTACATCTTGAGCACTGCGTTGGTTTTCCCTTGAATAGGAAAGGGTGATGCAGCAAAGTAGCGTAAGTATTTCCCTCAGTTTTTGAGAACCAAGGTTTCAATCTAGTAGGAGGCTACGGGCGAGTCCCTCGCACCTGCACAATACAAATAAATCCTCGCAACCAACGCGATAAGTGGTTGTCAATCCCTTCACGGTCACTTATGAGAGTGAGATCTGATAGATATGATAGGATAATATTTTTGGTATTTTTATGATAAAGATGCAAAGTAAAATAAAAGCAAAGTAAAAAATAAAAGGCAATAACAAAGTGCTAGAAGATTAATATGATGAAGATAGACCCGAGGGACATAGGTTTCACTAGTGGCTTCTCTCAAGAGCATAAGTATTTTACGGTGGGTGAACGAATTACTGTTGAGCAATTGACAGAATTGAGCATAGTTATGAGTATATCTAGGTATGATCATGTATATAGGCATCACGTCTGAGACAAGTAGACCGACTCCTGCATGCATCTACTACTATTACTCCACTCATCGACCACTATCCAAAGATGCATCTAGAGTATTAAGTTCATGAAAAGCGAGTAACGCCTTAAGCAAGATGACTTGTTGTAGAGGGATAAATTCTTGCTATATGATTAAAAACCGATCTTTTTATCCTCATTGGCAACAATACAATCCGTGCCTTGCTGCCCCTCATCCTTTGGGAAAGGACACCGCAAGATTGAACCCAAAGCTAAACACTTCTCCCATTGCAAGAAAGATCAATCTAGTAGGCCAAACCAAACTGATAATTCGAATTGCCTTGCGAAGATAACCAATCATACATAAAAGAATTCAGAGAAGATTCAAATATTGTTCATAGATAATCTTGATCATGAACCCACAATTCATCGGTCTCAACAAACACAACGCAAAAATAAGATTACTTCGAATAGATCTCCACGAGAGAAGGGGAGAACATTGTATTGAGATCCAAAAAGAGAGAAGAAGCCATCTAGCTACTAACTATGGACCCAAATGTCTGAGGTAAACTACTCACACTTCATCGGAGAGGCTATGGTGTTGATGTAGAAGCCCTCCGTGATGGATGCCTCCCCTCCGGTGAGCTCTAACAGGCCCCAAGATGGGATCTCGTGGGTACAGAAGGTTGCGGCGGTGGAATTAGGTTTTGGCTCCATATCGATCGTTTGAAGTGCGTAGGTATATATAGGAGGAAGAAGTACGTCGGTGGAGCAACATGGGGCCCCACGAGGGTGGAGGGCGCGCCCTGGGGGGGTGGGCGCGCCCCCCTACCTCGTGGCCTCCTGGAAGCTTCTCTTACGTAGGGTCCAAGTCTCCTGGATCATGTTTGTTCCAAAAATCACGCTCCCGAAGGTTTCATTCCGTTTGGACTCCGTTTGATATTCTTTTTCTGCGAAACTCTGAAATAGGCAAAAAAAGCATGATTACAGAAATTTGGGCCTCCGGTTAATAGGTTAGTCCCAAAAATAATATAAAAGTGGATAATAAAGCCCAATATTGTCCAAAGCAGTAGATAATATAGCATGGAGCAATCAAAAATTATAGATACATTGGAGACTTATCAAGCATCCCCAAGCTTAATTCCTGCTCGTCCTCGAGTAGGTAAATGATAAAAACAGAATTTTTGATGCGGGGTGCTACTTGGCATAATTTCAATGTAGTTCTTCTTAATTGTGGTATGAATATTCAGATCCTAAAGATTCAAGATAAAAGTTCATATTGACATAAAAATAATAATACTTCAAGCATACTAACTAAGCAATTATGTCTTCTCAAAATAACCTTGCCAAAGAATGTTCATCCCTACAAAGTTATATAGTTTAGTCATGCTCCATTTTCGTCACACAGGAATGCTCTCATCATGCACAACCCCGATGACAAGCCAAGCAATTGTTTCATACTTTAATAATCTCAAACTTTATAAACCTTCACGCAATACATGAGCGTGAGCCATGGATATAGCACTATGGGTGGAATAGAATATGATGATGGGGGTTATGTGGAGAAGACAAAAAAGGAGAAAGTCTCACATCAACGAGGCTAATCAATGAGCTATGGGGATGCCCATCGATTGATGTTAATGCAAGGAGTAGGGATTGCCATGCAACGGATGCACTAGAGCTATAAATGTATGAAAACTCAACAAAAGAAACTCAGTGGGTGTGCATCCAACTTGCTTGCTCACGAAGACCTAGGGCACTTGAGCAGGCCCATTGTTGGAATATACAAGCCAAGTTCTATAATGAAAAATTCCCACTAGTATATGAAAGTGACAAAACAAGAGACTCTCTATCATGAAGATTATGGTGCTACTTTGAAGCACAAGTGTAGAAAAAAAGGATAGTAGCATTGCCCCTTTTATTTTTCTATTTTTTGGTCCTTCTTCTTTTTTTATTTGGCCTTTCTCTTTTTTTGGGACAATGCTCTATTAAATGATGATCATCACACTTCTATTTATTTACAACTCAATGAGTACAACTCGATACTAGAACAAAGTATGACTCTATATGAATGCGTCCAGCGGTGTACCGGGATATGCAATGAATCAAGAGTGACATGTATGAAAGAATTATGAACGGGGGCTTTGCCACAAAATACTATGTCAACTATATGATCATGCTAAGCAATATGACAATGATGAATGTGTCATGATAAACGGAATGGTGGAAAGTTGCATGGCAATATATCTCAGAATGGCTATGGAAATGCTATAATAGGTAAGTATGGTGGCTTTTTTGAGGAAGATATAAGGAGGTTTATGTGTGAAAGAGCGTATCATATCACGGGGTTTGGATGCACCAACGAAGTTTGCACCAACTCTCAATGTGAGAAAGGGCAATGCACGGTACCGAAGAGGCTAGCAATGATGGAAGGGTGAGAGTGCGTATAATCCATGGACTCAACATTAGTCATAAAGAACTCACATACTTATTGCAAACATCCACAAGTCATCAAAAACCAAGCACTGCGCGCATGCTCCTAGGGGACAGATTGTTAGGAAAAGACCATCGCTCGTCCCCGACCGCAACTCATAAGGAGGACAATCAAAGAACACCTCATGTTTCAAATTTGTTACATAACGTTTACCATACGTGCATTCTAAGGGACTTGCAAACTACAACACAAGCATTTCTCAAATTCACAACTACTCAACTAGCACGACTTTGATATTATTACCTCCATATCTCAAAAGAATCATCAAGCATCAAACTTCTCTTAGTATTCAACACACTCATAAGAAAGTTTTTACTAATCTTGAATACCTAGCATATTAGGATTATTTAAGAAAATTACCATGCTATTTAAGACTCTCAAAATAATCTAAGTGAAGCATGAGAGATCAATAGTTTCTATAAAAAAATCCACCACCGTGCTCTGAAAGATATAAGTGAAGTACTAGAGCAAAACTATATAACTCAAAAGATATAAGTGAAGCACATAGAGTATTCTAAAAAATTCCAAATCATGTATGGCTCTCTAAAAAGGTGTGTACAGCAAGGATGATTGTGGTAAACTAAAAAGCAAAGACTAAAATCATACAAGACGCTCCAAGCAAAACACATATCATGTGGTGAATAAAAATATAGCTCCAAGTAAAGTTACCGATGGAAGTAGACGAAAGAGGGGATGCCTTCTGGGGCATCCCCAAGCTTTGGCTTTTTTGGTGTACTTAGATTATATTGGGGGTGCCATGGGCATCCCCAAGCTTAGGCTCTTGCCACTCCTTGTTCCATAATCCATCAAAATCTTTCACCCAAAACTTGAAAACTTCACAACACAAAACTCAACAGAAATCTCGTGAGCTCCGTTAGCGAAAGAAAACAAAATACCACTTCAAGGTACTGTAATGAACTCATTCTTTATTTATATTGGTGTTAAACCTACTGTATTCCAACTTCTCTATGGTTTATAAACTATTTCACTAGCCATAGATTCATCAAAATAAGCAAACAACACACGAAAAACAGAATCTGTCAAAAACAGAACAGTCTGTAGTAATCTGTAACTAACGCAAACTTCTGGAACTCCAAAACAGCAGCCAAAATAGCAAGACCTAGGAAATTTTCTTATTGATCAGCAGCAATTGGAATCAGTATTTTGTCACGTTTTGGTGATTTTTAACAATTATTTTCATGAACAGAAATTTTCTGGAAATTTCTGCAAGATCAAATAACTATCATCCAAGAAGATCCTATAGGTTTAACTTGGCACAAACACAAATTAAAACATAAAAACACATCTAACCAGAGGCTAGATCAAATATTTATTCCTAAACAGAAGAAAAAGCAAAAAAACTAAAAATAAAATTCGGTTGTCTCCCAACAAGCGCTATCGTTTAACGCCCCTAGCTAGGCATAAAAGCAAGGATAGATCTAGGTATTGGCATCTTTAGTAGGCAGTTCTTCAATGAGACATCTATTATCCTTAGAAATTTCTTTATTTTTAGTAATTAACAAAATTTTAGGCACAATATCAAAAAATTCATTTGTAGCAAATGGTTCCTTAATGATAGCAACAACGTTGGGATGAATACTTATAGATTTCAGATCCGCAGTTTCCTTACTAGAGGATTCACCCTTATTTTTAGGAACATACATAAGCTTGGCAATTTTAGTAGGAGGACTTGGAGTATTCTTTACGGAAGAAAAAGCGGTTCCCAAGTTGGTAATGATATCTTCAAGTTTATCGATCCTAGTGGAATCCTGATATATTTTCTCATTAACTATGGGTTCCTTCTCTTTAATATTTTTCAAAGTGACTCCTACTTTAGATCCATATTGAGAGATTTGGTTGTGGATCTTTTTATCCAAATTTTCAATTGATTCTACAGTAGCAACCTTATTTTCAATAATTTCAAGCCTTTGCATTACATGCTCCAAAGTTAACATAGTTCCATTAACCAATAGAGGGGGTGAGCCAAAAAAATCTATCATAGCGTTATAAGAATCAAAAGTATGGCTACCTAAGAAATTCCCTCCGCTAATGGTATCAAGGATATATCTATACCAAGGATTAGCACCTACATAAAAATTGCGGAAAATAACAGAAGTAGATTGCTTCATGGTAGATCTATTTTGAGCATTGCAAATTCTATACCAAGCATCTTTTAGATTTTCTCCCTCCCTTTGCTTAAAATTTGGAACTTCATTCTCGGGAGACAACGGACAAGATAGAGGACTAGCCATAATGACAAGCAAGCGAAAAAGAGGTGAACGAAAAAGAGAGGGCGAATAAAACGGCAAGGGTGAAGTGGGGGAGAGGAAAACGAGAGGCAAATGGCAAATAATGTAATGCAGGAGATAAGGGATTGTGATAGGTACTTGGTATGTTGACTTTTGCATTGGCGCCAGAAATCCTTCTTGCTACCTCTTGAGCACTGCGTTGGTTTTCCCTTGAAGAGGAAAGGGTGATGCAACAAAGTAGCGTAACTATTTCCCTCAGTTTTTGAGAACCAAGGTATCAATCCAGTAGGAGTCTACGCGCGAGTCCCTCGCACCTGCACAATACAAATAAATCCTCGCAACCAACACGATAAGGGGTTGTCAATCCCTTCACGGTCACTTACGAGAGTGAGATCTGATAGATATGATAGGATAATATTTTTTGTATTTTTATGAATAAGATGCAAAGTAAAATAAAAGAAAAGTAAAAAAGCAAAGGCAATAACAAAGTGTTGAAAGATTAATATGATCACGATAGACCCGGGGGCCATAGGTTTCACTAGTGGCTTATCTCAAGAGCATAAGGATTTTACGGTGGGTGAACGAATTAATGTTGAGCAATTGACAGAATTGAGCATAGTTATGAGAATATCTAGGTATGATCATGTATATAGGCATCACGTCCGAGACAAGTAGACCGACTCCTGCCTGCATCTACTACTATTACTCCACTCATCGACCGCTATCCATCATGCATCTAGAGTATTAAGTTGATGAAAACAGAGTAATGCCTTAAGCAAGATGACATGATCTAGAGGGATAAATTCATGCAATATGATAAAAACCCCATCTTGTTATCCTCGATGGCAACAATACAATACGTGCCTTGCTACCTCTCATCCTTTGGGAAAGGACACCGCAAGATTGAACCCAAAGCTAAGCACTTCTCCCATTGCAAGAAAGATCAATCTAGTAGGCCAAACCAAACTGATAATTCAAGAGACTTGCGAAGATAACCAATCATACATAAAAAATTCAGAGAAGATTCAAATATTGTTCATAGATAATCTTGATCATAAACCCACAATTCATCGGTCTCAACAAACACACCGCAAAAAGAAGATTACATCGAATAGATCTCCACGAGAGAGGGGGAGAACATTGTATTGAGATCCAAAAAGAGAAGAAGCCATCTAGCTACTAACTATGAACCCGAAGGTCCGAGGTAAACTACTCACACTTCATCGGAGAGGCTATGGTGTTGATGTAGAAGCCCTCCGTGATGGATGCCCCCTCCGTGAGCTCAAACAGGCCCCAAGATGGGATCTCGTGGATGCAGAAGGTTGCGGCGGTGGAATTAGGTCTTTGGCTCCGTGTCGATCGTTTGGCGATGCGTAGGTATATATAGGAGGAAGAAATGCGTCGGTGGAGCAACATGGGGCCCACGAGGGTGGAGGCGCGCTAGGGGTGGGCGCGCCCCCTACCTCGTGGCCTCCTGAAGCTTCTCTTACGTAGGGTCCAAGTCTCTGGATCATGTTCGTTCGAAAATCACGCTCCCGAAGGTTTCATTCCGTTTGGACTCCGTTTGATATTCTTTTTCTGCGAAACTCTAAAATAGGCAAAAAACAACAATTACAGGTTGGGCCTCCGGTTAATAGGTTAGTCCCAAAAATAATATAAAAGTGGATAATAAAGCCCAATATTGTCCAAAACAGTAGATAATAGAGCATGGAGCAATAAAAAATTATAGATACGTTGGAGACGTATCATACGAGGCAACGCTTGTGCCCGCACCCATCTGGAGGGGTGCGGGCGCGGTAGGGCGCCCTCCGCCGTGGGCCATGTTGATGTCGACGAGGCCCCCGGGCGCACCCGGGAGCACGCGGGCGCAGCATGGGACCCAGCTGCCGCCTGAGGCGTGGGGTGATAGCAGAAGGGCGGCGCTCCCGTGGCCGCCGCGTCCAGCAGCTCGGCGACACGTTCCAGCAGTGCATCCCGGCCGCTCTCCATTAGTTGGCACCGCAATAGCTCCTGCGCCACTGTGAGTGCGGCCCGCATGTTCTCCTGCTCCCGCCGGGTGTTTGGCGCCGATGCCGCGGTGTGGCCTGCGACCCTTGCAGCGGCTCGCGCTTGTCGTGGAGTAAGGGTGGACGGCGCCTGGCCGCACCGCCCGCGCTCAGCAGCGTTAGATGGCCCCCGTGCTTCCTGGAGCGCGGGGTTGAGGTCTTCCTGGGCAGGCGGCGCCGCCCAGGCGGGCCAGGCTGCCCAGCATTCGGCGTCAGCCCTCGGGTCGCCGGACATCGGAACATGAGCGTCGCCGATCGGCCCAGTGGGGAAGAGGCTCCGGCGCACCCCTACCTGGCGCGCCAAATGTCGGATCACGGGTTCCGGCAAAACCCTTAAGGTTCGAACTCTAGGGTGTGCGCGAAGTTCTTTCCCTACCGATCCACGCCCTAGCTTGCTAAGATCTCGTGGACGAACTCAAAGAATTCACAGCACGAGAGACACAAGATTTATACTGGTTCGGGCCACCGTTGTGGTGTAATACCCTACTCCAGTGTGGTGGTGGTGGATTGCCTCTTGGGCAGATGATGAACAGTACAAAGGGGGAAGAACAGCTGCCCCCTATGGTGGTGTCTAGTACTACTTATATAGGCCCTGTTCCTCTCGCCAAATATTGAGCGGGAAGGGAGCCAACAATGGCCAATTTGAAAGGGGACATCTAGTACAGCTTATCCTGACAAAATCGGTCTTCGCCTGCCAAAGGTTCTGGTGGTGACGCCGCCTTGGGCTCGATGGTGACGTCCATCTTGCCGTCCCGCTGGTCTTGGTCTCGTTTCACGGATATGGAAACCTTTGCTGGATGCCTCGGTACTCTGTGCCTGCGCTTGCCTCCTTAGCACCAAAGAGGAAACAAGGACACTGCGCGCGCTGGCGCCCGCCTGGCGCCCGCCTGATCTTGATCGTCATGTGTAACGTCACAAGAACCTCGTGAGGTTTTCCTTGCCTTGATCTCTCCGCCCCTCGCGAGCCTGCCTGGCGAGGCCGCTCCTGAGGAGGTCTTGCGTCGTCCACCTTGCGAGGCTTGGCCCCTCGCGAGGGTCTTGAATGCCTTGTTGATGAAGATGGGCCGTACAGGCCTGCTAGCATAGCCACGCCGTGGGCATGAGCGAGCAAGTCTGGGACCCCATTCCCGTAACGCCAATGTAACCACATCTTGGATTCATGCTATACAACTTTCCCCACTACTTTCTTGTTTGATCCAACACCTAGATTCGAGTGCGAGCGAAAAAAGCACACACGCAGGTAGAGCAATGCATGTCGAATAAGTAAATTATACCTTAGGGTTCTCGGGGTGTGGCTCAGTGGGCGGCCGGAGGCCGATCTGCCCACACTATCTACGACAGCGAGTAAGAAGGGGTCGGAGGCCCTCCCGCGCCACTGCTGGGTGAAAGAGAACTACTGCGTCGGTAGTGGATTCCCTCCCTCGCCGAGTGTGACAGCGTTAAGCCTCCTATCCTTCCCGGCAGATGGATCCTGCCGGCTCTTTGACCAGTAGTGAGGGGAGAGAGAGAGAGAGAGAGAGAGAGAGAGGCCAACGAAGTCATGTTTAGATGTGGAGAGGGTGAGAGAGGGTGAAGAGAGCAACTACAAGCGCTGAGGCTCCAGCGTTTATATATATAGTAGAGAGAGAGTGTGAAGAGAGAAAACCCTAGAAAACAAGCACCGAGGCTGCAGCGTATATAGACGGAGTGGTTTTCTTTTTCTCTCCATAAAAATCATTTTAAATTGTGCCCAAAACGTAACTCTTTATTTAAGGTAGTGAAGAAAAATACTAGGGGCCGAAGTCTGCACCATCCTTCAATTTTAAATATTTTGGGCACTTGTATTCAGCCTAAGTCAGTGTGCCACTGTATGTACCAAGGGTTACAGCGGGTGCTAAAAAACTAGGGCGTATTGAGAGTAATTGCCATGCCGTTTATTTGTAGGGTCACTTGCAAACTGTGAAACTCTATTCCCCTCTTATTTAGTGGATGAGGCAAATTTTTTGCCTCCGTTTCGGAAAAAAAATGAGAAATTCAATTTTAATTATTTGGTTTGTACACTTTGCTCTCTTCCAATAATTTTGGGCACTTGTATTCGACCTAAGTCAGTGTGCCACCATATCTCGTACTACTCCCTCCGTCTAGGTGTAAGTCACATTAGAAGGTGTAGCAGGACCAAGGTGCAAGAAGATTGGAGGAGAAGGAGAAACTTGACCGGTCCTTCCTCCAATCAAAGCCCTGATTTCTGTCTCTAAATGCAACAATTAATCACAACAATTAAGAGATGTGGTTTTAGCTACCATGCAGGGCCATGTATTAACTCGCATGCAAGCCGTCTTTGATTCATTGACTGACCAATGCATAGTTGCGATCCATGCATTGGGTTTCCGGGGGAGATAACAAGGCAGAGTAGGTAACAACACTCGCTAGCAACGAGGCTAGGAGGGGATTGAGATGCAAAGTTAATGGACGACGCCTAAACATTTTGGTAATATCTGATTTTCGTAAGATGACTTAACACCTAGACGGAGGGAGTACTACTACTCAGTCCAGGATTGATGGAATATTCGTCACCTCTTCTCTTCTTGTACGTACTCCATTTATCTCACTTCCTGTGGCTTCCCAAGCGCACGATATTCCTCTTCTATGAACCTGCGTGTCTGTGCGCGCGCGTGTGTGTGTGTGTGTGTGTTAGAGATAACGGCACATCGACCTACTCCTACAGGGAGATGTTGTGTAGTGTGCGATTTAGCCGCGAGAGTCGGTGCATCCTCTCGTTTCCGAGCGTCCGGTCGAGACAGCTGCCACGCCCGCTCCTGACCAGCCTGGCCGACCCAAAGCCCCTCCATCGCCCGCGCGCGCTTCCCGCCCAAAATGGTCAGCACCGCTCTAGAGGATGGTGCCGCATTCATGCCCGGGCAGAGCAGACACGACCTCTCACTGGCGCATGCATTGAAAGGAGAAGTGGATTCAAGAGTGATGGTTGTTTTGTCCGTCCAACTTAATGTTGGGTCTTTGTGATTTGACGGCTCATTGGTCATTATTACTGAGGTGGTACGACTGCTGGATGTCCCACGTTTCGGCGAAAGGAGGTAGATTATAATTTTCTTCATTCTTATAGCGGAGGAGTGCGAAAGCATTGAGAACACGCAAGCTCAGTGATTACAAGCGACACCTAACTTTTACATAGTAGTATAGTACATACTGTAATTTCTCAGCGAGATAAATTTGTACAATGCTATGAAGCTTCCAGCTTCTGCTTCATGTATCTTGCGTCCAAGGTTGCCCCATTGCAATATTTCATCAAATACAAAGGATACTAAAATGCATGCTATTGCATCTCAATGATTGACAGATCATAACCAATATGTACTACCTCTGTTACAAAATAAAACTTTATGAAAACTTTAGTACAAAGTTGTACTACTACTAAAGTTGACACTTATTTTGGAACAGAGACAACTAAAGAAAAAGCCGATCCATGTAGTCCCTGGCCCTTGAACCCTAAACCCTAACCAGGCTTTAATATGCTGGCGAAGTTGAACCTTCCAAAGAAATGAAGTTTGCAACCTTTGACAATCGGATCATTTTGTGCAGTTTCACTAAAATATATATGAGCATCCCTATGGGAAAGAAATTGAAGAAGTGTGATTAGAATAAGATTACTGGGACTAGTTGATGAGACATAAACTCATCACAAATACAGTAGAAGCCAATAGAGGTACGTGCGGGGTAAAGAAGTAGAGAAATATCCACATGGAGCGACGTGGGTAGCTGGGGCAGTGGTGCAAGCTGACTGTAAAGGAAGTTGTACCTCAGGGATGTCAGGACATAGCTCAACCTAGAGGAGGGCGGCGGGAGGCAGCAACTGCCCACGTCGCTGCAGTGAGCAAGGGACGAAGGCAACCACACCGGCTTTGTGAGACAGAACGGTGGGGACCCCTGATCGGGACCTGCCGACAGTGGGTTTTCGTCGCCGACGACGGCGACCGCATCTACACAAAGCATCCACCCCTTCCCCCGGCGGACATGATCCGCCCAGATGTTAGAGATGTGGCCACACTCGTTCTGTGCGAGAGAGTGTGAAGAAAGCAACCCCAGCAAGCAACCGTGTAGGCTCGTCCTGGCTATGTATATAGTGGAGCGGTTTCTTTTTCTCTCCATATGAAGCTATTTATATTGCGATTTCTTTATTTATAAATGACGCGGCACCGTTCATGCATGGTTCCTGACCCTCCAATTTTTATAAGTGAGTAACTACTAGTACTAGACGCGTCAAATTATCACGCGGGCTGCAACGTCGTACAGAAATGAGCTCCACCGTGTCACGTGTGTGGTTGGGGAAGACGCAAAAGACGCAAAGAGTGCTACTAGTACTACGTGCGTGGGTGCGTGCGCCTCTTCTCTTCGAGCATGGTTATTAAAAGTATAGCCCACTACTCTACCATGTGGTTATTATATGGGCAAAGAGTATAGGCAGTAGTAATGACTAATAAGCCATCAAATCACGAGGCCCACCTTTCTCTATGTTTGACCGAGGAAGTAGCCATCATTTCACTCCTCGTTGAATGTCCATCCGCCGTTACCTCCGCAAATAAATAAAAATCCGCTTCTACCTCCGCAACATGGTTAATAATATAGCCATGTCAGTCACGACGTAGAAATGTCATTCACTGATACAATAGGGCTGGCTCTAAGGCTAGTGATTTTTTTTACTTTGTCTCTTTCCCTTTTTGTCTCATTTACTCATTTTACATAGGAGCACGTGTAGAGGATGGTTATTCCTTCCGATGGGACTTCTTCATGGGGTTTAAGACTAAGCAGCTACAAATTATGCCCCCATTGAAAGAATGAGGTCCACTAGGTCTAGCACGTCCTGTAAGAAGATGCTGTCACGCAAAACATACATCTTGTTGCCTTCTACCTCATATAGTATGTACCACTGGTACGTACTACTAGTATTAGTACTACTCGTTCTCCTATAAACCTTGCGCTTGGCAACTAAAAAATAATAACCTTGCACTTGGCTCTTCGCCTCTTCGGGAAGTCGATCAATAATGGTACTACAGTATATCATTCTGGCTATCTGAGACCGAATGAATTGCTGCACGTCCACCACGTGGGCAAGGATCGAGCGAGGGTTGAGGGGCGAGGGGCGAGGGAGAGTGCGTACTAGTACGTCTGTTTCAATATGGACTACATTAGGAGCAAAATGAGTGAATCTACACTCTAAAATACGTCTATATACATCAGTGTTTGGAGTATGTATTAGTAGTTCATATTGAAATCTACAAAGGACATATATTTCAAACAATGTGATAATCTCTCTAACCAAGGTAGGGACGAGGAGTAACGAAAGGATTAGTAAAATTTTCTCCTAGTGCTGCGAGCCACCGCGCGCGTGGGCGAGGGAGCGGGCGTCGGTGTAGTAAGCAAGCTTCTCCTCGTCCTGCAACTCTGCGAGCCACCACGCCCATGGGCGGGGGATACGGCGTACTAAGCAAGCTTCTCCTCGTTTTGCAAGTTGACGGGACACATCAAAAGTAATAAATACAGAGCATCTCCAGTGTATAGAGTCTTGCCTGTAAGGTAGGCCCCACATGGTTTGCCTCTTTTTTTAACATAACACGTCAAGTCGCAATTTGTTTGTTCACCTGTGGTACACGATCCTCCATCAAGTGGACAACCAGTACATGTGTCAAATTACCATGTGGGATGCCTTTTTGTACAGAAATGAGCTCCACCGTGTACCCGCGCGGGTGTGGTTGGGAAAGAGACGAGAGTATGTGCGTCGTGCGTGCACCTCTTCTCTTCGTGCATGTCCCCCACCTACGTGCGTGTGTGTGAGAGAGACACAAACCTAGACAGATGGCGTATGCGTTCATGAGTGTTTTTTGTTGGGGGGTGATTTCATCAATGTATTTTTGGGAATATGTGTCAATGATATCTCAAACAAAAATTTGACACATGCAATGTGTGTGAAATAGAGGCCTATCTATATCATATATAGAGGGGGCGATCCACGAGAATAGAGGGAGGGGTCATATATATCGATAGAGTCGAAGAGAGGATCAGGTGGGTGGGTGCGAGATCGATGAAGAGAGCCATCGAAATTGTGTGTGTGCAAGTCAAAGATATAGGGCGACTGGCCTACCGGAACATCAGAGGGCACCGGGCAAGTTTGTGTGTGGCAAGGAGACATGACTAGAGCGCTCGATCTATCAGTGTGTTGTGGGGGGAGGCAGAGACCTAACTAGAGAGGTAGATTGACTTGTATATGTGTTGAGAAGGAGAGACCTAGCTATGTCTTGACGGAGATCGGTCGACATCCTTACATAAGTGAAGGACGGGAAATAGGTTGGGACAGAGAGAGAGGGAGAGAGAGAGAGAGAGAGAGAGAGAGAGAGAGAGAGAGAGGTAGAGTGCTGGATGGGTGGTGGAGTTGCTTCTCGAAGATGGTGGGAGAGGCCTACTAGACAAACTGAGGCTAGAACTGCAATATTATCAATAAGAGTGGGGATGTGTTTCTGTGTGTGTGTGTGTGCGTGATAGATGTGTCGGGAGGCATGCATGGATGATGAAGGGGGACCATGTGTTTGGTAAGCAGACCTAACTAGATCGGTAGATCTATTGTTGTCTGTCGGAGGAAGGGAGAGACATAACTAATGAGGTAGATCGATCGACGCATGAGGAAAACGAGTTATAACGACCTAGCTGGCTATATGTATAGCAGGAGATTGGTTGGTGTACATCCATTTCTTAGAGGCAAATAAGACCGTATGAGAGACATGAGGCAGACATCGCTGGAGAGGTTTATCGATCGGTGTGTGTAAGAAAGGAGTTGTGGGGACTATGGGAGAACGACCTAAAGAGAAAAAATGAATGTGCGCGATGGATAGAATGGGAGGGAGGGGGAGAGCGAGGAGGGTGTGTGCATGCACGAGAGAAAGTTAGTGCTAGCGACAAAGGTTAGAGGATTGTGTGGGTGTAAGAGACTAACAAAGATCATAATTCGATATGAAAGCGGATTAATATATTTGAATAGGAGATCATGCGTGGTGTGGTTTTGGACATGTTATACCATAATGTGATAATGTGTGGCGTTTGCAACTCGCAACTAAATATCGAACAATCTAAATCATACTATACATTGAACAATCTCACATTTTATTTGAATTTGTGATAATGTGTAGTGTTTGCAGCTCACAACTAAATATCGAACAATCTAAACCACACTATATATCGAACAATCTCACATTTTATTTGAATTTGTGAAAATGTTTGGCGTTTGCAAGTCACATCTAAATACTTGTAGGCGTAGGGGGCGGGGCACCATACATTATTTGATAAGCACATTATACATATGGGACATGGTTTAGATTATGAAGATCTAGCTAGAGCTTGAAATGTACTGTGTGGATTCATAATTCGCGTTTGAGTTCATATAGTACACATAGTTCATATCTAACTCGACAGTAATCATGTGGTGTGCTGTGGAGATAATATACAAACGATGGTTTAACTTGACAATAATGATGATTGTAGATCTTATTAAAACAGAGAAAAAAATTCAAATGGATTAACTTGACAACAATCATGATTGTAGATCTTATTCAAATAGGGAAACGAATTCAAACTTAGTTCATATTGAAGTGGTAGTATATACGTTTGGAATGCACTAAAACGTTCATTTGAGTAGCAGGTTGCATGCATTATACACGTAGCGAAATATTTTAACTGAACATAAATGAATTCAAAGTTTTGAATGGCATTTGTAGTGCAAATTCATTTGATACAGTACTCGGGACTAGACTCTCTTTTGTGGTGCGAATTGATTTCTTTTTGTTTTTTCATCAGGGGAACTGTGAATTGATTTGGTACAGTACACTTTGGCTTGTCCTGAAATTTCAACCCGCGCCTTGTTACCCCGAAATATTTAAGATATATCTTTGTCTCGTTGTGCTCCGAAAACTCCCTCCATCTCAACCTGCGCCTTGCTATCCCAAAATTACAACACGCTCGAAAACTCCCACCTCTTGCGAAATCCCGACACGCGAAATGCCCGTGATACCCCTGAACCAAAAAAACCGCCTAGCTCAAATCGGTGGGGGTACTTTTGTAACTTACCCCACATTTTGGACAAGCGCGTCCCTAAGTCATGGTTCCCCCCTCCCATCCCATCCGCCCACCGAAAACTCGCGAAGCCCCACACCCTCCTCCATCCACCACCTAGCCAGAGCCTCTTCCCCGACGATGTCATCCACAGCAACACCTCAACGTCCCTCATCCACTGCACCAGATGAGGATCCGTCATCGATCTCGTCATCCCACCAGTTCAGCCACCCCATCCTCTACCTCCAAGGAGCTGCCCCGACGTTCCCCTTGTCTTTCGTGCCCCCTTCCATTCCCACAACACTGTCTTCACCTGCACCACCGGAAGAGCAGCATCATCACCAATTCCTCGGATGAAGCTGAGGCATAATCGGCGCCACCAAAGAGGTTCTACACTAATTGCCGCATTTTCTTCTTGATTCGATCTCACGATGCTGTTGGCGCTTGGTCCCGAGCCGACATGGCACGACTCCATCTACAGTGGCATCGTCGGCCACTTCCTCCACGACATCCCTCCCTCAGCGGCGACGTCCACATCAGTTGGAGCTGCTGCTGCTTTGGCTCTCGCTCGCACTGCTGCTCTATTGTTGCTCTGGGTCCCCTGCCTGGTCTGCTCTTGCTCTTGCTATTGCTCTCGCTCATGCTCTTGCTTGCGCTGCTACTCTTGCTCTTGCTCTTGCTTGCTGACTGCACTTTTCTCTACGCCTTCTTTCTTTGCACAAGAAGCAGATCCTGCTTTCCTCGAGCCCCTGTAGCTCTACCCGAGATGCTACTACACGACAAGCTGCCCCGGCTCTCGCACGCCCTACTGCTCCGGGCGCTGCTGCTACTATTGCATTTCTGCTACTAGTGCGTTCCGTTTCAATAGTAAAATTTAATTTCGACAGCAAATTCAGTTTCGATGGTTAAATTTAGTTTCGATAGTTAAATTCAGTTTCGACAGTTAAGTTCAGAGATGATCGGCTGATGTATTTTACATCTAGCACTTTCTGGTTATGTATTTTACGTCATCTATTGGTGATGCTATTAGAATTCTACTCAGGTTAATGTTGTCTCTCTTGTCATGCTTCAGCCTCGCTGTCGTACAACTCACCGGAGCTGCTCCAATGACGAAACCCTCCATCACAGCGGAGCAGTACCCCAGGATCCATCTCTAGACGCCTAAGATCTTCTTCCCCTCCTCCGATAGACAAATCAGCCGAAGCATCCTCACCGACCAACCAAATCATGCTGAGATCCACATGGCTTCGCCAAAGAGGTTGTACACTTGTTGCATCGCTTTTTTACTTTACATGGTATATATATTGTCCACTGAGCACACGTAGTAACGTGAAATACGATTAGTTTCTCCTACATATGACAAGCAGTGAGGTACCAGGAAACTTAGCTATCCATGATGGAATCTCTTGAACGCCATCATTATTTATCTCTGCGTGTTTGAGCTGTGCATTTGTAGATGGGCCTGGGAGTTGAGCTAGTAGGGCAGTGGACTGGGTTCAAGGTAGTAGAAGTAGCACAAAAACATTTTCTAAGTGTAGGCTCTTCCCTGCTCAAGCCTGCCTACTAGAATCGCCCGATTAGCTTGAAAGGGAAAGTGAAGGGAAACATAGGAATTGGAAAGTTTCCTATGGTACTACTATTCATGCATTTGGTTCAAAGTAATGGTGCAAAGGAAAACTCTATCATTTGTTCCTTTAGTGTCTCCTTGAAAGAAAACCCGTAGGAATTTTAATATCCACTTGTCCTCCTTTTCAAATTCCTATTCATGAAGCACAAGACTAAGAGATAGTAGCATAATAGCATTATAACCGTACATTTTCTTGTGGTTTGACTTAATCTCACCATGCTTTTTTGCATCCTGTGATCTTCCAATTCTTGTGAACCAAACACCCAGATTGGCAGAAATCCTGCGTTTTTAAATTCTCTATTTTGCACGTGCATTCCTATCCTATTATTGTGTATTTCCTATCCCTGCGTTGTTAGAATCCTCCAATTCAAATGAGCCCTTATAGAGTTAATTCTATTACAGATAGTTGTCAAAGAAAACCTTGTGTGGTTTGTCCCGCTTCTGTTGCGCCATCGTCCACCCCAGCTCAGCTGCTCCAACGACAGAAGCGTCCACCACAGTAGGGAACCGTCCTCCAGACAGTCTTTCACTGCCTCAGATCTTCTTCCCCGCCGCTGGCAGCCACGACAACTGCATTACCATCATCAACCGAGCATATGACCTCGAGGACTACACGGGTCCGCACGAGAGGTCGCACTCTTTCGGTGCTGCTTGCGTTATGCATCGCTTAATATTACATGCTACTTTATCATCATGTTCGCCGATTAGACTCTCTGAGTCAGCTCGAAACTAATGCTCAAACTTGAGTTTTTCAATGGTTGTGGAGTACATATCGGGGCCGCAATCAATAGTATCTATCTACTATGTGGTTAATCTCTGCTGTCTACTATGAGTTTCATGTTGGGTGGGAAACAAACAGTAAAGAAGCCACTATCTGTATTTTTTTAACTGAAGCCATTATCTGCCTGCTATAATTGGTTTTGGGTCTATCCATAGGTTGTTACCATCACTCTGGATTTCTGCATTGCACTCCTTACATAACCTCACTATGTTTTATTCCTATGCATGTCAATTATTGTACACAATGGAACTGGACATGTAGAGAGACGAGCGTTGCGTGGCAATAAAATTTCTTGCAGACGTCGCTCCATGGTGGGCGCAAGGCAACCCCCTCCACCCATTTCGGATTGGAATCAAGAGGAAGATAACTGTTCTGAGGGGGATTTAGAAGGAGAAGACCACTCCTATTTACTCCCTGAGGTCTTCTCTCTAACTTGGCATGCTGATGTTGGTAATATCATGCATATGGTGCCTTGCACTGCTTACTTTATACATCAAATATGTCATCTGCTTAGTTTAGACATGCTTTGTGTGAATGCCATATGTTTAGTTTCTTTATCATATATGTGAATTATGCAACACCATCTTGTTTAGCCAGGCATCATATATGTGACATTTGCAATGCCATCCTGCTTAGCCAGTCATCTTATATGTGAATTATATCATGCCATCCTGTTTTTCATTACATATTACATTTGTCAACAATGTTTGTATATTCAACTAATCTTCGTGTGCATCAGCCATTTGACACGGTGATGGAAAATTATGGAGTGAAAACAAGGTCTTCAGAGCAGACTATGCTATCTGACGAAGCGCATATCTCGTTGGTTACGGATAGCTCCTCAGAGGAGGATTCAGAGACAGATGACCAGTCCTATCCCCCCCCCAAGGTGTATGCTCTAACTTGGCAGGGTTATGTTGCTCATATCGTGCATATGGTGTCTTGCATTGCTATGTTATTTGCTTAGTTTAAACATATTTTGTGTGAATGCCACATGTTTAGTGTCTAATTACCATATATGTGAATTATGCAATGCCATCTTGTTGCAAGACATTATATATGTGAATTATGCAGTGCTATCTTGTTGCAAGGCATTATATATGTGAATTATGCAATGTCATGCTGTTTAGCCAATCATCATATATGTGAATTATATCATGATATCCTTTTTTCTATTACGTGTTCCATTTTTCAACAACATTTGTATATTCAACTGCTCTTCCTGTGCATCAGCCATTTGAAGCGGTGATGGAAGTATCTGGAGTGAAAACAAGGTACTCAGAGTAGACAATGCTACCTACTGAAGCAGACATCTTGCTAGTTACATATAGCTCCTTAGAGGAGGATTCAGAGATAGATGACCAGTCATATTCCCCCCTGAGGTCTATGCTCAAACTTGGCAGGGTTATATTACTCATGTCATGCATGTTATCTTGCATTGCTTAGTTTTTACATAATATATGTGATTGCCATCTTACTTTCTTAGTATATAAATCATATATTCGAATTATATCATACCATCATGTTTACATGGACAACATCTATCTGAATTATGGCATGCCAACCCATTTAATAAAGACATCATATAGTTATATCATCTCATCCTGTTTAGTGTTTACAATCATCATATTTTGAATTATGTCATTCTATCCGTGAATTATATCATGCTATCATGTTTCCATAGGCGGCATGTATGTGAATTATGGCATGCCAACCTATTTAAAAAATACATTATATAGTTATATCATGTCATCCTATTTACATAGTCATCATATTTTGAACTATGTCTTTCCATCCTTTTTAGTTAGCCATCATATATGTGAAATTGTGTCATGCTATCCTATTTAGTTAGCCATCATATATGCGAAATTGTGTCATGCTACCATGTTTGGTTAGAAAACATAAATGTGAATTATTTCATGCCTTCTTTTATTCCCCACTATCCATTGCACCTGTCTATCATACAATGTCTATAAATTCAATTACTTTTCTTGTTTATCAGCCATTTTGAATTGGAGAGGGTGATGCTAGTGTCTAAGGGAGTAACAACACGGTCTTCAGAAAAGATAGTGCTACCAGTCGATTCAGATAGAACCATGGTTGTACTTGCCCAAGAACCAGCCCCACCACACATAACCTAGACTCTCGCAGATTGTACCCCTACCCAGTTGGACAGAGAACCAGCTACACCCCTTCTAACCCCAACCCCAGTAGATAGTAACCCAGTTCCAGTTGACACAACACTGTCTCCACCACACATCACCCAAACATGAGTAGTTAGTAAGGGAACTGCAGTGCCCAGAGCACAAGGACCACCACTCTAAATCCCAACTCAACGCTTAAAGCAGAAGAAGAATTGTTATCAGGTCAGGTTCTGTAGCTATGGTTCATACTCCTTTGCTCTTGCATCACTGTATTTACTCATACCTAATATTTTCAAATTTGAAGGATGGAATTGAAACACCAATGGCACAACAAGTATGTTTCAAACCTATTTCTTTAACTGGTTTGCTATTGTAACTTGCTCTATGTTGATTTCAGTTTCAATTGAATAAACAATTATGTTCTCATGTCATGGACATTACAAGTGTTGTTATTGCTCTGTAGTTTCCCACACTTATATTCTGTCTATTTTACTTTGTCTTAAACATATATTATTTGAACAGTGTCTCTATCTTGATTTGGCAACAAAAACTAGAATGATATAGACCATACAGTGACCATGGTACATAGATATATGTTTGTTTCATGCTGTTATCCTGTCCAATTTACTACTGAACTGATTTAAGAAAATGAGTTTCATATAAAACATGGTAAACCTGTGATGTGTCTGTTTGTTTCTCTTTTAGACTGCAGACAGAATATTGGAGAAGAGTACCCCGTTATGCAATGGTAAAGGAAGTAATGCAGATAAATTTCAAGATAGTGAGACATCCCTGTTGGTCTCCAAGAAAGATGATAAAAACTATCTTGACGACAGTGAGACAACCCAAAAGTCCTGTCTTGATGTAGTGTTCGAGTTACTGGCCACTAGTGCTGGCACAAGCTCTTTGAACTCGCTGCCTGAATCAGTTCGTCTTCTTGAGTCTCAAATTCAATTTGAAAGACATCGATCAGATGTGCTGTGACACGAAGCCGAAGGATTGAGGAAGTCCCTGCAGAATTCAGATGCATATTTTCTAGTGCAACAAAAAGCACTGGAGGATTTTAGCGCCAAACAGGAGAAAGTTAATAAGCTTGATCACCATCTTACCTGCATTATGGGTACCCAAGACATTGTTTCTTGAGCTATTCTGAAGTGGTTTAAGTTCTGGACTTGTTTTGCTGCGGCGTTTATTTGCACTGGTCGCCAACTTTGACAACCAGTATATGTGATATGCTGCTTTGTTCCCTATATTTGCACTGGTGGCGAACTTTGATGCCCAATGGATGTAATATGGGTAATAGCCGTGATAGGCTAGTGTAAGTTGCTTGCTTATTTATTTCCTTGTTGTCTTGTTTATTTGTTTGCTTCTAGTCAGTGCAGTCCACTGCCGCCGCCGCCAAGGAGAATTGAAGACCGTCATCAGGACGAGGGGGCTGGGGGCTTCCAGGAAGTGCGTGCGATCGCCTGCATCCTGGGCGGAGCTCAAGCCCCAGCCTCTCACCGCATCTTCAAGCAGTTCGCCCGCAAAGTGAATGCAGTCCTCCCCAAGCTCGAGTCCACGTGCCCTCTCAGGTGGTCAGCATGCGCCATCACGTTCAGCTCAACGGATCAGCTCAAGTGCGCAGCCACAGCCGGAGTTCTCCCGATGCTTTGTTCCCCAATCATCACCAATCTCCTGTCCGTGGAGACATTCAACAATCTTCAAGTGCCTTACAGTCAGCTTCAGCCACCAGCCTCGGGAGCCCCAGCCTGTGGCCCGGCCTCAGGAGCACGCCTGCTTCTAACAATGGAACCTCAAGAGGAGTGCTGGATCACGGAGCTCAAGAGTTACTTAACGCGTGGAACTTTGCCGGAGAAGGAGGAGGAGGCAGAGCGTGTGGCGCGGCAAGCCATGGCATACATCATCATGGATGGAGAACTCTACCGGAAACGACCGAACGATGCTGCATCACCAGGGAACAGGGGAAGGAGTTGCTGGCAGATATACATGGCGGAGATTGTGGGCACCATTCATCGTCAACCCTTGTCAGCAAGGCGTTCCGCAGCGGTTTCTATTGGCCCACCGCGCTCAATGACGCTATCGAACTCGTGAAGGCTTGCGAGGCTTGCCAATTCCATGCCAAGCAGATCCACCACCCGGCCAGAGGTCTCGCAAACCATCCCCCTCACTTGGCCATTCGCGGTCTAGGGGCTGGACATTACAGGCCCTTTCCCTCGGGCGCCAGGCTATCGCTACCTCTACGTCGCCGTGGACAAATTCACCAAGTGGGCCGAAGTCGAGGCCGTCCGCGCCATCCCCGCTGGTTCTGCGCTCAAGTTCATCAAGGGCATCGTGAGCCGGTTCGGAGTGCCGAACCGCATCATCACCGACAACGGTTCGCAGTTCACCAGTAAAATTTTTAAAATGTACTGCGCTAACCTTGGAACGCAGATATGCTACGCTCCGGTGGCGCACCCCCGCAGCAATGGACAGGCTGAGCGGGCCAATGCAGAGGTCCTGAGAGGCCTCAAGACCAGGACGTTCAAGAAGAAACTAGAAGCCTGCGGCAGAGGCTGGTACGACGAGCTTCCGTCCGTGTTGTGGTCCATCCGCACAACCGCAACCAAGCCAACTGGAGAGACCCCCTTCTTCCTGGTCTACGGAGCCGAAGCGGTCCTCCCTCACGAGGTCAAGCGTCGATCCGCGCGGGTCCTGGCGTTCGATGAAACGCTGCAGGACGCCATGCGGAGGACAGCCCTTGTGCTGGGGGAGGAGCGCCGTCGAGAAGCTGCGCTGCGAGCAGCAAGGTACCAACAGGCACTCCGGCGATACCACTGCCGCAGCATCCGCCCCAGGACTCTCGAGGTAGGGGACCTCGTGCTCCGACGGGTCCTCTCTAGGGAGGGACTGCATAAGCTCTCTCCCATGTGGGAGGGCCCATTCAAGGTTGTTCATGTTTCCAAGCCTGGCTCCGTGCACTTGGAGACTCAAGAGGGAGTACCTATACGAGCAACGTGGAACATCCAAAGCACCTCCCGAGGTTTTACCCCTAAAAGGCCCGAGCACATGAAGAAGGCGAACGCTGTGAAGCCGACGCGTTTCGAAAAAGGCCCAGAGCACGTGAAGAAGGCAAATGCTGTGAAGTTCATCTTTTGGAAAAGGCCCAGAGCACATGAAGAAGGCAAATGCCTATGAAGTTCATCTTTTGGAAAAGGCCCAGAGCACATGAAGAAGGCAAATGCTGTGAAGTTCATCTTTTGGAAAAGGCCCAGAGCACATGAAGAAGGCAAATGCATGTGAAGTTCATCTTTTTGGAAAAGGCCCAGAGCCTGTGAAGAAGGCAAATGCCTGTGAAGTTCATCTTTTTGGAAAAGGCCCAGAGCCTGTGAAGAAGGCGAACGCCCGTGAAGCCGACGCGTTCAGGAAAGGCCCGGAGCCTGTGAAGAGGGCAAACGCCCGTGAAGCTTGCTTCCCAGAAGAAGGGCCCGGAGCCTGTGAAGAAGGCGAACGCCTGTGAAGCTCGCCGCCTGTGACACTCTCACGTAATAATGAGTTGGGGCTGTACACGCCCCGGAGTCTCAGGAGTGCCGGCCTCAGGCCCTGG
Organism: Aegilops bicornis; assembly: GCA_021605145.1. Classification (NCBI taxonomy): domain Eukaryota; kingdom Viridiplantae; phylum Streptophyta; class Magnoliopsida; order Poales; family Poaceae; genus Aegilops; species Aegilops bicornis. The sequence goes on along the minus strand of CM038672.1, from coordinate 293,500,097 downwards.
GGCTCCCTCCCACGCCCAGTGGCAGCACTTAGCTCCGCGCTGGTGAGAAGACGTCGAAGACTAGACTAGGTGCCGGACGCGGCTTTTCCATTTGCTTTCTGCAGTTGACCAGTTATTCCCATTTGGAGTTTTTATCAAAACTATTGCCTCTTTTTGATCCGTGGTTCTTCGATCTTTCTCACTCTCCTGCCTCAATTTCTCTTCTTGAGGGACTCGTGAGGCGGAGAGCCTCGGGAGCCCAGCGGCGTTTACGCCCCTATCGCTCAAGTTTTCGCGGCCCTGGCCCACAGCTCGAGCACCCCTCCTGACCATGCCTCACGGGCAGCGCAACACGAACACAGGGCCTGGATCGGTCGCCCCTGCGGCCACGGCTAGGATTCACATACGAATGGGCGCACAGCAGAAGAGAACAGTATCAGGATAACAAAAGCAGTACAATAATTAATGGCGTTGATCTAAACGCGCCCCCACGGGGCCATACATTGTTCCCTTTTTACGCAGGAGAAAAGAAAGGAAAAGGACATGAGCAGGTGAAGCACGCCCGTGCGGCTCTCTCGGAAGGCCGAGCCGCCTCCGGAGCTCGGTCGGAGTCCATCTCGCTTCACCGGGCATGGCGGCGAGCGGACCGCTGCCACCCCCAAGCAGCAGCGGCGGCGTGGGCTGGCCGCTGACGCTGGAAGAATCGCCACCAAGAAGAGCTGGTGAAGTGTGAGGAGTCGCGGGCATCGCCCGGCCGCCCAGCTGCTCTCTCCGCCCGCGCGGGGCTGAGTCCTCGGCCGTGGTCGTCGTCCTCAGGGCAGCACCCCATGCGGCGGCCGTCTTCCCTGAACACCCTCACGTAGAGAGTGGCGTCGCCATCATACTTGAAGTGCAGGGAGCATCAGCAGCGGAGACCACGCGCGCGAGCGAACGTCTGCCAGCCGCGGGCTAGGAACAGGTTCCCTGCAGCAGAGACCTCCAGAGAAGCCCACGGCTTGCCACAGCAGCCATCTGCACGGGAGCCGAGGCCACTCAGGCGCCATCTGGAAGCTCACCCAAGAGGAAGCACGGAGCTGAAGCGGACGCCGACGGCTCCTCCGCTCTCACCATGAACTCGGCGGCCGCCTTGAAGCATGAAGGCACGGCCTCGGGGGCCAGCGGCCGGGCACGCCCCGACCATGGCCAGCCGCTCGTCACCATGCTCAGAGCCTCCCCACGGACGCGGGGGACCGCCGTGGAGGCCACAGGGTGCTTGCGAGGGCGACCTCGACCACGCTTAGGCGGAGGAGAAGAAGATTCGACCTGGCGGCCCTTCCCCTTTTCTGCGGCCAAGAACTTCCTTGGTGGAGCCATGGAGAAGAGGAGAAGTAGAAGGATAGACTGGAAGGGCGCACGTCGTTCCGTACTTATAGCCGGCGGAGGCCAACCGTCGGCCTCCACGATCACCGATGATCATGACCAACTCTGCATGCAAGGACCTGTCGAATCCGGGCGGTTACCAAGGCGTCGTGGGGAGCAGCTCCCACGCCCAATCAATCACACGTGGCGCCCAAGGCCGCATGCTGTTAGGGGCATGACGCTTCGCACTTGCCCTTCGCCTCTCTGCTTTCGGCCAAGTTGAGCGCGCCCGTGGGCCCGGGGGCTACTATCGGCGTTCTCGGAACGGGGGTCCCCAGACTTGCCTGCCTGCGGCCTGCGACGTGGCTCAAAGGAGGCCCAGGACAGCCCATCTTCATCAACACAAGCTCAAGACCCTCGCGAGGGGCCAAGCCTCGCGGGACGGAAGACAAGGAGCTTCCTCAGGCACAACCTCGTCAGGCTGGCTCATGAGGAGGCGTAGAGTTCAAGGCAGGGTACCTCGCGAGGTGCCCATGACGCAAGCCATGACGACCAAGGGCGCCCACTTCGCCAGCCCGGCCAGCAATGCGCCCTCCTTTCCTATTTGGTGCAAAGGGAGCAAGCAGGCGAGAGCATCAAGCAAAGGCATCCGCTTCGTGCAAAGACCAAGACCAGCCCCAACGGTGGAAGGAGTCATCGTGGAGCCCAAGCAGCGTCATCACCAGAGCCTTTGGCGGCGAGGACCAACTTTAGTCGGGATAAGTGTACCATTGTTCCCTTCAAAATGGCCAATTGTTGGCGCCCTTCCCGCTCAATATTTGGGAAGAGGCCCAGGGCCTCCGTCTATATAAGTAGAGCTAGCCACCATAGTAGGGGAAAGGAAGAGATCAAGACGATCAACATCCAGAGAAGGAGATAAGGACGACCAGAAGGTGGGCATTTGGAATCCAGAGAGAGAGAGAGAGAGAGAGAGAGACCCGATCCTCAAGCTAGAGCGACGGGATACCACTTAGCAGTTCATCGCACCCACCAAGGACAGACCCTCGCGAGGCTGTTCTTCCCTGTACTGTTCCTCAATAGCCCCAGAGGCAATCCACCACACCACAAACTAGAGTAGGGTATTACACCACAACGGTGGCCCGAACTAGTATAAATCTTGCGTATCTTGTGTTGTTCTTTCTAGTAGTTTAGGTCCCTACGAGTCGGCGAGGTACAAGACGGTGGAGGGTTGGATCTCCGCGCGCACCCCAGAGTTCGAACCTCAAGGGTCTGCCGGAACCCGAAATCCCACAAGCCTGCTTGGTGAAGAGCTCGCTTACGAAGACGCGCGCCTTGAGGCTGAGGGCCTGCGCCTGGCTGAAGAGAGGCGCAAGCTGAAGGTGGATGTTGCCCTTGCGCGCCACCAGCGTGACCTCGACAATGAGGAAGCCGAGGCATCGCTGGCGGCCTCTCGGGAGGCCCGTTCCCGGGTCGTCGAGGAGGCCCGAGAGGCTGACCGGTGGCGTGAGGCGGCGGAGGAGCGGGCGCGGGAACTCTAGGCCCAGTGCCGTTCCTTGGAGCAGCAGGTGGAGCTGCGTGAGACGGCCCTTACATCGATGAAGGTGGCTTCGGTCGACCAGGCAGAGCTCCAAAGGCGTGAGGAGGCACTGACGCTGGAAGCTGCCGAACGTGCACACGATCTTGAGCGTGTGGAGATGAGGGAGCACTTGGTGACGCAGGCGGAGGAAGTCATGCCTGAGGATCCCGTCGAACAAGAGCATTTCAAACGCAGGCTTATGGCCACGGCGAGCAGCCTCAAGAAAAAACAGCAATAGCTTAGAGCTGACCAAGACCTGCTAGCCGACAGATGGATCGATGTCCTTGCGGTCAAGAGTACGAACTTCGAACGCCTCCAAGAGTTACCCAAAACGCAGGCTACCCCGATTAGAGGAGGAAGCACCTAAACCTACATCACCAGCGCATGATACGGCCGACCGGCCACCTCGTGGTCAGCGACAGAGAGGCCTCTCGCCTCCACTCAACCCGCACTCGGCGTCGCTCAAAGAATACTAAGGCCACGGGAAATGCGCCGGACCGAGATATATTGGAGGACAGGGCAAGGCAAACAAGATCGATCTATGGATCGCGTAGGCGCCCACGACGCGTGGCGATAACCGTCATGCGGATATGATAAATCCGTAGGCGAACACGATGAGACAAAGCTCATTTGAGCTACATCGTGACATAGCCCAATACAGAGGCGCCGCACACCCACTATGCTTCATAGATGAAGTAATGGATCATCAAATCCCCGAGGGTTTCAAACCCGTAAACATCGAATCATACGATGGCACAACGGATCCGGTGGTATGGATCGAGGATTATCTCCTTCATATCCACATGGCCCGCGGCGATGATCTACACGCCATCAAATACCTCCCACTCAAGCTTAAAGGACCAGCTCGGCATTGGCTTAATAGCTTGCCAGCAGAATCAATTGGTTGATGGGAGGACCTGGAAGCCGCATTTCTCGACAACTTCCAGGGCACCTACGTGCGACCACCAGACGCCGATGACCTAAGCCACATAATTCAGCAGCCAGAGGAATTGGCCAGACAATTCTGGACACGGTTCCTAACCAAGAAAAATCAAATAGTTGATCGTCCGGACGCAGAGGCCCTTGCAGCCTTCAAGCATAACATCCGTGACGAGTGGCTTTCCGGCACCTAGGGCGGAAAACCCGAAATCCATGGCAGCCCTCACAACACTTATGACCCGCTTATGCTGGAGAAGACAGCTGGCTAGCTTCGTAGTAATAACATGACCAAGAGCCACGGTAATTCGGATACCAAGGACAACATTGGCGGAGTCGCGGTGCAGCATAAGCAAAAGCGCCGCATTAACGGCGCATAATGCCGAGGATATGGCGATTAATGCGGATTCTCGAGGCTCTAAACCCGGTCGTGAGAAAAAGCCATTCAAAAGAAATACTCGGGCCGTCCAATTTGGACCGAATACTCGATCGCTGCGTGCGGATACACGGCACCCCGAAAAACCAGCCAACCACACCAACAGGGATTGTTGGGTGTTCAAGCAAGCGAGCAAGTTAAACGCCGAAAACAATGACAAGGGCTGCCGCAATGATGACGAGGAGGAGCCCGGCCACCAACAATAGGGGACAAAGGGTTTCCCCCACAAGTGCGGACGGTGAACATGATATACATAACCCACATACCCAAAAGGGAGTGGAAGCGTGCACTTTCGAGGGGACGATATGCGTTGGAGCCGATCGCCCCAAAGTTCAACCCATGGTCCTCCCGCCCGATCACTTTTGATCGAAGGACCACCCCACTAGCATCCGCCATGGTGGATTCGCCGCGTGGTTTTAGACCCAATCATTGACGGATTTCACCTCACTAGAGTCCTTATGGGCCGGCGGCAGCAGCCTGAACACTGCTTTATCGAGGATACAGTCACGAAAAAATGGGCTTAGATCCCTCAAGGATTAAACCACAAAGACGACCTTTAAAGGCGTCATACCAGGTGTAGAGGCCAACTGTACAGGCTCAGTTACATTTGAGGTGGTCTTTGGATCCCCAGATAATTTCCGAAGTGAGGAGTTAATCTTCGACATAGTCCCGTTCCGTAGTGGCTATCACGCATTGCTCGGACGAACCACATTTGCAAAGTTCAATGCGGTGCCGCACCACGCATACCTCAAGCTCAAGATGCCAGGCCCTCGAGGAGTCATTACGGTCAATGGAAACACCAAACGCTCTCTCCGGACAGAGGATCATACGGCAGCCCTCGCGGCAGAAGTACAAAGCAGCCTCTCAAGGCAATTCTCCAAGACGGGTTATTAAACGTCCGGACACCGCTGCCGCCGCCGAGTAATCTACAACAAGACCGCTCGGCATCGCCCGAAAGCATCGCAGAGTAATGCGGCCCTCAACTCCCAGCCCTCGCAGAAATTGGCGAAACCGATTACTGGCAGACATAACTACGCTCTGGAAATACCATGAGCATAGGGGAGGGCACGACCACGGCATGCCCAAAATGCGGCTCAACACGCACGGGGGGGCTCCCGATTTTTGTCATTCCTTTTTTTCTTACTTTCGGGACTCCACTCTACGGAAGGCACGTCTGTCATTACAATCACCGAACACACGATGCAACAGCCGGGGAGGCAGAAAAGAAAGCGTCAGTGTCCAGTGGTATGTATAACGAAGCGATATACTTGTTTCACATATCATCCCGCAGCTTCGCCCACGGAGGGGGACATGTCAAATAAGTCCCATCTCTTGCTTATCGCACTATTTGTATCATTACTGCTTTTCATGAGACTTTTCGAATAAACAATGCATATCTTTTGTCTATTATTGCATTTCTTTTTTTCTCTAAAAATATGTTCAGTTATGACATTATGCAACCGTCCACTTTGGTACGGCCAATACACCAGGGGCTTACGTACCCCAAAATATGGTCTGAGAAGTCCGAACACTCTCATGAGTGCGGCACCCCGAACTTATAGCATTATATGCATCAGCTCCGAATCATGTCTTGGGTCAATAGTTGGGTTTGCCCGGCTCCCATGTTTTGGTACCTTACGTTCCGTTATATCGGCTAAGGTAGCACTGAGAGAACCACTGCGATTGTGCCCCGGTTGAGATGGGCTAAGCACCTCAGTGGAGAAAGCTAAAACTGACCGTCATGATAGGGCGAGAGCTGGTCGCTGTTCGAGAGGTTTTCAAGTCCCTAAAGACTTATGCTGCTTAGAGCGAGGAGTCGGCTTTGTCCGGCCTAGGCGTGGATAGCGCCCCGAACTCGGTCTTCCTAATACTAGGGGCTTCACTAAATTTAAAATTATAGAATTCTATGGCTAAGTGAGAGTGTTCAAGCATTATAGTCCGATTGCCTTGTTCGTTGTGTTGAGCGCCTCCCTCGAAGGACCCAATAACGGAAAAAGAGCGCTCAAGTTTATCCCGAACATCCCAAAGACTTTCGCCGGCATGGGAAGCGGTTTAGCGACTCGCCATCTCTCAATTGTGATAAACGGCTGCCCGAAGGTAATATTTTAAATTCAAAAGCGTTGCTTAGCGCATATGAACAAGTTTTCAGCGTCTGAGGATTACAAATGCGAAGTTTACTCAAAATTACATCTTTGGAGCACTCATCCGCTATACGGCGGGCACCCTTCAGGACACCCTCATAATACATTTCGGGCTTGCGATGCTCCTTGCCCGGCGGTGGTCCGTCCGTCACAAGCTTCTCAGCGTCCATCTTGCCCCAGTGCACTTTAGCACGGGCAAGGGCCCTACGGGCACCTTCGACGCATACAGAGCGCTTGATGACTTCAAGCCTTGGACAGGCAACCACCAGCCACTTTACCAGCCTGAAGTAGCTCCCAGGCATGGCTTCCCCAGGCTACAGCCGGACTAAGAGACCCTTCATGGCCTGTTCGGCCACCTTATGGAGCTCGACCAGCTGCTTCAGCTGGTCGCTCAAGGGCACCGGGTGTCCGGCCTCAGCATACTGAGACCAGAACACCTTCTCCATCGAGCTCCCCTCTTCGGCTCGGTAGAATGCGGCAGCGTCGGACACACTCTGGGAAGATCTGCGAATGCTCTGAAGAGCTCCGGACTTGGGTAAGTAACAAGTAATTCACTTTCGCGTGCTTGCTTTGCATAAATAATGCCTTACCCGCCGCTATCTTCTTCATTGCCTCAATTTCCTGGAGGGCTTTTTGGGCTTCAGCCTTAGCAGACTTGGCACTCTCAAGGGCCGAGGCAAGCTCGGACTCTCGAGTCTTTGAGTCAAGCTCCAACCTCTCGTGCTTTTCCACGAGAGCCTGGAGCTCTTACCGCACCTCCGCCACTCGCGCCTCCTGCTTCTCTCGCTCGGTGCGCTCCACGGCCGCATAGTTTTCGGCCTTGGACAATGCTTCCTTCAGGGTCGCCACCTCGTTCGTGGCCCCTGCAATAGCCATGTTGATCCTGTCATTTTTTGCAACCACTTATTTTTATATACTTACATAAGGTATTACTTACTTTTCTTGTCCTCGAGCTGCTTTTTGGCAAGGCCGAGCGCGTTCTCGGACCGCTCGAGGCTCTGCTTCAATGCATTGACCTCCACAGTCAGTGCGGCAGAGGTCAACAGCACAGCCTGCATTCCCATATTGACACACTTATGTTAGACTCCTATGTATATCTTTTTGATCCTTAGTTCGGCTTTTCTTTCCGAACACCAAACTGAGCATCAGGGGCTACTGTCTATGCGGTAATATTTTTCTGGCATAGGCTTCGGTCAGCCCGCTCTTGGGGACTGAACCTTCTGGATCACCACACTCATAATAGTGCGGTGCTCCTCGTCGATGGAGGCGTCGTTAAGCACCTCCAGCAAATTATCTGGTGCCTCCGGTTGGACGGAGGTCACTGGCGTCGTAGGCTTGCCCTCCTTAGTAGGGGCCACCTGTCGGATGCCGGAACCGTTGAAGGTTCCGGTGCAGAGTCCGGCCCAGTGCCGGACTTAGAGCCCTTTGGGGTTTTACCCCCTTTGCGCCTGGGATCCGGGAGGTTGCCTTGCGGCGCCTCCAGGACCACCTCCTCCTGGCTTGGCCCCTTTTGGGATGCCACCTCGGCATCATCCGCAGCGCGAGGAGAGGAGACGGTCGGAAGTGAAGTGCTGTTCACATTCGACGAACCCAGGGAACCGCTCGACGAAGCGTCGAGCCCGACCTTGGGCGGACTGCATGATTATATTCGGCGTCAAAAGGTACTGTGCAATAAAGAAATGCCATGAGTTATTCTGGTGTAACGCCCCGGATTCGATGCGCCAGGTGTCTGCCAGTTATTCGCCGTCGTTGCCATGTCATTTGCTTGCGTGTTGCACTTTGCCATGTCATCATAAGCATTTCATATCATGTCATCATGTGCATTTCATTTTGCATACGTGTTCGTCTCATGCATCCGAGCATTTTCCCCGTTGTCTGTTTTGCAATCCGGCACTCCTATGTCCCCCGGCGTCCCCTTTTGCCTCTTTTCGTGTGCGGGTGTTAAATGTTCTCGGAATGGCCCGAGGTTTGGAAGCAGCCTTGGTATAGCACCGGTAGACCGCCTGTCAAGTTTCGTGCCATTTGGATGTCGTTTGGTACTCCAATGGTTAACCGGGTAACCGTGAAAGCCCCCTTCTCTTTGCAGCCCAACACCCTTCCAAACTGGCCCAAAACCCATCTGACTCCCCTCCATGCTCTCGGTCGTTCGATCATGATCGCGTGGCCGAAAACCGCTCCTCATTTGGACTCTCCTAGATCCCTCTACCTATAAATTAGCCCCTCCCCCGAAATTCGCGGATCAATTCTACCCCAAACCCTAGCCCCTTTCTTCTGCAGCCTTGGACATTCCGTCACTTGGCGCGGACACGTCCGTCGCCGTCCCTCGGCGAATCGCATAACGCCACGTCTCCAGCGCCCGCCTCAAGCTGCGCCCGGCCCGCTGGGCCGGCCCAGCGAATCTATCTCCGCCGCCGCGCCGCCAGATCCGCCGCCATGACCTCGTCTCATGGGTGCACCTCGCCTTCGCCCGGCCGTGCTCCGCCCGCGCCACAGGTCCCCGCCGCCCGGCCCCTTGCCTTGTCGCCCGGTATTTGGCGACCTCGGTTCCAGCGCCCGCCCGTGCCCGCCGCCTACGCCCGCCGACGCCGGCCGCCCGGCCTCCTCGCGTCCCTTGCCGGTCACCGGAGGACCCCGCCGCCCCGCGAGCTCCCGCCCGCGCCGCCTCCTCCACTCCTTCCCTCGCCGGCCCCCTGCTCCTCCACCCCCGATTCGGCCGGATCCGGAGGCCACACGGCCGGATCCATCCTCACCGCACTACGGCGACCTCCTCTTCCTCTTTTCCGGCGAGATCCACGCCGCCGTTGACTTTTCTCCGGGGTGAGAAAATCTGCCAAGTCCCTGAGTTTCTGCATTATGTTGCTCGGTTTGACATGCCATAACTCCACGATAGCTGCTCCGTTTTGCGTGCATAATATATCAACAAGTTCGCTGCGAGATGCTCTACACTTTATTCCATTGCATCATCTTCATTTGAGTTCATCTGGAAGCCTGAATCGTCGTTGCAAGAGTGCTATCTGATGTTAATCTGCTGAAACTGTTATAACATGCTCATTTGTCATTTTTGCCATGTTTGATGGGTGCATCCTATGAGGTTGATGTCTACATGTGTTTTGAAGTATGCCATGCCATCCTTAAAGGGGTGTATGCCATGCATTTTTGTGATCTCTATGATGACTAGCACAAGCATGCAAACTAGGCTTCATGATGTTGCTGATTTCAGCCCCTGTTCTGCTGATATTTTTTATGCCATGTAAACTTGATGCTACAGAGAGATCCATGCTTATTTTGAGATACTTCAGTAAGGATGTTTCGAACATATGGTTATTCTCTATCCATCGATGACCTTGTTTGCAATTATTGAGTGCCATAGCTTGAGTCAATCGAGCTCTACTTTTGCTATAAAATGTTACTGGCAGATTTTTTACATGTTATGCAATTTTGCCAAGGTTGTTGTAGTTGATCCAAGCATGCTATGTTGTTGTTCTTGCCATGTATAGCTTCTATGCCATGTCTAGTTTCTGGTTGTATGCTTAGTTTGTCATGCAATGCCTCGTAGTGAGTGCATCGAGCTCGTCAACATGCCTACTTGTTATCTGTTTATGCCATGCTCCAGTTTTTCACTGTCCGAATCTGTTTATGTTTTTGCTATGTTCACATGTTTGCAATTGTATTTTCTGATCCCTTTTGGCTCATGGTCAGTAACGGACATTTGTTCTATGAGATTAGTAGATTCATGCCATGCCTTTTTTGCCATGATAAGTTCCTGTAGCATGTTTGATAGCTCTAAACATTGATGTTTGCTAGATGCCCACTTGCTGTTTTGGTCAAATTGGTGCTATTTATTGTTTGGAGTGTATGTGTTTCACCGTTGCTCCGTTTTGAGTGTGCTCTATATGAAACTTGCTTGATTTTGCATGTAGTTTCATATTATCATGTTGCATCCTTGTTTTGGGGTGTTTGCTTGATGTTTGTATGCATTTTGCAGCAATGCCATGTTTAACTTGTTTTGCTCATGTCTTCTAGGCCGTAGCTTCGAATCTAATGAACTTTATATGTAACTTGACTAGAATTTCGTGTAGATCATCGTGGTGCATCTTAACTTGCTGTTTAACCACTTGAATATAAGGTTTATTCAGATCTGGACCAATTTTGAAATTTGCATATGAGGACTTACCGGAATTGTTATATGTTGTTTCCGACCTCATTTAAACTTGCTTTGATGTGCTGCTTTTGTTTGCATCATCTCTTGCCATGAGTAGCTCCATAATGCCTTGTCATGCATCATGCTTGTTGTGCATCATGCCTTGTTCATGTGTGGTGTGTTTACTATGTTGTGTGCTTATTCTCGATAGTTCCCGTTTCGTTGCGATCGTGAGGATTCGTTCGTCTACGCTAGGTTCGTCTTCGTGGCTTCATCTTTTTCATGGACTCGTTCTTCTTCCTAGTGGGATTTCAGGCAAGATGACCGCCACCTTGGATCTCATTACTATCATTGCTATGCTAGTTGCTTCGTTCTATCGCTATGCTGCGTTACCTATCACTTCTTTGCTCAAGCCTCCCAAATTGCCATGTCGACCTCTAACCTTTGTCACCCTTCCTAGCAAACCGTTGTTTGGCTATGTTACCGCTTTTGCTCAGCCCTCTTATAAGCGTTGCTAGTTGCAGGTGAAGTTGAAGATTGCTCCATGTTGGATTATGTTTTTGTTGGGATATCACAATATCTCTTATTTAATTAATGCATCTATATACTTGGTAAAGGGTGGAAGCCTCGGCCTTATGCCTGGTGTTTTGTTCCACTCTCGCCGCCCTAGTTTCCGTCATATCGGTATTATGTTCCCGGATTTTGCGTCCCTAACGCGGTTGGGTGATTTATGGGACCCCCTTGACAGTTTGCTTTGATTAAAACTTTTCCAGCAAGGCCCAACCTTGGTTTTACCATTTGCCTCACCACCACCTATACCCTTCCCTTGGGTCGGCCAACCCAAGGGTCATCTTTATTCAGCCCCCCCGGGCCAATGCTTGTCTAAGTGTTGGTCCAAACTAGAGTCCTTTGCAGCGCCACCTTGGGGAAACTCGAGGGCTGGTTTTAGTTGTACGGTGTGCTCATCCGGTGTTGCCCTGAGAACGAGATATTTCCAGGTCGGCAGCCTGGTCTTGCTGGTCTTGTTTTATTGCTGTCGAAATGTCTTGTAGCCGGGATTCCGAGACTGATCGGGTCTTCCCGGGGAGAAGAAATATCCTTAGTTGATCGCGATAGCTTAACATCGGCTAAGTTGGGACACCCCTGCAGGGTTTGAACTTACGAAAGCCGTGCCCGCGGTTATGTGGTAGATGGGAATTTGTTAATATCCGGTTGTAGTAAACTTGAAGCAAACTCTACTAAAATACACCAACCGTGTGCGTAACCGTGAGTGCCTCTTTTCGGGGTTGATCGAGAGGAGAACACGGTTTCTGGGTTATGTCTGACGTAAGTAGGAGTTCAGGATCACTTCTTGATCATTACTAGTTGACGACCGTTCCTTTGTTTCTCTTCTCGCTCTTATTTGCGTATGTTAGCCACCATATATGCTTAGCCGCTGCTGCAACCTCACCACTTTACCCCTTCCTTTCCCTTTAAGCTTTGCTAGTCTTGAAACCCATGGTAATGGGATTGCTGAGTCCTCGTGGCTCACAGTTTACTACAACAACGATTCTTGATGTACAGGTTATGCGATGACCATGACGCGAGAGCGATGTTTGCTTGTTTTGGAGTTCTTCTTCCGCTTCTTCTTCGATCGGGGATAGGTTCGGTCGGCGGCCTGGGCTAGCGAGGTGGATGTCGTTTGAGCTTACATTTATGTTTCATCCGTAGTCGGATGTTGATCTGGTATATGATGTTGTATTTGTGTGGCATTGTATGCCTTTTGTATGTATCCCCACTATTATGTAATGTTGATGTAATGATATCCACCTTGCAAAAGCGTTTCAATATGCGGGTCTATCCTTGGTGGGACCTTCGAGTTCCTTTTGGATAGGATCGCATATTGGGCGTGACAAGTTGGTATCAGAGCCTCGACCGACCCTATGATCCCCCTTGATTGATCGTGTAGTTTGGCCGTTGTTGAGTCTAGAGAAAACTATTTTTGGAGTCTAGTTATATTGGAGAGTAGGAATTCTTTTTACTCCTCAGCCCCTTCGTCGCTCTGGTGGGGAATCTTGACGTAGGTGATTTGAATTACTCCTCTTCCCGTTCAAATTTTTCTTTAGGATCACGTGGTTAGTGTCGTGAGTTGTCCATCCTCTTTTGTCCGGTGCATTTCTCGTCAAGTCGACTCGACCATCTTCATCTTTGCCAAGTTCAATCCTCAGTTCTTCCTCCGACGTCGTTGTTTTTTTCCTTGTCCGAAGTTGTCCTTGTTTTTCCCACCCGCCCACCCTTTTTCTCCTTGGAACCGGAGTCCATAATCGAGTATCCATCCTACTCGTGCGAAGTCTTTGCCTTTCTTTCCTCAATGATTTCAACCGTTATTATTTCTTCAAGATATTCGTCGTTTCCCCTCCCGAGTTGCCTTTGTTTTTCCCGCCCTCCCACCCTCTTACTCCCGGAGCCTGAGTCTTTTTCGACCATCAATTTCATTCGTGTGGAGCCTCTTCAGCCTTCCCTCAATTATTTTAACCGTGAATTCTCGTCGTTCGTCATTCTTCATCCCTTTCTTTTTCCGGTGCACTCAAATCAAGTTTTTCGGGTTAATCATATTCTTTTCCTTGGATCAAGTGTTCTCTTTGGTCGTTCGCCTCTCGCCAGTTTATCCTTCCGGAGTGCTGAAGACATCTCAGAAGATTCGTGTTTGCATTTAATTATTTCGAGGTTGTCACCTCATTCAAGTCCTTCAATTGTTCCGGTGCATCATCTATCTCTTCAACAATCCTTTCCAACGGTGTTTTCTTTTAGTTTGCCCTAACCCACAGGTCTTTTCCCAGGATCTTACCTGACTCTTCTAATTTCCGGAGCTATTCTCAAATCCTTTTGAAGTTTGACTGAAAGTGCGTTATATCGACTAGAGGGGGGGGTGAATAGGCGATTTTTATGAATTCTTCACTGAGGAATTTGCTGGTGAGGAAATTCCTTAGCGAAGAACTACTTGCAGCGGAATAAGTACTCAGAAGTAAGCATAACAGAATACACGCATGATCATCATGATGAAATGAAGACAAACACGGAGTACAGAAAGCGTAATCACATGATAACACAAGATGAAGACAAACAGACTGAAGAAATTGAACTGAGGAAATTGAGAAAGTCTTCAGTCAAAGTCTTCAAACACAGATATGAACAAACACTCAACACAATAATGAGGAAATGAAAGGGTTGAGGAAATAGAACTAGTTGGATGGTGAAGACAATGATTTGGTAGACCAGTTCCAACTGTTGTCTCAGTTGTACGTCTGGTTGGAGCGGCTAAGTATTTAAACTCGAGGACACACAGTCCCGGACACCCAGTCGCTGAGCACGCAGCTCAGGACACCAAGTCCTCACCGTATTCTCCTTGAACTAAGGTCACACAGACCTCGTCCAATCACTGTGGTAAGTCTTCAGCGACTTCCAAACCTTCACAGACTTGGTCACTCGGCGATCCACAATTCCTCTTGGATGCTCTAGACCATGACGCCTAACCCTCTGGAAGAAGCACAGTCTTCAAAGGTAACAAGCGTCGGATCCACGCAGGATCAATTTCTTTAGTGATGCTCAATCACTTTGGGTTTGTAGGGGTTTGGTTTTGGGGTTTTTCGGGTTTTTCCTCACTTGATGATTTTCACTCAAAGTCCTCAGAGGATGAGTTGCTCTCAAATGACAAGTGTCAAGTTCTCTCGGAGCAGCCAACCAACTAGTGGTTGTAGGGGGCGGCTATTTATAGCCTAGGGAGCAGCCCGACATGATAAGACATAAATGCCCTTCAATGATATGACCGTTAGGTGGATAAGATATTTTGGGACAGCTGGCGCAAGAAGACAGAACGATCGGAAATTTGACTCTCAAATTCCTCGGGGCTATCATGTTCCTCACTATGTAGGCAATCCGCCTTTGGCGAATTCCTAACTCCTCGGTCGAGAACAAATTCCTCGACAACGTAAGAACTTCGTCTACATCCTTTGAAGAAATTGACTGAACTGTATGAGATTTCCAAAGGCTTCACTCGAAGGGATTGGTAGGTGTAGGATTTTGAGTTGAGCATCACATGGAAATTTTTCCTTAGTATTTCCTCGACCCCTTTAACGATGCGGTGTTTCCTATGACTCAAGAAAGAGAAAATGAAACTACGAAAACAAAAGTCTTCACGCTTCATGTTCCTCAAATGAATACCAAGTCTTCAAGGTCACACCAATTTCTTCACTTTCAAAGTCTTGAAAGTCTTGAGAATATCAAAGTCTTGATCGAAGAACTTCATTTTTAGGGGTCGACTTTCTCTGTAAATATCAAACTCCTCATAGACTTATAGACCTGTGTACACTCACAAACGCATTAGTTCCTTAACCTATAAGTCTTCAGTACACCAAAATCACTAAGGGGCACTAGATGCACTTACATTGACGTAAGTATGATTTTCATCAGTCGGATCTTTTCAAAGATCGCTTTCAAATTATTTCCATTGTTGCCTCAACCTCTTTGCTTTTCATTCTTCCGGAGTACCTCAACAATTTTGATGGTGTTTCTCGTCGTCATTCTCAACTTTGAAGATCGAGGAAGAGTTTCTCTAAATCTTGCCCGTTCTCTCGAAGATTCGTGGTTCTAGCTTCTTGTTACCCACTCGAATTATTCTGCTTGTCGGATTTTTTTTTCTCAACCATCTGGAGTATTTCAGGAGTTGATTTCTGTTTCTTTTCACTGGAGGCCATCATTCCAGAAGAATTCTTCGTCCTCGCATTCCAGTTATCATTCTCTAATTATCACGGTGCCGCGCTCAAGTGCTCTTTAATCAGTTCGAGTTCTTCCCGTTCTTTTGCATCTAAATCCCCTCGAGCATATTGGTTCTTTTAATTCTTCCCGACGATTCTTTCTCTTTTCTTCGTTCATTTTCATTTCTAACGGTGGTTCGTTCAAGATTCTTTTTCTTTGATTATCATTTTAATCCATTCGTTCTTTTCAATCCTACCGGTGGTTCATGAAAGTCCTTCTCAAGTTCGCGATATGTCACTTCTCAATTCTTTTTCAAGAAGAATAAGTAGTATGCAAAATCCATTGCTTGTCATCAATTTAATTTGATGAAGGATAAGCATGCAATAAATCTTATTCTTATTTCATCCAAGTGATAAATCCCTTCCTTCGGAGTTCGTTCTTGATGAATAAATTCTAGTTCCAGGTGCTTTCATCTTTTCTTTTCCGGAGTTCAATTTCCTCAGCCATTTCGTCGGAACCTCCATCTAAATCATCGCAATGCTCATCTTATTATTTCATCCTTCAATTTTATCTCATCATGTTTTTGTCACCGGAGTTCTTCATGGTGGTTCTTCATGATTTAATTCATTCTTCAAGAGTTCATCAAGTACCATTCCATCCTCTGAAGTTCGTGTTCTATTCTGTCCTTGTTCAACCGGAGTGCTGCCTAAATCCTTTCAATCTTATTCGTTTCTTATCTTGTTCTAACTGGAGTGCTTTCAGAGTCTATCTTGATTCCGTGAGCTTTCGATTCTCGTAATTCTCGTCGTTCCTCTCTTCTTCTCGAGTGCTCTCGATTCTTTGCCTCTTCTCTATTGCGTTTCTTGTGTCACCTCATCCCTTTTCCCTTCCGTCTCGGCCCTAAGATCTCGGGACGAGATCTCTTGTTAGTGGAGGAGTGTTGTAACACCCCGGATTCGATGCGCCAGGTGTCTGCCAGCTATTCGCCGTCGTTGCCATGTCATTTGCTTGCGTGTTGCACTTTGCCATGTCATCATATGCATTTCATATCATATCATCATGTGCATTTCATTTTGCATACGTGTTCGTCTCATGCATCCGAGCATTTTCCCCGTTGTCCGTTTTGCAATCCGGCACTCCTATGTCCCCCGGCGTCCCCTTTTGCCACTTTTTGTGTGCGGGTGTTAAACGTTCTCGGAATGGCCCGAGGTTTGCCAAGCGGCCTTGGTATAGCACCGGTAGACCGCCTGTCATGTTTCGTGCCATTTGGAGGTCGTTTGGTACTCCAACGGTTAACCGGGTAACCGTGAAAGCCCTCTTCTCTTTGCAGCCCAACACCCTTCCAAAGTGGCCCAAAACCCATCTAACTCCCCTTCATGCTCTCGGTCGTTCGATCACGATCGCGTGGCCGAAAACCGCTCCTCATTTGGACCCTCCTAGCTCCCTCTACCTATAAATTAGCCCCTCCCCCGAAATTCGCGGATCAATTCTACCCCAAACCCTAGCCCCTTTCTTCCTCCGCGCGCCGGACACGTCCGCCCGGCGCCGGACACGTCCGCCGCCGTCCCTCGGCGAATCGCCCAACCGCCACGTCGCTCGCGCCGCCCTCCACTTGTCGGCCCCAATCCATCTCCGCCGCCGCCGCCCGCGAATCCGCCGCCAGCGGCCTCGTCCCCGCCCTTGGCGCCTCACCTCGCCGGCGGCGTCACTCCGCCGCACCGCCCGGGTCCCCGCCCGGTACCTAAATGCGCCAGCGCCCGGCAGCGTCATTTCAAGCGCGCCGTCCCCTTGGCGCCCAGCCGCCCTGCCCCGCCCGCCCTCGCCCGCCCGGCGCCCGCGCCCGGCCTCCGCGTCCCGCACGGTCACCGGAGACCCCGCCCATACCGCGAAACTCCCGCGCCGCCTCCTCCACTCCTGCCCTCGCCGGCCCCCTTCTCCTCCACCCCCGATCCGGCCGGATCCGGAGGCCACACGGCCGGATCCGTCCTCAACGCACTCCGGCGACCTCCTCTTCCTCGTTTCCGGCGAGATCCACGCCGCCGTTGACTTTTCTCCGGGGTGAGAAAATCTGCTAAGTCCCTGAGTTTCTGCATTATGTTGCTCGGTTTGACATGCCATAACTCCATGATAGCTGCTCCGTTTTGCGTGCATAATATATCAAAATTTTCTCTGCGAGATGGTCTACAATTCATTCCATTGCATAATGTTCATTTGTGTTCATCTGGATGCCTGAATCTTCGTTGCAAGAGTTCTATATGATGTTAATCTGCTGAAACTGTTATAACATGCTCATTTGTCATTTTTGCCATGTTTGATGGGTGCATCCTATGAGGTTGATGTATACATGTGTTTTGAAGTATGCAATGCCATCTTTAAAGAGGTGTATGCCATGTATTTTTGTGATCTCTGTGGTGACTAGCACAAGCATGCAAACTATGCTTCATGATGTTGCTGATTTCAGCCCCTGTTCTGCTGATATTTTTTATGCCATGTAAACTTGATGCTATAGAGAGATCCATGCTTATTTTGAGATACTTCAGTAAGGATGTTTTGAACATATGGTTATTCTCTATCCATCGATGACCTTGTTTGCAATTATTGAGTGCCATAGCTTGAGTCAATCGAGCTCTACTTTTGCTATAAAATGTTCCTGGCAGATTGTTTACATGTTATGCAATTTTGCCAAGGTTGTTGTAGTTGAGCCAAGCATGCTATGTTGTTGTTCTTGCCATGTATAGTTTCTATGCCATGTCTAGTTGCTGGGTGTATGCTTAGTTTGTCATGCAATGCCTCGTAGTGAGTGCATCGAGCTCGTCAACATGCCTACTTTTTATCTGTTTATGCCATGCTCCAGTTTTTCACTGTCCGAATCTGTTTATGTTTTTTCTATGTTCACATGCTTGCAATTGTATTTTCTGATCCCGTTTGGCTCATGGTCAGTAAGAGACATTTGTTCTATGAGATTAGTAGATTCATGCCATGCCTTTTTTTGCCATGATAAGTTCATGTAGCATGTTGTTTGATAGCTCTAAACATTGCAACATGATGTTATTTCTGCCATGTCCTGTAAATTCTGCTAAGTCTGTGAACCTGATATTATATGCAATCTTGCCTTGTCGTTTTGAGCATGTTCTAGTTGTTTCTGGAGATAGCTCAGTGTTAATGTTTTGTAATGCTTTACCTGTACATCATGTCCATACCTTTTCTTATCATGTTTAGGTCCTGTAGCATGTCGTTTTCATGTTTGCTAGATGCCCACTTGCTATTTTGGTCAGATTGGTGCTATTTATTGTTTGGAGTATGTGTTTCACCGTTGCTCCGTTTTGAGTGTGCTCTATATGAAACTTGCTTGATTTTGCATGTAGTTTCTTATTATCATGTTGCATCCTTGTTACCCTTCTTGGTGAGGCGACCGGCGGCGTGCATCAGGGCGACGCCCCTGACGCTGGTCACCTTGATGCTTCTTCCTCGTCGTAGGTTGATCCCTGCGCTCAACTCCTGGGCCGCTTCCGCGTGGACTTCGAGGCTCTTCGGAAGAGAAGAGAGGCCTTGGGTGACGATTACCCTTGCACTTTCGATGCGCAGGAAGTATTTCGCCATTGATGAGTAAGCCTTGCCCTTTCCTAGCTCCTAATCTTCCCGTTGCTTTGGCTGATCCTTGCTCTGCAGGGCCCTTCCTGCCGAGCTCACGGAGATGGCTGAGGAGCCATCCCCCCAGGCTTCGCCCTCTCCACTGGCTCTTGAGCGCTCCGAGCTCAAGCGGAGCCCTTGTGGTGAGGCCGGTCGGAGAGGTGAGCCATCCTGTGGCGCATCGCGGCTCTGCGCACCTCGCGACCCTCCTGCGCGAGCCTTCTCAGGGCATAGCCAGCCTTCCTTGGGCTTCTCGCCTGGTTGTGGATGGCGGTTGGCTGAGGTCGGCCCTGCGCTCTTCATTTGGGGATGGGCTGGCTCCAGGCCGGGCTTCCGGCGAGGCGTGCCCGGCCATCGCGAGGGCACCAGTCCCCAGCCCCCTGCCCAGAGGGGGAGTGCTGATTCGTGGCCCCCCGCGCTTACTTGGGGCGGATGACGACGCAGATGACGTGCTCGAGCGCGCCCGGGAGCGTCGCGCTCTTCGCCACGGGTTTCTCCCGGGAGGGTACCCGATAAGCCTGCTTGGTGAAGAGCTTCGATGGCGAAGACGCAGCGCCTTGAGGCTGAGAACTGCGCTGGCTGAAGAGAGGCGCAGGCGAAGGTGGTTGTTGCCCTTGCGCGCCACCAGCGTGACCTCGACAATGAGGAAGCCGAGGCATCGCTGGCGGCCTCTCGGGAGGCCCGTTCCCGGGTCGTCGAGGAGGCCCGAGAGGCTGACCGGTGGCGTGAGGCGGCGGAGGAGCGGGCGCGGGAACTCCAGGCCCGGTGCCATTCCTTGGAGCAGCAGTTGGAGCTGCGTGAGACGACCCTTACATCGATGAAGGTGGCTTCGGTCGACCAGGCAGAGCTCCAGAGGCGTGAGGTGGCACTGACGCTGGAAGCTGCCGAACGTGCACGCGATCTTGAGCGTCTGGAGATGAGGGAGCGCTTGGTGACGCAGGCGGAGGAAGTCATGCCTGAGGATCCCGTCGAACAAGAGCATTTCAAACGCAGGCTTATGGCCACGGCGAGCAGCCTCAAGAAAAAACATCAACAACTTAGAGTTGACCAAGACCTGCTAGCCGACAGATGGACTGATGTCCTTGCGGCCGAAGAGTACGAACTCGAACGCCCCTCCAAGAGTTACCCAAAACGCAGGCTGCTACCCCGATTAGAGGAGGAAGCACCTAAACCTACATCACCAGCGCATGATACGGCCGACCGGCCACCTCGTGGCCGCGACAGAGAGGCCTCTCGGCCCTCCACTCAACCCGCACCCCGGCGTCGCTCAAAGAATACTAAGGCACGGGGAAATGCGCCAGACCGGCGAGATATATTGGAGGACAGGGCAAGGCAAACAAGATCGATCTATGGATCGCGTGGGCGCCCCACGACACGTGACGATAACCGTCATGCCGGATATGATAAATCCGGCGGGCGAACATGATGAGCAAAGCTCATTTGAGCTACATCGTGACATAGCCCAATACAGAGGCGCCGACACACCACTATGCTTCACAGATGAAGTAATGGATCATCAAATCCCGAGGTTTCAAACCCGTAAACATCGAATCATCACGATGGCACAACGGATCCGGGCGGTATGGATCGAGGATTATCTCCTTCATATCCACATGGCCCGCGGCGATGATCTACACGCCATCAAATACCTCCCACTCAAGCTTAGAGGACCAGCTCGGCATTGGCTTAACAGCTTGCCGGCAGAATCAATTGGTTGTTGGGAGGACACGGAAGCCGCATTTCTCGACAACTTCCGTGGCACCTACGCATGCGACCACCGAGCGCCCGATGACCTAAGCCACATAATTCAGCAGCCAGAGGAATTGGCCAGACAATTCTGGACACGGTTCCTAACCAAGAAAAATCAAATAGTTGACTGTCCGGACGCAGAGGCCCTTGCAGCCTTCAAGCATAACATCCGTGACGAGTGGCTTTCCCGGCACCTAGGACAGGAAAAGGCGAAATCCATGGAAGCCCTCACAACACTTATGACCCGCTTTTGTGCGGGAGAAGACAGCTGGCTAGCTCGTAGTAATAACATGACCAAGAGCCCTGGTAATTCGGATACCAAGGACAACATTGGCAGGTCGCGTGCAACAAACAAAAGCGCCGCATTAACGGCGACAATGCTGAGGATACGGCAGCTAATGCCGGATTCAGAGGCTCTAAACCCGGTCAGCGGAAAAAGCCATTCAAAAGAAATACTCCGGGCCCGTCCAATTTGGACCGAATACTCGATCGCTCGTGCGGATACACGGCACTTCGAAAACCAGCCAACCACACCAACAGGGATTGTTGGGTGTTCAAGCGAGCAGCAATTTAAATGCCGAGAACAATGACAAGGGGCTGCACAGCGATGACGAGGAGGAGCCCCGGCCGCCGAACAATAGGGGACAAAAGGGTTTCCCCCCACAAGTGCGGACGGTGAACATGATATACGCAACCCACATACCCAAAAGGGAGTGGAAGCGTGCACTCAGGGACGTATATGCGTTGGAGCCAGTCGCCCCAAAGTTCAACCCATGATCCTCCTGCCCGATCACTTTTGATCGAAGGGACCACCCCACTAGCATCCGCCATGGTGGATTCGCCGCATTGGTTTTAGACCCAATCATTGACGGATTTCACCTCACTAGAGTCCTTATGGACGGCGGGAGCAGCCTGAACCTGCTTTATCAGGATACAGTGCGAAAAATGGGCTTAGATCCCTCAAGGATTAAACCACAAAGACGACCTTTAAAGGCGTCATACCAAGTGTAGAGGCCAACTATACAGGCTCAGTTACACTTGAGGTGGTCTTCGGATCCCCGAATAATTTCCGAAGTGAGGAGTTAATCTTTGACATAGTCCCGTTCCGTAGTGGCTATCACGCACTGCTCGGACGAACCACATTTGCAAAGTTCAATGCGGTGCCGCACTACGCATACCTCAAGCTCAAGATGCCAGGCCCTCGAGGAGTCATTACGGTCAATGGAAACACCAAACGCTCTCTCCGGACGGAGGATCATACGGCGGCCCTCGCGGTAGAAGTACAAAGCAGCCTCTCAAGGCAATTCTCCAGTACGGCCATTAAACGTCCGGACACCGTCATGCGGCGCCGAGTAACCTACAACAAGACCGCCTGCACGTTCCGAAAGCATCAGCGTAGCAATGCGGCCCCAACCCCAGCCCTCGCCAAATTGCGAAACCCGATTACTACGCGTACATAACTACGCTCTGGAAATACCATGGGCATAGGGGGAGGGGCACGACCACGGCATGCCCAAAATGCGGCTCAACCGCACCAGGGGCTCCCGATTTTGTCATTCCTTTTTTTTCTTATTTTCAGGACTCCACTCTACGGAAGGTTTGTCCGGCAGTACAATCACCGAACACACGATGCAACAGCCAGGGAGGCAGAAAGAAATGTCGAGTGTCCAGGTGGTATGTATAACGAGCAGTATACTTGTTTCACATATCAGCCCGCAGCTCGTCCCTGGAGGGGGACATGTCAAATAAGTCCCATCTCTTGCTTATCGCACTATTTGTATCATTCTGCTTTTACCGCAGACTTTTCGAATAAACAATGCATAGCTTTTGTCTATTATTGCATTTCTTTTTTTCTCTAAAAATATGTTCAGTTATGACATTATGCAACCGTACACTTTGGTACGACCAATACACCAGGGGCTTACGTACCCCAGAATATGGTGTGAGAAGTCCGAACACTCTCATGAGTGCGGCACCCCGAACTTATAGCATTATATGAATCACCTCCGAATCATGTCTTGGGTCAATAGTTGGGTTTGCCCGGCTCCCATGTTTTGGTACCTTAGGTTCCGTTATATCGGCTAAGGTAGCACTGAGAGAACCACTGCGATTGTGCCCCGGTTGAGCTGGGCTAAGCACCTCAGTGGCGAAAGCTAAAACTGACCGTCATGATAGGGCGAGAGCTGGTCGCTGTTTGAGAGGTTTTCAAGTCCCTAAAGACTTATGCCGCTTAGAGCGAGGAGTCGGCTTTGTCCAGCCTAGGCGTGGATAGCGCCCCGAACTCGGTCTTCCTAATACTAGGGGCTTCGCCGAAATTTAAAATTATAGAATTCTATGGCTAAGTGAGAGTGTTCAAGCATTATAGTCCGATTGCCTTGTTCGTTGTGTTGAGCGCCTCCCTCGAAGGACCCAATAACGGGAAAAAGAGCGCTCAAGTTTATCCCGAACACCCCAGCACTCACGGCATGGGGGCAGAAGCCGACGACTCGCCATCTCTCAATTTTGATAAACGGCTGCACAGAAGGTAATATTTTAAATTCAAAAGCATTGATTATCGCATATGAACAAGTTTTCAGCGTACATGATTACAAATGCGAGTTTACTCAAAAATTACATCTTTGGAGCACTCATCCGCTATACGGCGGGCACCCTTCAGGACACCCTCATAATACATCTCGGGCTTGCGATGCTCCTTGCCCGGCGGTGGTCCGTCCGTCACAAGCTTCTCAGCGTCCATCTTGCCCCAATGCACTTTAGCACGGGAAAGGGCCCTACGGGCACCTTCGACGCATACGGAGCGCTTGATGACTTCATGCCTTGGACAGGCAACCACCAGCCGCTTTACCAGCCCGAAGTAGCTCCCATGCATGGCTTCTCCAGGCTACAGCCGGACTAAGAGACCCTTCATGGCCTGTTCGGCCACCTTATGGAGCTCGACCAGCTTCATTTGGTCGCTCATAAGCTGCCGGGTGTCCGCCTCGGATATCTTGAGACCGTAACACCTTCTCCATCGAGCTCCCCTCTTCGGCTCGGTAGAATGCGGCAGCGTCGGACACACTCCGGGGAAGATCTGTGAATGCTCTGAAGAGCTCCGGACTCGGGTAAGTAACAAGTAATTCACTTTCGCGTGCTTGCTTTGCATAAATAATGCCTTACTCGCCGCTATCTTCTTCATTGCCTCAATTTCCTGGAGGGCTTTTTGGGCTTCAGCCTTAGCAGACTTGGCACTCTCAAGGGCAAGGCAAACTTGGACTCTCGAGTCTTTGAGTCAAGCTCCAACCTCTCGTTCTTTTCCACGAGAGCCTGGAGCTCTTACCGCACCTCCGCCACTCGCGCCTCCTGCTTCTCTCGCTCGGTGCGCTCCACGGCCGCATTGTTTTCGGCCTTGGACAACGCTTCCTTCAGGGTCGCCACCTCGTTCGTGGCCCCTGCAATACCCACGTTGATCCTGTCATTTTTTGCAACCACTTATTGTACATACTTACATAAGGTACTGCTTACTTTCCTTGTCCTCGAGCTGCTTTTTGGCAAGGCCGAGCGCGTTCTCGGACCGCTCGAGGCTCTGCTTCAATGCATTGACCTCCGCAGTCAGTGCGGCAGAGGTCAGCAGCACAGCCTGCATTCCCATATTGACACACTTATGTTAGACTCCTATGTATATCTTTTTGATCCTTAGTTCGGCTTTTCTTTCCGAACACCAAACTAAGCATCAGGGGCTACTGTCTATGCGGTAATATTTTTACATATCTTAAATACATACCTCAAAGCCTATTAGAAGGCTGGCATAGGCTTCGGTCAGCCCGCTCTTGGCGGACTGAACCTTCTAGATCACCACACTCATAATAGTGCGGTGCTCCTCGTCGATGGAGGCGTCGTTAAGCACCTCCAGCAAATTTTCTGGTGCCTCCGGTTGGACGGAGGTCACCGGCGTCGTAGGCTTGCCCTCCTTAGTAGGGGGCCACCTGTCGGATGCCGGAACGTTGAAGGTTCCGGTGCAGAGTCCGGCCCAGGGCCGGACTTAGAGCCCTTTGGGGTTTTACCCCCTTTGCGCCTGGGATCCGGGAGGTTGCCTTGCAGCGCCTCCAGGACCACCTCCTCCTGGCCTGGCCCCTTTTGGGACGCCACCTCGGCATCATCCGCAGCGCGAGGAGAGGAGGCGGTCGGAAGTGAAGTGCTGTTCACATTCGACGAACCCAGGGAACCGCTCGACGAAGCGTCGAGCATGATTATATTCGGCGTCAAAAGGTACTGTGCAATAAAGAAATGCCATGGGTTATTCTGGTGTAACGCCCCGAATTCGATGCGCTAGGTGTCTGCCAGTTATTTGCCGTCGTTGCCATGTCATTTGCTTGCGTGATGCACTTTGCCATGTCATCATATGCATTTCATATCATGTCATCATGTGCATTTCATTTTGCATACGTGTTCGTCTCATGCATCCGAGCATTTTCCCCGTTGTCCGTTTTGCAATCCGGCACTCCTATGTCCCCCGGTGTCCCCTTTTGCCTATTTTCGTGTGCGGGTGTTAAACGTTCTCGGAATGGCCAGAGGTTTGCCAAGCGGCCTTGGTATAGCACCGGTAGACCGCCTGTCAAGTTTCGTGCCATTTGGAGGTCGTTTGGTACTCCAACGGTTAACCGGGTAACCGTGAAAGCCCCCTTCTCTTTGCAGCCCAACACCCTTCCAAAGTGGCCCAAAACCCATCTAACTCCCCTCCATGCTCTCGGTCGTTCGATCACGATCGCGTGGCCAAAAACCGCTCCTCATTTGGACTCTCCTAGCTCCCTCTACCTATAAATTAGCCCCTCCCCCGAAATTCGCGGATCAATTCTACCCCAAACCCTAGCCCCTTTCTTCCTCCGCGCGCCGGACATGTCCGCCCGGCGCCGAACATGTCCGCCGCCGTCCCTCGGCGAATCGCCAGCCGCCACGTCGCCCGCGCCGCCCTCCACCGCTGCCCGGCCCGCTTTCGGGCGAGGCGGCCTCATGAACCCATCTCCGCCGCCGCCGCTGGATCCGCCGCCCCAGCCTCGTCCCCGCCTTGGCGGCTCACTCGCCACGCTGGCGTGCTCCGCCCGCCGGGTCCCCGCCCGCCCGGCTGCGTCGTCGCCAGCGCCGGTGACCTCGGTTTCAGCGCCCGCCGTCCTTGGCGCCTTAAGGCCCAGCAGAGCGTGCCCTCCGCCTACGCCCGCCACGCGGCGCCCGGCCTCCGCGTCAAGACGGTCACCGGAGGACCCCGCCGCCCCGCGAGCTCCCGCCCGCGCCGCCTCCTCCACTCCTGCCCTCGCCGGCCCCCTGCTCCTCCACCCCCGATCCGGCCTGATCCGGAGGCCACACGGCCGGATCCGTCCTCACCGCACTCCGGCGACCTCCTCTTCCTCGTTTCCGGCGAGATCCACGCCGCCGTTGACTTTTCTCCGGGGTGAGAAAATCTGCGAAGTCCCTGAATTTCTGCATTATTTTGCTCGGTTTGACATGCCATAACTCCATGATAGCTGCTCCGTTTTGCGCGCGTAATATATCAGCATGTTCGCTGCGAAATACTCTGCATTTCGTTCCATTGCATCATGTTCATTTGAGGTCATCTGGATGCCTGAATCTTCGTTGCAAGAGTGCTATATGATGTTAATCTGCTGAAACTGTTATAACATGCTCATTTGTCATTTTTGCCATGTTTGATGGGTGCATCCTATGAGGTTCATGTCTACATGTGTTTTGAGGTATGCCATGCCATCTTTACAGGGGTGTATGCCATGTATTTGTGTGATCTCTGTGGTGACTAGCACAAGCATGCAAACTAGGCTTCATGATGTTGCTGATTTCAGCCCCTGCTCATTGATATTTTTTATGCCATGTAAACTTGATGCTACAGAGAGATCCATGCTTATTTTGAGATACTTCAGTAAGGATGTTTTTAACATATGGTTGTTATCTATCCATCCATGCCCTTGTTTGAAATTATTGAGTGACATAGCTTAAGTCAATCGAGCTCTACTTTTGCTATAAAATGTTCCTGGCAGATTGTTTACATGTTATGCAATTTTGCCAAGGTTGTTGTAGTTGATCCAAGCATGCTATGTTGTTGTTCTTGCCATGTCTAGCTTCTATGGCATGTCTAGTTGCTGGGTGTATGCTTAGTTTGTCATGCAATGCCTCGTAGTGAGTGCATCGAGCTCGTCAATATGCCTACTTGTTATCTGTTTATGCCATGCTCCAGTTTTTCAGTCTGAATCTGTTTATGTTTTTGCTATGTTCACATGCTTGCAATTGTATTTATTGATCCCTTTTGGCTCATGGTCAGTAAGGGATATTTGTTTTATGAGATTAGTAGATTCATGCCATGCCTTTTTTTTGCCATGATAAGTTTATGTAGCATGTTGTTTGTTAGCTCTCAACATTGCAACATGATGTTATTTCTGCCATGTCCTGTAAATTCTGCTAAGTCTGTGAACCTGATATTATATGCAATCTTGCCATGTCCTTTTGAGCATGTTCTAGTTGTTTCTGGAGATAGCTCAGTGTTCATGTTTTGTAATGCTTTACCTGTACTTCATTCCCGTGCCTTTTGTTATCATGATTAGGTCTGTAGCATGTCGTTTTGATGTTTGCTAGATGCCCACTTGCTGTTTTGGTCAGATTGGTGCTATTTATTGTTTGGAGTGTATGTGTTTCACCGTTGCTCCGTTTTGAGTGTGCTCTATATGAAACTTGCTTGATTTTGCATGTAGTTTCATATTATCATGTTGCATCCTTGTTTTGAGGTGTTTGCTTGATGTTTGTATGCATTTTGCAGCAATGCCATGTTTAACTTGTTTTGCTCATATCTTCTAGGCCGTAGCTTCGAATCTAATGAACTTTATATGTAACTTGACTACAATTTCGTGTAGATCATCTTGGTGCATCTTAACTTGCTGTTTAACCACTTGAACATAAGGTTTATTCAGATCTGGACAAATTTCGAAATTTGCATATGAGGACTTACCGGAATTGTTATATGTTGTTTCCGGCCTCATTTAAACTTGCTTTGATGTGCTGCTTTTGTTTGCATCATCTCTTGCCATGAGTAGCTCCATGTAGCCTTGTCATGCATCATGCTTGTTGTGCATCATGCCTTGTTCATGTGTGGTGTGTTTACTATGTTGTGTGCTTATTCTCGATAGTTCTCGTTTCGTTGCGATCGTGAGGATTCGTTCGTCTACGCTTGTTTCGTCTTCGTGGCTTCATCTTCTTCATGGACTCGTTCTTCTTCCTAGCGGGATTTCAGGCGAATTGACCATCACCTTGGATCTCAGTACTATCATTGCTATGCTAGTTGCTTCGTTCTATCGCTATGCTGCGTTACCTATCACTTGCTGCTCAAGCCTCCAAATTGCCATGTCAGCCTCTAACCTTTGTCACCCTTCCTAGCAAACCGTTGTTTGGCTATGTTACCGCTTTTGCTCAGCCCCTCTTATAGCGTTGCTAGTTGCAGGTGAAGTTGAAGATTGCTCCATGTTGGATTATGTTTTTGTTAGGATATCACAATATCTCTTATTTAATTAATGCATCTCTATACTTGGTAAAGGGTGGAAGGCTCGACCTTATACCTGGTGTTTTGTTCCACTCTTGCCGCCCTAGTTTCCGTCATATCGGTATTATGTTCCCGGATTTTGCGTCCCTAACGCGGTTGGGTGATTTATGGGACCCCCTTGACAGTTCGCTTTGAATAATACTTGTCCAGCAAGGCCCAACCTTGGTTTTACCATTTGCCTCACCACCCCATCTCCCCTTCCCTTGGGTCGGCCAACCCATGGTTGATCTTTATTCAGCCCCCCCCCCCCCGGGCCAATGCTTGTCTAAGTGTTGGTCCAAACTAGACCCAAGGGTCATCTTTATTCAGCCCCCCCCCCCGGGCCAATGCTTGTCTAAGTGTTGGTCCAAACTAGACCCAAGGGTCATCTTTATTCACCCCACCCCCCCCCCCCCCGGGCCAATGCTTGTCTAAGTGTTGGTCCAAACTAGAGTACTTTGCAGCGCCACCTTGGGGAAACTCGAGGGCTGGTTTTAGTTGTACGGTGTGCTCATCCGGTGTTGCCACGAGAACGAGATATGTGCAGCTCCTATCGGGATTGTCGGCGCATCGGGTGGTCTTGCTGGTCTTGTTTTGTTCTTTGTCGAAATGTCTTGTAGCCGGGATTCCTAGACCGATCGGGTCTTCACAGGAGAAGGTATATCGCTTCGTTGATCGCGAGGAGCTTATCATGGGCTAAGTTGGGACACCCTGCAGGGTTTGAACTTTCGAAAGTCGTGCCAGCGGTTATGTGGCGTAGATGGGAATTTGTTAATATCCGGTTGTAGTAAACTTGAAGCAAACTCTACTAAAATACACCAACCGTGTGCATAACCGTGAGTGTCTCTTTTCGGGGAGTTGATCGAGAGGAGAACACGGTTTCTGGGTTATGTCTGACGTAAGTAGGAGTTCAGGATCACTTCTTGATCATTACTAGTTGACGACCGTTCCTTTGTTTCTCCTCTCGCTCTCATTTGTGTATGTTAGCCACCATATATGCTTAGCCGCTGCTGCAACCTCACCACTTTACCCCTTCCTTTCCTTTTAAGCTTTGCTAGTCTTGAAACCCATGGTAATGGGATTGCTGAGTCCTCGTGGCTCATAGTTTACTACAACAACAGTTGCAGGTACAGGTTATGCGATGATCATGACGCGAGAGCGATGTTTTCTTGTTTTGGAGTTCTTCTTCTGCTTCTTCTTTGATCAGGGGATAGGTTCGTGTCGGCAGCCCTGGGCTAGCAGTGGTGGATGTCGTTTGAGCTTGTTTATGTTTCATCCGTAGTGGGATGTTGATCTGGTAAATGATGTTGTATTCGTGTGGCATCGTATGCCTTTTGTATGTATCCCCACTATTATGTAATGTTGATGTAATGATATCCACCTTGCAAAAGCGTTTCAATATGCGGGTCTATCCTTGGTGGGACCTTCGAGTTCCTTTTGGATAGGGTCGCATATTGGGCGTGACATCTGGTACCCGGATACTTACGATTTTGCCAGGGGCTTGGCCCTGGGTGGCCACTCTTCTTCGCCGTCGTCGGCGTTGGTGGAGTAGTCCGGAGGGAGGGTCTTTCCCTTCTTGGACCCTCGGCCCCCCCCGATTAGGCGGCCGTCCTTTTCTTCTCGTCCCCCGCCGGCGGAGAGACCTCTCTGCCCTCCTCCTCGTCTTCACGGGAGGAGTCCGCCTCGGAGTCATCGGACGATGAGTCCGACACCACCTGGCGCCGGGAACTCCTTCGAGTTCCCATGGCCTTCTTCTTGGCCTTCTTCTCCGGCACCACGTAAGGTGCCGGAACCAGCAGTCCCGTCAAGCGGGCGTCCACTGGGTCCTCTGGAAAGGGAGTCGCACAGCCAATCTGCCCGGACGTCCTCTTCCAGTCCTGTCAAAGGTAAGGGAGTTTAGATCCCGCATAGAGTCAAACTATGAAAAAGTGTCCCGCAAAGGGAAAAATAGCTTACCGCGTTGGCTTGATGCTGCGCGCTGAATCCGCGATCTTCGGTAGCGGATGCGGGAGCCTCGGCGCCCTTGAACAGCACCTTCCAGGTATCTTCATACGTAGTGTCGAAGAGCCTGCTCAGGGTTTGGTGCTGTGCCGGATCAAACTCCCACAAGCTGTAAGCCCGTTGTTGGCACGGGAGAATTCGGCGGTTGAGCATGACCTGGACTACGTTGACGAGCTTGAGCTTCTTGTTCACCAAGTTCTGGACACAGGTTTGGAGTCCGGTCAGCTCTTCCGAATTACCCCACGACAGGCCCGTCTCTTTTTAGGAGGTGAGCCTTGTAGGGAAGCCAGATCGAAATTCGAGGGCCGCTGCCCATTCAGGGTCACGCGGCTCGGTGATGTAGAACCACCCCGACTGCCACCCCTTTATGGTCTCCACGAAGGAGCCCTCGAGCCATGTAACGTTCGGCATCTTGCCCACCATGGCGCCTCCGCACTTCGCTTGGCGGCCGCCCACTACCTTCGGCTTGACATTGAAGGTCTTCAGCCATAAGCCGAAGTGGGGCTGGATGCAGAGGAAGGCCTCGCGCACGACGATGAACACCAAGATGTTGAGGATGAAGTTCGGGGCTAGATCGTGGAAATCCATGCCGTAGTAGAACATGAGCCCCCGGACAAATGGGTGAAGTGGAAAACCTAGTCCGCAGAGGAAGTTAATAAAATAATCCGTAGCTCGGATGAAAATACTTTGTACATGAAAGTTGCTCAGAACGACGAGACAAATCTGGATACGCAGCCCGTTCATCTGCCACACATCCCTAGCATAGCAAACACACAACTTTCTCCCTCCGGTCCGTCTGACCGAAAACACGAAACACCGGGAATACTTTCCCGGATGTTTTCCCCCTTCGACGGTATCACCTACTAGTGCATTAGGGCACACCTAGCACCGCTCATTGTCATGTCATGCATCGTCATGCATATGTTTGCATTATGTTTATTGTTCCTTCCCCCTCTTCTCTCGCTAGACACCGAGACCGATGTCGCTGCTACCCAGTACAACTACGGTGTTGAAGACCCCTCCTTCTCAGCTGAGAGTCCAGGCAAGCCCCCCCCCCCCCGATCACCAGATATGACCTATTCCTTCTCTCTACTACTTGCATTAGAGTAGTGTAGCATGTTACTGCTTTCGGTTAATCCTATTATGCTACATAGCCGTTCATTGTTGCTACAGTTGTTACCCTTACCTGCAATCCTAAATGCTTAGGATAGGATGCTAGTATTCCATCAGTGGCCCTACATTCTTGTCCATCTGCCATGCTATACTATCGGGCTGTGATCACTCGGGAGGTGATCACGGGTATATACATATATACATACAGACTATACAGGTGGTGACTAAAGTCGGCTCAGCTCATAGAGTACCCGCATGTGATTCTGACTTGGGGGCTGAAAGGACAGGTGGCTCCACCCAAGTAGTGGTGGGCCTGAGTTCCCGACGGCCCCTGACTATTACTTTGTGGCGGAGCGACAGGGCAGGTTGAGACCACCTAGGTGAGAGGTGGGCCTGGCCCTAGTCGGCGTTTGTTGTTACTTTAAAATAACACGCTTAACAAGATCTTGGTATTTGCACGAACAGTTATGGGCACTCGACATCGTGCTATCAGTCGAAGCCTTCTCGACGTCAGTGACTGAGCGGTGCTTGCCGGGTTGGACCGCGTAACGCAACTTCCATTGTAATGGAGGTTGCTAGGTCTGCTCACCGGCCGCGTTCGCAACATGCAGGTGTGCAATGGGCGATGGGCCCAGACCCCTGTGCGCATAGGATTTAGACCGGCATGCTGACCTCTCTGTTGTGCCTAGGTAGGGTTGCGACATGTTGATCTTCCGAGGCTAGGCATGACCCAGAAAAGTGTGTTCGGCCAGAGGGATCGAGCGTGTTGGGTAATGTGGTGCACCCTTGCAGTGAAGTTTATCTATTCGAATAGCTGTGCTCCTCGATAACAGGACGACCCGGAGTTGTACCTTGACCTTATGACAACTAGAACCGGATACTTAATAAAACACACCCTTCCAAGTGCCAGATATAACCTGGTGACCGCTCTCTCACCCAGGCGGCGAGGGAGGATCGCCGGGTAGGATTATGCTATGCGATGATACTTGGTGAACTTACCATCTACTCTCTTCTACATGCTGCAAGATGGAGGCTGCCAGAAGCGTAGTCTTCGTCAGGACTAGCTATCCCCCTCTTATTCTGGCTTTCTGCAGTTCAGTCCACCGATATTGCCCCTTTACACTGACACCCATCATATTTAGTGTAGATCTTTGCTTCCGAGTACTTTGGATGAGTACTCACGGTTGCTTTGCTCCCCCTTTTCCCCCTTTCCTTACTTATCGGTTGTCGCAACCAGATGCTGGAGCCCAGGAGCCAGACGCCACCATCGACGACCACTCCTACTGCACCGCTGGTGCCGACTACTACGTGCAGGGTGCCGACGACGTTCAAGAGTAGTTTATGAGGATCCCAGGCAGGAGGCATGCGCCTCTTTCGATCTGTATCCCGGTTTGTGCTAGCCATCTTATGGCAACTTGTTTAACTTATGCATGTACTCAGATATTGTTTCTTCCACTGACTCATCTATGATCGAGCACTTGTATTTGAGCCCTCAAGGCCCCTGGCTTCTATAATGATGCTTGTATGACTTATTTTATTTTTAGAGTTGCGTTGTGATATCTTCCCGTGAGTCCCTGATCTTGATCGTACATGTTTGCGTGTATGATTATTGTACGATCAAATCGGGGGCGTCACAAGTTGGTATCAGAGCCGACTGGCTGTAGGAATCCCTTTCCATTTCCTTGGCCGAAGTTGAGTCTAGTCATTGCAAAACTTTTACTAACATGGTTGTGTGGCTTACGGGCCCACGTCGCCATTGGGTGGTATTAGGATCTTTTATTTCTCGTCCATACTCTGGGACTCTGATCTCTCTTCTATTCAGGTCAAATAATTTTTCTAAAATCTAACTTTAGGTTCTCAAGAACACTTCTCCCGGAGAGCCCCTTCAGTCCAGATGAGCGCCTGCTGCACCAGAAATTTTTGAAGATACTCTTCGATGTTTCCCCGAGACCCTTGTGCCCTTCGCCGTTGCAATTCCATACCACTGATAAATCCCTATGGAAAGTTACATACACTTGTCGTCCATAACTTCATTTCCAATTGTTCTCGTTAATACAAGATACCTTGAAATACTTCAGATATTCCGACAATCCTTCGTGTCTGCTGCCTTGCAGCTCCTTTTCCTATCAATATATGTACGAATAATTCCTCACACTTACCTGGGATTCGTTCATCCCTAGTTGTTCAGGTGTTTCACAAAATTCTTCGAAATTCCATTCGACCTTCTAAAATCCTCAGTAGCCTATTGCTCTTGATCTTCTTTACCTGCTTGCACAATGGTTACTTCCATATGTCAAACAATATTCATTAAAATACTTTGTGATCGATATTCTGATCCTGTTGATTCAACTTGTGTGTGAATGCACACAATCATCAGTTATTCCCTGAAAATTATCCTTCCGGCTCGGACGTCATTTTGAACATGAGCTGGTTGTCGACCAATCAAATTGCCATCGTTTGTTCCTGTAAGTCTATTCAACTTACTTATCTTTTGATCAGAGCATCTGCTTCTGATCCCCCAATTTGGAAATCATAATTCCTTGTATTTAACCTCTCGAATTATCCATATAATTCTATAATTCGATGCTTTGCATTATTTCATCTTCTGGTTGAACATATATACTCACATCAGATTCTTTGCAGTCTGCCAGATCCTTTGGTGGATTATTATCTGACCGTTCCTGCATATTCTCAAAACCTTGAGTTCTTCCCAGATACACAAAGCCTTTGGTAA
This sequence comes from Aegilops bicornis, assembly GCA_021605145.1. Classification (NCBI taxonomy): domain Eukaryota; kingdom Viridiplantae; phylum Streptophyta; class Magnoliopsida; order Poales; family Poaceae; genus Aegilops; species Aegilops bicornis. The sequence continues at coordinate 293,466,040 of CM038672.1, read as the reverse complement.
ATTGTATCCCTGCTTTTGTCAACCATGCTCTATTTTCGAGCTTGTGTTAGTTACTCCAGAAGTTCGTGGTATATGTTTCTAAGATGCCCCGATGGGTTGAGCCTATACCTTCCCTAAAACCGTATGCACCCGAAAGTTTGCACAAGTCATACTATTCTGGTGTTTTACCAGATAATTTTCTGCTCCACGACTTCTTCGAAGACAAGAAGTAAATGATAGGTTAGGCATTGAAGAAGTGGGAGTCGACCATGAACTTTGTGTTCATGCCCATGGACACGATGTAGAACGTATCATGGAAGCTTCTCGTAAAAATAATTACCCCCTTGTTATAAGTTCATCTTGTATTCGTGGTTTAATAATTTATGATTGTGGTTCCGACCATAATTTCTTCCTTTGATTCCATTTCTGAGACAAGTTAAAGCGCTTGTCTTCTATAGATCAATACACCCCACTTCAACCTTTAATTTGTTATGCCTTCGAGTATTATCCCCCTGGTATCTCGAGGATATCATGCCATTTCACTACTTCTTATGAATTTGTGCTGGAGTAAAACTTTTCCCTGTCATAGTCACTCCACGAGTTCTGGGTTGTCGTCAACCGAGAACACCGAATAGTGAATCGAGTCCGCATTGTGATTCAACAACTCTTAGTAACCGTCATTGCTTACGAGATTGTACTCGATCATGTCATTCCCAACTGATTGACTACATCATCATCGTCAGGCTGACTGCTTGACCATTCTACCTATGTCCTTCATCCCCGGGACACAATCCCGATAGTGCACTAAGCTTACATCGAACTTTCCACATCATATTGTTTGTCTTGAGAGACAACTCCAAGTTCTGAGATGGCATCTTATCTATGGTTATAGTAACCTTTTGCTTCACCATTCCCTTGGTGTGGTGTCGTTGCCGATCGATTACATCTTCCTAAAACCTCTTGATAAATGTGTCGTCATCATCGTCAACATTTTACTTCTTCGGAGACGTAGTTCCTAATAAGAAATTACATGCTTGCCCACTCGATGGGTTGTGTTAACATCGACAACATTCTTGATTTCCCTCCCAACACAAAACTCTTCTAGTTTTGTGTTATACCTTGATAACCTTGCTATCCAGTATTTGTTCTTTACCTTGGAGTATTACCATCTTTTATGTCAAGAATGTCGTGAGGATTTCACCACCTCTTAAGAATTCTTGATGAAGTATTACTTCCTGCCATCACCATCCTTTCTTGGTTCCATTGTTGATTCTAACCAGGGTACCAACAAGTGGACGGTGTTGCTTGGATTCTGTATTTCTAGCAACCTTATCGCTTTGAAGTTAATGGTTGACAGTTTAGTCTTAGACCATTGGTTACTGAAACACCATTCTAACCTTGATCATGCAACCTAATCCCATATTTCGGGTGCACCTTTCAGCCAATGTTTAATTGTGTATGTTCTCCTCGAGCATACATCATTATATCATTTGATCAGACAAATGTTATTTTGCTTGCTCACATAATTGTGGAATCCATCTTGCTGGTAATCTCGAGGAATTGTCGCTGAGTCCATCAGCCACCTCCTCATCCTCTCTTTCGTTTACTTATGATTTGTTTCGGAACTCGCTTCCATAGTTCATTTCCCAAGAATTTTACAATGGCATATCGTCAATTTGTGTTGTACCTTTTCTTCTCAGGCATCCTAAGTCTGAGGTATTTTGACACCAATCAGATCTGAATCTCGGTCAGATATGATGGTTGGGACATATTTTCAAGAGTTATAACATTGGTCGTTATATGACCCGGTAAGGTGATGTCATGCCTAGTACACCTGGCCGGAGGACCCATTGTTATAATATCCTTTTTAGCAAGTTTAGCCATTCTTCCATGAGGAAATTATAAGGCTTTTTCTATAAGTTGCTCCTGATGGATCCTTTGTGAATCCAAAGTCTGGTCTTTACCCAATGACCATGTCAATGCTATCTCGAAGCATGTATGTGGTACTCCTATCTTCAATAAGAACACTTGAAGCACAATGCTAATTTTTCTTTATCAATGATTCAAACACTGTTGTTTGGGTAATGTCATGAAATTCCTCTCCCCTTACCTAAATGGTTACATACTTGGAGCCCTATCCTTAATACCTTGCTCTGCCTTTCCTTGGGAAAGATATACTCTAAAATTTGAGTATAAACACATTTTCCTTTCCATTGGTCTGATAATGTAATGAACACCTTTTCCTTTCCATTGTTTTGGTTAACCTTTCTTGTGACCTATATGATATAAGCATTAATATTTACCTGCTTATGTAAACACCTCAGTGTACCATCCTGTGTGGTGTAACCCTATTACTATTGTTGATGACATTCCGGTAACCACCGATGGATGAGAACTTTGCCTATTGGCCCGCCTCATTCAACGAGCAGGAAATGGTTCTCTTCATCCCTCGCCCTTGGTACCGATGTTGTTGCCGACATAACTGACAGGTTATCCACTGGCTTGACTTGCTTACATGATCGTGCAAGATGTCATCATCCTTTCTACCTTCAACCCACATGGTGGGCCCATAACCCACAACTCCACAGGATCGAAACCTGACTCTCTTGTACACCCCCGGTTTCCAAAGTTATTCCTCGTGCGTGGCCTCATATGTCATTCACGGGCCACCTTCCTAGTGATTTATTCTGGTAATAGACGCAATACTCAATCTTGTTGCTCTCGACCCCTTTCGTCGGTTGTTTCTGACATCGAACGGTTGCCTATCCATTTGAAAATTCTCATGGTACCTTCTTACTTTTCTCTCGATATCTTCATAAGTTTCTATTCGAGAGACACTTATGCTTCTTCCCATGAGTTAACCGTCCAATGCTCAATCTTGTTTGAACCCGTCCGTATAGAGTTTTCCCCCTCTTATCCTTCCGTAAGTTCAGTGAAGATCCTGAAGGAAGGACGACAACTTCATCATGATGCATTGATGCATAGGAATGAAGACTTCAATGCTATGGATCGACCTCTTCGAGATAAGCAACCAAGACCGAGAAGATTCGTTAGAATTCGTAACCAGACCTTTTCCCCGTTTTCCACCTCTTAAATCTCGGGACGAGATTTCTTGTAGTGGAGGAGAATTGTGACGCCCGGGTAATTAAGCTACAATAACCCTCTGGAAATGATGCCACGTCACCTTGGTTAGTGTTGATAATCTCACGTTAGTTCAAAACCGATTCGGAATTCAACTTCAAATTAAAGACAAACAATAAAAGTTTTCAAATATTAAAACTAAAATGTTCGGGTTGTGCCAAATAATGCATAGGCATTTATGGTGGAGGAACCAAACTTTAATAAAATGTTTAAATATTCTAAAATGAATAAAACATACCGAGAACAATTATTTAAATGCTTTTAGAGTAATAATCAATTACAAACTAATTTGTTTTAGGTGCCAAAGTTGTTGTGCCAGAGGTATATTCAGTAATGCGGATTTGGGTGTTAATTATATATTTTACAAACAAAAAAAATTGGGAAATAAAATAAAAACAGTAAAAGTATAATAAACAAGAATAGAACAAAAAAAGAAGAAAGTAATAGAAAAGAGAAAAGGACTCCCCCCACTGGGCCATGGCCCAGCAGGCCACCAGGCCGCCAGGCCGGCCCACCAGCCGCGCTCATATCCCCCACTACCCCGAAACCCTAACCCCCAGTGCACCCACTCCCCCCCGCACGATCCCCACCCCACTCTCTCGTCCCTCTCGCCCCCCAATCTGGATCGGGGCACAACCCTGACCGCGCCCCGTCGACGTCGCCGTTGCCGCCCGTGGATCCTGCGGCCAGCCACCGAGATTCGTCGCCGGATCCGCTGCCTCCTTGTCTCCTCCTCACGACGCCTCGACCACGCCTCCTCGACGGACTGCCTCCCCGTCTCCGACGGCGTCCTCCCTGTCGCCCTCCCCACGCCCCGCTGCCCCATGCCCTACGACCCGCTGTGAGCCCCGACTTCTCCTCCTCTCCCCGCACTCGTCGTCCACTCCGGTCGCTCGCCTTCGCCAGCACGTCCGCGCCACATGGCATCTACACCCGCGATGTCCTCGCCTCGACATGCCGTTGCTGCCCTCCATCGCATGCGCTGGCCGCGTTCCGCGCCACTACGCGCGCACTCGCGCTAACCGCACCCCTCGCTGCCCCCTGCTCACGCGCTTGGCCGCCCCGCTGCTGCGCAACCGCCGCCACGCCCCGATTCCCCTCCTCCTGGCCGCGCCTGCCCACGCCACCGCTGCTCCACCTGGCTTTGGCGTGCGCGCCCGCCGCTGAGCCCACGGTGGCAGCACGCCGCGTTCACCCTGACCTTGTTGGCCGCGCCCGCATCCACTCGCCGCGGCCGCCGCCCCACCTCTCCGCCCGTGCCTCGCCCTTCGTTCTGCTGCACGCCCCCGCGCTACTCCGTCCAGCGCTGCTGCATGCCTCAAGGCTTCATCCCCACCCATTTGTCGTGCCTCTCGTGCAGCCATTGCCGCTGGCGCCTCACTGCCGCGCCCGGCGCCGGTTGGCGCGCACTGACCCCCATGCCCCGCACGGCTTCGCCAAACCGGCGATGCCTGGATACCCGAAGCCCGTAACCGCACCCGTTAAGGCCCTCGGCCAATGATAGTTGGGGCCCACGCGCCTAAGAACGTTAAAAAAATATAATAGAAAATTAATTAATTAAAGAGTTAATTATCTTAATTAACCTGTGTTAGTTAATCTAATAACCTAATTAGTTTATTTAATCTGTTAGGTCAGTAAAACAGTGTATGACAAGGGGGCCCGACCCCCTGTTGACCAGTCAATGTTTGACTGGTCAATTGGGACCCCTTGGACCCACATGTCAGCCCCTCTGGTACAGTTATGTGTACCCATATCTGGGTGCACCTAGCAATTCACATTTATTTCGAATTAAATTAAATTCAGAAAATGAATAAAACTTTGAAAAATAATATAAAATAATCCGTAGCTCGGATGAAAATACTTTGTACATGAAAGTTGCTTTCGAGCAGAGACAAATCCGCACGCTGCTGCCGTTAAATCACCACACATCCCTAGCATAGCAAACACGCAAGTTTCCCCCTCCGGTCCTTTTGTCCGAAAACGTGAAACATCGGGAATACTTTCCCGGATGTTTCCCCCCTTCGCCGGTATCACCTACTACCACGTTAGGGCACACCTAGCACCGCTCCTTGTCATTTCATGCATCGTCATGCATATGTTTGCATTATGTTTATTGTTTCTTCCCCCTCTTCTCTCGCTAGACACCGAGACTGATGCCGCTGCTACCCAGTATGACTACGGTGTTAATGACCCCTCCTTCTCGGCTGAGCTTCCAGGAAAGCCCCCCCTTGATCACCAGATGTCACCTATTCCTTCTCTCTACTGCTTGCATTAGATTAGTGTAGCATGTTACTGCTTTCGGTTAATCCTATTCTGCTGCATAGCATGTCAATGTTGCTACAGTTGCTACCCTTACCTGCAATCCTAAATGCTTAGGATAGGATGCTAGTTTTCGGAGTAATTAGCCACAGATAGCCCCATTAGCTCCCCATGGCGTTTCAAGACATCGGGGCTGACTGCGCCCCTAAAGAATCAAAGACCCAAGTGCTGCCTTCTCACTGCCGGCTGGTCCAAGCGGCCGGCTGCCAGAAGACGACAAGGCCTAGAAGACAGCCTGGAAGCGGACCGACTCCTAGCACACGACCTTCAGATTGGCCGGCTCCTAGCAATCGGCCCCTAGCGCCCTCAAAGTCTGCACCCATATAAATACAATGAAACGGGGCATGGCTAAAGCACGCCCTGCCACCCCCAAATCTAGGGCCAAGCGTGCCCACGGTGCACCGTACCAGATGAAGATCTCCCGTCCAGCACGACACTGTTGCCACTCAGCCCATGACATCACCATCACAGGGGGAGCCATGCCCCCACGACGGGCTGTCGGTACGGCTCGCCTGCAGCGGGCCCTACCTGTCCATGAGGAGCCAGAGGGCGGCGAGCCCTGACCAGTCGGCTCTAGGAGAGCCCGGCCTCTAACCAGGCGGCTCTCCTCTCCTTGGAGTTTGTGCGTCATTAAACAGAAGAGACGGGGAATGGCTACAGTGAACGCACGCCAGGCGGCGGTACTGTAGCCACGCCTCCCCCGACAAAGCATGCGTCATTAACAGGACGACTACAGTGTGGAGCAGCCGGCCAGACCCGCAAGCAGCGGGAGCGGCCTGTCGGCCAAGTACGAGACAGTCAGCGGGGCCCACCAGGCGGCGGGCCCCAGGGCTGGCGGAGAAGCCGACAACCATTGACCCAGACAGCCGGGTCCTACACATGGCCAGATTACCTTTGTACCCCTGGGGGGTAGGCCTATATAAACCCCCCAGGGCACCCATGCAATGGGTTCAGACCTTAGTTCATCCACACACACATATAGAGAGAGGTAGCTAGGGCTACCCTTGTTCTACTTCCCCCTCTAGAGAAGCAACTCAAGGAGCAAGCTTGTAGCCACCATTGTTGCTTGAGTGATCATGCGGAGATCCCCCAGAGTAGGAGTATGGGTGTTATCTCCTAGGAGAGCCCCGAAGCTGGGTAAGATTCGCCGGCGTGCATGTTTGCAACTTATCATGTTTCCTGGCACCGGTGACGTACTATTAGCCCCCTCCATGATAAGCCATCCTTTGGCGTATGTCGCACGACACCCCCGACATTTGGCGCCCACCATGGGGCTAGGTGGACCGTCGTCCGGAGATGTGTTCTGGACGGGAACCCTCTTCCTCCCAATGACGTAGCCAGCTTGCACGCCCGGCAGGCGCTTGCGCCCGGCAGCCTTCTAACACCGAAGCTCTCTGGCGGCGGCGAGTTGCCTCGCTGACCTCATCGGCAAGGTCCACCTCTCCGACGACCCCGCGCCCGACGCGGGAGCAGCCAGCTCTGAGAGTTAACTCCTCGACGTCCTTTGCAAGCTCAAAATCTCCAACGAGCCGACCTCCGACCTGGAGTCGGTCGGCTCCACTGACCCGATGCTTGTCATTCCAACACGGCATCGCTTCATGCCTTCCCCACCAATTTGGTGGTCATCGACGAACCTTTCCCTCACACCGACAACAGCGGCAGCACCTTCACGGAGGTGCTCGTCATCAGTCATGACGGAGCCTCTGGTGGTGCCCAAGACCCACTGTAGGCGGACCTGCGGTATCTGTCTGCGCCTATCGAGAAGACGCGGACGCCGAGACGCTGGAAGCCCACCACGTCTCGCTCGTCGAAAGCGCCAAGAAATTGGCCACCATGAGACACCTCTTAGAGGCCTACCAGTGCGAGATCGATCGCGCTATTGGCGGCACGCCGGCTGCCAGCGGGCCCAGCCGCATTGGCACGGTCCGGCAGTGTGGTGCTGCCATCGCCAGCATGTTTGGGGTAGACAACCCTATCTATGGCACGCCCATGGAGAACATACGAGCTGCCCAGGCGGCAGCACACAAGCTCGACCACCTCGAGGGCGACGAGCGTCGCTACATGACGGAGCGCGTCCAACATCTCATTGACGCAACTGCCGCACTACAGGAAGCCGGCTGCCGCGCAGAAGATCCTGGCCAGCGGGTTGAGAACCCGCCTCCTCGCCGAGAGAAACACGTGACCTCCGGGACGCCGACTGGTGGCGTCCGCGACCGACGAGACCAAGAGCCGGCTGCATGCCATAGCCGCAAACGCCTCACCATCGAGCGCGACCAAGATGGTCGCCCACAAGTAGTGGAACGACGGGGCGATGGTCCACCTCCTCCTCTTTCTCGGAGGGAGAGGCGTGCTTCCCCGCCGCCTGTTGACCACCCAACTCTCGGTGACCGGCTGGGCCGCCGAGAGGGAATCGGAGAGAATGATGCACGCCACCGGATCGACCACCTCAATTGGTCCCTGGCGCTAGAAGAGGAAGACGCGTTGGGCCCGCCTTGTTTCGGCCCCCGCATCCGCGAAGAGGCCTTTCCCAGAGGGTTCATGCTTCCACGAGATACGCTGAAGTACAATGGCTCCATTAAGCCGGAGGACTAGTTGGTCAACTACTCCACCGTAGTCAGCATAGCGAACGGCAACAAGCGTGTTGCCTTGAAGTACGTTCCTTCATGCTCCAGGACACGGCCCGGACATGGCTGAAAAGCCTGAAGCCCCGTAGCATCAACAACTGGGTAGATTTCATTGAGGTCTGTGTCCGCAACTTCACCAGCACCTACAAGCGGCCTCCCAAGCCTCGCTAGCTCTCGTTGTGCGTCCAAGGCCCCAACGAGTCCACCCGCGACTACCTGATGCGGTGGCAGAACTACGCAACTCCTGCGAAGGGGTGCATGAGGTCCAAGCTATCGAGTACTTCACTGCCGGGTGTTGAGAGGGCACCTTACTCAAACACTGACTCCTCTGCAACGAGTCGGCTACACTCGACAAACTACTGATCTTAGCATACAAGTACGCCACTACCGACTCCTCCATGAAGTCGAAGCATCGAGTGGACCCTTCTGGGAAGGTGCTCCCTCCTGCTCCTTGAGCAGCCCGGTACCGGAGACAACGATCTGCGCCCGGCAACCGAGCGACAGCAAGCGCCAAATCCCCCAAATGACGGCGGCGGTGGTGACGATTGAGGATCAACAACTGAAGGGAAAGCCTTGCCAAGCGTCGAAAAAGGCGACAAGCCGGCTTGGTTGCCCGCTTTCTCCTTTGAGCAGACCCTTGATGCCCCCTAAAAGTTCCACAGCGGTGCGAAGCCGTCCAACCATACAACTCGGAAGTGCCACTGGCTTGTCCGCATTGCCATGGGAGAAGGACTTCCCCCTCCGCCTGCTGGCCCACCGGCTCCGCCTCCTCAGCAGCCGGCTGCTCGTCCAGCTGTCGGTGCGATCCAAGATGATTATCCTGAAGAGCATGGTGCTTACGTTGTCTTCACCAGTGTGGCCAGCGGCAGACACAGCCGACCTCAGCAGCATCGTGAAGTGAATGCAGTTGCCTCAACTGCTCCAGAGTTCATGCACTGGTGTAAGAACGCTATCAGCTAGAGCCGTGCTGACCACCCAGAAGTGATGCCTTCTCTAGGTTCCTATGCCGTGGTGTTGGATGCTACCCTTGCAACGGAGAGGCGAGCTACTCGTTTCTCCTAGGTCCTGATAGATGGCGGTAGCAGCATCAACATCCTTTACCGCGATACTATGGAGAAGTTGAAAATCAAAGAGAAGCAGCTGCTGCCCAGTCGGACTGTGTTTCATGGCATTGTACCCGGCTTGTCCTGCTCACCAATCGCCAAGATCAAGATAGACATCCTCTTCGGAGACAGGGATCACTTTCGCCGTGAAGCCATTTGGTTTGAGGAGGTTGACCTGGAGGGTCCTTACCATGTGCTCCTAGGCCGGCCCGCTCTAGCCAAGTTTATGGCAGTGCCTCATTATAACTACCTCAAGATGACGATGCCAGGAACCAAGGGCATTATCACGATCAGTGGACACTATTAGAAGTCGTCCGCCTGTGCTGCAGCTAGCAGCCGGCTGGCCGAGTCCCTTGTGATTGCTGCTGAGAAGAAGCTCCTCGAACGGGTGGTGGCCATGGCCGGCAAGTAGCCGGACATGTCCCCAGAACACAAAGAGTCAGAGACCCAGGGCTCCTTCTAGTCGGCCAAAGAGACAAAGAAGATTCCCTTGGAACCTGAGCACCCAGAGAGGCACGCTGTCATAGGTGCCAACCTTGATAGAAAATAGGAGAGCGAGTTCGTCGATTTCCTCTGTGAGAATTGGGACATCTTCGCATGGTCTCCCAAAGACATGTCGGTTGTTCCGACGGACTTCCCGAGCAAAAGCTACACGTCAGAGCAGATGCCAAGACAATCAAGCAACCCCTTGACCGACTGTCGGAGGAGAAGAGAAGAATTGTTGGAGAAGAGATCGCCCGCCTATTGGCAGCCGGCTTCGTCATGGAAGTTTTCTTCCCAGAGTGGCTCGCCAACCCAGTCCTTGTACTGAAGAAGAACAACAAGCGGCGCATGTGCATTGATTACACCAGTCTCAACAAAGCCTGACCCAAGGATCTGTTTGCATTACCCCGGATTGACCAAGTGATAGACTCCATAGCCGGATGCGAGCTGTTGAGTTTCTTGGATGCCTACTCAGGTTATCACCAGATCAAGTTGAACCCGGCAGACCGCCTGAAGACCGCCTTCATCACACCATTCGAGCCTTACGCTGCGACCATGACATTCGGCACGAGAAATGCCGATGCCACGTTCGATGTTGCATGCGAAGTGCCTCCTCAAGCAACTCGGCAAAAATGCCCACGTCTATGTAGATGATATTGTGGTGAAGACGGAGAAGCGCGGTACCCTCTTGGAAGATCTCAAGGAAACTTTTGAAAATCTGCGCCGGTTTCAGATCAAGCTCAACCCAGAGAATGCGTCTTTGGAGTACGAGCCGGCCAGCTCCTTGGCTTCCCGGTCTCAGAGCGCAGCATTGAGTGCAACCCTGTGAAGATCAAGGCCGTCAAGAGGATGGAGAAACCCATCCGACTGAGAGACGTCCAGAAGTTCACCGGCTGTTTGGCATCCATCAGCCGTTTCATCAGTTGACTGGGCCAGAAGGCTCTTCCCCTGTTCCAGCTCATGAAAAAGACCACTCATTTTCGAGTGGATTGATAAGGCGAGTGAAGCTTTTCTCCAGTTGAAGAAGATGTTGACCACGCCGCCTGTCCTGGCGGCTTCGGCTACTAAAGAACCCATGTACCTTTACATCGCTGTCACCAGCCGGGTGGTCAGCACAGTCATGGTGGTAGAGCGCCCAGAAGACGGCAGAGCACAGCCGATCCAGAGGCATGTGTAGTATTTGAGCGAGGTGTTGTCAACCTCAAAGCAGAACTACCCTCACTACTAGAAGATTTGCTACGGCGTGCACTTTGCCACCAAGAAGCTCAAGCCATACTTTCAAGTGCACCCAATCACGGTTGTCTGCATTGCCCCACTTGCCGAGATCATTGGCAACAGAGATGCATCTCAACGAGTGGCCATATGGGCCATCGAATTGGCCCCCTACACCATCTTCTACCAGCCATGCGCCGCCATCAAGTCCCAAGCACTGGCCGACTTCCTTGTCGACTGGGCCAAGATCCAGTACCTTCCGCCAGCTCCAGACTCCACTCATTGCCGAATGCATTTTGATGGCTCGAATATGCGCACCGGCTTGGGAGCCGGCGTTGTTCTCACCTCTCCCAAAGGCGACAAGCTCAGATACACATTACAAATCCATTTCACCTCCTCCAACAATGTAGCCGAGTATTAAGCACTAATACACGGCCTCCGTCTGGAGAAAGAGATCGGCATTCGACGGATCCTGTGCTACGGCGGCTCCGACTTGGTGGTCCAATAGTCGTCTGGTGACTGGGATGCCAAGGATGCAAACATGGCGAGCTACCATTTCCTCGTTCAGCAACTCAGCGGATATTTTGAAGGGTGTCAGTTCCTTCATGTGCCACGGAATGAAAACGAGCCAGCTGATGCCCTGGCATGGATCAGCTCCACCCGTCAAGCAATACCAGCCGGCGCCTCCCTTCAGTGCCTCCGCAAGCCGTCAATCAAGCCTTCTCCAGAATCTGAGTCCATCTTTGTGTCGGCTCCTCCTGAAGCAGTCGGATCCGACTTGGCTGCTGCAGCAGCCGGCCCGGGGACTTCACAAGGCGGCACGGGGACTGCGGCAGTTGCACCCTGCCTGGGAACTTCACAACCCGGCCCGAGGGCTGCAACAGTCAGCTCGGGGACTTCACCAAGCGGCTCGGGGACTGCGGCGGTTGCACCCAGCCCGGGGACTTCACAACCCGGCCCGGGGGCTATAGCAGTCGGCCCGGGGACTTCAGCAACGCAGCAAGCGGCAATCGATTCCAACCCATCGCCTCCCAACCCACCTCCCTCGTACAAAGTGGCCGTAGTGGCAGTAGAAGAAATTCAAGCACCCTCATGGGCATTGCCCATCCTCAAGTTTTTGGTAAACAGAGAGCTGCCGACTGATGAGATCTTGGCCAGGCAAGTGCAGCGCCAAGCAGGAGCCTACACGATAGTAAACAGAGAGCTTGTCAGGCGCAGTGTGATTGGAGTCTTCCAGTGCTGCATAGATTCAGAGAAAGGCCAAGCAATCCTCAAAGATATCCACCAAGGCGAGTGCGGCCACCACGCGGCCTCCAGATCCCTTGTTGCCAAGGCCTTTCGCCATGGTTTCTTCTGGCCGACTGCCATGGAAGATGCCAAGGAGTTGGTCAAGCATTGCAAAGGATGCCAGAAGTTTAGTTCCAAGCAACTTTGGCCGGCTTCTGCACTCAAGACTATCCCCCTCACTTGGCCCTTTGCCGTGTGGGGGCTGGACATGGTGGGACCATTCAAGACAGCACGCGGCGGCATGACCCATCTGCTCGTTGTCGTGGACAAGTTCACCAAGTGGATTGAAGCAAAGCCAATCAAGAAGTTGAATGGTCCGACTACTCTGACCTTCATTGCAGACATCACCACCTAGTATAGAGTACCACACAGCATCATCACCGACAATGGCACGAACTTTGCCAAGGCAGCCTTGGCCAGTTTCTACGCGACGCAGGGCATCCGACTGGACTTAGCATCCGTTGCCCATCCGCAGTCAAACAACCAAGTCGAGCTAGCAAACGGCCACATCCTCTCCGACATCAAGCCCCGACTGGTCGAGGGCATCCGACTGGACTTAGCATCCGTTGCCCATCCGCAGTCAAACGACCAAGTCGAGCTAGCAAACGGCCACATCCTCTCCGACATCAACCCCCGACTGGTCGAGCCACTGGAGCGGTAGGCCGGTTGCTGGATCAACGAGCGGTCGGCCGTCCTCTAGAGCCTCCGCACCACTCCGAACAAATCAACCAGCTTCACTCCATTTTTCCTCGTGTACGGTGCCGAGGCCGTCATCCCAACTGACATTGAGTTTGACTCACCTCGCGTCACCATGTACACGGAGGCGGAGGAAAAAGAGGCGCGAGAAGACGGCGTCGATCTGCTGGAAGAAGGCCGGCTGTTGGCACTCAGTCGGTCCACCATCTACCAGCAGAGTCTGTGCCGCTACCACAGTCAAAAGGTCAAGCCAATATCCTTCCAAGAGGGAGACCTTCTGCTTCGGCTGATCCAGCGAACAGCCAGCCAACACAAGCTCTCAGCCCCTTGGGAAGGCCCCTTCATCATCAGCAAGGCATTGGGCAACAACTCCTACTACCTCATCGACGTGCAGAAGCCTGGAGCATGCAAGAGAGACGATTCGAGCAAGGAATCAGAGCGCCCATGGAACGCAAATCTCCTCCGAAGATTTTATAGTTGATTCAGTATGTACCAGCTACCTTTTGTATTAAGCACTAAGACATCGGGTCCCTCGAGGAGCACTCGGGGGCTACCCTCTCTATCTATATGATAAGTTCTATGCCTATGAATATGTTTATTCATCATTCTGCCTGGCACCGGGTTCGACCAGTCGGCCCGGGGGCTTGCCGCCTTGTACTATGTGCATGCTACCTGCAGTCGGACTAGTAGGGTGCCGGCACCTAAGAACTCTCTTGCCACAAGCCGCAGCTCGTAGAGCGACTGTCCGGTCGGCAAGATTTAAAGGCAGGAAACAGTGCCCACACGAAAAATGGCTAAGGACTAAAGCATTTCCATAGGCCGAGCCGGCTCCTCGCCTCGCCGACCGACTGCTGAGCAGCCGGCCGGCTGGTTTCTAACTTCATTTGCTACACTCTACCAATGGCTAAATTACTTGCCTTACCAAAGCGGCCAAGTACTTGACCCAGCTACAGACCGGAGAGCGGCTGTCCGGCTGGCAAGACGGCAGCCAAGGGAAGGCAGCAAAGGAAAAAAGGCAAATAAGTAGAAAAGCAAGACAGGTCGGAAATCGGCAAAAACAATTTACACAGCCAAAAGCCCTTGGCCGGCATTCAACATAGTTTGGATACACCCCCAGTGGGTGGAACTGCGCAAGTCTAACAAATTTGTTCAATGAGATTAGAAAACAGGAAAGAAAGATAACTTGGCCGCCTAGGCCAGAGGAGCAGTAGCCGGATCAGAAGGGTCGGCGGATGTCGAGGCTTCGGGTGGTGGAACGGCCGTATGGTTGGTCTCATCTTGGTCAGCATCGCCGGCAGTCAGCTCGCCGGCGTGCCGTCCGTTTGTTGAAACCTGGTCAGGATGAGGCCGGTTGCCGTCTCCACTGTGCGGCGCATCGTCTTCGCCGTCCTCGTTCTCATCTTCATCCTCCTCGCCTTAATCGCTAGAGGCGATCTCCTCCACCAAATCCTCGTCGCCTTCTGGGTTCAGCCGCTTCGTCTAGCTCGGGGAGGATGACGCCGGTGACCGTGTACTTGGCAATTGCCGCGGCGAGGTGATAGAGCTCGGACGCCACTGCGTCCAGTTCCTCGCCGGCTTCAGCATGGAGCATGGCCAGCTGGTCTAAATTTAGCCCAGGGTACCACCCCTTGAAGAATTCCAAGGCTCGGCTTGTGCCCGCCTGGGCGGAGGACCCCTTCCATGCCTCTATGCGACCGATGGCCACCTCCAACCAGTCGGAGGTCCAACTAGCGGTGCACAAAATGGGAGCACCCGGCCAGAGGGAGCAAACCACCTGGGCCCCGGCGCGTTGAAGGCGGCGGAGAGCATCATATGTGCTAGCTGGAGACGAGCCTGGATGGCGAGCATCTGCTCCGCAAGAGTCCGAGGGGTGTTGGTTGCGATTGTTGCACCAACCTCCGCTTGTCATGGCGAGCCACGAAGGCTTGGCTGGCGGCAATGGAGTAACCAGGTACTCTGCATAAAAAAGAAAAAAGAAGTATGAAGCCAGAAATCGGCTCATACAACAAGATGAAAGGAGGAAGAAAGAGAAGAACAACTCACCGTCGAGCAGGTCTTCGATTCCGCTGTAGGCGTCTGACAAGGCCTTCGCCTTCTCGACCAAGTTCGAGCGCCGAGTCTCGAACTCGGCCTGAAGGGCCTCCTCTGCGTCCTTGAGCTTCTGCAGCTCTGCCTTGTGCTTGTCCGCCTGGTGAGCCAGTTGCTTGGCCAGGCGGTCTCGCTCTTGCTCCACCTTGAGGCGCTCCTCCTCCTTGGCATGCAATGCGGTTTGAGCTTCACCCATTTGCTGCCGCAAGGTGGCATTGGCTCCTGCAGAAGACAAGAGAGAGAGAGAGAGATCAGCAAATCAACAAGGAAAGAATAGTTGCCGGAAGATCTGACCCGACTGCTCAGCAGCCGGCCCGAATCTGGGGGGCTACACCCCGCGGGTGCGCTGGCGCGCCCCCTCGAGAATAAGGATTGAGCGGTTCAATGAAAGAAATAAGAAAAGGTAGTTGAAGGAAGATCCGACCCGACTGCTCAGCAGTTGGCCCGAATCTAGGGGGCTACACCCCGCCGGTGCGCTGGCGCGCCCCCGCGAGAATGAAGAATGGAGTGCTTACTCCAGCTGTCGTTCAGCTCGGTGGTCCTCTTGGCCAGCTATTGGACTTGGGAGTTGTAGGCGGCCTCATAAATATTATGGTAATCCTGCAACGGAATCAACAGAAGAGAAGAAAGGGTCAGCACTCGGAACTTACCTTTAAGTTTCGAGCCGCCTGCTCAGCAGCCGGCCCGGAACTCGGCGGCTACACCCAGTGGGTGCGCTGGCATGCTCCCACAGAAGATTGCAAAGACTGAAAGCAAAAGGATAAGGAGCATACCTGGACGGCGGCTCGCGACACCAGGAACGTCTACGTATAGTTCTGGAGGGCGTCGCCTTGGGCTTGAAGCTGGGACCAGACTTCCTGTGCAGCCTTGTTCAGGACGCCCGTCCCGCCCCCAGGCGTCCACTCCCGCGGGGCGGCACTAGTGGCCTCCGCTTCGGGGGCCGACGACCTCGAGGCTCCGACTTCCTGAGGTTGCGGTGCTGAAGTCTCCTTCGTCACTCGTCGGCGCATCAGAGTGCGGATGACGGGAGTCGCCCCACCACCAGCTCGCCGCTGGCTCGAGGCGCCGGCGGTGCGTCAGGCCGACTGCCCTTAGCCTCGGCAGCCGGCATCTTCTAGGACACCTCCGTCCTCAGGATGACAGCGTCGCCTCCCTCCCTCTTGATGACCGGCTGGTCATTGCCGGCTCCTCCTGTCGATGCTGGGATCTCTGTCGCCTGCGGCATGGAACGCAGCGGAATGACCAGCTGTGGAGCCTGGCCACCCGCGGCTGCTCCTGCTTATGCCTTGGCGGCCGCAGCCGCCTGGGCCTTGATGGCCTCCTCTTCCCGGGCCTTGGTCATGGCATTGGCCTAT
Source organism: Aegilops bicornis (assembly GCA_021605145.1). Taxonomy (NCBI): domain Eukaryota; kingdom Viridiplantae; phylum Streptophyta; class Magnoliopsida; order Poales; family Poaceae; genus Aegilops; species Aegilops bicornis. Next base: position 293,449,753 of record CM038672.1, on the reverse strand, counting down.
GCTTTGGCCGCCATGTCCGCCTCCTCCTGTGTCGCCTTGGCTGTGTCTGCCTTTGCCTGCTCCGCCCTCTCCTTATCCTCGTGCGCCTCTCGCGCGTTCTTCTCCATCGCCTCCCGGAGGTCGGCGAGCAGGTCTATGCGGCGTGTGTTGGTGGAGCCCACCATCCCCTTGATGATGGAGGTGGAGGCCGGCGGCTGAAGAGAGAGCAGGGCTCTATTCACGCAAGACAAGAAGAATTCAGAAGGGGTTCAAGAAAAAAGACACAGAAAATACACAAGAAGACAAAAAGGAATATATGCTCTTACGCGGACACTGTCGGCGGCTGCTTTGGGGCCCTCTATATCCGGGCTGCCTTTGCGGCAGCCTCCTCTCACCTGGTCACCGTGGCTGAGCCCTTGGGCTTCTTAGGCCGGCCGCCTTGTAGCTACGTGTCGGCTCGATGCTTCGGTGCACCGCCTGGTGCGGGTGGTGCCACTAAGGAGCTCGCCCCTGCCCTATTAGCAACCAGCGGGCAGCGCGGCTCGGCCTCCTCGTCGTCGTCATATGGCCACATCTCAACGCCGCCTCCTCCACTGGAGCCGCCTGCCCCGTCGCCACCGCCTGTGGCGTCGTCTTCCTCCAAAGCGTCCGCCCCCAAGTCGGGGTCATCCGCGTCACTCACCGCTCGGTCCGGCTGGAACTTATGGCCTTGCGCTAGAGTGTCGGCTGCGGCTCGGTCGTGAGGAGCTGCAACACGTCCGACTGATCAGCCGGCAAAGCAAAACTCGGTAGGAAAAGAAAATACCAAGAAAAGAAAGGAGATTCGGGAGCTTACGGCAGGAGGCGGATGCGCGCGGTTGTACAGCCGCTTGCCGAACTGCCAGTCCGACTCCGAGAGCTTGTTGTTCGCGATCTCGTTCACCATGTGGGCCACCTCCGTGGCCGGCATCTCCTGGGTGGACAGCTGGCACGGGTCTCGGTGCCCACTCATCTGACTGATCATGTGAGGCCGGCCTTGGAGAGGGAGAACCTGGCGCACCATGAAGGCGGTCAACAAGTCAGAGGCCTTGAGGCCCTCTGAATCCGTCATCAGCTTAAGTCTGGCGACGACAGCGGTGGAGGCGGGCGACAGATGCTTCGGCTTGAAGGTCTAGTTGGTGCGCGGCTCAGCCGGTGGGCCGGCTTCGTAGGCCGGCAGGTTGACGAAGTTTAGCGCCAGGTTGACATTCTTGATGTAGAAGTACGACTCTTCCCACAGCTTGACCGACTGCGTCAAGCTGATCGACGGGAAGCGGTTCCCGGCTCCTGGGCGCCGCACCGTGACGAAGGTGCCGCAATGGGCCGCCTCGTTCTTGGCGAAGACGCCGAGCTTGGTGTAGAAGAACTCTCCCCACCACTCGATAGTGGGGAGAATGCCGAGGTAGCCCTCGCATAGCGTGACGAAAGCTGACAGCAGCAACACCCTATTCGGTGTGAGGTGGTGCGGCTGGAGGTGCTAAAACTGGAGGAAGGACCGGAGGAAGCCGCTCGCCGGCAGGCCGAAGCCCCGAAGGAAGTGCGTGCGGAAGATGACACGCTCGCCCTCCTCCGGTGCCGGTGAGATCTCCTCCTCAGGCGGGACACGCATCTTGACATAGCCCTCGCCGGGCAACCGTCGCGTGTTGCGGAGGTAGGCGATGTGGTCTTCGATGACATTCGAGTCATCCCAGTCGCCGGCTCGCTCTCGTGCCATGGAAGCTCAGGATCGACGAGGCGACAGCGCGACAAAGAAATGGGGCTTGGTGACGACGGGCCACAGCAGCACTTCGGCATGGTGCGGGAGTGCGGCGGCAGCAGAGAAGAGAAGAGGAAGAGTGAAGCAAAGGGAGAAGAGAGTGCACATGCTAGAGCCACCCCTCCTCCCCCAACTTATAGCCTTGGGCTGCGAAGCCGAGGGGACGGGGCGTGGGGATCATGGGATTAACTGTGCCCACGACCCCACGACCCCGCATTAACCATGCAGTAACGGCGTGGAGTAATCACACCACGGAATCCCAACCGTTCGCCTCGGCCGCAGTGGATCCGCCCACATGCCGAGGCCCGGTAGTGGTGGGCCCCGGCATGCAGTGATGTCCCATCATGCGCGTGGGCTGGCAGGCGGCCTGGCCGGCTGGCGCCATGTGGCGCGCGGATAGCTGGCGGCGGGCCTGGCACCTGGCTGGCGCGCCACCTGGCTCCCGCCGCGATGTTTCAAAAACCACCAGGCGGCCCGCCTGATCGTGTCATGCTCCTGGCAGCCGGCGTTTCGGAAGACGGACGAAGCCAAATCAATGAAGCACTTAGAGTAGGAAGCCGCTGAGGCCCCTCGCCTCTTTCAGCCGCGGCGCCCCACCAGCTTCGGGGACTACTGACGGAGTAATTAGCCACGGGTAGCCCCATTAGCTCCCCATGGCGTTTCAAGACATCGGGGCCGGCTGCGCCCCTCAAGAATCAAAGACCCATGTGTGGCCTTCTCACAGCCGGCTGGTCCAAGTGGCCGGCTGCCAGAATACGGCAAGGCCGAAAAGACGGCCTCGAGGCGGACCGACTCCTAGCAGGCGGCCTCTAGAGAGGTCGGCACCTAGCAGGCGGCCCCTAGCACCCTCAAAGTCTGCACCTAGATAAATACGATGAGACGGGGCATGGCTATAGCATGCCCTGCCACCCTCAAATCAAGGGCCAAGCATGGCCACGGTGCACCGTACCAGACGAAGATCTCCCATCCGGCGTGCCACTGTTTCCACTCAGCCCATGACATCACCCACCACAGGGGAAGACATGCCCCCCACGACGGGCTGTCGGTACGCTCGCCTGCAGCGGGCCCTACCTATCTGCGAGGAGACAGAGTCCGACAGGAGCCCTGACCAGTTGGTCCTGGCAGCTGAGCAAGGTCCACATTGGGCGAGAATGGCGCCGAAGCGGAGCGACCCGGCGTTTGACAAATTCCTTCCCCACCATCGGCACAGTTACGCCGCGATCTTTCAGCAACCTCAACCTGAACCAGACGTTGGCAAGGCGGGGGCTCATGAGCCGCTGATGGCTCCAGCCGGAGTTAGGAACAGCGGGCCCTGACGGAGCCTGGAGCAGAGGACTGAGCACGTCGGCATCGACGGACACCCATCGTGTCTCGAATTTTCTCGTGGATGGAGGAAGCTCGAAGTCGATACCCTCGCCCGCCGTCGCAGGCACGGCATGTAAGCTGATGCATCCTGAGCTTTGTTGAGGGTCGGTCAGATGCAATGAGAAGATATGGCGAAGGAGGGCAACAGAAAGGGCTATGGCAGCCATGGCTTCACACACGAAGGCGAAGACGGCAAGAAGAGTCATAGACTGAGGGTCGAGATCAGCATGTGGATCTAATAATGCTCAAGCACCGCATTGAAGAAGGCGGAGATGGGAGGAATCAGGCCAGCCCAGAGGGCTTCTATGAAGATTGGGACCTCGGTGGCCGCTGAGCGTCTGAAGTCGCGAGACAGGCCAAGCCACCGTCTCCCCCCACTCATTGAAGCTGGAAGCAAGCATCAGGCGCACCTTGTCCATGGCCTCGTCGTTGAGCACCCGAGACCAGCCGAGCGCCGACGCAAAAAACGGAGGCACAGCTGGCAGAGACAGAGGTCTCTTCCTCTTTTCAGCTTGTTTCAGCGCCATGGCGATGGAGCAGGCGGAGCGAAAGTCAGATTGGAGAAGGGAAGCAGAGCCACAAGGAAGTAGGGGAATTGGGAAAGCAAGGCATAGGAGATGGATGAATAACTGTGTAGGCCGCAGGGGCCGCATAGCCAGGCGGATTCAAAGGCAGCATGGGGAAGCGGAGGCGCCCAGGTCCAATCAACTGGCATGCCTCAACCGAGGCCGCAGGCTTTTGGGGCCCGTGGTGCTCCGAACATGGCCCTTGGCTTCGCTGCGAAGCCAAGCCCGAGCGCACCTTGGGCCCGGGGGCTACTGTCATGCGTTCAGTAACGGGGTCCCCAGACTTGCTCTGCGGCCTACCAGCGTGGCTAAGCTTTAAAGAGTCTGCACGGCCCATCTACATCAACAAGGCATCCAAGACCCTCGCGAGGGTCCGAGCCTCGCGAGGCGGACGACGCAAGACCTCCTCTGGAGTGGCCTAGCCAGGCAGGCTTACGAGGAGCCGAGATATCAAGGCGGGGCAAACCTCACGAGGCTCTCGTGACGTGAGCCATGACGAACGGCACCAGGCGGGCGCCAGCGCACGCAGCATCCTTATTTCCTCTTTGGTGCTAAGGAGGCCTGTCGGTGTCAAAATCGGCGGATCTCGGGTAGGGGGTCGCGAACTGTGCGTCTAGGCGGATGGTAACAGGAGACAAGGGACACGATATTCTTACCCAGGTTCGGGCCCTCTCGGTGGAGGTAAAACCCTACTCCTGCTTGATTAATATTGATGATATGGGTAGTACAAGAGTAGATCTACCACGAGATCAGAGAGGCTAAACCCTAGAAGCTAGCCTAGGGTATGATTGTTGTTCGTCCTGCGTACTAAAACCCTCCGGTTTATATAGGCACCGAATAGGGTTAGGGTTACACAGAGTCGGTTACAATGGTAGGAAATCTACATATCCAGACGCCAAGCTTGCCTTCCACGTCAAGGAAAGTCCCATCCGGACACGGGACGAAGTCTTCAATCTTGTATCTTCATAGTCCAGAGTCCGCCAAAGGCTATAGTCCGGCTATCCGGACACTCCTAATCCAGACTCCCTCAAGAGCCCTGAACCAGGCTTCAATGACGAGTTAGTCCGCGCATATTGTCTTCGGCATTGCAAAGGCGGGTTCCTCCTCCGAATACTTCATAGAAGATTTTGAACACAAGGATAGTGTCCGCTCTGCAAAATAAGTTCCACATACCACCATAGAGAGAATAATATTTACACAAGTTCAATCCGGCCGACGTTTTCCAAGGCGTGACATCACACCACGGCCAAGCCTTTATTCGAATCGTTTTCTTGTCCCACCTCAAATGGCTTAGCGAGGCAGTTTCCTTGGCACGTCTTGTCAAAGCAGAGATCGTGTCTCCCGATCCCGGATTCTCATCAATACGGCGTAGGTAACCCAACCGCGCCATTGATTATGGCGCTTGGGAGATAAGCGAGTTTTATCAGGCCGGTGGGGACGCATAGCTTTGTCCGTCCATATAAGGGATAAGGATCGACTTTTTCACACACGCCTTCTTCCTCCTTTGCTTATCCATTTCCGCGCACCCGAGCTCCAGCGCCCAAGTCCGCACATCCCACCTTAACCTTCTCCAACTATGTCCGAGCTGGAGGCAGTGGATGGCCTCCTCCGTCACGGAGGGCACATCAAAAGCCGCATGAAGGCCGGATACTTGTCCGACGACATCGCGCATCGGCTCCCCAACAAGGGGCAGCTCATCCCTACCCCCAGGACCCTTGAGAGGGTGGTGTTCCTCCCCCACTTCCTCTGCGGACTAGGGTTTCCCCTTCACCCATTTGTCCGGGGGCTCATGTTCTACTACGGCCTAGATTTCCACGATCTAGCCCCGAATTTCATCCTCAACATCTCAGCGTTCATCGTCGTGTGCGAGGCCTTCCTCTGCATCCAGCCCCACTTCGGCTTATGGCTGAAGACCTTCAATATCAAGCCGAGGGCTCCTTCATGGAGACCATAAAGGGGTGGCAATCGGGGTGGTTCTATATCACCAAGCCGCGCGACTCCAAATGGGAGGCGGCCCCCGAATTCCGATTTGGCTTCCCTACACGACTCACCTCATGGAAAGAGACGGGCCTGATGTGGGGTAATTCGGAAGAGCTGACCGGACTCCAAACCTTCGTCCGAAACCTGGTGGACAAGAAGCTCAAGCTTGTCAACGTAGTCCAGGTTATGCTCATCCGCCGGATCCTCCCATGCCAGCAACGTGCTTTCAACTTGTGGGAGTTTGATCCAAGGCAAAGACGGAACCTTGAGCCGGCTCTTCGACACTACGTGACGAAGATGCCCGGAAGGTGCTGTTCAAAGGCGCCGAGGTTCCCGCATCCGCTACCAAAGATCGCGGATTCAAATTTTATGCATCAAGCCAGCGAGGTAAGCTATTTTACCCTTTACGGACTCTTTTTTCATAGTTTGACTCTATGCGGATCTAAAACTCCCCGGCCTTTGACAGACTAGCGAAGACGTCCGGACAGGTTAATCGTCCGGCTCCTTGCCGAAGACCAGCCGACGCCCGCTTGACGGGTTAGCTGTTCGAGACCTTACGCGGTGCCGGAGAAGAAGGACAAGAAGAAGGCCACGGGGACCCGAAGGAGTTCCGGGCGCCAGGTGTTGTTGGACTCATCGTCTGATGACTCTGAGGCGGATTCCTCCTGTGAAGACGAGGAGGAGGAAAAAGAGGCCTCTCCCCCAGTGGGGGGAGAAGAAAAGGAAGGCCGCCCCAACTGGGGAGGCCAGAGGGTCCAAGAAGGGAAGGACCCTCCCTCCGGACTACACCGCCAACGCCGACGACGGCGGAGAGGAGTGGCCACCAAGGACCAAGCCCCTGGCGAAATCGTAAGTGTCTGGACACCAAAATAAATCATGGCGTTCCATTTGTCGCACAACATCTTCTAACGCCGAATATAACCATGCAGCCCGCCCAAGGACGGGCTCGACGATTCGGCCGAGCTCCTTCGGATTCGGCTTGAGGTGAATAGAACCTCACTTCCGACCGCCTCGTCTCTCCCACCGCTGGATGACGCCGGGTGGAGTCCCAAAAGGGGCCCAACCAGGAGGAGGTGGCCATGGAGGCGCCACAAGGCGGCCTCCCGGACTCCGAGCGCAAAGGGGATAAAACCCCGAAGGGCTTCAAGTCCGCCCATGCCGGACTCGCATCGAACCTTCAATGGTTCCGAGTCCGACAGCGACCCCTTCGTAAGAAGGGCAAGATCACGACGCCGGTGACTCTCCGGCCCAACCGGAGGCACGGATGATTTGATGGAGGCGCTTAACGGCGCATGCATCGATGAGGAGCACCGCATCGTTATGAGTGTGGTGATCCGTAAAGTTCGGTCTGCCAAGAGCGGGCTGGATCAAGCCTCGACCTTCTAACAGGCTTTGAGGTATGTATTTAAGATATGTAAAAATATTACCGCATATACAAGAGCCCTCGATGCTCGGGCTTTGGTGTTCGGAAAGAAATAGCCGAACCGAGGATCTAAAAGATATACGCAGGAGTCTAACATAAGTACGCCAATATGGGAATGCAGGCTGCGCTGCCGACCTCTGCCAGACCGACCATGGAGGTTGATGCATTAAAGCGAGCCTCGAGCGGTCCGAGAACGAAGCGCGGACTTGCCAAAAAGCAGCTCGAGGACAAGGAAGGTAAGTAATACCTTATGGGAGTATTTAAAAGATGTGGTAGCAAAAGATGATGTGAATAACGTGAATACTGCAGGGCCACGAACAAGGTGGCGACCACAGAAGGAAGCGGTGTCCAAGGCCGAAAGTAATGCGGCCGTGAGCGCCTGCAGCGATAGAAACAGGAGGCGCGGTGGCGGAGGTGCGGCAAGAGCTCCTGTGCCTCGTGGAAAAACACGAGAGTTTGGAGCATGGCTCAAAGACTCGAGAGTCAAGGCTCGCCTGCCCTTGAGAGCGCCAAAGCCGCTAAGGCCGAAGCCCAAAAAGCCCTCCAGGAAATTGAGGCAATGAAGATAGCGGCGGGTAAGGCATTCTATATGCAAAGCAAGCATGTGAAAGTGAATTATCTGTTACTTACCCGAATCCGGAGCTCTCCAGGAGCATTCACAGATCTGCCCCGCAGTGTGTCTGATGCTGCCGCATTCTACCGAGCCGAGGAGGGAAGCTCGACGGAGAAGGTGTTCTGGTCTCAGTATGCTGAGGCCGGACACCTGGTGCCCTTAAACGACCAGTTGAAGCAGCTGGTCGAGCTCCATAAGGTGGCCGAACAGTGCCATGAAGGGCCTCATAGTTCGGGTGTGGCCTAAGGAAGCCATGCCCGAGCTACTTGGCTGGTGAGGCGGCTGGTGGGCGCCTGTACATGGGTTGAAGTCATCAAGCGCTCCGTCTGCATCGAAGATGCCCGTAGGGCCCTTGCCCATGCTAAGGTGCACTGGGGCAAGATGGACGCTAAGAAGCTTGTGACGGACGGACCACCACCGAAAAAGGAGCATCGCAAGCCTGAAATGTATTATGAGGGGGTCCTTAAGGGTGCCCGCCTTATAGCGGATGAATGCTCCAAAGATGTAATTTTTGAGTAGACTCGCATTTGTTATCGTGTACGCTGAAAACTTGTTCATATGCGCTAAGCAACACTTTTGAATTTAAAATATTACCTTCTGTGCGGCCGTGTATTAAATTTGAGAGATGGCGAGTCATCGGCTTTAGCCCCCATGCCTTGAGTGCTGGGGTGTTCGGGATAAACTTGAGCGCTCTTGTTCCCATTCTTGGGTCCTTCGAGGGAGGCGCTCAACGCAACGAACAAGGCAACCGGACTATAATGCTTGAACACTCTCACTTAGCCATTGAATTCTATAATTTTAAATTTCGGCGAAGCCCCTAGTATTCAGAAGACCGAGTTTGGGGCGCTATCCACGCCTAGGCCGGACAATGCCGACTCCTCGCTCTAAGTGGCATAAGTCTTTAGGGACTCAAAAACCTCTCGAACAGCGACCGGCTCTCGCCCTATCATGAAGGTCAGTTTTAGCTTTCTCAACTGAGGTGCTTAACCCAGCTCAACCGGGGCACAATCGCAGTGGTTCTCCCAAATACCTTAGCCGATATAACGGAACATAAGGTACCAAAACATGGGAGCCGGAAAACCCAACTATTGAACCAAGACATGATTCGAGCCGATGCATATAATGCTATAAGTTCGGTGCCGTGACTTGTGAAAGTGTTCAACTTATCACACCATATTGTGGGGTACTTAAGCCCTCGTGTATTGCCCGTACCAAAGTGTACGGTTGCACAATGTCATAATTGAACATATATATATAGAAAAAGGAATTCAATAATAGGCAGATGCTATGTATTGTTTATTCAAAAGGGCTGCAGTAAGAGCAGAACGATACAAATAGTGCGATAAGCAAGGGACGGGACTTTTTGACATGTCCCCCTCCAGGGGTAAGCTGCGGGATAGTGTGTAAAACAGGTATACTGCTCGTAATAGAGACCACCTGGACACTCGACGAAGCTTTCTGCTTCCCTGGCTGTTGCACCGTGTGTTGGCGATTCTACTGCCGGACAGGGCTTCATGAGAACGGAGTCCTGAAAGTAAAAAAGAAAGAAGAAAAGAATGACACAATCGGGAGCCCCTAGTGCGGTTGAGCCGCATTCTGGGCATGCCGTGGTCGTGCCATTCACCCTATGCCCATGGTATTTCTAGAGCGTAATTATGTACGCGTAGTACTGGTTTCACAATTTAGCGAGGGCTGGGACTTGGGCCGCATTGCTATGCGTGCTCGGAACATGCCAGGTGGTCTTGTTGTAGGTTACTCCGGGTGCGCTTGACGGTGTCCGGACGTTTAATAGCCGAACTCGAGAATTGCCTTAAGAGGCTGCTTTGTACTTCCGCCACGAGGGCCGCCGTGTGCTCCTCCGTCCGGAGAGAGCGTTCGGTGTTTCCATTGACCGTAATGACTCCTCGAGGACCTGGCATCTTGAGCTTGAGATATGCGTAGTGCGGCACCGCATTGAACTTTGCAAATGCGGTTCGTCCGGCAAAGGCGTGATAGCCGCCATGAACGGGACTATGTCGAAGATTAACTCCTCGCCCGGAAGTTATCCGGGATCCAAGACCACTTCAAGTGTAACTGAGCCTGCAGCTGGCCTCTACACCTGGTATGACGCCTTTAAAGGTCGCCTTTTGTGGGTTTAATCCTTGATGGGTCTATGCCCATTTTGCGCCTTGTATCTGATAAAAGCAGGTTCGTTCTTTGCCGCCGATTCCATTAGGACTCTAGTGAGGTGAAATCCGCCAATGATTGGGTCTAGAACTAATCCGCGAATCCGCCATGGCAGATGCTAGTGGGTGGTCCTTTGATCAAAAGTGATCGGGCAGGAAGACCACGGGTTGAACTTTGGGGCGACTGGCTCCATCGCATATACGTCCCTTAGTGCACGCTTCCGCTCCCTTTTGGGTATGTGGGTTGCGTATATCATGTTCACTGTCCGCACTTGCGAGGGGAAGCCCTTTTATCCTCTATGTTCGGCGGCCGGGGCTCCTTCTCATCATCGCTATGCAGCCCCTTGTCATTGTTTTCGGCATTTAACTTGCCTGCCTGCTTGAACACCCAACAATCCCTGTTGGTGTGATTGGCTAGCTATTCGGGGTGCCGTATCCGCACGAGCGATCGAGTATTCGGTCCAAATTGACGGGCCCGAGTATTTCTTTTAAATGGCTTTTTCCACGACCGGTTTAAAGCCTCTGAATCCAGCATTGACTGCTGTATCCTCAGCATTATCGCCGTTAATGCGGCGCTTGTGCTTGTTGCGACGCGACCTGCCATTGCTGTCCTTGGTATCCGAATTACCAAGGCTCTTGATCATGTTGTTACTACGAGCTAGCAAGTTGTCCTCTCCCATGCAAAAGCGGGTCATGAGTGTTGTGAGGGCTGCCATGGATTTCGGCTTTTCCTGTCCTAGGTGCCGGGCAAGCCACTCGTCGCGGATGTTGTGTTTGAAGGCTGCAAGGGCCTATGCATCCGGACAATCGACGATTTGATTTTTCTTGGTTAGGAACCGTGTCCAGAATTGCCTGACCGATTCCTCTGGCTGCTAAATTATGTGGCTTAGGTCATCGGCATCTGGTGGTCGCACATATGTGCCCTAGAAATTGTCGAGGAATGCGGCTTCCAGGTCTTCCCAACAACCAATTGACTCTGCTGGCGAGCTGTTAAGCCAATGTCGACTGGTCCTTTAAGCTTGAGTGGGAGGTATTTGATGGCGTGTAGATCATCGCCCGCGGGCCATGTGGATGTGAAGGAGATAGTCCACGGATCCAAACCGCAGGATCTGTTGTGCCATCGTATGATTCAATGTTTACAGTTTGAAACCCTCGTGGATTTGATGATCCATCACTTCATCCGTGAAGCATAGTGGGTGTCTGTGCCTCTATATTGGGCTATATCACGACGCAGCTCAAATGAGCTTTGTCTCATCGTGTTCGCCCGGCCGGAGTTGCCATATCCGGCGTGGCGGTTGCTATCGCCACGCGTGTCATGGGCGCCCACGTGATCCGTAGATCGATCTTGTTTGCCTTGCCTTGTCCTCCAATATATCTTGCAGTGTCCGGGCGATTTCCCGCCGCCTTGGTATTTTTTGAGCGGCGCCGGGGAGCGGCTTGAGTTGAGGGCCAAGAGGCCTCTCTGTCGCGGCCACGAGGTGGCCGGTCAGCCATATCATGCGCTGGTGATGTAGGTTTGGGTGCTACCTCCTCTAATCGGGGTAGCTGCCTGCGTTTTGGTAGCTCTTGAGGGGCGCCGAGTTCATACTCTTCGCCGCAAGGACTTCAAATCCATCCGTCACCTAGCAAGTCTTGGTCACTCTAAGTTGTTTCGCTTTTCTTGAGGCTGCTTGCCGTGGCCATGAGCCTGCGTTTGAAACGCTCTTGTTCGACGGGATCCTCGGGCCCGACGAATTCGTCGTCGTCGAGGCTTGCCTCATCTTCGGAGGGAGGCATGTAATTATCCTCCTCTACCTCTCTTTCTGCCGCTCTCTCACGAGGGCTGGCTTCTCCATCCTCCTGCGCTGAATCCTGTTGGAGGGGGTTGTCTTCGGCACTGTTCGGAGTGTTATTGTCTCCCGTGGCGGAATCACCGTTTTTGCTGTGGCGGGATTTGGAGCGGCGCCGCTGACACCGGCGCTTAGGCTGTTTCTTGGAGGGGTCATCCTCCGTTGTTCCATCGCCATTCCCATCTTTTGGGATGTCCACCATGTATATGTCGTATGACGAGGTGGCCTTACTGTGCCCTGTGGGCGCTGGTTCTTGTTCGTCTCCTGCATCGTCGCCCATACCGTCGATGTCTTCGGAGTCGAATCGAGCATGTCGGTTTAATTCATCAACAGTGGCTACAAAGTGGGTGGTGGGTGGGGTTTGAATTTCTTCGTCGTCCGCATCCCAACCTTCCTGACCATAATCCGGCCAGGGCTCTCCTGATAGAGAGAGAGACTTTAGTGAATTCAGGATGTCGCCAAAGGGCGAGTGCTGAAAGATGTCCGCAGCGGTGAATTCCATGATCGGCCCCATCGGATTCGATTGGCGGGGGCGCGGAAGGCTCGGAGTCCGGAGAGGAGTCCGACACCTTGGAGTCACGAAGCCATAAGGGACGGGTAGGTGTAATGCCCAATCGCCCGTGAGGTCGCAGCCCCGAGGTAGTGTCCAGCCACCCGTCCTCGATCGGCGCGGTCGGCTCGAAGCTAAAGGTCGGGCGGACACTGGTGCGACCTCCGAGACACCGTTCGGCAAAGCAGAGCTAGATCATGCCCCTCGTGATAAAGGCGGCGCGCTTGGTGTGGCTCGAACCCGTCGAAGATCAAGTCTCCGCGACGTCACCGTGTAGTTCAAACTTCCAAATCTGACACGGTGGCGGGCGTAGCTTTCAATCTGCTCCAGATGGCAAAGAGAATTGGCCCGCGATGCAAAGCCGAATACGAAGATCTGTCCGGGAGAAAAGTCTCACCACAGGAGCGCATCGTCGTTGATGATCGGAGGAGTAATCGGGCCTAAGGATGACGCATACGAGGAACTCTCAATGAAAGCACCAATGTCGGTGTCAATACCGCGGATCTCGGTAGGGGGTCCCGAACTCTGTGCGTCTAGGCGAATGGTAACAGGAGACAAGGGACACGATGTTTTTACCCAGGTTCGGGCCCTCTCGGTGGAGGTAAAACCCTACTCCTACTTGATTAATATTGATGATATGGGTAGTACAAGAGTAGATCTACCAGGAGATCAGAGAGGCTAAACCCTAGAAGCTAGCCTATGGTATGATTGTTGTTCGTCCTACGGACTAAAACCCTCCGGTTTATATAGGCACCGAATAGGGTTAGGGTTACACAAAGTCGGTTACAATGGTAGGAAATCTACATATCCATATCGCCAAGCTTGCCTTCCACGCCAAGGAAAGTCCCATCCGGACACGGGACGAAGTCTTCAATCTTGTATCTTCATAGTCCAGGAGTCTGGCCAAAGGCTATAGTCTGGCTATCCGGACACCCCCTAATCCCGGACTCCCTCAAGGCCAGCACAGGCGAAGAGTACCGAGGCATCAGGCAAAGGTTGCTATATTGGTGCAACGAGACCAAGACCTGGAGGACGGCGAGACAGAGGTCATCGCGGAGCCCAAGACGGTGTCACCACCAGAGCGTTTCGTAGGCAAAGACTGCTTTTGTCAGGATAGCTTCAGTTGTCCCCCTTCAAATTTGCCCGCCGTTGTTGGCTCCCTTCCCACTAGATATTTGGGAAGAGGACCAGGGCCTATATAAGTAGAGCTAGCCACCATAGTAGGGGCATCGGATATGATCTGATCCTAGCTCAATCCAACCCGATCGAGAGCCTACTCACAAGAATACCTCAACCTCAGGAGGCTGTTCTTCCCTTGTACTGTTTATCATCAGCCCAAGAGGAAATCCACCACCACCACACTGGAGTAGGGTATTACACCACAACGGTGGCCGAACGAGTATAAACCTCATGTCCCTCTGTGTTGCGAGTTCGTCGAGTTCGTCCACGAGATCTTAGCGAGCTAGAGCATAGATCGGTAGGAGGGAAAGACTTCGCGCGCACCCCAGTGTTCGAACCTTAATGGTTTGCCGGAACCCCACATCCGACAGTATCGTTCTTGCATCTATTTGAACTAGATTGCCTCCTTGCATGTGTTACCTTGTGATCATCACCCACTTGCCCGTGGCCCTTCGCGGCCACCCGTGTTGCTGACCGGCCCCCTGCTCATCCCGCAACGGGGGCTACACATGCTGGTACGACACTTGTGCTGGGGTCCATCCCTGCAACACTAACAAACCTGAGTGGTCAATATCTCGCTCGCGGCACGCCCCACGCACGTCACCTCACCAGACCCTCAGTGCCTTCATCTTCTTGCGGAAAGACCAGCGGCAGGGCAGCAAACACGATTGAAGCTATATTCTCCCCTTGCGCTAACCTGCAGGAATCTCCAGAGTCTAACTACAGGCGGCACCGCTAGTGTCGGATCACGGGTTCCGGAAAAACCCTTAAGGTTCGAACTCTGGGGTGGGCGCGGAGTTCTATCCCCCTACCGATCCACGCCCTAGCTTGCTAAGACCTCGAAGACAAACTCAATGAACTCACAACACAAGAGACACAAGATTTATACTGGTTCGAGCCACCATTGTGGTGTAATACCCTACTCCAGTGCGGTGGTGGTGGATTGCCTCTTGGGCTGATGATGAAAAGTACAAGGGGAAGAATAGCCTCCTGAGGTGTTCTTGTGCTTGGCGAATTTATGTGTGTGGATTCACTCAGCTTGGGCTTGCTTGTGAGCTCCGAACCAGGTGTCCCCTACGGTGGTGGCTGGTTCTAATTATATAGGCCCTGGTCCTCTTCCCAAATATTCAGCGGGAAGGGAGCCAACAACAGCCAATTTGAAAGGGGACAACTAGTACAACTTATCCTGACAAAAGCGGTCTTCGCCTGTAAAAGGCTCTGGTGGTGACGCCGCCTTGGGCTCCATGGTGACCTCTGTTTGGCTGTCCTGCTGGTCTTGGTCTCATTGCATCGATATGGAAACCATTGCTTGATGCCTCGGTACTCTGTGCCTGCGCTTGCTTCCTTAGCACCAAAGGGGAAACAAGGACACTGCGCGCGCTGGCGCCCGCCTGGTCTCGATCGTCATGGCTCACGTCATGAGAACCTCGCGAGGTTTGCCTTGCCTTGATCTTGTCGCCCCTCGTGAGCCAACCTGGTGAGGCCGCTCCTGAGGAGGTCTTGTGTCGTCCGCCTCGCGAGGCTTGGCGCCTCGCGATGGTCTTGGATGCCTTGTTGATGAAGATGGGCCGTCCGAACCTGCCCGTCTGCCACGCCATGGGCGTGGGTAGGCAAGTCACAGGGACCCCGTTCCCGTAACGCCGACAAGAGCCCCTAGGCCCAAAGGCGCTCGAGGCTTAGCTTCAAGGCAAAGCCAAATGTTAAGTCTTGACGGCCATGGCCCCAAAGCTCTGCGGCCTTGGTCGACGCGTGGCGGTTGATTGGACGTGGGGGTCTCGCTTCCCCATGCTACCTCCGCAACTGCCCGACTTGACAAGTCCCTGCGACATGCAAGGAAAAACCATCATTACCTGTGATTGTGGGAGGCACCGGTTGGCCTTCTCCCGCTATAAATGGGGAGGGGGCAGAGCCCCCTCGCCATTTCTCCCCATCATGTTTGCTTCTTCCTCCTCGATCCTCTGCTAGTAGCAATGGCGACCATCCGAAGGTTTTCTGCTGCGGAGAAGGGAAAGACTCCCCTCAACGTGCTGGCGCCGCTCCCGCCGAAGAAGAGGTCGGTTCACCGCCGCGACACAGCGGCGATGCAAGTGGTGACGAGGCCTTTGTGCGAGCGGCCTCCTCTTCTCCGCTACCCCTGTACGCCCAAGCTGGGGGCTCAGCAGGAAGGAGCGATGAGCGGCGCCGCCCGCGGTGCGACCGCGGCCACTGCACGATGGTGATACGCGCCGTCGCCCCTAGAACCCATGCTGCGGACTCCTCTCGTGAGCTTGTGCTGTGGGCGGCGATGCCCACAACCTCGATCTGCTTCCCGCGGTTCTTCTTCGACGTGATGCCGCCGAGGGGACCCCTCGAGCTCTGGTTGCGATGTCGATCATGACGCCCAGCCGACCGGAGCAGAGGTTAAAGTGGTCTCCCCCGGCAAGATCTTCATGACCCGCGGCTGCGGTGAGGTCGCGCGGGTCTGCCGTGCTGAGGGAGCCCTCGCGATCCACTTCAATTATGATGGAGCTTCCATTTTGTCCTTCAAGGTCTTCAATGCGGAGGGCCGCCACATGGAGTGCTGCCCCGGAGGGGAGCGCCAGGTCGATGCGCGCTCCGCTCGCGGTTCCTCCAGCAGCAGCGACCCTTGGGAGTCCAGTGGTTCTCCTGAGCTCTATGAGACTCCGGAGACGAGCGATGACAGCTACGTGCCCCCGAGCTCTCGCCGTGCCCGGAGCAAGGCTGCAGCGTCTAGCCGCCGCCGTCTCTTATCTGGATGGGGTTGGCGCCAGCCTCCCGCGGCCCACTGTTGATGATGGCGCCGGCCGCGGGGGCGTGTAGATAGCTCCTAGGTTCTCGTCTTTTGTTCCCTGCGAGGAATCAAGAAGTACCCCGTGGGGGCGTGTAAAGGGTCTGTAATGAATTTTGTTGATACTATCCTTCGTATGAAAATTTGGGAATGCCTGCTCTGTTTAGGCTTGGTCTTCCCTTTCCAACCTCGCGGCGGCTTTTTGCTCTACGCTGACAAGCCCCGGTCCCCAGGCAAGCTGCAGCCGTCGCTGGTATGCCAGGTCGCATGCCGTGGTCAAGGCCAGGAGGTGAGCAGCCCGAGGTCCAATAAAAGCCCCTGAGGCGCGATGCTCAGGAGGTCCCCTTTAGCGCTCAAGCGGCCGTGGTAAGGTAAGAAAGGGAGGCGACGTTGCCACAACAGGGCTGCGGCGAGCGTGACTCCTAGGCTCCAACGATTAGCCGATCTGAGCGCAAGACTTATCTTGGCGGTCTGGAGTCGATTCCTTGCGATGCGCCGTGTTAATGCGTAGCTAGGCCAGGTCCATGCGAGCCTCCCCCCTCTTCTCCACGCTCTCCTTCGTGCTCTACGTCCTCAGGTCCCGGCCCTCGAGCGAGCTGAGTTGCCGCTGGTATACCAGGTCGCTTGCCATGGTCAAGGCCAGGGGGTGAGGGCTGGAGAGACAGTAGGAGCTCCTGAGTTGCGATGCTTAGGAGCCCCCTTTTAACACGCAAGCAGATTGCATGGGAGAATAGGGAGCTCGCGGTGCCGCCTGCTGTCATTCTCATGAGTTTCCTGCAAGCCAGCACAAGGAGAAACATACTTTGCTATTATGGTTGCCAGTCCGCCGCCGGTTGCCTCGCGTGGAGGCGAAGGCATTGAGGGCCTGGTGAGGTGACGTGCGCGGGGCGTGCCGCGAGCCAGAGCTTGGCCGCTCAGATTTGCCGACGTTGCAGGGACGGAGCCGTGCACAAGCGTCGGGCCAGCGTGAGCTGCCCCCGCGGAGGGTGGGAGTCAAACAGGTGATAATCATAGGTAGATTAAGCATGGGAAGCATACTGGCTTAGGTAAATGCAGGGAAGATACATGCCACCGGGTCCGGCCCAAGCGGCTGGGGGATGATGCAGCCCAAGGGGCGCCCCCAGCAAGGTAAGCTAAAGATATAAGAAAAAGGGGTACATGCCACAGGGACGAACCCACGCGGCCTGGGAATGATGCAACCCAAGGGGCGCTCCTAGCTAAAAAAACTTGCGAAATGTCACCTGGTTTTGTCGATGAAGGGGTGTCGGGGTAGCTGAAGGTACGCGGCAAAGGAATTGCTCCTCACGAGCCACCGGGGCCCTAAGCCTCGGGAGGCCCTGGGGGTCCAGGTGGTTCCCTAAGGATCGTCTCCATCTCCATCAGGACTGCGTGATGCCTGGCCTCCTGAGCTGCCAGGAAGCGTCGCAAGTTGCGCTGATAGGCGGACGACACACTCGGCAGGCCAAAAGGCATGCGAACGTAGTTTTGCGGTGGACCCTCGCAGCAGCCCACGCGCGAAGGCCAGAAGGGCTCCTGAGATGCGGCCCTGTTGAGTCCTAGACGTCGATGCAGACGCGCAGTCCGGCATCCTCGCCTGGATGGGGAGCTGCGCCTGGTGAGCGGCGGCCTCCGCGCATGGCCCTTGTGTCTTGCAATTCCTGAGTGATCCTGGTGATGAACTCCTGAGCGGTGGGCGCTCCTCGCCCTATGTTCTCACGAGGGAAACGTGTCGTGAAGCACGCCTCCAAGTGGTGCCCGAGCGCCTCCCTCGTGATGTTGGCAAGGTCTGAGGTCCTCCCGAAGAGAGCCCCCGAGCCCTGTCCGAGGAGGGCGCTGGGCGTGCCTTCCTATGCGATGGAGGGAGGCGCCCCTGGCGCTGATCCTGACGAGGTTCCAGTTGCGACGCCACCCTCCTGAGGTCCTGCACGGTGCAGCTTCTTCTTCTTCTTGGGGGTGTCCTCAGGAGGGCACTAGCCCTTGCAGTCGGGGTCATTGATTGTTTTAGCTTGAAAGGCACGCTCAAGGGAGCACACCGTATCTCTTTCTTCGCATGGGACCATGATGATTTCGCCGCTTCCCGGCATCTTGAGGACATTGTAGCCGTGATGGGTCACTGCCATGAACTTGGCCAGGGCTGGCTACCCGAGGATGGCATTGTACGGCAGCCGGACTGCATTCACTTCACAAGAAAACTGTTTGAAGATACGCTACGAGGCTGGGGCCTGAGCTCCGCCCAAGATGCAGGCGATAGCACGTTGCTCCTGGAATTCTCCATCCGCCCTCGTCTTGATGGTGGTCGTCATTCCTTCTTGGCGGCGGCGGTGCGAGGAGTGGCGGAGCATTCTCTTGCAGTCGAGGGACTTCTTGACAACTTCTTTCTTCACGCGCGGGCGCCGGACGCAGTTGGTCGCGCCGCGGAGCCGCACGCCTTGGCGCCAGGGCGCTGTCTTGGTGCAGAGGTGGTGGAGGCGCTCCGTGAGCTATGTCGCCCGTAGCTGGCGGAGGGCGAGGCTGTGAGAGGGACAGTGCAGGGGATCCCCCTACGGCACTGACGAGCTCGGTGACGCGGTCGAGCCAGTCCTTGTAGAGGTCGTCACCGAGCGGTAGCGCAGGAGCTTGTGCGCCATGAGGAGCGCAGCTAGTGCGTCCATGGGAGCGCGACGAGCGTGAGAAGACGAACCGGCGGGAGTCGGCGATGGAGTGGCGGTGTGGCCGTCCGGCCGCACCGAGGGGTGCAGCGAGGACACTTGCTGCTCGTTCCCCGCCGGTCTGGTGGCGGCGTTGGCGGCAGGTGGCGGAGGGCGATTGGGTTACCCACTGACAGGGGCCATCTGAGCAACGCGGGTTGCAAGGGCAGCTTGGCGCTCGGCGCGGGCACGGCGTGCGTCCGCCATGGAGACGATGAAGCGACGTGACGCGGAGCGTCAGACGGGAAGCTTCGGTGCACCCCTACCTGGCATGCCAAATGTCGGATCACGGGTTCCGGCAAAACCCTTAAGGATCGAACTCTGGGGTGCGCGCGAAGTTCTTTCCCCCCTATCGATCCACGCCCTCGCTTCCTAAGATCTCGAAGACGAACTCAACGAACTCACAACACAAGAGACACAAGATTTATACTGGTTCGGGCAACCGTTGTGGTGTAATACCCTACTCCAGTGCAGTGGTGGTGGATTGCCTCTTGGGCTGATGATGAACAGTACAAGGGGAAGAACAACCTCGTGAGGTTGAGGTGTTCTTGTGCTTGGCGAACTTGTGTGTGTGGATTCGCTCAGCTCGGGCTTGCTTGTGAGCTCCAAACTAGGTGCCCCATACGGTGGTGGCTAGTTCTAGTTATATAGGCCCTGGTCCTCTTCTTTGGTCGTCCTGATCGACCAAAGAACCGCCGGCAATTCATCAATCCAGCGCCTTCCGCTCTTGCGCAGCTTGTCAAAAGTCTTTGTCCTTAGGCCTCGCAACACTTCAACATTTGCCCTCTCCGCTTGGCCGTTGCTCCGTGGGTGTGCCACGGAAGCAAAACAGACCTTGCTTCCGAGGTCCTGAATGTATTACATGAATGTGTGGCTCGTGAACTGCATGCCGTTGTCGGTGATGACTCTGTTTGGCACACCAAAACGGCAGACCAGTCCCTTGAATAACTTGACAACTGATTGAGCAGTCACCTTTCTCACTGCTTCCACCTCCGGCCACTTTGTGAACTTGTCGATCGTAACGTACAAGTACTCAAGCCCCCGATAGCGCGGGGGAAAGGGCCCAGTATATCAAGCCCCCAGACCAAGAATGGCCAGGAGAGAGGGATTGTTTGAAGGGCTTAAGCTGGTTGATGAAGCTTCTTTGAATGGAACTGACAAGCTTCACACTTGGTTACTAATGTCGTCACATCCTGGAGGGTGGTGTGCCAGAAGAAACCTTTCCGGAACGCCTTCCCCGCAAGGGCCCTCGACCCTATGTGGGAGCCACATATGCCTCCATGTATCTCTGCCAACAGCTCCAGTCCTTCCTCCCGGGGGATGCACTTCAATTTCACACCGTTTGGCCTTCTCCTGTACAGGACGTCATCGACGAACTGGTACAGGGCGGACCGACGGGCTACTTTTTCCGCTTCTTCCTGCTCCTCAGGAAGCTCCCCTGTTTGGAGGAATTGGACGGTATGTTGCGCCCATGCCGGAGCCTGGGGCTCGACGGCAAGGACCAAAGGCATTTCTTCTACCATGGGAGCGGCTGTCTCTACGGCCAGGGCTTGACGCCCTGCCGGAGCCAGTTGCTCTTGGGCAGGCTCAGCATCCGCGGTAGCACCCTTGCCGGTAGCCCCAGGGGGCTCGGTAGGAAAGTACTTGCAGGGAACTGATTTCCTTTGGTTGTTCTGCCCCACTGATGGTTTGATGGATAGTTGAGTTAACCGGAGCAAAAAGGTACCTGGTTCCATAGGTAGCTTGAATGCGGCACGCTTTGACAGGTAATCGGCGATGTCGTTCTCCACTCGGGGGACGTGCTCCGCTTGGATACCGTCAAAGTGTTCCTCCAATTTCCTCACCTCATTTACGTAAGTTTCCATCAATGGGCTCTGATAATCCTTGTTGACCTGTCTGACAACAAGCTGCGAGTCACCCCTGACAATGAGCTTCTTAACCTCGAGGTCTGTCGCGATCCTGAGACCGGCAAGCAATCCCTCGTACTCAATAGTGTTGTTGGTGGACATCTCCCTGGGGAAGTGCATCTGGATCACATACTTGAGGTGCTCTCCGGTGGGTGCGACGAGCAGCACACCGCCACCGGCGCCTTGCAGTGAGAAAGCCCCATCAAAGTACATGATCCAGTCGCGGTCTGCTTCCTTGCCGGGGAGAGTGGTCTGCTGGATTTCTTCGTCAGGCGTCGAGGTCCATTCTGCAATGAACTCCGCCAAGATTCTTCTCTGAATTGTCGAGGTACTTTCAAACTTTAAACTAAAGCTTGACAACTCCAAGGCCCATACCACAATCCATCCAGTCGCATCTGGGTTATGCAGTATCCGTTGTAATGGGAGGCAGGTGAAGACAGTGATCTTGTGTGCTTGGAAGTAATGACGCAGCTTCCTCGAGGCCATAAGGAGGCCGAAGAGCAATTTCTGCACACCGGAGTACCTCGATCTAGCTCCCTGCAAGAGGGAGATGACAAAGTAAACCGGGTGCTGCATCATCGTCTTCTTCTGCACCACCTCACTTGACTGCGCGGGCACTGCCTCGCCTTGCCGGCACCAGGCCCTGCCAGGGGAATTTTGGGCTTGCCATCCGCTGGTTCTGCCGCCGTCACTGCCTCCTCGTTGACCTCCCTCTGTGCCACCAGCGCGGCGCTGACCACTTGATTCGTCGCCGCCAGATACAGCAGCAACGGCTCTTGTGGTTTAGGCGCAACCAGTATTGGCATGGAGGAAAGGTATTTCTTCAGATCCTGCAATGCTGCCTCGGCTTCTGGGGTCCACTCTATTGGGCCTGCCTTCTTCAAGATTTGGAAGAAGGGAAGGGGGCACTCGGCAGACTTGGAGATGAATCGGCTCATGGCGGCAACGCAGCCGGTGAGCCGACGCACATCCTTGATCCGCTTGGGCGCCTCAATCTGCTCAGCCTTGATCTTGTGTGGGTTTGCCTCGATCCCACGCTGCGACACAAAGAACCCGAGAAGCTTGCTAGATGGAACGCCGAAGACACACTTCCTGTGGTTCAAATTTTGAGGTTGATCTTATGCAGTTAGCAATTGTCTCTTCCGGATCTTGCACAAGAGTTGGCCCGTCCTTGGTTTTGACCACTATGTCATCCATGTATGCCTCCATATTTCTATGGAGCTGAGGTTAAAAACCAATTTGGACTGCTCTTGCGAACGTTGAGCCAGCACTCTTCAACCCGAAAGGCATCCGTAAAAAGCAATACGTACCACATGGGGTGATGAATGCTGTCTTTTCTTCATCCTCTCTTGTCATGAAGATCTGGTGGTAGCCTGAGTAGGCATCGAGGAATGATAATAGATCACACCCGGCTGTGGAGTCAACAATCTGGTTGATGCGCAGCAACGGGAAGGGGTCCTTAGGACAAGCCTTATTGATATCTGTGTAATCAATACACAATCTCCACTTCGCATTCGCCTTGCGCACCACTACCGGATTGGCAAACCATGTCGGGTGGAGCACTCCTCTCACCAAACCTGCCGCTTCCAACTTCCTGATCTCATCTGTGATGAACTCCTGCCTCTCCAGAGCCTGCTTTCTAACCTTCTGCTTGACGGGCCGCGCGTGGGGGCAGACAACTAGGTGGTTCTCAATCACCTCCCTAGGAACACCGGCGATGTCGGATGCTTGCCACGCAAACACGTCGACATTCACCCGCAGGAAGGTGACGAGCGCGCCTTCCTATTTGATGTCGAGGGTGGAGCCTATGGTGAAGGCCCCTCCCGTGCCATCCTCCCTGACGGGCACCTTCTTGGTCTGCGGCGGCTCGGCCCTGGATCTCTTGCTCTTGTCGGTAGAGCTCTCTGGCACGTCCTCGACGGTAGCACAACACTCCGAGGAGGTGCGCTTGCCGGAGTGGGTGCGCGAGGTCTTGTCGGGCTTCTTCTTCCCTCCCGGGCCTTTAGCGGCAGGAGCAGGTGCCTTGACGGCAGCTGCTGCAACTGCTTCCCGGTAAGTTGATCGGCGCAGATCTGCGCGTCCTTCTTGTCGGAGGGGACGGAGATAGCATGTTGTAGGCGTAGTGTGATGCCGCCATGAACTTGGCTAGTGCCGGGCGACCGAGGATCCCATTGTAGGGCAAGGCGATCTCGGCCACGTCGAAGATGATGCTCTCCGTCCTATAGTTCAACTCTCCTCCAAACGTCACGGGCAGTGTGACCTTCCCCTTCGGCTGGCTCCTCCCCGGATTGACCCCTTGAAACGTGCCCGTTTCCTCGAGGTCTCCATCAGGGATTTGCAATCTTTTGATCACGACAGGCGAGATCAGGTTCAGGCCGGCCCCGCCGTCAACCAACATCTTGTTCACCCTGAGGTTGCGTATCATTGGTGAGACCAAAAATGGCAAACACCCGACTGCGGTAGTGCGGTCAGGGTGGTCCTCGGCGTCAAAGATGAGGGGCGTGCTGGACCACTTCAGCGGCTTCTAAGCGTCGAACGACAGCTCCGCTGCTGTAATCTCACGCGCCCACTGCTTGAGCTGGCGGTGAGAGGTATGCAGAGAGGCGTGGCCATCGACACACATGGCCTCCGTAGCCTTCTAGAACCCTGGCTCACCAGACTCGTCGTCCTCGTCGTGGTCATCGTCTTCTTGTTTCTTGTCACGGCCCCGGGCGGGCCTCTCTTGCTGGTTGTCCTTGCCGGGGCGGCTTGCTTGGCATACGCTTCTTGCCGGATCCTCAAGATCCTTTATCTGGTCCTTCTCCTTGTCCCGCATCTCGTACCCAGCTTTTTGCTTCTCAGCAAGCAGCTCGACTTGTCGGCAGTTCTGGAGGTCGTGGCCCTTGGTGCGGTGGATCTTGCAATATTTCTTGCCCGAGCTTCCTGGCTTGTCGGTAGCCGCCAAGGCCCGGCAGGTGCAATCTCCTTGCCGGGGGGCGTCTGCCTTGACCTTCTTGCCGGCACCGGTGTCGTCATATCCCTCAATTGCAAGCACGGCCTTGCCGTTGCGTTTCCTGTTGCGACGCCGGCCCTTCTTCGTCGGGTAGCGACGTCTTCATCGGTAGAGTCGGTTTCCGCGCCGGCATATTCACCGGGGTACTTCCTTCCCTCTTCAGCCCGGGCGCACCTATCGGCCAGAACGTAGAGCTCAGCCACATCCTTAACTTTGGTCATCGCCAGCCCTTCGTGCATCTTGCGGTTGCCCACGTTCTGGTGGAACGCGCTGATCACAGCGGTGGGATGAAGGTCGGGGATGTTGTACTGCACCCGGCTGAATCTCTGGATGTACTTGCGCAAGGTTTCCCCTTCCTTGTGTGGAATGATATGCAGATCACTGGACTGGCCTTGAGCTTGGTGGCCTCCTATGAAGGCACCAACAAACTCATGGCACAGATCCGACCAAGAAGAAATGCAATCCACCGGCAGGTGCATCAACCAAGACATCACATTGGGCTTGGCGCCGGTGAAAATTGTTGGCAAGCACCTTGTCGTCATGAAGCTCCAAAGAGCCTGCATCGCGATGGTGTAGATGCCGAGGAACTTCGGACGGATGGGTCTTGCCGGTGTACTTCTCGCGACGTCGGGCTTGAGCGATGCGGTGGTGTAGCGACCAGACCTCATACTGATCGATCTACGTGCTCAGTGTCATCCTGGATCGATAAAGTGACACCACATAGTACTTGAAGGATTTATAACAGAGTAGCAATCACACTCTTATTACATTGAATGTCTCAAGAGAGAACTTATTACAATAAAAATGGCTCAAGGCCGTCTAAAAACGATAACAGCGGAAGGCTCGGAAGATAAGCGAGTCCATCAACTCCAACGGCATCACTGAGTATAGAACCACGACCTAAAGGGGCCTTACTCATCGTCTGAAAAGTCTGCAACATGAAACGTTGCAGCCCGAAAACGGGTCAGCACATGGAATATGCTGGCAATGTAACACATAGAGAGTAATGAAAGAATAAGCTATACTACATGCATATATGGCTGGTGGAAAGCTCTATGGTTACAGTTTTGCGTAAAGACAATTTTTCCCTACTACAAAGGAATAAATTTTATTTAACTATCATGGTGGTTGTTAAACATTGAGAATGGTTGACAGCATCCTCAATCCCAATTAAGCATCATCATTAAAACCCAACAAAATTAATTAAAGTAACATGATGAGATTCACATGATAATCCAAGTACTAGATACTCAAAACGTCCATAACCGGGGACACGACTAACCACGATTAGTTTGTACACTCTGCAGAGGTTTGCGCACTTTTCCCCACAAGACTCGATCTCCTCCGTTGGATTTCTCGCACTACATGGTGCTTGAGAAACGGATGACCGAGACATAGTCTTTCAGAAGCGCTAGCACCTTACGATCGGGTAGACCGTACCAACCTACATCGCCTACACCAGCTAGTCTACCACTGTAAGAGTTCG
The DNA here is from genome assembly GCA_021605145.1 of Aegilops bicornis. Taxonomy (NCBI): domain Eukaryota; kingdom Viridiplantae; phylum Streptophyta; class Magnoliopsida; order Poales; family Poaceae; genus Aegilops; species Aegilops bicornis. The sequence goes on along the minus strand of CM038672.1, from coordinate 293,424,470 downwards.
CACGACTTAGTCAACTATGCTAGAGCCCATAGTAGCTTGTGGCTGCACACAGAAGTTTCTAGTATGAATAGCCTCATGATCCCTTTGAGCCTGGGTGGCGGTCCAAAAGAAACAGGCAATCCTGGAATACCCAGGTACCTCAATCCACCCATATGTGTGTTTAAGTTGCAACCTTAGATAAACCATTTATTAACAATCTCACATCTGTCATGGATATCACTCACCCAATCCACGTCTACTAGCATAGCATGGCATAAGAAGCAAACGTAGAAGTAACTCCCAAAGGTTTAATAGTAAAACGGGTAATAGGTACTGCCTCATCTACTTCCCATCCCACAACTTAATTAGATCCTAATCATGCAATGTTTGAGGATTGATCTAATGCACTAAAAACTGGGTATGAAAGGGATATGATCAAAGTGTTACTTGCCTTGCTGATGATCCGCGAAACCTAGAGATTCGATGTAGCAGGCGGCGCACTCCGGGTACTCTATCGCAAACAAACAAACAAGCATACAATAAGTACTCATCTAATGCACAGGTAAAACTCAAATAAGAGATCTAACCAGAAAGTTCAACTTAAGAACTCCGGTTTGCAAAAAGAATCAAATCAAACGAAGCAACGAAAGTCAAACGGCGAAAGAAAACAACTTCGTTTTACTAATCTAGACTTAATTCAAATTTTACGGAAGCAAAAACTTGTTGAAGTTGGTTAAACGGAAAGAGGGTTTCGAGACGAAACTCCAGGCGCTTGAATCGCCTGATTCCGATAAACGAGCAAAAAGTTATACTAAAACGAAAATCGGATCAGAAATCACGATTAGAAATAATCGCGGAAAATCCGAGAAAAAGAAAAGCGACGAACAGATTAACGAACGAACGTCAGTTATCTGGATCTAAACGACGAACGCGTTCGTTATAATGAACGAACGAGCAAACGCTCACTAAATAAATAAACCAAAAAAAACTGGTCTAAAAAACCAAAACTTAAAAAAAATAAACCGCGGTTAAATAAAAAAACCGGGCGGTTTTCTGAGGAAAACCGCCGGCGACGGCGGCTACCTCGGGCGGCGGGTCCGGTGAGGCGGCGGGGCGGTTCCGGCGAGTGGGCGGCGAGGCGGCGGGCAAGCCACGGCGACGACCAGCCGGCGGCTGAACGAGCAAGCGGCGCTAGGGTTTGTGGCGCGGGCGGCTACGGGCTGGTGGGCTGGCTCGGGGCCCCGGGCGGCAGCTTATAAAGCCTCGACCAGGCGGAGTCCTGGCCGGTTACGGACCAAGGTCGGTTTGGACTTTTAAAAAAAAATTAATTCCACGCAGAAAAACTAATGAAAGAAATACTAAACGGACTCCAAAAATCCCGAAATAAATTTTCCCCGACTTCAAAAATCAAGCCGGACAAAGTGAACATTTATTTGGGGCCTAAATGCAATTTCAGAAAATGCATATTTTTCCTAAATTCAAATAAAATAGCGAAAAACTCTGAAATAAAATCTTATTTGATTTTATTATTGAATCCTCAATATTTCTTTATTTTGGGAAAGTCATTTTATTCCCTCTCTCATATTTTTTTGTAATAGAAATAATTGAAGATAAAATAATTAAAATCAAATGATCCTATTCTCAAAATTTGAGAAAACTCAAATATGAAAATAACGTAAATCCCCAACTCTCTCCGTGGGTCCTTGAGTTGCGTAGAATTTCTAGGATCAAAACCAAAAGCAAACAAAATATGATATGCAATGATGATCTAGTGTATAACATTCCAAATTAAAAATTTGGGATGTTACAGACAGCCACTGGAACTGCCGCAGCTCACGGGTAAAGGCCGGGCAGCCCACCTCGTAAGGTAAGCCGCGGGCCCCGGTCTTGGAGTGGTCCATAGCGGAGTTCCGCTTTGCTTGTCCGTGGCGTAGCGTTTAGCGATGGCGCCGGCAATGGTTCGAGCGTCTTCGTGAGCTCTTTCCCGAAGGACCTGGCGCTGCTCGCGGAGGGTGCGTGGGTCGGACGACGCTATGGAGATGTTATCACAAACGTCGTCACGACGGGCCGACGCACGCGGCGGCTGGCGATGAGGAGGAGAGTGCATCATGGACGAAGCTCCCCCGGTCCTCCCAGCGCCAGCATGCGATGGCTCGGTGGAGCGCCGACCCAAGGGCCCCGCTGGTAGCAGATCGTCTTTGTTGGCAACGGCGACGAGGCTCCGGATGGTGGCCCTCCACTCGTCGAGCTTCTCCACAGCAGGAGGGAAGTCGAGGAGCAGCTGCGCGCGCCAAAGCTTCCGCTGGCGTGGGTGGCGGCAACAGCTGCGTGGATCGCGGCGCGCTTCGACTTCTAACTACGTTAGAAGGAGCTCCGTTACGACCCAGCGGCTGCGTGCCATTTTTGCCAGTGCTTCGGCGAGCGTGCTGAACCCCTTCATCTTGCGGATGATGCACAGGGCTCTTCCCACGGCGGTGCCCATGGTCACCAACGTGGTGACTACTCGGCGCGCACACCATGGGAAGAACGCGCGGTGGTCACCGGTGTGGGCGTCTTGGAGGTCGCTGCGCCGCCCGGAGGTGGCACAACGACACCCCTGGAGGGCCCCGCGCCGCCTGCAGGGGGCCCAGCTCCGTCTTTGGATCTGGCGAAGTGCGGCTGGTCCTCTGGCGCCCGAAAGACGCCGCTCGCCAGGCTTCGACTGCCTGGGCAATGCTGGTGCTCGTGGACCGCCGCGCGGGTCCTTTCCGCGATAGGTCCACTGCTCATCCGCACCGGCACGGGCCGTTCGGCTCCCAACGAGCGATCGCCGTGGTCGTCTTCTTCTTAGGAGCCATGGCGACGAAGAACTGCTAGGCTAACTACTAGACCAGATTCTCATCATTGTGCCTCCTACCTGGCATGCCAAAGATGTCGGGGGAAACGACACCTATGGGATTACAAGAATCCCTACTACGGTTGCCGAGGCGTAGGGTTGCAAGAAGAGCAGGATCGATGCTTGACCACGAGGCGTTTACCCAGGTTAAGACGCGAGGATGCGTAAAACCCTAGTCCTGCTTTGGTGGGTGTATTTTAGATAGTTCTTGAGCTCTCGAACTAGTTGTGGTGAGTGCGTGTTTCGAAAGAGCCGAATCCTTCTCCAGTATGCCATGGGCCTCCTTTTGTAGTCGAAAGGGGCTGCCACAGTGGCACACAGGAGGTGGAAAGGCACAAAGTGCCCTGAGCTTATCGCTCGTATTACATGACAAGACGCATTTAATGCGTAGCCTAGGTGTCCCCACCTTTTGCTCGGGGGCCAGGCGAGAACCGTCCGTCCGTCCATCGCAGCTCCTCCTTTCTTGACGCAGCGCCTTGGCGGCGATGCGTCTTGCGAGCCATGTAGGCGGCGGGCAGCCGAGGTGGCGCGATGGTGGAGCCTTCACAAAGATCTGCATGCCGCCACGCAGCGCTTCGATGAGTTGGCACAGGGGGCTGCATGTTGCCACGCAGTGTCCGCCACTGGTTGGGCTGGCAGCATGTGAACGGTGGTGGAAGCTTGGTTGGCGTGGGCCTGGCGGTGGCCCTGCTGGCGTCCTTGGTGAGGGCCTTGCCGGGTGGCCCGGCAAGGGTCTTGCCGTGGCGCGCTGTCGTCCCCGGCAAGGGCCTTGACAGGGGTCTGGTGGCCTTCCTCGGCAAGGATATTGCCGAGGAACGTCGTCTTCTAATCCTCATCTGATCTTGAATATGTCTTCACAAATATCAGCATGCCACCACAGAGGTGCCTTCCCGAGCCCTGGCCCCACGTGGATGATGGCGTTGGGGACCGTGGGCTCAAGGGTGGGTCGCTCTGTTGGTGTGGGGCGAGCTGCTTGACAAAAGGGTCTTGCGAGGCTCTTTGAGGCTGCCCAGCAAGGGTCGTCTTGGGGCTCTTTGAGGCTGCCCGGCAAAGGGTCTTGCTTGGAGTCTGCTTCATCCCTCTGCTCCTTGTGGTCTCGGCCTTGGTGTTGCTCTGATTATCTTGGGCTTCGTTCTTACATTGGCTCACCTCCCCTGTTCCGCTTGGTGTGACCGTGGGCGTGGCTCCGACTACCCGTGCACAGGTAAAGGGGTACAAAAGTGTGCCCCTCGTTTTGTACACCGACACGGGAGTACCCAAGATCGCACACGGTCCAATAAGAATATGCTTGTATGATTATAAGGAAAAGTGGCGGAACCGCCGATTTTTTGCAATGCTCAAGGCGGGTAGTTCAATTTTAGATTTCTAGCTAGCTGGTCTATCGCACATGGTTCGTCCTAGTTTTCAGACGGAGACGTGGAATTCAATCTAAATAAACTACCTGCTTTTAGCTTGCGCATGTGATGATTTTACAACGCACTTGCATCGCACACGGTAAAGCCAGTAGCTCCATCTTTGCTCGCGCTTGCGCAGTCATGGTGATTTTACAGCACACTTGCATCGCACATGGTTGAGCCAGTACCTCCACCTTTGCTCGCGCTTGCATGGTCATGGTTATTCACATCGCACTTGCATCGCACACGGTTAAGACATTATTCCCGTGTCCGTTGAGCGTCATCAGAGTCTTTGCAGCAAAAAAAACGTTAGAGGGTTAGAAGACAGCCACACCAGCATGTGGCCCCAATATACATGAGTGAAAAGGATGGTATGTGATGTTCAAAATTCCAATGCACAACTTTGACCGCGTGGGCCCACGGTTGGGTGCATCATTGAAGATCGATGAGAGGGGCCAGAAGTCAAGAACCACATGGAAGTGGCCAAATATATGTAGGAATATATGGTGTGATGTTTAAACTTTAAATACACAATGCACAACTTTGGTGGCACCTGCCTCGCAAACCCGAAAGCACCCTTGGATATATCTATAATGACATAATTTTGTAGCTAGCTAGGGTTCTTGACCCACCTCCCAGTTCGTGTCAGCGGGGCAGATGCACGTAATGATACTTTGGTCATACATCCATGTCGCCATGACCTACCATAAGATGGACTAGTGAATCTATAGTTTGGTCAAACGACAACTGTTGTTGTCAATAAACCGCTTGGGCCAATAGATTGAACCATCATAGAAAATTGCACGAGAGGGACCACAAAATCAGCACCTCTTGCATGTGGCCCAAAATGATGTACGTTGGAAGGGGTGATGTGTGTTTTCAATATAGTATTATGTACAATTTAGATGTGGTGCCTGCCTCAAGATACAGACAACAACCATGAAGGCCAGGTAGTTAAGGATGAGATACGTAGGGTACGGTGTAGGTCGAACCCAGCAATCAGAGCATGTGGGAGGGAATCCTGACAATGCATGAGCTCGAGCTTTGGTTGAACGACATGTGACGGTAACCGGCCCTAACACGAACTAGGGAATCCATTCATGGCCAACACATACTATTGTGGATTCGTCACGGCAGATGTCCAAGTGTGAGGACTTTAGTCGTGAGGCCAACGCATCTATGTAATAGCTTGAGAGGGGTTGAGTGGGACGAGAGACACGTGGTTTTTTACCCAGGTTCGGCCCCTCATGGTGGAGGTAAGAGCCTACATCCTGCTTCATTGATACTGATCATGGTGCTCACGCTTCCAAGGGTGCTCTTTGGCTACCTCTCTCTCGAGAGCTATTGACTTGTCTATCTTGACTTGTCCCTCTCGGGGTGCCCTGTCCCTCCTTATATAAGTTGGAGGGGCGGGTTACATGTGGATTCCTAGTAGGGTTAGGACTACTCAATTACAAGTGGAATTCTAGTCTTGCTTCCTTTTAAGGGAATACTCCTTATTCCTTTCCTCTTAAGCCGGCCTACTAGGCCTTGGGCCTTGTCGTCCATCTGTCCCGCCATTGGGGTCATTAATGTGTCGCTAGACCAGTGAGACGGCTCTTGTCGGGCGGGTTACCAATGAAATGCCAAGTCCCAGCCGGGTCATACATCCGGCCGGGTCATACCGTGGGAGTATATCCCTCACATTAGCCCCCAGTTTAATTTGGATTTATCCATGTTAAACTGGTCCTACAAAATAAACACAAGAGCAAATTTGACAGGTTGTGCTCCGGGTTACAAAAATTCCTAAACCAGCACCTGGTCATCCTTAAGTACTTGTCATTTCCTGCTTGATACATGTCCATGATCTCATAGCAAATCTCCTTTAGCAGATATGTTCAAACTTTGCCAATGCAAAAAATCCAGGTACTTCTTCTGAAAAGTCCAGGTCAATAGGCCAGCTTAAAAATCAATTTGCTCACATTGGTTTCTTGCAGAATAATATTATAAAGAATAATCCATTTGATTCGGCTTCCAATGCTCTAGTTTGACAAAAAATATTGGTCTTGAATTGCTTATCTGATTTTCAGCCGGCTTGAAGATGTAGATCTTGCCGATTTATGATTGCAAAAATTGTCGGGTTATAAAACAAATGACACTGGGTCATGATTGTTGCTGATGTCGGGTCAATCTTAAGGCGACTTGGTGCTTGCTTTTGTTAATGTATCTTTCCAATCATCGAGTCGGCTTTCTAAACCTTTCTATGAATAGCTTGGAAATAAACTATGCAAATTTCTCCAATAATAATATAATACCTGGTTTGCTCAAAACTGAATTTTGAAGATGTTCCTTCTTTATATGCATATCACCTATAGTCCCCAAGTCTTAAGAGGGGAACATAGTGATAGCTTAAGACTTGCTTTAATATAAATGATGTAACTTTGGAGAAATCCGGGTTGATCATGTAAGTCGCCAATCATAAACTGCACATTTTGAACTTCCCATGTGTAGCCCCCAAGTGCCGGCTCAGTAAGATAATACTGAACTGGGACTTTACACTGTACTTCAAAAAATAACAACATATGATGTAGCTCCCAAGTTTCGGGTTACCTTTGACATGAGCAATTAGTAGCCCCCAAGGGCGGGCTCATCACTATGTGATGGGTCGGGTCTTCAATGAGGCGAGTTAAAATGACTTTGCATTATCCCCCAAGTGCCATGGTGCATACTTGCAGTGACATGGGACTTGCATACTTGATTTGAATAATTTAGCCCCCAAGTGTCGGGTCGTATGCCTGCAGCAACTCGGGACTATTCCTTCATTATAAAATAAAACCATATCCATTGTCCGAATGATGTTGCTGAAAGCCCTCCATATCAATATTGAACCATGCTCTTTGTTGTAAGCTGGTATTTTTGGATGAGAAAATAATAGCTATTATTCTGAAGGAGATTTGAAAACCTGAATCATAATACCGGTTATTGATAACCATAATAAAAATCCAGCCATGCTGGCTATTAGAGATTTGAATAATATAACCCGGTTGGAAAACTTCCATCATTAAATACTGGTTATAACCCGGTTGAAAATCCAGCCATGTTGGCTATTAAGATTTGAATAATATAATCTGGTATGAAAATAATCACAAGATATTGTCTCTTGACAAGTAAATCCAGAGTTAAATACTCAGTGGCTCTTGACCGATGGCGACTTAATGCGCATTCATTGTAATCCCGGATTTTTGTAACCCGGCAGCTTATAGCCTTTGTAAAAATCAAGAACTGATAACCCTATGAAACACCAATCTTAATCTTTGATGATGGGCTTGAACTTAAACCTTTATGTAAGCCATAGCTCTGCATGTCCTGCACAAAGCTAAAACAACATATGCCCTGGCGAGTTAATGTCAAATGCCAGGGCGGGTTACCAAACCACAAATATTCATATAATTATTGAAATACATACCTATAGATTGAAACTATGGCGACATGTTGATAATTAATATCCGTAGCCAACCCTGAGTCATGAAATATCATGATTTTGATTGCTCAAGGCAAAAATATCCTGGCGACTTCGAGTCTACTATCAGGGCGGGTTACCAAACCAATATGCTAAATTAGGAGTCATATAATCAAGGCTGCATGGCCTGAATTGTACCAAGCGCACTTGGGTAGAAAAATTCTTCAGGGGATACATATCCAAAATATTCAGTAGAAAATAAATTCAGAAAAATTCAAGTGCTTTCATAGGCCGCACAGCCTTAAAATTCAAGTGCTTTCATGGGCCGCACAGCCTAAAAAACCCAAGTGCTTTCATTGGCCGTAGAGCTTATAGTTATCCTCGCTCACTGTAATCCGGCCCTCACATGACAAACCGCCATTTTATCCTTAACGAGTTTAGGGTCTTAAAAAAGATTGACTGTTAAGAGTACATCGGGTCATTTAGGATTACCTGGTGGAGTAGCATCATGCAAACAGGCAGGACAAACTCAGGATTCAGCGTCCACGCCTGGTCAAGAGGGTAAGAAAGCTAAACCCGGTTGGTTGGAAGCCCCCAAGTGACCTTGTGAACAAATAATAAAGACTCAGATGCTTAGAAATGAAACTATAGAGGCCCTGAATTATCCGGGATGCCGGCTTTATTAAGTTCATTATAATTAGATAAACCCATAAGGCAGGATACCCATGTTTGAACCACGCTTCATGGCAGCAAGTTCTCATTGGCACCCTTTAATTTTTCTGAGAGTCTCGAACTTGTGAGAGATGATTTCCTCTTGAACCGTATGTTGAGCCGAATATTGAGAGCTCAAAACATTGTGGGAGAGAGATTTCCCTTGAGCCGGATATTGGACTAGAATCTTTTCTTATAACCCGAAACTCTTTCTTTTGAGCCGGAACTTTCAGATTGCTCGACACTGTTTAAGACGGTAATTGTCTGACAGCCTTCTGAAGTTCCACCAATGTGGCAGTAGCCTTCGGGACCGGGTTATTTTCTCTCCAATGACCCAGGGTTTGTTGAATATGGAAAAATTTGCTAAGTCATGTCATCGTAGCCCCCGAGTCTTAATACGACTCGAGGATTTGTCTTGAGATTCTCCATACTTGACCGTGATATAAACCGACATATAGTTGAACAGCGGAACCCTAAAATTTATATAAACCAGAAGCTTGAGTTGATGATCCTTACAATACTTGTTATATACTCCCGATATGAGTCATTCAACAAACTCAATGACATGACGATCACTTTTGCAGTCAACAACTTGTCCTGCACTAAAGAATTTGCAAGCCAGAGTAATTTCACTATTAAAGAATAAAAACATATCATTAGAAATTGATTGGACATAATTCACCTAATTTATCCGGACGGTAGATGGTCCGTTCCATGAACAACTTCGAATACTTGCAATGGCAATTTAAACACTCTCCCTTGCCCTTGCAATAGGGCATCATAACCCACAGCTAGTGGAAACACAGTGGCTCGGAACGACGCCGATCGGGGTGGCTCAATACAAGGTCATAGTGACGACAGCCGAAGCGGCGGCTTAGAGCACGACCCTGGTGGAGACTGGAACTGGGCGGCTCAGCACGGACCCTCCAGGTCATCATCATTTTTTTAAGAGGCATGAGACCTATCTCGGTATCTAGCGGGTCAAACTCCTCCTCATTTTTTTATTCCTACCGACTTGCTCCATCATTGCACACTGGAACCTGATATCGATGTTTCTAAAAGTATGTCTCTGTTGCAGGCAGTGATTGAAGATCAAAAAATCTGATGCATAGCCTTCTCAGGTCACCTTTCTTTTTTTGTTCCGCCTGCAACCAAGTGATTCTCTAGGGTTCCTTTTGAGCGGATGTAGCAATGGTTTATCAATAGTAAAAACTTGTACTAGATGATCACGTGAGAAAAAAATAGTCAACTAATACTTGACCGTGATATCTTTCGCGCGAGCAGTGGCAGGAGTGTTTGATGCAACTTTTTTCTGCCCCATTGTTGTCTTTGTCTCACATGCATGTGTTGCAGACTGAAAAACAGTGACGTAGTGAAAACGCAGACCACAGCCTCGGGACTGATCCTGGTGCCGATCAGGCATGGCTTTGACCGCAGCAGCGCACAGCTGACCCCCTTTTTAAAAAATACTAACGCCCACACATGTGGGCGTTTGCATCTCGACCACACGCATGGATCAACTGTGACGCCCCCGATTCAATCATACACTAATCATGCACGCAAACGTGTACGATCAAGATCAGGGACTCACGGGAAGATATCACAACACAACTTTAAAACATAAATAAGTCATACAAGCATCATAATACAAGCCAGGGGCCTCGAGGGCTCGAATACAAGTGCTCGATCATAGACGAGTTAAGCGGAAGCAACAATATCTGAAATACAGGCATAAGTTAAACAAGTTTGCCTTAAGAAGGCTAGCACAAATTGGGATACGGATCGAAAGAGGCGCAGGCCTCCTGCACAGGATCCTCCTAAACTACTCCAATTAAATCGTGAGCGGGCTGCACGTAGTAGTAGGCACCTCCGGGTAGTAGTCATCATCGACGGTGGCGTCGCTCCTGGGCTCCATCGTGCAGTCGCGACAATCGAGTAGAGATAGGGGAAAAAAGGAGAAACAATGCAACCGTGAGTACTCATCCAAAGTACTACATAGCAAGGAGCTACACTACATATGCATGGATATATGTGTAAAGGGACATATCAGTGGACTAAACTGCAGAATGCCAGAATAAGAGGGGGATAGCTAGTCTTATCGAAGACTACGCTTCTGGTCACCTCCGTCTTGCAATGAGTAGAAGAGGGTAGGTTGAAGTCCTCCAAGTAACATCACATAGCAATATTCCTACCGGCGATCCCTCCTCGTATCCACGAGAGAGCGACCACCGGTTGTATCTTGCACTTGGAAGGGTGTGTTTTATTAATTTTCAGGTTCTAGTTGTCATAAGGTAAAGTTAAATCTCCAAGTCGTCATGTTACCGAAGATCATGGCTATTCAATAGATTAACTTCCCACTGCAGGGTGCACCACATAACCCAACACGCTTGATCCCATTTGGCGGACACACTTTCACGGGTCATGCCGGCCGCGGAAGATCAACACGTCGCAGCCCACCTAGGCTCAACAGAGAGGTCAAGACGCGGTGTAAACCTAAGCGCACGAAGTGCAGGCCCATCGCCTGAGCACACACTGACGTTGCGTCTCCCGGAAGTAGACCTAGCCTAGTGGCGTTCGGTCCAATCCGGCAGCGCTACTCGATTCGCTAACGTCACGAAGTGCTTTACCGATACCACGACGCCGAGTGCCCATATCTCTCCCACATAGTTGATTAGTGCGTATAGGCCCGTAGCCAACTCGGATCAAATACCAAGATCTCGTTAAAGCGTGTTAAGTATCCATGAGCGCCCGAGCAGGGCCAGGCCCACCTCTCTCCTAAGCGGTCTCAACCTGCCACTGTCGCTCCGTCACAAAGATCCACTCATGGGTGCTCCACCGGCCGACCCGACTTTAGTCTCCACATGTGTCATGTATAAAGTATATAGTATATACCCGTGATCACCTCCCGAGTGATCACGGCCCGATAATATAGCACAATGAGACGGACAAGAATGTAGGGCCCAGGATGAAAATTATACTAGCATCCTATACTAAGCATATAGGATTGCGGTAAAATAACAATGATAGTAACAAGGACAGGCTATGCATCGGGATAGGTATAACGGAAAGCGATAACATGCTACACTACTCTAATGCAAGCAGTATAGAGTAGAATAGGCGATATCTGGTGATCAAGGGGGCTTGCTGGTTGCTCTGGCAAGAGAGAGGTCGTCAACTCCGTAGTCGAATGGGCGGCAGCAGCGTCGGTCTCGTAGTCTATCGGAGAGGAGAGGGGAAGAACCAATAAATATAATGCAAACATAAGCATGACGGTGCATGACAAGAAAATGCGCGGTGCTAGGTGTGCCCTAACGCGGTAGGAGGTGATACCGACGAAGGGAGAAAACATCCGGGAAAGTATTCCCGGTGTTTTGCGTTTTCGGGAAGAGGAGCCGGAGGGGGAAAGTTGCAAGTTCGATAGGTTAGGGGGGTGTGGCGGACAAACGGGTTGCGTATCCGGAATCGTCTCGTCGTTCTGAGCAACTTTCATGTTGAAAATATTTTAATCCGAGTTACGGATTAAAAGATATGATTTTTTCTAAGATTTTATTAATTTACGGAATTTAATTAATTATTTAATTAATTGAAAAACAAATTAATGACATCAGCATTGTCATGCTGACATCAGCAGTCAACAGAGTTGACTTGGTCAACTGACATGTGGGTCCGTGGGGACCCACTGTCATCCTCTAATTAGGTTAATTAGGGTTTAGGTTAATCTAATTACGGTTTAATTATACTATGAGTTAATTAGTTTAGTTAATTGATCAAAGTTAATTAAACTCAATTAATTAAGTTAATTAATTTAGTTAATTAATTAATTAATATTTTTATTATTATGATGATTATTTTCTCTTTTTTTTTTTTTCGCTCGGCTGGGGCCCCTTTGTCGATGGGCCAAAGGACTTGGCGGGTCAATCCAGGCGCCACCGGTGCGGTTCAGGTGCACCCGTCTTGAGGCCGAGCCCGGCCAGGAAGGCGAGGCAAAGGCGAGGCCACCGGGAGCAGGGCAGCCGCCAAGGCGCGTCTTGAGGCCGCACGGGCAAGTGCGGAGGCGTCAGGGCGCTGGGCAACAAGAACCGCATGAGGGGGAAGAGCGGCCACGGGCGCGAGGGCCACGGTGAGCTGGAAAGGAGGAGACGGGGCGGACGGTCAGCGCGGTTGGTGCCACAGGCCAAGCGCTGCCCGCCTGCTGTGAGCGCTGGGCCGAGCAAGCGAGGCGCCGACGGTCATGGGCGAGGGAGTGCGAGGAGAGGGGTGGGAGCCTGGCCTCACCGGGTTCGCAGGTTCGTGGCAGCGGGCTCGGTGGTGGTCGGGTAAGGCCTTTGTGGCGGGGGACGGGGACGGCGTCGACGAGGAGGAGGCAGGCCGGCGATGGAGCACTCCTGCGAGGACGAAGCGGCTTGGGCGGCGGTGGCGACAAGCGGCATCGAGGCTCGGGCGCCATGAGGTTGAGCCCCGTTCAGATCGGGGTGGGATGACGGGCGGCGAGGTGGCCTCGGCCGGTGAAGCCACCGGCGGCGATCGGCGATGGTGCTCGGGCGAGGCGTCGTTGCCCCCAATCTAGATCGGGGAGAGGGAGGCGGGTCGTAGGAACGTGGCGTCAGGCGTGCGCCGAAGCGATGGGGAGGCGGCGATGGAGTTCGGCCCGATCCCGATTGGATCGGGGGGAGGAGTGGGGGCGAGAGGAGAGGTGGGGATCGTGCGGGTGAGTGGGGGAGGGTTAGGGTTTAAATGCCCGGGTGTTAAGGGAGTGGGTTAGGTGGGCGGCTGCTCAGGCGGCCGGCTGATGCAGGGTGGCCAGTTGGCCACCTAGTCGAGGAGAGAGGTGGGGTTCCTTTTGTTTTTTTGTTTTTACTTTTCTTTTCTGCTTTTAATTTTAATTCCACATTAATTTTACTTAGTAAAATATGACCATAGCTCCTAAAATAACGTTTCAAAATAACCCTCGGCCACAAAGGTTTTAACCCAAACTAAAAATAGTTTAGTGTTTTATAAAATACCAAAGGCATCGAAATAATGTTTTTGCTACCGTTTAAACCTTTTTAGAGCATTTATTCATTATATAAAAATGTGGATTCTTCATCAAAACCATCTATGCATTAACTGGTACAACCCGAACATTTTGTTTTTAATATTTGAAAACTTTTGACGTATGCCATATTTGGAATTTGAACCTTGAATCGGTTTTTGAACTAACGAGGAATTAGCAACGGTAACGGAGGTGACGTGGCATCATTAGCAGAGTTTTACTGTAGCCTAATTATCCGGGCGTCACATCAACGTCCGTTTGTGTTTGCACGAATCTTGGCATGTTTGCTACCTCCTGAGCACTGCGTTGGTTTTCCCTTGAAGAGGAAAGGGTGATGCAGCAAAGTAGCGTAAGTATTTCCCTCAGTTTTTGAGAACCAAGGTATCAATCCTGTAGGAGGCCACGCACGAATCCCTCGCACCTACACAAACAAATAAATCCTCGCAACCAACACGATAAGGGGTTGTCAATCCCTACACGGTCACTTACGGGAGTGAGATCTGATAGATATGAAAGGATAATATTTTTGGTATTTTTATGATAAAGATGAAATGTAAAGAAAGTAAAATAAAAACGGCGCCAGAAATAGCTTGTTGTCAGAAGATTAATATGATGGAAAATAGACCCGGGGGCCATAGGTTTCACTAGTGGATTCTCTCAAGAGCATAAGTATTTACGGTGGGTGAACAAATTATTGTTGAGCAATTGACAGAATTGAGCATAGTTATGAGAATATCTAAGGGAAGATCATGTAAATAGGCATCACGTCCGAGACAACTAGACCAACTCCTGCCTGCATCTACTACTATTACTTCACACATCGACCGCTATCCAGCATGCATCTAGAGTATTAAGTTCATAAGAACGGAGTAACGCTTTAAGAAAGATGACATGATGTAGAGGGATAAACTCATGCAATATGATATAAACCCCATATTGTTATCCTCGATGGCAACAATAATATACGTGCCTTGCTGCCCCTACTGTCACTGGGAAAGGACACTGCAAAATTGAACCCAAAGCTAACCACTTCTCCCATTGCAAGAAAGATCAATCTAGTAGGCCAAACCAAACTGATAATTCGAAGAGACTTGCAAAGATAACCAATCATACATAAAAGAATTCAGAAGATTCAAATATTGTTCATAGATAAACTTGATCATAAACCCACAATTCATCGGTCTCAACAAACACACTGCAAAAGAAGATTACATCAAATAGATCTCCACAAGAGAGGGGGAGAACATTGTATTGCGGTCCAAAAAGAGAGAAGAAGCCATCTAGCTAATAACTATGGACCCGAAGGTCTGAGGTAAACTACTCACACTTCATCGGAGAGGCTATGGTGTTGATGTAGAAGCTCTCCGTGATCGATGCCCCCTCCGGCGGAGCTTCGGAACAGGCCAAGATGGGATCTCACGTGTACAGAAGGTTACGGCGGTGGAATTAGGTTTTTGGCTCCATATCTGGTAGTTCGGGGGTACGTAGGTATATATAGCAGGAAGGAGTACGTCGGTGGAGCAACATGGGGCCCATGAGGGTGGAGGGCGCGCCTGGGGGGTAGGCGCGCCCCCTACCTCGTGGCTTCCTGGTTGAAGTTTTGATGTAGGGTCCAAGTCCTTTGGATCACATTCGTTCCGGAAATCACGTTCCCGAAGGTTTCATTCCGTTTGGACTCCGTTTGATATTCTTTTTCTGCGAAACTCTGAAATAGGCAAAAAAAACAGCAATTCTGGGCTGGGCCTCCGGTTAATAGGTTAGTCCCAAAAATAATATAAAAGTGTATTATAAAGCCCAATAATGTACAAAACAGAATATAATATAGCATGGAACAATCAAAAATTATAGATACGTTGGAGACGTATCAAGCATCCCCAAGCTTAATTCATGCTCGTCCTCGAGTAGGTAAATGATAAAAACAGAATTTTTGATGTGGAATGCTACTAGGCATAATTTCAATGTAATTCTTCTTAATTGTGGTATGAATATTCAGATCCGAAAGATTCAAGATAAAAGTTCAATATTGACATAAAAATAACAATACTTCAAGCATACTAACTAAGTAATCATGTCCTCTCAAAATAACATGGCCAAAGAAAGTTCATCACTACAAAATCATATAGTTTCTCATGCTCCATTTTCTTCACACAATAATGCTCTCATCATGCACAACCCCGATAACAAGCCAAGCAATTGTTTCATACTTTAGTGCAAGGAGTAGGGATTTCCATGCAACGGATGCACTAGAGCTATAAATATATGAAAGCTCAACAAAAGAAACTAAGTGGGTGTGCATCCAACTTGCTTGCTCACGAAGACCTAGGTCACTTGAGGAGGCCCATTGTTGGAATATACAAGCCAAGTTCTATAATGAAAAGTTCCCACTAGTATATGAAAGTGACAAAACAAGAGACTCTCTATCATGAAGATTATGGTGCTACTTTGAAGCACAAGTGTGGAAAAAGGATAGTAGCATTGTCCCTTCTCTCTTTTTCTCTCATTTTTATGGGCCTTCTTTTTTTATGGCCTTTCCCTCTTTTTTTATTTTCCTCACTTCGGACTATGCTCTAGTAAATTATGATAATCACACTTCTATTTATTTACAACTCAATGATTAGAACTCAATACTAGAACAAGGTATGACTCTATATGAATGCCTCGTGATGTGCAGGATATGCAATGAACCAAGAGTGACATGTATGAAAGAATTATGAATGGTGGCTTTGCAAAAAAATACTATGTCAACTACATGATCATGCTAAGCAATATGACAATGATGAACGTGTCATGATAAACGGAACGGTGGAAAGTTGCATGGCAATATATCTCGGAATGGCTATGGAAATGCCATAATAGGTAGGTATGGTGGCTGTTTTGAGGAAGATATAAGGAGGTTTATGTGTGAAAGAGTGTATCATATCATGGGGTTTGGATGCACCGGCGAAGTTTGCACCAACTCTCAATGTGAGAAAGGGCAATGCACGGTACCGAAGAGGCTAGCAATGATGGAAGTGTGAGAGTGTGTATAATCCATGGACTCAACATTAGTCATATAGAACTCACATACTTACTGCAAAAATCTACAAGTCATCAAAAATCAAGCACTACGTGCATGCTCCTAGGGGGATAGATTGGTAGGAAAAGACCATCGCTCGTCCCCGACCGCCACTCATAAGGAGGACAATCAAAGAACACCTCATGTTTCAAATTTGTTACATAACATTTACCATACGTGCATGCTACAGGACTTGCAAACTTCAACACAAGTATTTCTCAAATTCAAAAATGCTCAACTAGCACAACTTTGATATCACTACCTCCATGTCTCAAAACAATCATCAAGCATCAAACTTCTCTTAGTATTCAACACACTCATAAGAAAGTTTTTACTAGTCTTGAATACCTAGCATATTAGGATTATTTAAGCAAATTACCATGCTATTTAAGACTCTCAAAATAATCTAAGTGAAGCATGAGAGATCAATAGTTTCTGTAAAACAAAAGTTACCACCATGCTCTAGAAGATATAAGTGAATTACTAGAGCAAAACTATATAACTCAAAAGATATAAGTGAAGCACATAGAATATTCTAATAATTTCCGAATCATGTGTGTCTATCTCAAAAGGTGTGTACAACAAGGATGATTGTGGTAAACTAAAAATCGAAGACTCAAATCATACAAGACGCTCCAAGCAAAACACATATCATGTGGTGAATAAAAATATAGCTCCAAGTAAAGTTACCGATGGAAGTAGACGAAAGAGGGGATGCCTTCCAGGGCATCCCCAAGCTTTTGTTTTAGGTGTCCTTAGATTATCTTGGGGGTGCCATGGGCATCCCCAAGCTTAGGCTCTTGCCACTCCTTGTTCCATAATCCATCAAATCTTTCACCCAAAACTTGAAAACTTCACAACACAAAACTCAGCAGAAAATCTCGTAAGTTCCGTTAGCGAAAGAAAACAAAAGACCACTTCAATGTACTGTAATGAACTCATTCTTTATTTATATTGGTCTTAAACCTACTGTATTACAACTTCTATATGGTTTATAAACTATTTTACTAGCCATAGATTCATCAAAATAAGAAAACAACACACGAAAAACAGAATCATCAAAAGCGAGAATGATGCAGTAGTAATCTATAACTAACGCAAACTGGAATTCCAAAAATTCAGCCAAAATTGGACGACCTAGAAAATTTGTTTATTGATCAGCAGCAATTTTAATCAATATTTTATCATGTTCTGGTGATTTTTAACAATTATTTTCGTGAACAGAAAGTTTCTGGAATTTTCTGCAGGATCAAATAACTATCATCCAAGAAGATCCTATAGGTTAAACTTGGCACAAACACTATGTAAAACATAAAAACACATCTAACCAGAGGCTAGATCGGAAATTTATTCCTAAATAGAAGCAAAAATTAAAAAACTAAAAATAAAATTGGGTTGCCTCCCAACAAGCGCTATCGTTTAACGCCCCTAGCTAGGCATAAAAGCAAGGATAGATCTAGGTATTGCCATCTTTGGTAGGGAATCCATAAGTGGCTCTCATAATAGATTCATATGGTAATTTTATTTTATTTCTAGGGAAGTGTTCCATGCCTTTATTTAATGGAAATGGTAATCTAATATTCCCTTCCTTCATATCAATAATTGCACCAATCGTTGTAAGGAAAGGTCTACCAAGAATAATAGGACATGAAGGATTGCAATCTATGTCAAGAACAATAAAGTCTACGGGCACATAGTTCCTATTTGCAACAATAAGAACATCATTAATTGTTCCCATAGGTTTCTTAATGGTGGAATCCGCAAGGTGCAAGTTTAAAGAGCAATCATCAAAATCACGGAAACCTAGCAAATCGCACAAAGTCTTTGGAATCATGGAAACACTAGCACCCAAATCACACAAAGAATAGCATTCATGATCTTTAATTTTAATTTTAATAGTAGGTTCCCACTCATAATAGAGTTTTCTAGGGATAGAAACTTCCAACTAAGGTTTTTTTTCATAAGATTGCATCAAAGCATCAACGATAAGTTTGGTAAAAGCTTTATTTTGACTATAAGCATGAGGAGAATTTAGCATGGATAGCAACAAGGAAATACAATATATCAATGAGCAATTATCATAATTAAATTCCTTGAAATCCAAAATAGTGGGTTCATTAATATCTAAAGTTTTGTTCTTTTTAATCCCACTTTTATCAAATTTAGCATCAAGATCTAAAAACTCCAAATTTTTGGAACGCCTTCTAGGTAAAGGTGGATCATATTCAGTCCCATCATTATCAAGATTCATATTGCAAAACAAAGATTTAATAGGGGACACACCAATAACTTTTAGATCTTCATATTTGCTTTCATAAACACTAGAAGAACACGCTTTCACAAAACAATCTTTCTTAGCACGCATCCTGGCGGTTCTTTCTTTGCACTCATCAATGGAAATTCTCATGGCTTTGAGAGACTCATTGATATCATGCTTAGGAGGAATAGATCTAAGTTTCAAAGAATCAACATCAAGAGAAATTCTATCAACGTTCCTAGCCAATTCATCAACTTTAAGTAATTTTTCTTCAAGCAAAGCATTGAAATTCTTTTGCGAATTCATAAATTCTTTAACACTAGTCTCAAATTCAGAGGGCATCTTATTAAAATTTCCATAAGAATTGTTGTAGGAACTACCATAATTATTAGACGAATTACTAGGATAAGGCCTAGGATTAAAGTTTCCTCTATACGCGTTGTTACCAAAATTATTCCTACCAACAAAATTCACATCCACAGATTCATTATTATTCTCAATCAAAGTAGATAGATGCATATCATTAGGATCAAAAGAAACACATTTTCTAGCAAATAATTTCATAAGTTCATCCATCTTTCCACTCAAAACATTAATTTTCTTCTATTGCATGCACTTTTTTATTAGTAGATCTTTCAGTGTGCCATTGAGAATAATTAACCATAATATTATCTAGAAGTTTAGTAGTTTCTCCTAAAGTGATTTCCATAAAAGTGCCTCCGGCGGCCGAATCTAAAAGATTTCTAGAAGCAAAATTCAATCCAACATAATTTTTTTGTATGATCAACCATAAATTCAAACCATGAGTAGGGCAATTAAGTATCTTTAATTTCATCCTCTCCCAAGCTTGTGCAACATGTTCATGATCAAGTTGTTTAAAATTCATATTATCGTTTCTAAGAGAGATGATCTTAGCGGGAGGAAAATACTTAGAGATAAAAGCATCTTTGCACTTATTCCCAGAATCAATACTATTTTTAGGCAAAGACGAAAACCAAACTTTAGCACGATCTCTAAGCAAAGAGGGAAATATCTTCAATCTAACAATATCATTATCCACATCTTTCTTCTTTTGCATATCACAGAAATCAACGAAGCTATTTAGATGGGTAGCGGCATCTTCACTAGGAAGGCCGGCAAATTGATCTTTCATGACAGGATTCAACAAAGCAGTATTGATTTCACAAGATTCAGTATTGGTAAGAGGAGCAATTGGAGTGCTAAGGAAAGCTTCTGGTCGTGACGCAGCGGTGGGCTCGGTGATAACCTCCGCCTTGCCGAGCCTGTGGTCTTGGTCTTGTACCACTAGAATGGGAATCTCTGCGGATTCCTCTGGAACCCACGCCTGTCCTTGCCTCCTCAGCACCAAAGAGGAAACTGCCTCCTCTGTCCCCGCTGGCGCCCACCTGCCCTTGGTCGTCATGGCTCACGTCATCCTAGCCTCATGAGGTTGGGCACCTGCATACGAATCTCTGCTCCTCGGGAGGCCTCCTGGGGAGTGTCGGTGTCAAAACTGGCGGATCTTGGGTAGGGGGTCCCAAACTGTGCGTCTAAGGTCGATGGTAACATGAGACAGGGGACACAATGTTTACCCAGGTACGGGGCCTCTCTATGGAGGTAATACCCTACTTCCTGCTTGATTGATCTTGATGAATATGAGTATTACAAGAGTTGATCTACCACGAGATTGTAATGGCTAAAACCCTAGAAGTCTAACCTGTATGACTACGACTATGATCGTTGGCCTCTACGGACCTAGCCCTCCGGTTTATATAGACATCGGAGGGATCTAGGGTTACATAAAGTCGGTTACAGAGAAGGGAATCTTCATATTTGGTCGCCAAGCTTGCCTTCCACTCCAAGGAGAGTCCATTCGGACACGGGTAGAGTCTTCGGTCTTTGTATCTTCACATTCCATCAGTCCGGCCCATGGCTAACAGGCTGGACGCCCGAGGACCCCTTAGTCTAGGACTCCCTTAGTAGCTCCTGAACCAGGCTACAATGACGAGGTGTCCGGCGCGTAGATTGTCTTCGGCATTGCAAGGCAGGTTCCCCTTTCCGAATACTCCAAGATAGTCTTCGGACGCAACGAATGTTTCCAGATCTGCAACACAAGTACCGCACACACAACCGCAGAGAGTATATGTCGGGGCAGGCTGATCTGGCCCACGAACACCTATGGGACGGGCGGACCGAGCCCCTTTCAGTTCGGCGGGGGGCGGAGGTCGCACGAAGAGCAGATCGAGGCGAAGCACACGAGCAGATTACCCAGCTTCGGAGCTCTCCGGAGAGATAACACTCGTCTTCTTGCATGTCACGAGTGTATTGGGTTCTTGCTCGGGGCGCTGAGTGCTCTGATACACACAAGCTGCTAACAGACCCGGCGTGAGGTCGAGCCCCCCTCTGATGCGCATGGGCCTCCTTTTATCACGCTAAAGGGGTCTCCGAAGCGGTGGCAACGTGAACAACGGTAAAAATGGAAAAGGAGTGGTTGGTACAGCTACTTATGCGATTATCGTACCCTAACCACGGCGGCAGGGGACAAAAGCATTAAGTGCTCGTCTACGTCGCCCTAACAGTGCAGAAAGAGACCGTCAGGGGTACCACCGCTTGCCACGATGGCAATCTTGTCAGCGCTGCTTGCCACCACGCTCCGCTGGCCGCACGGCCTCTTGCCACGCGCGCCTGGAAAGGTCACAGGGCGACACGTTAGTGGATGTGCTGGAGCGCAGGTACAGAGTGGTGGTCTGCCGCGGTTGGTGTCTTATCGCGTCCGGAAGCTTGTCGCTCACCGGGCCTTCCCGGAAAGCTCCTCTTGCCGGGGCCTTGTCTCCTAGGTGCCTTGGGTGGCCTTCCCGGCAAGCTCCTCTTGTCGGGGCCTTGTCTCCTTGGTTTGAATACTTTGTTCTTGAATGACTCCAAAGGAACAACGGAGGACCTTGGCGGTCACCCGGTAAGCCTTGCCGTGGAGGGCTGCGACTGCCCGTGCACAAGTTCGGGATACTAGGGTACCCCTACTCTAGTACACCGACAGGAGCCCCCGGGCCTGGGCCACACGGTGCGAGTCTTTGTTGGGCCAGGCCCAAAATAGGAGCATGGGCGCAGCGGCTGGGTTACGCCGTAACCCACCCGGACCACCACGCCCTCCACAGGCGACCACACGCGTCGAATGCGGCATCGTGTGAGAGATCGTGGGTGGTTTCTTTATTCGGAAAGACGAAACGTCCGCCCCCTCCCTCTTTATAAGCAGGGGAAACATGGGCAGTTCGCCCATCTCGCCAGTCCCTGTCCAATCTCGAAAAAACCCCCGCTGCTTCCCCCTTCTTCCCAAGGCTGAAGAGAGAGCAGCGCTCACTTCATCGCCACCAAAGCATCACCAGCGCCGTCGATCTCCCTCACCACCTCCGCCATGGCTCCGAAAGCCGACAAGGGAAGGCCGTGAAAGTCGGCGGCGCGGCTTCTTGCGGTCTGCGGAAGGCGAGCAATCTTCCCCAGCTCGCCGCGAGGGAGCTGAGGAGTACTACTACCTCTTACGGTCGGACGGAGATCTTGGCGCATCCAGCGCATCGGCAGGTACTCCCAATTTCTGCTTCAGAACTGGCTCCGAATGGGTACCCTTTCTTCACTGTTCTTCTCTGCGGGCTCTGCCCGCCTTTCTCTAATTTTCTGCGATATCATGAACACCTATGGGTTCCGCCTCCTTGACTTCACCCCAATGCTGTTACGACCATGGCGGTTTTCGCACATCTCTGCGAAAACTTTGTCGGAATCCATCCAAGCGTAGCCCTTTTACGCCACTTCTTTATGCCCCGAGTTGAGAGAGGAGCCTCTTTCGGTGGGATCGCCTGGATCTCGAGGACCGGCAAGAAGGAAGCTTATTTGGAGGAGAGCTCCGCAACAAATGGGATGAGTGGAGAAGCGGACTGGTGTTGGATTGTCGAGGAGAACCCGCGGCCGTTAACCGCCCAGCCAAACCTCGATGGTCTTGGCGGCAGCGATTGGAAGCGGTCTGGCCCCGGAAGGCGCTAGGCTGAAGATTGACGTCATCCGGATCCTCGCTGAGGCTTGCCGGACTCAACTGGCGCCCGTTGGCGCAGATTTCCTCCGTCGCCGCGCCAGCCCCCTGCGGAGAGGAGGAGACCCGCTGGGAGTTCCGGAAGCAGCGGCGGATATCATGAAGGCTGCGCCCGGGCCTCAACTTCAATTTCACTTGTCACAGGCTGGGCGCGATGCTCTTGGAGCTATTCAAGCACGATCCTGAGCATCCCGGAGCGTTCAGGTTGCCGAAGAATGTCGTCCCGCTGTGCAACAATTCCTCGCTCGACCGCTTCCGTGTAATGATGCCGATGTGTGACTCGCATGGAATCGTTCCAACCTGGCAAGAGCCTGCAGATGACGTTGTGCGAGTGTTCTTTGACAGCCTGGTAGAAGTGCCGGTCCGCCCCGATGAACAGAAGAGCCTCACCCGCGACACCACCGATGATGAGATGCAACAGCGCGCCACAGCCTGGAAGAAGGCGGCGGCAGCTAGCTGCAGCGAAGTTCAGTTCACCGTGGAGGAGGCAGAGGCAGCAGAGGAAGGCAAGCCTTGTCGGCGAGGGAGTTTGCCGGCGAGGAAGAGCTTGTCGGGCTGAGGCTGAGTCGGCGAGCCGCCGAGGCGCCTCCTCCCTCCTTCAGACAGCTTGCCTGGCGGAGCCCCCAGCTCCACCAAGAAGGTGTCTCCGCAAGGCCGGAGGCGTGGCCCAGAGGCGGCGGGCAGGTCAACAACCGCCCGCGCCATGCGGCCCCAACTCCACGCGGCAAGCCTTGTTGCAGCAGGAGCACCTCACGCCCGCTGCAGCTGACAGCCCAGGCGGGGCCCTCGCAGACCACCGCTTCTGCTCCCTTAAGCGGCCAAAGAAACTTACTCCTCCGCCTCGTCGTCTGAGGCGGGCAGTGATCTCTCCGCGCTCAGCTCCGTGAGGAAGAAGAAGAGTAAGATTCTTTGCAGCATTTGTAGTTCTTGACTTGTTGCTTTGTCTTGTATCTGATTTGCTTCCTCTGAACCCATTCCTTTTCAGGGCGCTGGCCGAGAGGCGTCGAAGAGCCAAGGCCCGGTGATTGTCGCCGAGGGCGAACCCACCATGACGGCAGAGGCGCGTCGAGACCACCTTGCTTGGGACGCGGCAACTCTTCCTCAAAGCAGCCCCGGCGTAAGTATATGGTTTACTTCCTGCTGTTAGGCATGCATGGGTGCCCTTTCTTTGCTGATATCATTGCTGATTTGTGTAGGAAGCAGAGCAGCCTTACAGAGTGCCACAAGCCGCTCCTGACATGCCTTCTGCTTCGACTACACCGCCAAGGGAGGATTCCCCAGCAAGGGAGCGTTTTCCGGCAAGGGAGACTTCTCCAGCAAGGGGCAGTTCTCCGGCAAGGGACAGCTCTCCGGCAAGGGACAGCTCTCCGGCAAGGGACAACACCAGCGATCCCCTGGTGGCGGAGACCATGACTGCAGACCCTAGCACAGGTAATCCTCTTGCTTGAAAACTTTCCTTGTGTTCTTCTTCTATTGATTTTCTTTTTGAATATTTGCTTGACTTTTCTTCATTTTTCCGGTCGTCGGATCCATCGCCCGCAGAGCCAATGGAGACCCGAAGCCGCCCGGCGAAGGAGGGCCAAGCGACGGCAACACCTTGTCGGCCTTGCTGCCATCGGAGAAAGAAGGTGGCGGCCGACGAGCCCTTGGCGAAGAGGCCGCCAAAGCTGCCGCCGCAGAAGCTGGTGAGGGGTCCGGCGATCGCCTTGGCAGCCACGAGGCCGCGAGCGCCAGCGCCTACGCCGACCGCCGATCCCTCCGCCCACAAGTGCAGCGTCGGGCTCGAAGAGCCCCAGCCAGCGCCTATTTGAAGGCGGCGATGGCGTCTTCATCAAGCTCCCATGGGCGTCGAGCTCCAGGCGCGGTCGAAGGAGAAACTTTTTGATGAAGAGCTGCTCGCCTCAAGCGGATTGACGCTGGTCGACGCACCAAACAGCAGCAGTGGCGAAGTCCGAGGAGGAGCTGCTGCGGAAAGCTCTTGTCGCTCTACCGCGCCCGACAAAGCCAAGCTGGAATCCCGGAAGCGCTTATCGCGAAAGGCGGGAAGCGGACATCGAGAAGCGCCGGAGGAGCTCCGGGGCCTCAACCAGAAGCTCTCCGGTCCTTGGCGGAAGGCGGGAGTGACTTCGCCGAGGAACGCATAAAGCCTTCCTCCTCGAGAAGGTTGAAGCTGAGGATAACAATGGCTTGCCGCCGAGAAGCTATCTGCCGCGAGGAAGGCGAGTTGGCGCAGAGGAAGGTTAATCTTGACAGCCATGAGGAGGATCTAGCCACTTGCGAGCAAACATTTGGCGGGGCTCTCAAGGAAGCAAAGGATCTTTGCCCGCACTGCCGAGGCCGCCAAGAAGGAGCTGGAGGCAGAAGGTGATGCAATGGAGGCCAATCTCAAGGAGGCGGCGAGGAGCTTGCTGCACTCAAGCATGAGTCACGAGAAGGACGCCTACACTCTTGGCGAGCTGCAGGCCATCTCGCCGAGGAGCAAGGAGCTCAGCGCCGCCAAGGACTCCAATGCAGATCTTGAGTTGAAGCTGACCACCTTGACTCGGTGCTGGGCCAGGCGCCCGAGGAGGCGGAGGTGGCCTTGAAGGAGAAGATCAAGGCCGACGGCCAGGCGCTTTGGCGAAGTCTTCTTTGCCGCCCAGAATACCTTTAGGGAGAATGTGGAGCACTGGACCGAGGGTCTCGTGGATGTTGCTGCAGCCATCGACAGGGAGCTTGCGCAGCTGAGGATGGAGGATCTTGGATATTCCTCCGATGAGCACCTCCGACCCAGCGCCAAGCTCAGTTTGTTCTTCAAGGGTGTGGTGACGGCCCTCCGCCACTCAGGAAGAAATCCCAAAGCAGCTGGCGAGGAGTCGCGCCCGGATCTGTGAGGAGCTCTTCAAAGAGTCTTGATGAAGGTGGCCTTCCGCAACCCAGGCCTCAACCTCACCAACGTCCTAAAGTCCTTGCCGCCGGATGCTAATGTGGAAGCGCTCAAGACCCTTGTCGCACCCATCGTGGGCGGGGTGAGCGGGATCAAGAAGGGTTGAGGGCGATCGCGTGGATTAGGCCGCCCGCTTTCTCTTTTCTTGCGGCTGCTGGTCATGTTATGAGAACAATCTATTAGAGCTGCGACAAGCTATCTTGTAATATATCTCTATTTCCGGTAGCAATTGCTATGTTATTTCCTTTACTTGGTTCCTTCCTTTGTATGTTTTTGCCCTACGCTTTTAGGGAACTTGTCGGTATGAGCACTGGCATGGCCGAGTCTTGAGACGTCGACAACCTCTTTGGCGGTGCTGCTACCGACAAGAAACCTTGTCGCAACTAGTCGCAGCTCACTTAAGTTGTTGAGCGGACTCAAAACAAAGTAAAGGCGCAACTAGCTACGAGTTGGTTCCTCCGCGCACAGGTTTTCCATACAAAGTACGATTCGTTCGAGGAAGATAACTTAAAATTTTAAAACTGATTGCTCAAGCTTTAGCAACTTAGCTTTTACGTCGTTTGCTTCCGGTAAGGCTAGACTTCCTTGAGCGGCGCTTGGTCCACACCATTATCTTCTCCTTTCCCCGGCAAACTTGTGGGCGAGGGAACCTTCCTTTCTTTGCGAAGAGAGAAAGAAGAAAATAAAGATATGGAGCCTTATGGCTCGTTATTGCTACGGGGCAGTGCTGCACAAAGTGTCGGATAACGCATGCAAAATAGAAGTAGAAAGCATGCAATTGACAAGATGTCTGAAGCACATTAGCTTTACTTATGCAGAAGTCTGCGCCGGATTTGTACAAAGGATTACATGCAGCATCGGCAAGACTTGTACAAAAGGTGGTTGCTTGAACAGGTTCCAAAGAACCGCGCCCTCTGAGTAAAACTTACGAAGATGCTCAATGTTCGTGAGTTGCTCACCAGAATGCCATCTTCGGTCTCAAAGGCGGACAACGCCGGGCCTAGTGACTCGTTTCACCCGGTAAGGGCCTTCCCACTTCAAGGCGTCAACTTGTTGGAATTCTTGGCGGACTGAGCAGCGGCGAAGAACAAAGGTCGCCTTCCTCGAGACTTCTGGCATTAACTGCGGCTATGGTAGCGGCGCCAAAGCTTCTTTGGTATCGAGCAGCTCATCTCTGACCTTTGAAGGCGATCCTCCTCAAGGAGCAGTAGCGTCATCTTGTCATAGCTGCTCTTGCTCAAGCTCATCATAAGCGAGCACTCGAGGTGATCCGTGATCTGAGTTCCATGGGGAGAACTGCCTCTGCTCCATAGAGTAGAGCGAAAGGTGTCGACCGGTGGCTCGATTTGGCGTCGTCTGATCGACCAAAGAACCACCGGCAGCTCCTCAATCCGATTCTTTCCGCAATTGTGCAGCACATCGAAAGTTCTGGTCTTGAGCCCGCAAGACTTCAGCATTTGTCCTCTCCGCTTGACCGTTACTTCTCGGATGAGCAACAGAAGCAAAGCAGACCTTGGCGCCAAGATCTTGGACGTACTGCATGAAGGTGCGGCTCGTGAATTGCGTGTCGTTGTCGGTGATGATCCTGTTAGGGATTCCAAAACGGCAAACAATCGACCTAAAGAACTTGACTGCTGACTGTGCTGTCACCTTCCTCACTGCTTCCACTTCCGGCCACTTTGTGAACTTGTCGATTGCAACGTACAAGTACTCAAAGCCCCCGACAACTCGGGGAAAGGGGCCGAGGATGTCGAGCCCCCAGACCGAAAATGGCCAGGATAAAGGGATCGTCTGGAGAGCTTGAGCTGGCTGGTGTATCTGCTTGGAATGGGCCAGCACGCTTCACACTTGGTTACTTGTGCGATTGCATCACGGAGGGCTGTCGGCGAAAGAAACCTTGCCGGAACGCTTTTTGGCAAGTGCCTGGCGCCAATGTGGTGACCACATATGCCTCCATGTATCTCTGCCAACAGCTTTTGTCCGTCTTCCCGGTGAATACACTTCAATTTCACACCGTTGAGTCTTCTTACATGCAGTGTGTTGTCGACAAACTGGTACATACTTATTTGTCGGGCTACTCTTTCCGCTTTCTTCTTGCTCTTGGAAGTTCTCCATGCGAAGAAGCGGACAATCTGCTTTGTGCCCATGCTTTGGAGCTTGCGGCTCGACAACAAGGACTAAAGGCACATCTGCTGCTGCGGGAACATCTCGCTTCCACGGCGAGAACACTGCGGCTCAGCCGGAGCTTGGCGTTCCCGGCAAGCTTGCCGGAGCAAAACTTGTCGGGGCGTCACGCTTCAACGGAACAAACCCTAGGGCTTGTCGAGCAGGCTGCTCCTCGGCACCCTTGGTGTTGATCTTGAGGACCTTCTTGTGGCGACTTGAGGAAGCTCTGCGGAAAATAGTCACCGAGATCAACTTCCTCTTCTGCTCTGTCCGGTTGATGGCGTTACAGACGGTTGAGTCAGCTTGAGCACAAAAATCCCTGGTTCCATAGGTAACTTAAGTGCAGCGCACTTCGACAGGCCATCGGCAATGTCGTTCTGAGCTCTTGGAACATGTTCCATTTGTAGGCCGTCAAAGTGCTCTTCTAGCTTTACGACTTCATCAACATAAGCTTCCATCAACGGACTCGATAACTCTTGTTTACTTGGCGGATGACAAGCTGTGAGTCACCCCTGACAATGAGCTTCTTGATCCCAAGGTCTACTGCGATCCTGAGAGCGGCAAGCAAACCTTCATACTCTGCAGTATTGTTTGTTGCTTTCTCGAGGCCATGAGGAGGCTGAAAAGCAATTTCTGCACACCAAAGTACCTTGACCTAGCCCCCTGCAGAAGGGAACTGACAAAGCAAACTGGGCGCTGCACCATTCTTTTCTGCATCTTCTCATGCGTCAGCGTAGATCC
The DNA here is from genome assembly GCA_021605145.1 of Aegilops bicornis. NCBI lineage: Eukaryota > Viridiplantae > Streptophyta > Magnoliopsida > Poales > Poaceae > Aegilops > Aegilops bicornis. Next base: position 293,395,820 of record CM038672.1, on the reverse strand, counting down.
ATCCTTGTCGGGACCAGAGCTTGCGGTGAAGCCCCCACCTTTCGTCATTGGGTGCATCGCCATGGTTGCTAGCTCATCATCTGCCTCCCTCTCTGCTACTAACGCAGCACTAACCACTTGATTGGTTTCCGCTATGTATAGTAGCAACTTCTCTTGTGGCCTAGGTGCGACAAGTGTTGGAGTGGAGGACAGGTATCTCTTCAAGTCCTGCAGCGCAGCCTCCGCTTCCGGAGTCCAATTCATCGGACCTGCCTTTTTCAAAATTTTGAAAAATGGCGAGGCCTTCAGCCGAACCTAGAGATAAACTCTTTGAGAGCAGCTACGCAACCGGCAAGTCTTCGTACATCCTTGGCGCTTTGGTGCTTCAATCTGCTCAATGGCCTTGATCTTGTCGGGATTGGCTTCAATTCCCGCCGAGACACGAAGAACCGAGAAGCTTGCCGGAAGGGACTCCAAACACACACTTCTCAGGGTTGAGCTTGAGGTTGATCTTGCGTAGATTTGCAAAGGTTTCGTCTAAATCTTGAATCAGAGTCGCCTTGTCCTTGCTTTTGACCACTATGTCATCCATGTAGGCTTCCACATTTACATGCATTTGTGGCTCAAAAGCGTCATGGACTACTCTTGCAAATGTTGAACCAGCATTCTTTAATCCGAAAGGCATCCAAATGCGAAGCAGTATGTGCCACATGGGGTGATGAATGCGGTCTTCTCCTCATCCTCTTCTGCCATGAAGATCTGATGATATCCTGAGTATGCATCCGTAAATGAAAGCAAATCACATCCGGCCGTGGAGTCAACAATCTGGTCGATCGCGGCAAGGAAATGGGTCTTTGGGACAAGCTTTATTGACATCGGTAAAGTCGATACAAAGCATCCATTTCCGTTTGCCTTGCGCATACAACTACAGGATTGGCCAACCACGTGGGACGGAGCACTCCTCGACAAGGCGTGCTGCTTCCAATTTCTTGATTTCTTCTGCGATGAATTCTTGGCGCTCAACTTGCTGCTTCGACTTTACGCTTGACGGGCGCGCATGAGGACAAAGCGGCAAGATGGTGCTCAATTACTTTCCTAGGAACACCGGGGATGTCGAGACGGTTGCCACGCAAACACGTCGGCGTTACGCCCAGGAAAGCAACGGAGCGCCTTCCTATTTAGGGTCGAGAGTGGCAGCGATGGTGAAGGTACCACCCGGTGCCGTCCTCCTTGGCGGACACCTTCTTGGTCTCTGGTGGAGCTGCCATCGTCTTCTTACACTTGCCGGTGGAGCTTGATGGTGCGTCCTCGTGATGGCGCAGCACTCGAAGAGGTGTGCTTGCCGGAGTGGGCATCGAGCTCTTGCGGACTTGGTCTTCTTCTTCGCCCCGGGAGCTTCAGCGGCAAGTGGCTTGCAATCTGCTGCAGCTGCTGCTTCCTGGTAGATCTTTTCGGCGCAGATAAGAGCATCCTTCTTGTCGCCAAGGACAGAGATGACACTTATCGGGCTTGGCATCTTCAGCAAGTTTTATGCATAATGAGAGGCTGCCATGAATTTGGCGAGTGCTGGACGGCCAAGTATCCCATTGTAAGGCAATGGAAAGTCAGCAACGTCAAAAGTGACCCTCTCAGTCCTGAAGTTCAACTTCGCGCCAAAGCGTCACGGCAGCGTGATCTTTCCCTTGACTTGCTCCTTCCCGGATTGATTCCTTGGAATGTGCGGTCTCTTCGAGCTTCGCCATCGAGGATCTGGAGTTTCGGAGCACCGCGGAGGAGATCGAGTTCAAAGCCGGCCCGTCGTCAACTAGCATCTTAGTGACCTTGAGGTTGCGGATAGTTGGTGAAACCAACATCGGCAAGCACCCGACCCGTAGTTACACGATCAGGGTGGTCCTCAATATCAAAGATGATAGGCGTCTTTGGACCATTTCGGAGGCTTGCGTGACTCGGCGGATGGTTACGCCGCATTGACTTCCGCATCCACTGCTTGAGCTGGCGGTGTGAAGTATCGCAGAAGCACCGCCCGTCAATGCACAGGACCTCTGTGGCTTTACGGAACTCCTGCTCATCGGTCTCGTCATCATCCATGTCTTCATCATCGCTGTCGTCTTCATCCTTGTCGCGGCGGGAGGTCGGTCTCCTTGCCGCTGCTTGGCCTTGCCTTGGCGTCCTCCTCGGCAGGACATTTCTTGCTAGCTCCTCCGGCACTTTCCTGGCCTTCTCCTTGTCGCGTCGTTCAGATGTTGCCTTCGCTGCTCGAGAAGCTGCTCGACCTTTTGCAGCTCTGGAGGTCATGGCCCTTAGTGCGGTGGATCTTGCGATCTTGTTTGTTGGAGCCGTCACCTTGTCGGCGACCGCCCTGACTGGCGGTTGGTGCCGGTGACAACCTCCTTGCGGAGCTACCAGCTTTGGCTTTCTTGGCGCCACCTCCGTTGCTGGACTGCTCAACAACTAGCACATCTTTGCCTTTCTTCTTCACATTGTTCCGCCGCGGTTTTTCTTTGCAGGCGGTCTCCTCACTATCGATCCTCCTGCTTGATTATTCTCTTGAAGTCTCCTCCTTCCTCATGCGTGCACACTTGTCGGCCAGGGCAAATAGCTCATGCAGCGTCTACGATCTTGCACATCGCCATCTCCTCCTGCATCCTCTGCGGTTTTCAGAGATTACGATGGAGCAGCTGATTACCCGGCGGCAGAGGTGGACATCTCGGATGTTGTCTTTGTCTGTGGCTGAATCTCTGAATGTACTTGCGTGAGGCTCTCCTTCCCATGCGGGCGAGTAGATGAAGGTCGCTTTCTTGGCCATGGGGCTTGTGGCCGCTGTAATGGCGCCGACAAACTGATGGCATAGATCTGCCCAAGAGGATATGGAGTTGTCCGCAAGTGCATGAGCGAGGATCTGACATTGGGCTTGAGCACCAGCGGGAAGTAGTTGGTCAGGATCTTGTCGTCTCGCCCCCCGGCAGCTTGCACCGCGATGGTGTAGATGCTAAGGAACTCCGACGGATGCGTCTTGCCGTCGTACTTCTCTGGTACGGCTGGCTTGAAATTCTTCTTGCTGGTCCACTGGACTTGCCGCAGCTCACGAGTGAACGCAGGGCAACCTACCGCGTACGGCAAGTCGCCTGGTTCCCCTGGCGGATGCAGGTCGACGAAGGGCCCAGCCGACGCTGGTCGGATTGACGCCGCACTTCTCTTGGCGCTCGTCGCGAAGTTCGGCGTCTTCTTGCCGTCGTTCGTGAAGAACTTGGCGCTGACCGCGACGAGCTTCGTGGATCCGATGATGCGGTGGAGTCGCCGTCGAGGTGGATCCGGCGAGTCGGCGATCTTGGCCTTTCGGGCGGAGAGTGCATGGTGGTTGCACCCCACCGGTTCGTCGCCACCGGCTCGTGTTTAGCAGATCCTGCGGCGGCAGCGATGCACTTTCGGCTGCCGCGCCGGCGTCGCCGTTAGCAAAGCCGATGAGACTACGAATGGTGGCCTCCATTCGCCGACCTTGTCGGCTGTTGGAGGGTAATCCGGGGAAGCGATTGGGCTCTCGCCAAAGCCTGCTTTGAGTGGTGGGTGGCGATGGCGAAGCGGCGCGAGGCGGGATATGCTCGGACTTCTAACTATGTTAGAAGGAGCGATATCCCGTCCGGTGACCGATGCCTCGCTTTCGCGCCGGCATGTTGGCGTGCATGCTGGTCTTGAGCATCCCGAGATCCACCAGCTCGATCTTGGTCCAACGGCGTATGGCGTTGTGAAGTACCATGACGCTGTCGGTCCCGCGCCTCTGAGGCAGGCGCGGTGCATGTCTGACGCCGAAATCTGCGCAGCCTTGTCCTTGGACTAGGCGGCACCGTGGGCTCCCACGTCGTCGTCCATTCTTCCGCCGGCGTCTACCCCACCACCCGTTTGCTCCGGTGGTGGTGGGTTCGACGCGGACGGAACATCTGCCGCCGAAGCCTTCTTCTTCGGTGGCATGTCGATGAAGATGATGAAGATCTAGCTCGCGCGGACGCCGGATCAGGTTCACACAATCTCGACGCCCCCTACCTGGCGCGCCAAAGATGTCGGGACCAGAGCTTGCCGGTGAAGGCCCCTGCTCATCGCTGGGTGCATCTGCCATGGTTGCTAGCTCATCATCTGCCTCCCTCTCCGCTACTAATGCAGCACTAACCACTTGATTGGTTGCCGCTATGTATAGCAGCAACTTCTCTTGTGGCCTAGGTGCGACAAGTGTTGGAGTGGAGGACAGGTATCTCTTCAAGTCCTGCAGCGCAGCCTCCGCTTCCGGAGTCCATTTAAAAGATGTCGGGGAGGCTGATCTGGCCCACGAACACCTATGGGACCGGCGGACCGAGCCCCTTTCGGTTCGGCGTGGGGCGGAGGTCGCACGAAGAGCAGATCGAGGCGAAGCACAAGAGCGGTTTACCCAACTTCGGAGCTCTCCGGAGAGATAACACTCCTACTGCTGCATGACTGAGTGTATTGAGTTCTTGCTCAGGAGCGCTGAGTGCTACAATACACACAAGCTGCTCACGAGACCGAGCGTGAGGTCGAGCCCCCCTCTACGTTGCGCATGGGCCTCCTTTTATATGCTAAAGGGGTCTCTGACAGGTGGCAACGTAGACAAGGGTAAAAATGGAAAAGGAGTGGTTGGTACAGCTACTTATGCGATTGTATCGTACCTAACCACAGCGGCGGGGACAAAAAGCATTAAATGCCCATCTCGTCGCCCTAACGGTGCAGAAGAGACCGCCCAGGCGCCACCGCTTACCCACGATGGCAATCTTGTCGGCGCTGCTTGCCACCAGCGCTCCGGTGGCCGCCGGCCTCTTGCCCGCTAGCCTGGAAAGTTCCGAGCGACACGTTAGTGGATGTCTTTGGAAGCGCAGAAGTCTGAGTGGTGATGCGCAGCGGCAAGCGCCTTGCCGCGGTTGGTGTCTTGTTGCGTCCGGAAGCTTGTCGCTCATCGGGCCTTCCGGCAAGCTCCTCTTGCGGGGCCTAGTCTCCCTAGGTGCCTTGGGTGGCCTTCCCGGCAAGCTCCTCTTGTCGGGCCTTGTCTCCTTGGCTTGAATACTTTGTTCTTGAATGGCTCCGAAGGAACCACGGAGGACCTTGGCGGTCACCCGGTAAGCCTTGCAGCGGAGGGCTGCAACTGCCCGTGCACAAGTTCGGCATACTAGGGTACCCCTACTCTAGTACACCGACAAGAGCCACAGGCTGGGCCACCTGCGGTGCCCGGCTGTTGGGCCAGGCCCAAAACAGGCACGCAGGCACGCTTGCCTGGGTTCTGCCCGTAACTCACCCCGGACCCTGCGCCCTCCACAGGCAGCCGCAGCGTCGAATGCGGCGTCGTGTGAGAGATCGTGGGTGGTTTCTTTATTCGGAAGAGCCGGAGCGTCCGCCCCTCCCTCTTTATAAGCAGGAAAGCAGGGCGGTTCGCCCATCTCGCGATTGCTGTCCAATCTCGAAAAACCCCCGCTGCTTCCCCCTTCTTCCCAAGGCTGAAGAGAGAGCAGCGCTCCGCCCCCCATCGCCACCAGCATCACCAACACCGTCGATCTCCCTCACCACCTCCGCCATGGCTCCGAAAGCCGACAAGGGGAAGGCCGTGAAGTCGGCCCGGCGCGGCGGCTTGTGGCGCCGCTGGAAGGAGCGGCAATCTCCCCCAGCTCGCCCAGCGAGGGAGCTGAGGGAGTACTACTACCTCTTACGTCGGCCGGAGGCAGCGGCGCATCCAGCGCAGAAGGTACTCCCAGCTGCTTGCCGGGCTGGATCCGAATGGGTACCCTTTCTTCGCGCTGTTCTTTTACTGCGGGCTCTGCCCGCCTTTCTCTGAATTTTTCTGCGATATCATGAATACCTACGGGTTCCGCCTCCTTGACTTCACCCCCAATGATGTTCTGACCATGGCAGTTTTCACACATCTCTGCGAAAACCTTGTCGGAGTCCATCCAAACGTAGCCCTTTTTCGCCACTTCTTTATGCCCCGAATTGAGAGAGGGGAGCCTCTTTCCGGTGGGATCGCCTGGATCTCGAGGACCGGCAAGAAGGAAGCTTATCTGGAGGGAGAGCTCCACAGCAAATGGGATGAGTGGAGAGCAGACTGGTGCTGGATTGTCGAGGAGAACCCGCAGCCGTTTACCGCCCAGCGCCAAACCTCGATAGTCTTGGCAACAGCGATTGGAGCGATCTGGCCCCGGAAGGCGCTTAGGCTGAAGATTTCCGTCATCCGGATCTCGCTGAGGCTTGCGGACTCACTTTAAGCGCCGTTGGCGCAGATTTCCTTCGCCGCCCGCGCCCCCCCTGCGGGAGGAGGAGACCCACACAGGAAGTTCGGAGCGGCGGATATCATGAGGCTGCGCCGGGCCTCAACTTCAATTTCAACATCACAGGAACTGGGCCGCGATGCTCTTGGAGCTGTTCAAGCACGATCCACGAGCATCCCGGAGCGTTCCAGGTTGCCGAAGAATGTCGTCAGGTACAGCAATTCCTCGCTCGACCGCATCCGTGCAATGATGCCGTTGTGCGACTAGCATGGAATCGTTCCAACCTGGCAAGAGCCTGCAGATGACGTCGTGCGAGTGTTCTTTGACAGCCCGGTAGAAGTGCCGGTCTGCCCCGATGAACAGAAGAGCCTCACCCGCGACACCACCGATGATGAGATGCGCGCGCCACCAAGCTGGAAGAAGCGGCGGCAGCGGCTGCCATGAGCGGTTGGATTCACCGTGGAGGAGGCAGAGGCAGCAGAGGTGGAAAACCTTGTCGAGCGAGGGGAGTTTGCCGGCGAGGAAGAGCTTGTCGGGCCTGAAGCTAAGTTGAGCGAGCCCGCCGAGGGCGCCTCCTCCCCTCCTGAGACAGCTTGCGATGGCGGAGCCCCAGCTCCACCAAGAAGGCGTCTCCATAAGGCGGAGATGTGGCAGAGGCGGGCAGGTCAACCAACCGCCCGCGCCGCGCGGCCTTGGCTCCACCCCATGACAAACCTTTGTTGCCAGCAGGAGCACCTCACGCCGCTGCGACAAGCTGGGCCAGGGCCCTCGCAGACCACCGCTTCTGCTCCCGCCAAGTGGCCAAGGGAACCTACTCCTCCGCTTCGTCGTCTTGGAGGCGAGCGAATTTGATCTCTCAGCCTTTCGGCTCAGGCGAGGAAGAAGAAGAGTAAGATTCTTTGCAGCATTTGTAGTTCTTGACTTGTTGCTTTGTCTTGTATCTGATTTGCTTCACTCTGAACCCATTCCTTTTTCGGAATGACGCCGCCTGAGAGCGTCAAAGAGAGCCAAGGCCCTGGTCATTGTCATCGAGGACGAACCCACCGCGATGACGGCAGGAGGCGCGTCAAGACCACCTTGCCGGACGCAGCAACTCTTCCTCAAAGCAGCCCCCCAAGCGCAGCCCCCAGCGTAAGTATATGGTTTACTTCCTGCTATTAGGCGTGCATGGGTGCCCTTTCTTTCTTGATATCGGCGCTGATTTGTGTAGGAGCAGAGCAGCCTTACCAGGAGTGCCCTGAAGCCACTCCTAACATGCCTTCTGCTTCGACTACACCGCCAAGGGAGGATTCTCCGGCAAGGGAGCGTTCTCCAGCAAGGGAGACTTCTCCAGCAAGGGGCAGTTCTCCGGCAAGGGACAGTTCTCCGGCAAGGGACAACACCAGCGATCCTCTGGTGGCGGAGACCATGACTGCAGACCCTAGCACAAGTAATCCTCTGGCTTGAAAACTTTCCTTGTGTTCTTCTTCTTCTGATTTTCTTTTTGAATATTTGCTTGACTTTTCTTCATTTTCCGGTTGTCAGATCGATCGCCCGCTGAGCCAATGGAGACCGAGGTCGCCCGGCGAGGAAGGACGCAGCCAGCAGCAATACTTGACGCCAGCTGCCATCGAAGAAGAAGGCGTCGGCAAACCAGCCCGGCCCGACGAAGAGGCCGCCAAAAGCTGCCGCCCGCGAAGCTGGCGAGGGGTCGGCGATCGCCAGCGATCCCGAGGCCGCAGGGGCGCCCGGCCTTCGCCGACCCGCCGATCCCTCCGTCGCTGCGGCAGCGTCGGGCTCCGAAGAGCCCCAGCCCGGTGCCTATTTGAAGGCCGGCGATTGTGTGTTCATCAAGCTCCCATGGGCGTCGAGCTCCAGGGTGCCGGCCGAAGGAGAAACTTTTGATGAAGAGCTGTTCGCCTCCGCTGGACTGACGCTGGTCGATGCACCAAACAGCAGCAGTGGCGAGCCTGAGGAGGAGGAGCTGCTGCGGAAGCTGCTGTCGCTCTACCGCGCCCGACAAGCCAAGCTGGAATCCCGGGAAGCGCTTGTCGCGGCGGAGCAGAACATCGAAGCAGCGGAGGAGCTCCGGGGCCTCAACCAGGAAGCTCTCCGGTCCTTGGCAGAGGAGCGGGAGCGACTCGCCGAGGAGCGCAAAGCCTTCCTCCTCGAGAAGGCTAAAGCTAAGGAGCAACAGCGGCTTGCCGCCGATAAGCTATCCGCGCAGGAAGGCGAGTTGGCGCAGAGGAAGGTTAATCTTGACAGCCATGAGGAGGATCTAGCCACGCGAGAGCAAACATTTGGCGGGGCTCTCATGGAAGCAAAGGATGCTGCCCTTGTTGCCGAGAGCCACCAAGAAGGAGCTGGAGGCAGAAGGTGATGCAGCTGGAGGACAATCTCAAGGAGAGCGGCGAGGAGCTTGCTGCACTCAAGCATGAGCCGAGAAGGACGCCTACACTCTTGGCGAGGCTGCAGGGCCGTCTCGCCGAGAGGAGCAAGGAGCTCGGCGCCGCCAAGGACTCCAATGCAGATCTTGAGTTGAAGCTGACCACCTTGACTCGGTATTTGGGCCAGGCGCCCAGGAGCAGGAGGTGGCCTTGAAGGAGAAGATCAAGGCCGACAAGCTATTTGGCGAGTCTTCTTGCCGCCCATAATACCTTTAGGGAGAATGTGGAGCACTGGACCGAGGGTCTCGTGGATGTTGCTGCAGCCATCGACAGGGAGCTGGCAAAGCTAGGGATGGAGGATCTTGGATATTCCTCCGATGAGCACCTCCGACCCAGCACTGTCGGTGTACTAGAGTAGGGGTACCCTAGTATCCCGAACTTGTGCACGGGCAGTTGCAGCCCTCCGCGGCAAGGCTTACCGGGTGACCGCCAAGGTCCTCCGTGGTTCCTTTGGAGCCATTCAAGAACAAAGTATTCAAGCCAAGGAGACAAGGCCCGGCAAGAGGAGCTTGCCGGAAAGGCCACCCAAGGCACCTAGGAGACAAGGCCCGGCAAGAAGAGGAGCTTGCCGGAAGGCCAGTGAGCGACAAGCTTCCGGACGCAACAAGACACCAACATGACAAAGCTTGCCGCCTGTGAAACCACCACTCTGTACTGCGCTCCAGCACATCCACTAACGTGTTGCCACAGGACCTTTCGGTAGCGCGCATGGCAGAAGGCCGTCTTGACCAGCGGTGAGCCTTGATGGCAAGCAATGACAAGATTGCCATCGTGGCAAGCGGTGGCGCCCACAGCGGTCTCTTTACGCCTTTGTTAGAGGCGGCGTGAAGCGGGCATTTAATGCTTTTGTCCCCTGCCCGGCGGGGTTAGGTGCGATACCTTTGTACAAGTAGCTGTACCAACAACTCCTTTTACATTTTTACCCTTGTCTACGTTGCCACCTGTCGGAGACCCCTTTAGCATATAAAAAGGAGGCCCATGCGCAACGTAGGAGGGGGCTCGACCTCATGCTCGGTCTCGTTAGCAGCTTGTGTGTACTGTAGCACTCAGCGCTCCTGAGCAAGAACTCAATACACTCAGACATGCAGCAGTAGGAGTGTTATCTCTCCGGAGAGCTCTGAAGCTGGGTAAACCGCTCGTGTGCTTCGCCTCGATCTGCTCTTCGTCGACCTCCGCCCCGCCCGAACGAAAAGGGCTCGGTCCGCCGGTCCCATAGGTGTTCGTGGGCCGAATCAGCCTGCCCGACATCTTTGGCGCGCCAAGTAGGGGCGTCGAGATTGTGTGAACCTGATCCGGCGTCATGAAGCTAGATCTTCATCATCTTCATCGACATGCCACGAAGAAGAAGGCTTCGGCGACAGATGTTCCGTCGCGTCGAACCCACCACCACGGACCAAAGCGGGTGGTGGGGTAGACGCCAGCCGGAAGAATGGACGTCGGCAGAGAGCCCACGGTGCCGCCAAGTCAAGGACAAGGCTGCGCGAGACCTCGGCGTCCGATACATGCACCGCGCCCGTCTCGGAGGCGGCAGGACCGACAACTTCATGGTACTCACAACGCCATACGCTCGTTGGACCAAGATCGAGCTGGTGGATCTCGGGATGCTCAAGACCAGCATGCACGCCAACATGCTGGCGCGGCGAAAACGATCGCTGGGCGGGATACTGCTCCTTCTAACATAGTTAGAAGTCCGAGCATATCCGCTCCTCGCGCCGTTCGCCATCGCCACCCACCACTCCAGCAGAAGCTTTGGCGAGAGCCCAACTACTCTGGATTACCCTCCAACAGCCGACAAGGTCGATGAATGGAGGCCACCATTCGAAGTCTCATCGGCTTTGCCAGCGGCGGCGCTCGGCGGCAGCCGAGTGCATATCGCCGCCAGCGGCGGGACTGCCAAACACGAGCGGTGGCGGCAGAAACGGTGGGGTGCAACCACCATGCACTCTCCGCCCCGAAGGCCAAGATCGCCGACTCGCCGGATCCACCTCGACAGCGACTCCACCGCATCATCGGATCCACGAGCTCGTCGCGATCCGTCGGAGTTCCTCAGCATCTACAACATCGCGGTGCAAGCTGCCGGGGGGCAAGACGACAAGATCCTGGCCAACTACTTCCCGCTGGTGCTCAAGCCGAATGTCAGATCCTGGCTCATGCACTTGCCGGACAACTCCATATCCTCTTGGGCAGATCTATGCCATCAGTTTGTCGGCGCCTTTACAGCGTGACCACAAGCCCCATGGCCAAGAAAGCGACCTTCATCTGCTGCGCCCGGAAGGAAGGAGAGCCCCTGCGCCAAGTACATTCGGAAGATTCAGCCAGCGTACAACACAACATCTCAGATGTCCACCCCTGCCCATGTAATCAGCGCCGCGTTCCATCGAGCGTCGCGAAACCGCAGGATGCGGGAGGAGATGGCGATGTGCAAGATCGAAGGCGTCGATGAGCTATATGCCTGGCCGACAAGTGTGCACGCGTCTTTGAGGAAGGAGACTCCCGAGAGAATCTTGAAGCGGGGAGGATCTGATATTGAGGATACCGCCCGGCAAAGAAAAACGGTGGGGAACAACAGGAAGAAGAAAGGCAAAGATGTGCTAGTTGTTGAGCAGTCCGGCAGCGGAGGTGGGCGCCAAGAAAGCCAAAGCTGGTAGCTCCGGCAAGGAGGTTGCCGCTGGGACCAAGCTGCCGAGGCTGTGGCGGTCGCCGGCCGACAAGCGGAGACGGCTCCAACAAAGCGATCTTGCCAAGATCCACCGCACCAAGGGCCATGACCTCCAGAGCTGCAAAAGGTCGAGCAGCTTGTCGAGCAGCGAAGGCTGAATCTGAACGACGCGACAAGGAGAAGGCCCGGGAAGGTCTTTGGGGAGCTAGCAAGAAAGCGACCGGTGAGGAGGGCGCCAGCAAGGCCAAGCAGCGGCAAGGAGACAGACCTCCCATGACGCGACAAGGATGAAGACGGCAGCGATGATGAAGACATGGATGATGACGAGACCGATGGGCAGGAGTTCGAGAAAGCCATAGAGGTCCCTGTGCATTGACGGCGGTGCTTCTCTGCATACTTCACATCGCCCGGCTCAAGCGGTGGATGCGGAAGTCAATGCGGCCGGAACCATCCGTCGAGTCACGCAAGCCTACGAAATGGTCCAAAGACGCCTATCATCTTTGATATTGAGGACCACCACGATCGCGTGTAACTGCGGTGGTGCTAGCCGATGTTGGTTTCACCAACTATCCGCAACCTCAAGGTCACTAAGATGCTAGTTGGCGGCGGGGCAGCTTGAACCTGATCTCCTCCGCGGTGCTCCGAAACTCCGGATCCACGATGGCGAGCTCGAAGAGACGGCACATTCCAAGGAATCAATCCGGGAAGGAGCAAGCGAAGGAAAGATCACGTTCTTACGGTGGCGTTTGGCGTGAAGTTGAACTTCAGGGCTGAGAGGGTCACTTTTTGGCGTTCTTGACTTTCCATTGCCTTACAATGGGATACTTGGCCGTCCAGCACTCGCCAAATTCATGGCAGCCTCTCACTATGCATACAACATTTTGAAGATGCCGGGCCGATAAGTGTCATCTCTGTCCTGGCGACAAGAAGGATGCTCTTATCTGCGCTACCGACAAGATCTATCGGGAAGCGGCGGTGCAGCAGATTGCAAGCCACTTGCGGCTGAAGCTCCGGGCGAAGAAGAAGACCAAGTCCGGCAAGAGCTCGATGCCCACTCCGGCAAGCGCACCTCTTGAGTGCTGCGCTACCGTCGAGGACGCACTCCATCGAGCTCCACCGGCAAGTGTAAGAAAGGCGATGGCAGCTCCACTAGAGACCAAGAAGGTGTCCGCCAGGAGGGCGGCACTGGTGGTACCTTCACCATCGGTGCCACTCTCGACCCTAAATAGGAAGGCGGCGCTTGTTGCTTTCCTGCAGGCGAAACGTCGGCGTGTTTAGCGTGGCAACCGCGACATCCCGGTGTTCCCGAAAGTAATTGAGCACCATCTTGCCGTTTTTCCTCATGCGCGGCCCGTCAAGCGGAAAGTCGAGAAGCGAGCGGAGGGCGCCAAGAATTCATCGCGAAGAAATCAAGAAATTGGAAGCAGCAGGCCTTGTCAGAGGAGTGCTCCATCCTACATGGTTGGCCAATCCTGTAGTTGTACGCAAGGCAAACGGGAAATGGAGGCTTTGTATCGAATTTACCGATGTCAATAAAGCTTGTCACAAAGACCCATTTCCCTTGCCGCGCATCGACCAGATTGTTGACTCCACGGCGGATGTGATTTGCTTTCATTTACGGATGCATACTCGAGGATATCATCGAGATCTTCATGGCGGAAGAGGATGAGGAGAAGACTGCATTCATCACCCCATGTGGCACCTCTTTGTTTACGTCACCTGGATGCCTTCCGGATTAAAGAATGCTGGTTCAACATTTGCAAGAGTAGTCCATGACGCTTTTTGAGCCGCAAATGCACGAAATGTGGAAGCCCTCGTGGATGACATAGTGCTCAAAAGCAAGGACAAAGGCGACTCTGATTCAAATTTAGAGCGAAACCTTTGCAAATCTGCGCAAAGATCAACCTCAAGCTCAACCACGAGAAGTGTGTGTTTGGAGTCCCTTCCGGCAAGCTTCTCGGGTTCTTAAATCTCAGCGGAATTGAAGCCAATCCCGACAAGATCAAGGCCATTGAGCAGATTGAAGCACCAAAGCGCGTCAAGGATGTCACGAAGACTTGCGGTTGCGTAGCTGCTCTCGGCGGAGTTTATCTCTAGGTCTGCTGGCGGCATACCTGCCATTTTCAAAATTTTGAAAAAGGAAGGTCCGATGAAATGGACTCAGGAGCGGAGGCTGCGCTGCGAGACTTGAAGAGATACACATCCTCCACTCCAACACTTATGCACCTAAGCCACAAGAGAAGTTGTTGCTATATATAGCGGCAACCAATCAAGTGGTTAGTGCTGCGTTAATGTAAGCGGAGAGGAGGCGGATGATGAGCTAGCAACCATAGCGGATGCATCCAGCGATGAAGCGGGGGCTTCACCGGCAAGCTCTGGTCCCGACAAAGATGGATCTGTGAGACGCATGAGAAGATGCAGAAAAGAATGGAGCAGCGCCCAGTATACTTTGTCGATTCCCTTCATCGGGGCTAGGTCAAAGGTACTCTGGTGTGCAGAAATTGCTTTTCGGCCTCCTCATGGCCTCGAAAGCTGCGCCATTACTTCCGGGCACATGAGATCCACGATGCGTCACTCGTTTTCAGCTGAAGAGGATCTGCAAAATCCAGAGGCAGCAGGCGGGATTATCGAGTGGGCCTTTGGAACTGTCAAGTTTTGGCCTCAAGTTTGAGAGCACTTCAACTATCCAAAGCGAGCATTGGCGGAGTTCATAGCAGAATGGGCGCCGACACAAGATGAAGAAATTCCAGAAGCGAGCATCCCTGGCCAAGGAAGCAAGCAAAGAGTGGCTGATGTACTTTGATGGTGCCTTCTCGCTGCAAAGGCGCCCGGTGCAGGCGTGCTACTTGTTGCACCCACCGGAGAGCACCTCAAGTCGTAGTCCGGATGCACTTTCCCAAGGAGCAAGCAACAAACAATCTTTGCAAGTATGAAGGTTTGCTTGCCGGTCTCGAGATCGCATGAGACCTTGGGATCAAGAAGCTCATTGTCGTGGGTGACTCACGACTTGTCATCCGCCAAGTGAACAAGAGTTATCGAGTCCGTTGATGGAAGATTATGTTGATGAAGTGAGAAAGCTAGAAGAGCACTTTGACGGCCTACAAATGGAACATGTTCCAAGAGCTCGGAAACGACATTGCCGATGGCACATCGAAGTCGCTGCACTTAAGTTACAATGGAACCGAGGATTTTTGTGCTCAAAGGCGACTCAACCGTCATGAACGCCATCAACGGACGAGCAAGAAGAGGAAGTTGATCTCTGGTGACTATTTTCAGCAGAGCTTCCGAAAGTCGCCGTCAAGAAGGTCCTCAAGATCAACACCAAAGGGTCTTTGAGGAAGCGATGCTGCTCCGGCAAGCCCTAGGGTTTGTTCCGTTGAAGCGGAGCGCTCCCGACAAGTTTTGCTCCGGCAAGCTTGCGGGGAACGTCAAGCTCCGGCTGAGCCGCGAGTTCTCGCCGTGGAAGCAGAATGTTCCCGCAGCAGCAGATGTGCCTTTAGTCCTTGTTGTGAGCCGCAAGCTCCAAAGCATGGGCACGGCAGATTGTCTGCTTCCTTGAGACGGAGAACTTCCGAAGAGCAAGAAGAAGCGGAAAGAGTAGCCCGGCGGTCAAGTATGTACCGGTTTGTTCGGCAAAGCACCTGCAGATGCGGAAGAAGACTCAACGGTGTGAAATTGAAGTGTATTCACCGTTAAGACGGACAAAAAAGGCATTGGCGAGAGATACATGGAGGCATATGTGGTCACCACATTGGCGCCCGGCACACCTTCTTAAACAAAGCGTTCCGGCAAGGTTTCTTTTGGCCGACAAACCTCCGGGATGCAAGCGCACATTAACCAAGTGTGAAGCGTGCGGTTCCATTCCAAGCGAATACACCCAGCCAGCTCAAGCTCTCCGGGCGATCCCTTTATCCTGGCCATTTTTCGGTATGGGGCTCGACATCCTCGGCCCCTTTCCCGAAGCTGTCGGGGCTTTGAGTACTTATGCGTTGCAATCGAAAAAGTTCACAAAGTGGCGGAAGTGGAAGCGATGAGGAAGGTGATAGCACGGTCGGCGATCAAGTTCTTTAGGTCGATTGTTTGCCGTTTGGAATCCCTAACGGGATCATCACCGAGAATGTACGCCAATTCCTGAGCCGCACCTTCATGCAAGATCGTCCAAGATCTTGGCGCCAAGGTGCGCTTTATACATTGCTCATCCGAGAAGTAACGGTCAAGCGGAGAGGCGAATGCTTTGAAGTCTTGCGAACTCAAGACTAGAACTTTCGGCAGGCTGCACAAGTGCGGAAAGAAGCTGGATTGAGGAGCTACCGGTGGTTCTTTGGTCGTCGGGCGACGCCAAATCGAGCCTTGGCGTGACACCTTTCGCTCTAGTCTATGGAGCGAGGCGCTTCTCCCCGCGGAACTTCGTGTCCCTGAATCACCTCGAAGTGCTCGCTTATGATGAGCTTGAGCAAGAGCGATTCGCGACAAGATGGCCAGCCTGCACTCCTTGAGGAGGATCGTCTTCATCTCTTTGTCTGAGCTGCTCGATACCCGACAAGCTTTGCGCCCGCTACCATAGCCACAAAGTTAATGCCAAGTCTCGAGGAAGGCGACCTTGTTCTTCGTAGCGTTCAGTCCGCCAAGAATTCCAACAAGTAGACGCCCGAAGTGGGAAGGCTCACCGGGTGAAACGAGTCACTAGGCTGCGCTGTCCTCCTTGAGACCCGAAGATGGCATTCGGTGAGCAACTCCTGGAACATTGAGCATCTTCGTAAGTTTTACCCGTAGGGCGCGGTTGCCGGAACCTGTTCCGGCAACCACCTTTTGTGCAAGTCTTGCCGATGTTGCATGTAATGCTTTGTACAAAGCCGGGCGCAGACCCCGTGCATAAGTAAAGCTCATGTGCTTCGCACATCTTGTCGATTTCATGCTTTCTACTTCTATTTTGCATGCTTATCTGACACTTTGTGCAGCACCTACCCCGGTAAGCAATAACGAGCCATAAGGCTCCATATCTTTATTTTCTCTTCTTTCTCTTTCTCAAAGAAAGGAAGGTTCCCTCGCCCACAAGTTTGCGGGGAAAGGAGAAGATAATGGTGTGGACCAAGCGCCCGCTCAAGGAAGTCTAGCCTTACCGGGAAGCAAGCGACGAGAAAAGCTAAGTTGCTAAAGCTTGAGCAATCAGTTTTAAAAATTTTAAGTTATCTTCCTCGAACGACCGTACTTTGTATGGAAAACACATGTGGCGGAGGAACCAACTTCGTAGCTAGTTGTGCCCTTACTTTGTTTTAGTCCGCTCAACAACTTAAGTGAGCTGCGACTAGTTGCGACAAGGTTTCTTGTCATTTGCAACCACGCTAGCAGTCTTGACGTCCGCACTTTTCGGCCTTCATGACCCAGTGCCCAGCGACAAGTTCCCTAAAAGCGTGGGGCAAAACATACAAAGGAAGGAACCAAGTAAAGGAAATAACATAGCAATTGCTACCGAAATAGAGTTACATTACAAGATAGCTTGTCGCAGCTCTAATAGATTGTTCTCATAACATGACCAGCAGCGGCAAAGAAAAAGAGAAAGCGGGCAGCCTAATCTGCGATCGCCCTCAGCCCTCTTGATCCGCTCACCCTGTCCATGATGGAGTGCGACAAAGGGTCTTGGCGCTTCCACATCGACATCCGGCGGCAAGGACTTGAGGGCGTTGGTGAGGTTGAGGCCTGGATTGCGGAAGGCCACCTTCATCGGCACCTTTTGAAGAGCTCCAGCAGATCTGTAGCGACTCCTCGGCCGACTGCTTTGGGATTTCTTCCGGAGTCATTTGGAGGGTCGTCTGCGCCCTTGAAGAACAAAAGCTGAGCTTGGCGGCCGGAGTCGGAGGTGCTCATCGGAGGAATATCCAAGATCCTCCATCCCCATTGCGCCGGCTCCACAGCCGATGGCTGCACAACATCCACGAGACCCTCGATCCGATGCTCCACATTCTCCCTAAAGGTATTACAGGCGGCAGCACTGCCCATGACGGCGCCTCGTCGGCCTTGATCTTCTCCTTCAAGGCCACCTCCTGCTCCCTGGCGCCGTCCATTGCCGAGTCAAGGTGGTAAACTTCAACTCAAGATCTGCGTTGGAGTCTTTGGCGGCGCCAGGCTCCTTGCTCCTCTCGGCGAGGCAGCCCTGCAGCTTCGTTAAGAGTGTAGGTGTCCTTCTCGCGCTCATGCTTGAGTGCAACAAGCTCCTCGCCGCTCTCCTTGAGATTGGCCTCGGTACATCACCTTCGTCTCCGGCTCCTTCTTGGCGGCCTCGGCATTGCGGCAGCATCCTTTGCTTCCTTGAGCCCGACCAAATGTTTGCTTTCATGGCGTGGCTAGATCCTCCTCATGGCTGTCGAGATTAACCTTCGCTGCGCCAACTTTCGCCTTCCTGCGGCGGATAGCTTCTCGGCGGCAAGCCGCTGTTGCTCCTCGACATCAGCCTTCTCGAGGAGGAAGGCTTTGCGCTCCCGGTAATCGCTCCGCTCCTGCCCAGGACGGAGCTTCCTGGTTGAGGCCGGAGCTCCTCCGCGCGCTTCTCGATGTCTGCTCCGCCGCGGGACAAGCGCTTCCGGGATTCAGCTTGGCTTGGCGTAGCGGTAGGCGGCAGTAGCTTCTGGCAACTGCTCCTCCTCAGGCTCGCCGTTGCTGCTGTTTGGTGCGTCGACCAGCGTCAGTCCAGCGGAGGCGAACAACTCTTCATCAAAAGTTTCTCCTTCGGCCGGCGCCCTTGAGCTCGACGCCCATGGGAGCTTGATGAACACGCCATCGCCGGCCTTCAAATAGGCGTCGGGCTGGGGCTCTTGAAACCGGCAGCTACTGGCAATGACAGCGGAGGATCGGCGGTCGGCGTGGCGCTGGCGCTCCTGCGGCCTTAAGACCATCGGTCGCGATCGCGGACCCCACTGGCCAGCTGCGGCGGCAGCTTTGGCGGCCTCTTCGCCGGCAGGCTCGTCGGCGCCCGGCTTCTTCTTCGATGGCGGCCAGGCGTACCGTCGGTGTGTTACCCAGCGCTTCCTCCTCGCCCGGCGACCTCGGTCTCCATTGGCTCAGGGCGTATGGATCGGCGACCGGAAAATGAAGAAAAGTCAAGCAAATATTCAAAAAGAAAATCAGAAGAAGAAGAACACAAGGAAAGTTTTCAAGCAAGAGGATTACTTGTGCTAGGGTCTGCTGCAATCATGGTCTCCGCCACCGGAGGATCGCTGGTGTTGTCCCTTCTTGGAGAATTGTCCTTGCGGGAAGAACTGCCCCTTGCCGGAGAAGTTTCCTTGCGGAGGCGCTCCCTTGCTGGAGAATCCTCCCTTGGCGGTGTAGTGAAGCAGAAGGCATGTCGGGGAGGCGGCAGGGCACTCTGGTAAAGGCTGCTCTGCTCCTACACTAATCAACGATCGAGATATCAACAAAGAAAGAGCACCCATTTGCGCCTAACTGGCAGGAAGTAAACCATATACTTACTCACGGGGCTGCTTTGAGGAAAGAAGTTGCGCGTCCGGCAAGGTGGTCTCAGACGCGCCTCCTGCTGTCGCGGTGGGTTTCTTCCTCGATGACAATCACCGGGGCCTTGGCTCTCTTGACGCTCTCTGGGCCAAGCGTCACGAAAAGGAATGGAGTTGAGTGAAGCAAATCAGATACAAGACAAAGCAACAAGTCGAAGAACTACAAATGCTGCAAAGAATCTTACTCTTCTTCTTCCTCGTCCGGAGTGGCCTGAGGAGATCAAGTCTGGCTCGCCTCGGTCTGACGAAGCGGAGGTAGGTTCCCTTGGCGCTTAAGCGGGAAGCGGAAGCGGTGGTCTGCGAGGCCCGCTCCGGTTATCGCGGCGGCGTGAGGTGCTCCAGCAGTGATGCCTTGCAGCGGTGGGCGCGTCGCCTTGATCTGGCGGTGATGACCCGTCTGCCGCCCGCTTCGTCTCCGGCCTTGCGGAAGCGCCTTCTTAGTGGAGCTGGGGCTCCGCTTTCGCGGCAAAGCTATGTCATGGGAGGAGGAGGCGCCCTCGAACAACTCGCTCAACTCCAACTTCGAGGCCGACAAGCTCTTCCTCGCGGCAAACTCTCCCGCTCGACAAGGCTTGCACGCCTCTGCTGCCTCTCTGCCTCCTCCACGATGAATCCGAACTACCGCTGCGGCAGCGGCCGCTGCCGCCTCTTCCTTCCTGGTGGCGTCGCTGCATCTCATAATCGGTGGTGTCGCGGGTGAGGCTCTTACATTCATCGAAGCGGACCGGCACTTCTACGGTATGTCGAAGAACACTTTCGCGCGATGTCATCTGCTGAGCTCTTGCCGGTACGGAGCGATTCCATGCGGTCGCTGGCGGCATCATTACGCGGATGCGGTCGGCGAGGTATTATTGCAATGGGGCGACATTCTTGGCAACACAGAGCGCTTCCGGGATGCTCGGGATGCGTGCTTGAACGGCTCAAAAGAGCATCGCGTCCAGTTCAGGGCAGTGAAATTGAAGTTGAGGCCGGGCACAGCCTCATGATATCCGCCGCGTTCGGAACTCCCAGGCGGGTCTCCTCCTCTCCTGCGAAGCGATGAAGCGGCGAGAAGAAATCTCGCCATGTGGCGCCTCTGATGAAGTCGATCCGGCAAGCCTCGGTAGGATCCGGATAGCGGCAATCTTGACCTAAGCGTCTTCCGGGGCCGACTCCAATCGTTGCAGCGCGCACCTCACCGAGGTTTGGCGCTGGGCGATGGCAGCTGCGGAGTTCTCCTCGACAATCCAGCACCGATCTGCTCTCCACTCATCGCATTTGCTGCGGAGCTCTCCTCCGGATAAGCTTCCTTCTTGCGGTCCCTCGAGATCCAGGCGATCCCACCGGAAGAAACTCCCTCTCTCAACTTCGGGGCATAAAGAAGTGGCGGAAAAGGGCTATGTTTGGATGGACTCCGACACAGTGTTCGCAGAGATGTGCGAAAACTGCCATGGTCGAGAACAACATTGGGGGTGAAGTCGAGGCGGAACCCGGTAGGTGTTCATGATATCGCGAGAAAAATTCAGAGAAAGCGGGCGAGCCAGCGATAAAAGCAGCGAAGAAATTACCCATTAGGAGCAGTTCGAAGCAGCGGCTAGGAGTACCTTCGTTGCGGATGCGCTCGCGTCTCGGTCGACCGGAAGAGGTAGTTGTACTCCTCGGCTCCCTGGCGGCTGAGGGTGAAAGATTGCCGCTCCTTCCGCGCGCCACAAGCCGCTTCTGCGCCTCGACGGCCGACTTCACGGCCTTCCCTTGTCGGCTTTTGAGCCATGGCGGAGGTGGTGAGGAGATCGGCGGCGTTGGTGATGCTTTGGGTGGCGATGAAGCGGGCTGCTCTCTCTTGACCTTGGGAAGAAGAGCGGCGGGGTTTTCGAATTGGACAACAAGCTGGCGAGATGGGCGAACTGCCCTGTTTCCCCTTATAAAGAGGGAGGCCGGGGCGTTCCGTCTTTCGAATAAAGAAACCACCCACGATCTCTCACGACGGCCGCATTCGGCGTGTGCCGTTAAATGGAGAGGCGTGGTGGAGTCCGGCGTGAAATTCTGGCGTAACCCGGGCAGCAGCGTGCCCGATGCCTGTTTTGGGCCTGGCCCAATAGCGCTTCGGCACGCGTCGTGGCCCGAGCCGAGGGGCTCTGTTGGTGTACTAGAGTAGGGGTACCCTAGTATCCCGAACTTGTGCGCGGCGATTGCAACCCTCACTGGCAAGTCTTACCGGGTGACCGCCAAGGTCCTCCGTGGTTCCTTTGGAGCCATTCAAGAACAAAGTATTCAAGCACAGGAGACAAGGCCCGGCAAGAGGGCTTGCCGGGAAAAGGTACAAGCCACCTAGGAGACAAGGCCCCGGCAAGAGGAGCTTGCCGGGAAGGCCCGATGGCGACAAGCTTCGACGCGACAAAGACACCAACAGCGGCAAAAGCGCTAGCAGCGGAACCGCCACTGTACTGCGCTCGGCCCGTCCACTAACGTGTAGCCTCAGGACCTTTCTAGGCGGCAGCGTGGCAAGAAACGTCTTGACCAGCGGGCGTGATGGTGGCAAGACAAGATTGCCATCGTGGCAAGCGGTGGCGCCCCTGACGGTCTCTTTCTGCACTATTAGGGCGACGTAGACGGGCATTTAATGCTTTTGTCCCCTGCCGTCAGGGTTAGTACGATACACTGTACAAGTAGCTGTACCAACCACTCCTTTTCTATTTTTACCCTTGTCTACGTTGCCACCTGTCGAAGACCCCTTGGCGAGCTCCTCTTGCCGGAGCTGTCTCGTCGCGTCCGGAAGCTTGTCGCTCACCGGGCCTTCCCGGCAAGCTCCTCTTGCCGGGGCCTTGTCTCCTAGGTGCCTTGGGTGGCCTTCCCGGCAAGCTCCTCTTGTCGGGGCCTTGTCTCCTTGGCTTGAATACTTTGTTCTTGAATGGCTCCAAAAGAACCAGGAGGACCTTAGCGGTCACCAGTAAGCCTTGCCCTTGGAGGCTGCGACCGTCGCAGTTCGGGATACTAGGGTACCCTACTCTAGTACACCGGCCAGAGCCCCGGGCTGGGCCACACTGCAGTGCCAGCTGTTGGGCCAGGCCCAAAACACGAACAGGCATGCGGCCTGGGTTACGCCGTAACCCTCCCCGGACCCTACGCCCTCCACAGGCAGCACGTCCGAATGCAAGGCGTCGTGTGAGAAGATCGTGGGTGGTTTCTTTATTCGGAAAGGCGGGCGTCCGCCCCTCCCTCTTTATAGCGAGAAAGCGAGGGGCAGTTCGCCCATCTCGCCAGATCCATCCAATGTCGAAAAACCCCTTTGCTTCCCCTTCTTCCCAAAAGGCTGAAGAGAGAGCAGCGCTCACTTCCGCCCCCATCGCCACCGGCATCACCAACACCGTCGATCTCCTCACCACCTCCGCCATGGCTCGAAAGCCGACAAGGGGAAGGCCGTGAAGTCGGCCGGCGCGGCAGCTTCTTGGTATGGAAGGAGCAATCTTTCCCCAGCTTGCGCGAGGGAGCTGAGAGTACTACTACCTCTTCGGTCGATGACGGAGGCGGCGCATCCGCGAAGGTACTCCCAGTGCTTGCGGGAACTGGCTCGAATGGGTACCCTTTCTTCGCTGTTCTTCTCTGCGGGCTCTGCCCGCCTTTCTCTGAATTTTCTGCGATATCGCGAACACCTCACGGGTTCCGCCTCCTTGACTTCACCCCCAATGTTGTTACGACCATGGCGGTTTTCGCATCTCTGCGAAAACTTTGTCGAGTCCATCCAAACGTAGCCCTTTCCGCCACTTCTTTATGCCCGAGTTGAGAGAGGGAGCCTCTTTCCGGTGGGATCGCTTTGGATCTCGAGGACGGCAAGAAGGAAGCTTATCTGGAGGAGAGCTCCGCGGCAAATGGGATGAGTGGAGAGAAGCGGTGGTCTTTGGATTGTCGAGGAGAACCCGTTAACCGTAACAAACCTCGATGGTCTTGACGATTGGTTGGAAGCGGTCGGCCCCGGAAGACGCTAGTGAAAGATTGCCGTCATCCGGATCCCTCACGAGGCTTGCCGGACTCACTGTAAGCGCCGTTGGCGCAGATTTCCTCCGTCGCGCGCCGCCCCCCTGCGGGGAGAGGAGACCCGCTGGGAGTTCCGAGCGCGGCGGATATCGCGAGGCTGCGCTGGGCCTCAACTTCAATTTCAACGTCCACGGGCTGGGCCGCGATGCTCTTGGAGCTGTTCAAGCACGATCTGAGCATCCGGAGGCGTTCGAGTTGCCGAAGAATGTCGTCCGCTATGCAACAATTCCTCGCTCGACCGCATCCGTGCAATGATGCCCGATGTGTGCTTCGCATGGAATCGTTCCAACCTGGCAAGAAACTGCGGATGACGTCCTGCGAGTGTTCTTTGACAACACAGTAGAAGTGCCGGTCCGCCCGATGAGCAGAAGAGCCTCACCAGCGACACAAGCGATGATGAGATCTGACGCGCTCGCCACCGAGTGAAGAAGCGGCGGCGACCTTAGCCGCTACCGCGGCGTTGGATTCACCGTGGAGGAGGTAGAGAAAGCGTGACTGACAAGCCTTGTCGGCGAGGAGTTTGCGGCGAGGAAGAGCTTGTCGGGCTGAGGGCTGGTCGGCGAAGAAGGCCATGAGCGCCTCCTCCCCTCCTCTGAACGGCTTGCGGCCGGAGCCCCAGCTCCACCAAGAAGCGTCTCCGCAGGCGGAGCGTGGCGAAGCGGCAGACGGGTCAAGCGACCGCCGTGCAGCCGCGCTCTCCACCGCGGCAAGCAACCTTGCAGCGGGAGCACCTCACGCCCGCTGCACCGGAGCGGGGCCCTCGCAGACCACCGCTTGCTCCCAAGCGGCCAAGAAACTTCTCCTCCGCCTGCGTCGTCTTTGGGCGGGCGAGAAATTGATCTCCTCAGCGCTCAGCTGGGAAGAAGAAGAGTAAGATTCTTTGCAGCATTTGTAGTTCTTGACTTGTTGCTTTGTCTTATGTCTGATTTGCTTCACTCTGAACCCATTCCTTTTAGGAATGACGGCGAGGAAGCGTCAAGAAAGCCAAGAGCCCGGTGATTGTCATCGAGGGCGAACCCACCGCGGCAATGAGGCGCGTCCGAGACCACCTTGCCGGACGCGGCAACTCTTCCTCAGCAGCCCCCAGCGTAAGTATATGGTTTACTTCCTCTTGTTAGGCATGCATGGGTGCCCTTTCTTTCTTGATATCGGCGCTGATTTGTGTAGAGCGAGCAGCCTTACCAGGAGTGCCACAAGTCGCTCTGGCATGCCTTCTGCCGACTACACCGCCAAGGGAGGATTCCCGGCAAGGAGCATTTTACGGCAAGGGAGACTTCTCCGCAAGCGGCAGTTCTCCGGCAAGGTTCTCCGGCAAGGGACAGCTCTCGGCAAGGGACAGCTCTCCGGCAAGGGGACAGCACTAGCGATCCCACAGTGGCGGAGACCATGGCTGCAGAACCCTAGCAGGTAATCCTCTTGCTTGAAAACTTTCCTTGTGTTCTTCTTCTTCTGATTTTCTTTTTGAATATTTGCTTGACTTTTCTTCATTTTCCGTTCGTCGGATCCATCTGCCCACAGAGCCAATGGAGACCGCCGCCGCGGCGAGAGGGCCTTCAACAGCGGGCGCTGCCATCGGAGAAGAAGCCTGGCCGAGCGAGCCCGCCGAAGAAGCTGCCAAAGCTGCCGCCGCGGTGGCGAGGTCCGGGATCGCACGGCAGCCACGAGGCGAGGCCGCCTTCGCCGACCGCCCGATCCCTCCGCCGCTGCTGGCGGCGTCGGGCTCAAACCCAAAGCGCCCTATTTGAAGGCAGCGATGGCTTCTTCATCAAGCTCCATGGGCGTCGAGCTCGAGGCGCCCGGCCGAAGGAGAAACTTTTGATGAAGAGCTGCTCGCCTCCGCTGGGTATGTTGGTCGGCGCGCAAGCAGCCTGACAGCGGCGAGCTGAGGAGCAGCTGCGAAGCTGCTGTCGCTCTACGCGCCCGACAAAAAGCTGGAATCCGGGAAGCGCTTGTCGCCGGCGGGAGCAGACATCGAAAGCGGAGGAGCTCCGGGGCCTCAACCAGGAAGCTCTCCGGTCCTTGGCGAGAGGAGTGGGAGCCACTGCGCCGAGGAATGCAAAGCCTTCCTCCTCGAGAAAGGCTGAGCTGAGAACAGCGGCTTGCCGCCGAGAAATATCTGCCGCGGAGGCGAGTTAAGCGCGGAAGGAAGGTTAATCTTGACAGCCATGAGGAGGATCTAGCCTTGAGCAAACATTTGGCGGGGCTCTCAAGGAAGCAAAGGATCTTGCCCGCAGGCTGCCGAGGCCGCCAAGAAGGAGGCTGAGGCGAAGGTGATGCAGTGGAGGCCAATCTCAAGGAGGCCGGCGAGGAGCTTGCTGCACTCAAGCATGGCCTTGAGAAGGGCGCCTACACTCTTGGCGAGCTGCGGGCCGTCTGAGAGAGGAGCAAGGCTCAGCACCGCCAAGGACTAGAACATGAATCTTGAGTTGGTGACCACCTTGACTTAGGCGTGGGCCAGTGGCCGGGGGGGAGGAGGTGGCCTTGAAGGAGAAGATCAAGGCCGACGGCTCTTTGGCGAAATCTTCTTGCCGAATACCTTTAGGAGAATGTGGAGCCTTGGACCGAGGGTCTCGTGGATGTTCTTGCAGAGCCATCGACGGGGGAGGCCTTACAGGTGGGGATGGAGGATCTTGGATATTCCTCCGATGAGCACCTCAGAGCCAGCCAAGCTCAGCTTGTTCTTCAAGGCGTGGTGGCGGCCCTCCAGCGACTCGGGAAGAAATCCCCAGCAGCTGGCCGAGGAGTCGCGCCGGATCTGCGGAGCTCTTCAAAGGTCGATGAAGGTGGCCTTCGCACCCGGGCCTCAACCTCACCAGCGTCCTCAAGTCCTTGCGCGGATCTTTGATGTGGGCGCTCAAGACCCTTGTCGCACCCATCATGGACAGGGTGGCCCGGGATCAAGAGGGTTGAGGGCGATCGCGTAGATTAGGCCGCCCGCTTTCTCTTTTTCTTGCCGCTGCTGGTCATGTTATGAGAACAATCTATTAGAGCTGCGACAAGCTATCTTGTAATATAACTCTATTTCGGGTAGCAATTGCTATATTATTTACTTTATGTAACGCCCCGGATTCGATGCGCCAGGTGTCTGCCAGTTATTCGCCGTCGTTGCCATGTCATTTGCTTGCGTGTTGCACTTTGCCATGTCATCATCTGCATTTCATATCATGTCATCATGTGCATTTCATTTTGCATACGTGTTCGTCTCATGCATCCGAGCATTTTCCCCGTTGTCCGTTTTGCAATCCGGCACTCCTATGTCTCCCGGAGCCTCCTTTTACCTCTTTTGTTGTGCGGGTATTAAACGGTCTCGGAATGGACCGAGGTTTGTCAAGCGGCCTAGGTATAGCACCGGTAGACCGCCTGTCAAGTTTCGTGCCATTTGGAGGTCGTTTGGTACTCAACAGTTAACCGGGTAAACCGCATAAAAGCCTCTTTGTTGCAGCCCAACTCCCCTTTCTAAGTGGCCGAAAACCCACCAAACTCCCCTCCATGCTCTCGGTCGTTCGATCACGCGTGGGCGAAAACCGCACCTCATTTGGACTCTCCTAGCTCCCTCTACCTATATATTTGTGCTCCTCCCGAAAAATTAGGTCAAACCCTAGTCTAGCTCCTCCCTCCCGCAGCCACGGCCAGCGTCATACCCGCACCCGCGGACATGTCCGGCCGCCGCCGCCACCTCACTCCGGCCAGATGGCATCGCGCCACGTCACCCTCACCCGCCCGCCCATGACCAGCATTGCTACCGCGCCGCCTCAGTAACGCCTCCCTCTCTCCTCCTTGCGAGCCCTTCAAGAAATGCCGCCTTGACCCGCGCAGCCGCCCGCCGCCCGCCGGCCAGCCGCCGCCCGGCAGCGCCTCCCCGCCGACTTCGCCGCCCGACCCCGCCGCCTCTCGCGGCGTCGGCCCCGCCGCCCGGCGCCGCCCGTTCGCCCGGCGGCCCTGCGCAGCGACCCGCCAACCTCCAGCGCCCTGCGCCCGGCCCGCCCGACAGCGCCCGCCCGCCGCTCCTCGGCAGCCCAGCCAGCAACCGCCAGCCGCCCGCCAGCGCCGCCCGCGGAAACCCGCTTCGCCCGCCCCGCGCCTCCGGCGCGCGCGCCCGGCCTCCTCCGGCGAGATCCGGTCGGCGGCGGATCCGGCGACCCCGAGCTCGCCCCGGCCTTCTCCCTCCTCTCCGGTGGCACCTCCGGCGAAGATCCGGCGATCCTCGAAACCCGTGCCGCGGTTGACTTTTCCCCCCTCTAATTTTCGTCTAAGTCCTCTAATGTGTGATATTTCGTGCCATTTTCATTGCATCATATCTCTGTCATCATAGCTCCATTTTGCGCGTATAGTATGTCTAAATGTTCGCCTCGAAGAGTAGATCATTTCATCTCATTGCATCATTTTCATTTGAGCTCATCTTGATGCCCGAAATGCTGTTAGAAGAGTGCTATGTGATGTTAGTTTCTGTTTCTTAACAGAACATGCCCTTTTGTCATTTTTGCCATGATTGATGTGTGCATCCTATGAACTTGAGTCCTACATGTGTTTTGTCATATGCCATTCCATCTTTCCAGGTGTGCTTGCCATGTATTTTTGTGAGTTGTGTAGTGAGTGCATCAAGCTTGTTAAGTAGGGTACTTGCTGTTGCTGTTTTTCCTGGCAGATTCTGTTATATTTTTATGCCATGTTAACTTGATGCTACCGAGAGATCCATGCATATTTTGAGTTACTTCTGTAAGGAGGTTTTGTTCTATATGTCTTGCTCTATCCATCCATGCCCTTTTGTGCAATTATGGAGTACCATAGCTTGAGTCAATCGAGCTCTACTTTTGCTATAACATGTTCCTGGCAGATTGTTTACATGTTATTCAATTTTGCCAAGGTTGTTGTTATTGATCCGTATATGCTATGATGTTGTTCTTGCCATGTATAGCTTCTATGCCATGTCTTATTTTGTTGGTTACCTTGTCATGCCATGTATAGCTCTGTGGTGAGTGGTTCAAGCTCACCAACGTGCCTACTCATTGTTGTTCCTGCCATGTTTGAATCTGTAATATAACTTGCCATGTTTATATGGGTGCCATCATATCTTCTGGTCCTTTTTGGCTTATGGTCATTAAAGGACTTTTGTTCTATGCAATTAGTAGATTCATGCCATGCCTTTGTTTGCCATGATAAGTTCCTGTAAAATATTGTTTGATAGCTCTAAACATTGCAACCTGATGTTATTTTCTGCAAAGTCTGGAACTGTTATTATTTGCAATCTTGCCATGTGTGTTTGAGCATGTTCTAGTGATTTCTGGAGATAGCTCAGTGTTCATGTTTTGTCATGCTTTACCTGTACATCATGCCCATGCCTTTTGTTTTCATATTGTGATGCTGTAGCTTGTTGTTTTGATGCTTGCAATATGCCTAGTTGCTATTTTGGACAGATTGTTGTCATGACTTGTATAGTGTGTATGTTGCACCGTTGCTCCGTTTTGAGTGTGCTCTATATGGAACTTGCGTGATTTTGCATGTAGCTTCATATTATCATGTTGCATCCATGTTTTGAGGTGTTTGCTTGATGTTTATATGGATTTTGCATCAATTCCATGCTTATCTTGTTTTGCTCATATCTTCTAGGCCGTAGCTCCGAATCTAATGAACTTTATATGTAACTTGACTAGAATTTACGTGTAGATCATCGTGGTGCATCTTAACTTGCTGTTTAACAACTTGAACATAAGGTTTATTCAGATCTGGACCAATTTCGAAATTTGCATATGAGGACTTACGGAATTGTTCTATGTTGTTCCCGGCCTCATTTAAACTTGCTTTGAGGTGTTGCTCTTGTTTGCATCATCTCTTACCATGAGTAGCTTCATCTAGATTTGCCATGCATCATGCTTGTTGTGCATCATGTCTCGTTCATGTGTGGTGTGTTTACTATGTTGTGTGCTTCTTCTTGTTAGTTCCTGTTTCGTTGCGATCGTGAGGATTCGTTCGTCTACGCTTGGTTCGTCTTCGTGGCTTCATCTTCTTCATGGACTCGTTCTTCTTCCTTGCGGGATTTCAGGCAAGATGACCGCTACCCTGGATCTCACTACTATCATTGCTATGCTAGTTGCTTCGTTCTTTCGCTATGCTGCGATACCTATCACTTGCTGCTCAAGCATCCCAAATTGCCATGAACCCCTAACCTTTTGTACCCTTCCTAGCAAACCGTTGTTTGGCTATGTTACCGCTTTGCTCAGCCCCTCTTATAGCGTTGTTAGTTGCAGGTGAAGATGAAGTTTGTTCCTTGTTGGAACATGGAGATGTTGTTCCTTGTTGGAACATGTTTACTTGTTGGGATATCACAATATATCTTACATCATTAATGCATCTATATATTTGGTAAAGGGTGGAAGGCTCGGCCTTATGCCTGGTGTTTTGTTCCACTCTTGCCGCCCTAGTTTCCGTCATATCGGTATTATGTTCCCGGATTTTTGCGTCCCTAACGCGGTCGGGTGATTTATGGGACCCCCCTTGACAGTTCGCTTTGAATAAGACTTTTCCAGCAAGGCCCAACATTGGTTTTACCATTTGCCTCACCTATGCCCTTTTTCCCTTGGGTTTCGGAGCCCAAGGGTCATCTTATTTTAGCCCCCGGGCCGTGCTCCTTCGAGTGTTGGTCCGAACCGAGCAACCTCTTGGGGCCACCAGGGCAACTCGAGGATTGGTTTTACTCGTAGCTTGACTTATCCGGTGTGCCACGAGACCGAGGTACGTCACGACTCCTATCGAGGATTTGTCGGCACATCCGGCGGCTTTGCTGGTCTTGTTTTATTGTTGTCGAAATGTCTTGTAGCAGGATTCGAGACTGATCGGGTCTTCCGGGAGAAGGAATATCCTTCGTTGATCGCGAGAGCTTATCATGGGCTAAGTTGGGACACCCTGCAGGTTTGAACTTTCGAAAGCCGTGCCCGCGGTTATGTGGCAGATGGGAATTTGTTAATGTCCGGTTGTAGAAAACCCGAAGTTGATCTTAATTAAAATACACCAACCGTGTGCGTAACCGTGAGTGTCTCTTTTCGGGATTGATCGAGAGGAGAACACGGTTTCTGGGTTATGTCGGCGTAAGTAGGAGTTCAGGATCACTTCTTGATCATTACTAGTTTGACGACCGTTCCTTTGTTTCTCTTCCCGCTCTCATTTGCGTATGTTAGCCACCATATATGTTTAGTCGCTGCTGCAACCTCACCACTTTACCCCCCCTTCCTTTCCCATTAAGCTTTGCTAGTCTTGATACCCATGGTAATGGGATTGCTGAGTCCTCGTGGCTCCTGATTACTACACCACCGATTGCGAGGTACAGGTTGTGCGATGATCATGGCGTGAGGCGATGTTTGCTTGTGTTGGAGTTCTTCTTCTTCTTCTTCTTGATCGGGGATAGGTTCGTCGACGCCTGGGCTAGCAGGTGGATGTCGTTGAGTTTACGTTTATGTTTCATCCGTAGTCGGATGTTGATCTTGTATATGATGTTGATGTATTCTTGTGGCATTTGTGCCTTTTGTATGTATCCCCATCTATTATGTAATGTTGATGTAATGTTATCCACCTTGCAAAAGCGTTTCCAATATCTGGTCTATCCTTGGTGGGACCTTCGAGTTCCTTTTGGATAGGGTCGCATATTGGGCGTGACAAGTTGGTAATCAGAGCCTCGACCGACCTTAGGAGCCCCCTTGATTGATCGTGTAGTTTGGCCGTTGTTGAGTCTAGAAGAAAACTATTTTCTGAGTCTAGTTATATCGGAGAGTAGGAATTCTTTTACTCCTCTGCCCCTTAAATGCGCTCACGGTGAGGAATCTTGGCGTAGGTGTTTTGAATTACTTCTCTTCCCGTTCAAATTTTTCTTTAGGATCCACGCAGTTGGTTTTCCGATAGTGGTTTCTCAGCTCTTTTCATCTGGTGCATATCTCGTCAAAGTGATTCGACCCTCTCCGTTTTGCAAGTTCAATCCTCGGTTGTTTTCTTTTCCCACCCGCCCACCCTTCTTCTTCTCGGAACGGAGTCCGTAATCGAGTATCCATTCTACTGCGTGCGAAGTCTTTGCTTTCTTTCATCAATTATTTCAATTGGTGTTTTCTCTTCAAGTTATTCATCGATTTCCCCTTCCAAGTTGTCTTTGGTTTTCCCGCCTCCCACCCTTTTTCTTCCCTTGATCGACTCTCTCTCGACCAGCTATTTCATCCGTGTGGAGCCTCTTGATCTTCCCTCAATTATCTCAACGGTGATTTCTCGTCTCGTTCGTCATTCTTCATCCCTTTCTTTTCCGGTGGATTCAATTCAAGTTTTTCGGTGTTGATCATATTCTTTTCCTTGAAGTGTTCTCTTTGCTTTCGTTCGCCTCTTGCCAGGTTATCATTCCGGAGTTCGAAGTCATCTCGGAGATTAAATGCACGTATTCGAATTAATTCGAGGTTGTCACCTCATTCTAGTATTTCAATTGTTCCGATTGCATCATCTATCTAAATGACAATCTTTTCCAACGGTGTTTTCTTTTAGTGGGCCCTAACCCACAGGGTTTTTCCCAAGGTCTTACCTGACTCTTCTAATTTTCCCGGAGTTACTCTCAAATCCTTTTCGAAGTTTGACGTAAGTATGAATTTCATCAGTCAGATGCCTTTTCAAGATTGATTTCAAATCATTTCATTGTTGGCTCAACCTCTTTGCTTTTCATTCTACCGGAGTATCTCAACAATTTTGGTGGTGTTTATAAATGCGTCCTTTGAAGACCGAAGAAGAGTTCCTTCTAAATCTTGTCCGTTCCCGGAGATTCATGGTGCTAGCTTCGATGTTATCCTATCTAATTGTTTGAGTCATGCAAATTCTTTTCATCCATCCGGAGTATTTCAGGAGTTTGCTTTTACTGTTCGATTATCCGGAGGCCTCCGTTTGAAGATTTCCTCGTCCCAAGTTTTTCAAATTCGTTCTCCAATTATTCCATATTACGTGCCTTCGCTTCGTCTCAATATTCTTCCGTGCTGCGTTCAAGCATTCATTAATCGATTCGCGTTCTCTTCGATCTCTTTTCTCTAAATTCCCTCAAGTATCTTCGTGCTTTTCTAATTCTTTCCGGCGATTCATTCTCTTCTCTTCGTAATTTTCATTTCTTACGGTGGTTCGTTCAAGATTCTTTTCTTTGATTATCATATTAATTCATTCGTTCTTTCCAATCCTACCGGTGGTTCATGAAGACTTTCTCAAGGTGGCGCTATGTCACTTCCCAATCCTTTCTCAAGAAGAATAAGTTGCATGCCAAATCCACTGCTTGTCATCAATTTAATTTGATGAAGGATAAGCATACAATAAATCTTATTCTTATTTCATCCAAGTGATTAATACCTTCCTTCGGAGTATGTTCTTAATGAATAAATTCCACTTCCAAGTGTTTTCATCTTTTTCTTTTCCGGAGTTCAAATGCCCTCTCGCCATTTTGTCGGAACATCCATCTAAATCATCATAGCGCTCATCTTATTCTTTCTTCCTTCATTCTATCTCACCATCCTTTTTGTTACCGGAGTTCTTCATGGTGGTTCTTCATGATTTAATTCATTTCTTCAAGAGTTCATCAATATTTTTGTTGGTGGAGTTCAAGTATCTTTTCTTCTCGCATCTCGAAGTGCAATTAATTCTCCGTATTCTTTTGAAGTGGAGTTTTGCATTTCTTCGTTCTTCTCAGCTATTTAATCTTTTCCGTTTGTGGTGGGTGATCAGCCCATAATTTTGAGATGTTTTCCATAAGTCCACATCAAGCTTATTCTTTCGTTGTTGATTTTCTCAACAAATCCATTCAATCCTTCTAAATTCTTTTCATTCAAATTCTTTCAATTCTTCCGGAGGCATTGTGTTGTTTATCTCGTCAAGATTCATCCCATCTTGTGAAGTTCATGTTCTTTTCCTTCCATTTTTAACCGGAGTGCTGCCTAAATCCTTTCAGTCTTATTCGTTTCTTTTCTCATTTTAACCTGAGTGATTTCATAGTCTATCCGATTCAGTGAGCTTTTGTTTCTCGTCTTTCTCGGCGTTCCTCTTTTTTCTCGAGTGCTCTCGATTCTTTGCTTCTTCTCTTGATTTCTTGTTTCACCTCATCTTTTTTCCCGTCCGTCTCGGTCCTAAGATCTCGGGACGAGATCTCTTGTTAGTGGAGGAGTGTTGTAGCGCCCGGATTCGTCGCGCCAGTGTGTGTCTGCCAGTTATACGCCGTCGTTGCCATGTCATTTGCTTGCGTGTTGCTCTTTGCCATGTCATCATCTGCATTTCATATCATGTCATCATGTGCATTTCATTTTGCATACGTGTTCGTCTCATGCATCCGAGCATTTTTCCCGTTTTCCGTTTTGCAATCCGGCACTCCTATGTCTCCCGGAGCCTCCTTTTACCTCTTTTGTTGTGCGGGTATTAAACGGTCTCGGAATGGACCGAGGTTTGTCAAGCTGACCTTGGTATAGCACCGGTAGACCGCTTTGTCAAGTTCGTGCCATTTGGAGGTCGTTTGGTACTCCAGCAGTTAACGGGTAACCGCATGAAAGCCTCTTTTGTTGCAGCCCAACTCCCCTTTCTAAGTGGCCCAAAACCCACCAAACTCCCCTCCATGCTCTCGGTGCGTTCGATCACGATCGCGTGGTAACCGCACCTCATTTGGACTCTCCTAGCTCCCTCTACCTATATATTTGTGCTCCTCCCGAAAAATTCGCGGTCAAACCCTAGTCTAGCTCCTCCCAGCCACCGGACGCGTCCGCACCCGCGGACATGTCCAGCCGCGCCGCCACCTCACTCCGACGAATGGCGTCACGCCACGTCACCCTCCCGCCGCCGCGACCAACCCGGCTGCCGCCGCCTCAGCAGCGCCTCCTCTCTCCTCCCAGCGGGCCCGTCAGAGCCCGGCGGCGACCACCGCCGAAGCCCCGGCCGCCGCCGCCGGCCCGCGCCGCCCGACGCGCCTCCCCGCCCGACTTCGCCCGACCCGCCGCCTCTACGCGTCGGCCCGCCTCCGCCGCGCCGCCCGTTCGCCCGTGCAGCCCCTGCCGGCGACCCTTGACCTCCGCGCCCTGCGCCCGCCCGACCGGCGCCGCCCGCGCTCCTCCGGCCCGGCCAGCGGCAACCGCCGCCCGCCACAGCGCCCGCCGAAACCCCTTCGCGCCCGTGCGCGCCTTTCACAGCCGCGCCGCCCGGCCTCCTCCGGCGAGATCCGGTCGGCGACGGATCCAGCGACCCGAAGCTTCGCCCGGCCTTCTCCCTCCTCTCCGGTGGCACCTCCGGCGAAGATCCGGCGATCCTCGAAACCCGTGCCGCGGTTGACTTTTCCCCCCCTCTAATTTTCGTCTAAGTCCTCTAATGTGTGATATTTCGTGCCATTTTCATTGCATCATATCTCTGTCATCGTAGCTCCGTTTTGCGCGTATAGTATGTCTAAATGTTCGCCTCGAAGAGTAGATCATTTCATCTCATTGCATAATTTTCATTTGTGCTCATCTTGATGCCCGAAATGCTGTTAGAAGAGTGCTATGTGATGTTAGTTTCTGTTTCTTAACAGAACATGCCCTTTTGTCATTTTTGCCATGATTGATGTGTGCATCCTATGAACTTGAGTCCTACATGTGTTTTGTCATATGCCATGCCATCTTTCCAGGTGTGCTTGCCATGTATTTTTGTGAGTTGTGTAGTGAGTGCATCAAGCTTGTTAAGTAGGGTACTTGCTGTTGCTGTTTTTCCTGGCAGATTCTGTTATATTTTTATGCCATGTTAACTTGATGCTACCGAGAGATCCATGCATATTTTGAGTTACTTCTGTAAGGAGGTTTTGTTCTATATGTCTTGCTCTATCCATCCATGCCCTTTTGTGCAATTATGGAGTACCATAGCTTGAGTCAATCGAGCTCTACTTTTGCTATAACATGTTCCTGGCAGATTGTTTACATGTTATTCAATTTTGCCAAGGTTGTTGTTATTGATCCGTATATGCTATGATGTTGTTCTTGCCATGTATAGCTTCTATGCCATGTCTTCTTTTGTTGGTTACCTTGTCATGCCATGTATAGCTCTGTGGTGAGTGGTTCAAGCTCACCAACGTGCCTACTCATTGTTGTTCCTGCCATGTTTGAATCTGTAATATAACTTGCCATGTTTATATGGGTGCCATCATATCTTCTGGTCCTTTTTGGCTTATGGTCATTAAAGGACTTTTGTTCTATGCAATTAGTAGATTCATGCCATGCCTTTTTTTGCCATGATAAGTTCCTGTAAAATATTGTTTGATAGCTCTAAACATTGCAACCTGATGTTATTTTCTGCAAAGTCTGGAACTGTTATTATTTGCAATCTTGCCATGTGTGTTTGAGCATGTTCTAGTGATTTCTGGAGATAGCTCAGTGTTCATGTTTTGTCATGCTTTACCTGTACATCATGCCCATGCCTTTTGTTTTCATATTGTGATGCTGTAGCTTGTTGTTTTGATGCTTGCAATATGCCTAGTTGCTATTTTGGACAGATTGTTGTCATGACTTGTATAGTGTGTATGTTGCACCGTTGCTCGCTTTTGAGTGTGCTCTATATGGAACTTGCGTGATTTTGCATGTAGCTTCATATTATCATGTTGCATCCATGTTTTGAGGTGTTTGCTTGATGTTTATATGGATTTTGCATCAATTCCATGCTTATCTTGTTTTGCTCATATCTTCTAGGCCGTAGCTCCGAATCTAATGAACTTTATATGTAACTTGACTAGAATTTCGTGTAGATCATCGTGGTGCATCTTAACTTGCTGTTTAACAACTTGAACATAAGGTTTATTCAGATCTGGACCAATTTCGAAATTTGCATATGAGGACTTACGGAATTGTTCTATGTTGTTCCCGGCCTCATTTAAACTTGCTTTGAGGTGTTGCTCTTGTTTGCATCATCTCTTACCATGAGTAGCTTCATCTAGATTTGCCATGCATCATGCTTGTTGTGCATCATGTCTCGTTCATGTGTGGTGTGTTTACTATGTTGTGTGCTTCTTCTTGTTAGTTCTGTTTCGTTGCGATCGTGAGGATTCGTTCGTCTACGCTTGGTTCGTCTTCGTGGCTTCATCTTCTTCATGGACTCGTTCTTCTTCCTTGCGGGATTTCAGGCAAGATGACCGCTACCCTGGATCTCACTACTATCATTGCTATGCTAGTTGCTTCGTTCTTTCGCTATGTTGCGATACCTATCACTTCAGCTCAAGCATCCCAAATTGCCATGAACCCCTAACCTTTTGTACCCTTCCTAGCAAACCGTTGTTTGGCTATGTTACCGCTTTGCTCAGCCCCTCTTATAGCGTTGTTAGTTGCAGGTGAAGATGAAGTTTGTTCCTTGTTGGAACATGGAGATGTTGTTCCTTGTTGGAACATGTTTACTTGTTGGGATATCACAATATATCTTACATCATTAATGCATCTATATATTTGGTAAAGGGTGGAAGGCTCGGCCTTATGCCTGGTGTTTTGTTCCACTCTTGCCGCCCTAGTTTCCGTCATATCGGTGTTATGTTCCCGGATTTTGCGTCCCTAACGCGGTCGGGTGATTTATGGGACCCCCTTGACGGTTCGCTTTGAATAAGACTTTTCCAAAGAAGGCCCAACATTGGTTTTACCATTTGCCTCACCTATTCCCTTTTTCCCTTGGGTTTCCGGAGCCCAAGGGTCATCTTTATTTTAGCCCCCCCCGGGCCGGTGCTCCTTCGAGTGTTGGTCCGAACCGAGCAGCCTGCGGGGCCACCACGGGGCAACTCGAGGATTGGTTTTACTCGTAGCTTGACTTATCCGGTGTGCCCTGAGACCGAGGTACGTGCGACTCCTATCAGGATTTGTCGGCACATCCGGGCGGCTTTGCTGGTCTTGTTTTATTGTTGTCGAAATGTCTTGTGGCAGGATTCGAGACTGATCGGGTCTTCCGGGAGAAGGAATATCCTTAGATTGATCGCGAGAGCTTATCATGGGCTAAGTTGGGACACCCTGCAGGGTTTGAACTTTCGAAAGCCGTGCCGCGGGTATGTGGCAGATGGGAATTTGTTAATGTCCGGTTGTAGAAAACCCGAAGTTGATCTTAATTAAAATACACCAACCGTGTGCGTAACCGTGAGTGTCTCTTTTCGGGATTGATCGAGAGGAGAACACGGTTTCTGGGTTATGTCTGACGTAAGTAGGAGTTCAGGATCACTTCTTGATCATTACTAGTTTGACGACCGTTCCTTTGTTTCTCTTCCCGCTCTCATTTGCGTATGTTAGCCACCATATATGCTTAGTCGCTGCTGCAACCTCACCACTTTACCCCCCTTCCTTTCCCATTAAGCTTTGCTAGTCTTGATACCCATGGTAATGGGATTGCTGAGTCCTCGTGGCTCACAGATTACTACACCACCAGTTGCAGGTACAGGTTGTCACGATGATCATGGCGTGAGAGCGATGTTTGCTTGTGTTGGAGTTCTTCTTCTTCTTCTTCTTCGATCGGGGATAGGTTCCGAATTCGGCAGCCTGGGCTAGCAGGGTGGATGTCGTTGAGTTTCTGTTTATGTTTCATCCGTAGTCGGATGTTGATCTTGTATATGATGTTGATGTATTCTTGTGGCATTTGTGCCTTTTGTATGTATCCCCATCTATTATGTAATGTTGATGTAATGTTATCCACCTTGCAAAAGCGTTTCCAATATGCGGGTCTATCCTTGGTGGGACCTTCGAGTTCCTTTTGGATAGGGTCGCATATTGGGCGTGACACTTTACTTGGTTCCTTCCTTTGTATGTTTTTGCCCTACACTTTTAGGGAACTTGTCATTGAGGCACACAGGCCTTGGCCGTGTCTTGAGACGTCAAAGCAGTTTGGTGGTGCTGCTACCGACAAGAAACCTTGTCGCAACTAGTCGCAGCTCACTTAAGTTGTTGAGCGGACTCGAAACAAAGTAAGGGCGCAACTAGCTACGAGTTGGTTCCTCCGCCTGAGTTTTCCATACAAAATGCAGTCGTTCAAGGAAGATAACTTAAAAATTTTAAAACTGATTGCTCAAACTTTAGCAACTTAGCTTTTCTATCGTTTGCTTCCCGGTAAGGCTAGACTTCCTTGAGCGACGCTTGGTCCACACCATTATCTTCTCCTTTCCCTCCGGCAAACTTGTGGGCGAGGGAACCTTCCTTTCTTTGAGAAAGCGAAAGAAGAGAAAATAAAGATATGGAGCCTTATGGCTCGTTATTGCTTACCGGGGGCAGGTGCTGCACAAAGTGTCAGATAACGCATGAAAAATAGAAGTAGAAAGCATGAAATTGACAAGATGTGCGAAGCACATTAGCTTTACTTATGCACGAGGTCTGCGCCCGGCTTTGTACAAAGGATTACATGCAGCATCGGCAAGACTTGTACAAAAGGTGGTTGCCGGAACAGGTTCCGGCAATCGCGCCTTCTGGTAAAACTTACGAAGATGCTCAATGTTCCGTGAATTGCTCATCGAATGCCACCTTCGGTGTCAAGGCGGACAGCCGAGGCCTAGTGACTCGTTTCACCCGGTAAGAGGCCTTCCCACTTCGGCGTCAACTTGTTGGAATTCTTGGCGGACTGAACGCACCGAAGAACAAGGTCGCCTTCCTCGAGACTTCTGGCATTAACTTTGCGGCTATGGTAGCGGCGCAAAGCTTGCTGGTATCGAGCAGCTCGTACAGCAGCCTGAAGACGATCCTCCTCAAGGAAGCGGTAGCGTCATCTTGTCGCATCGCTCTTGCTCAAGCTCATCATAAGCGAGCACTCGAGGTGATCCGTATACGAGTTCTGTGGGGAGAACTGCCTGCTGCTCCATAGACTAGAGCGAAAGGTGTGCGGCGGTGGCTCGATTTGGCGTCGTCCTGATCGACCAAAGAACCACCGGCAGCTCCTCAATCCAGTTCTTTCCGCACTTGTGCAGCCTGTCTAAAGTTCTGGTCTTGAGCCCGCGCAGCACTTCAGCATTTGTCCTCTCCGCTTGACCGTTACTTCTCGGATGAGCAACAGAAGTGAAGCAGACCTTGGCGCCAAGATCTTGGACATACTGCATGAAGGTGCGGCTCGTGAATTGCGTGCCGTTGTCGGTGATGATCCTGTTAGGGATTCCGAAACGGCAAACAATCGACCTAAAGAACTTGACTGCTTGATCTTTGTCACCATCCTCGGTGCTTCCACTTCCGGCCACTTTGTGAACTTGTCGATTGCAACGTACAAGTACTCAAAGCCCCGACAACTTCGGGGAAAGGGGCGAGGATGTCGAGCCCCGGACGAAAATGGCCAGGATAAAGGGATCGTCTGGAGAGCTTGAGCTGGCTGGTGTATCTTCTTTGAATGGAACTGGCACGCTTCACACTTGGTTACTTGTGCAGTTGCATCCTGGAGGGGTGCCGGCCAAAAGAAACCTTGCCGGAACGCTTTGCCGGCAAGTGCTCTAGCGCCAATGTGGTGACCACATATGCCTCCATGTATCTCTGCCAACAGCTTTTGTCCGTCTTCGGTGAATACACTTCAATTTCACACCGTTGAGTCTTCTTACATGCAGTGTCGTCGACAAACTGGTACATACTTGACTGCCGGGCTACTCTTTCCGCTTCTTCTTGCTCTTCGGGAAGTTCTCCTGTCTGAAGGAAACGGACAATCTGTTGTGCCCATGCTGGAGCTTGCGGCTCGACAACAAGGACTAAAGGCACATCTGCTGCTGCGGGAACATCTGCTTCCACGGCGAGAACCTGCGGCTCAGCCGGAGCTTGACGTTCCCGGCAAGCAGCCGGAGCAAAACTTGTCGGGGCGTGCGCTTCAACGGAACAAACCCTAGGGCTTGCCGAGCAGACTGCTCCTCGGACCCTTGGTGTTGATCTTCAGGACCTTCTTGGCTGGCGACTTCGGAAGCTCTGCGGAAAATAGTCACCAGAGATCAACTTCCTCTTCTTGCTCTGTCCGGTTGATGGCGTTCACAGACGGTTGAGTCAGCTTGAGCACAAAAATCCCTGGTTCCACAGTGTAACTTAAGTGCAGCGCACTTGACGAACCATCGGCAATGTCGTTCTGAGCTCTTGGAACATGTTCCATTTGTAGGCCGTCAAAGTGCTCTTTTAGCTTTCTCACTTCATCAACATAAGCTTCCATCAACGGACTCTGATAACTCTTGTTTACTTGGCGGATGACAAGCTGTGAGTCACTCCTGACAATGAGCTTCTTGATCCCAAGGTCTACTGCGATCCTGAGACCGGCAAGCAAACCTTCATACTCTGCAGTATTGTTTGTTTCTTGCTCCTTGGGAAAGTGCATCCGACTCACGACTTGAGGTGCTCTCCGGTGGGTGCAACAAGTAGCACGCCACCGGGCGCCTTTGCGGCGAAGGCACCATCAAAGTACATCAGCCACTCTTTGCTTGTCGTCGTCTTCATCCTTGTCGCGGCCGCGGGGAGGTCTGTCTCCTTGCCGCTGCTTGGCCTTGCCGCGGCGTCCTCCTCGGCCGGGACGTTTCTTGCTAGCTCCTCCAGCACCTTCCTGGGTCTTCTCCTTGTCGCGTCGTTCGTATTCAGCCTTCTGCTGCTCGACAAGCTGCTCGACCTTTTTGCAGCTCTGGAGGTCATGGCCCTTGGTGCGGTGGATCTTGCAAGATCGCTTTTGTTGGAGTCGTCACCTTGTCGGCGACCGCCACAGCCTGGCGATTGGTGCCAGCGGCAACCTCCTTGCCGGAGCTACCAGCTTTGGCTTTCTTGGCGCCACCTCCGCTGCCGGACTGCTCAACAACTAGCACATCTTTGCCTTTCTTCTTCTGTTCCGCGCCGGTTTTCTTTGCCGGGCGGTCTCCTCACTATCAGATCCTCCTGCTTGATATTCTCTCCGAAGTCTCCTCCTTCCTCGGACGTGCACACTTGTCGGCCAGGGCATATAGCTCATCGACGTCTACGATCTTGCACATCGCCATCTCCTCCCGCATCCTGCGGTTTCGCGACGCTCGATGGAACGCGCTGATTACACGGCAAGGTGGACATCTGGGATGTTGTCTTTGTCTGTGGCTGAATCTCTGAATGTACTTGCGCAGGGGCTCTCCTTCCTTCTGGGCGAGTAGATGAAGGTCGCTTTCTTGGCCATGGGGCTTGTGGCCGCCTGTAAAGGCGCCGACAAACTGATGGCATAGATCTGTCCGGCAAGTGCATGAGCCAGGATCTGACATTGGGCTTGAGCACCAGCGGGAAGTAGTTGGCCAGGATCTTGTCGTCTCGCCCCCCGACAGCTTGCACCGCGATGGTGTAGATCTTTGAGAACTCCAACGGATGCGTCTTGCCGTCGTGCTTCTACGGTACATCGGCAGAAATTCTTCTTCTTTGAGCCCTTTGGACTTACCGCAGCTCACGAGTGAGCGAGGGCAACCTACCACGTCTGGCAAAGTCGCTGGTTCCCTGGCGCATGCATGTCGACGAAGGGGCCCAGGCGCTGGTCGGATTGACGCCGCTTCTCTTGGCGCTTCGATGCGAAGTTCGGCGTCTTCTTGCTGTCGTTCAGAAGAACTTGGCGCTGATCGCGACGAGCTCGTGGATCCGATGATGCGGTGGAGTCGCTGTCGAGGTGGATCCGGCGAGTCAGCGATCTTGGCCTTCGGGGCGGAGAGTGCATGGTGGTTGCACCCCCACCGGTTTCGTCGCCACCGGCTCGTGTTTGGCAGTCCTGCCGCGGCAGCGATGCACTCGGCTACCGCGGAGCGTCGCCGTTGGCAAAGCCGATGAGACTACGAATGGTGGCCCTCCATTCATCGACCTTGTCGGCTGTTGGAGGGTAATCCGAGAGCAGTTGGGCTCTCGCCAAAGCTTCACTGGAGTGGTGGAGTGGCGGTGGTGAGCGGTGCGAGGAGGCGGGATATGCTCGGACTTCTAACTATGTTAGAAGGAGCGAGATCCCGTCGGCGACCGTGCCTCGCTTCAGCGCCAAAGATGTTGGCGTGCATGCTGGTCTTGAGCATCCGAGATCCACCAACTCGATCTTGGTCCAACGGCGTATGGCGTTAGGAGTACCATGACGCTGTCGGTCCCGCGCCTCCTGAGGCAGGCGCGGTGCATGTACTGACGCCGAGGTCTGCGCAGCCTTGTCCTTGGACTTGGCGGCACCGTGGGCTCTCCCGTCGGCGTCCATTCTTCGCGGCGTCTACCCCACCACCCGTTTGCTCCGGTGGTGGTGGGTTCGACGCGGACGGAACATCTGCCGCCGAAGCCTTCTTCTTCGGTGGCATGTCGATGAAGATGATGAAGATCTAGCTCGCGCGGACGCTGGATCAGGTTCACACAATCTCGATGCCCCCTACCTGGCGCACCAAATATGTCGGGGCAGGCTGATCTGGCCCACGAACACCTATGGGACCGGCGGACCGAGCCCCTTTCGGTTCGGGCGAAGGAGGTCGCATACGAAGAAGCGGTCGAGGCGGCACACGGCGGTTTACCCAGCTTCGGAGCTCTCCGAGAGATAACACTCCTCTGCTGCATGTCCTGAAAGTGTATTGGGTTCTTGCTCAGAGCGCTGAGTGCTCAAGACACACAAGCTGCTAACGAGACCGAGCGTGAGGTCGAGCCCCCCTCTACGTTGCGCATGGGCCTCCTTTTATATGCTAAAGGGGTCTCCGACAGGTGGCAATGTAGACAAGGGTAAAAATGGAAAAGGAATGGTTGGTATAGCTACTTGTACAGTGTAGCATACCTAACCCTGACGGCAGGGGACAAAAGCATTAAATGCCCGTCTACGTCGCCCTAACGGCGAAAAAGGACCGTCAGGCGCCACCGCTTGCCACGATGGCAATCTTGTCGGCGCCGCTTGCCACAGCTCCGTTGGCCGCCGCGGCCTCTTGCCACGCTGTAGCGCTGGAAAGGTCCTGAGCGACAAGTTTGTGGATGTGCTGGAGCGCAGGTACAGAGTGGTGGTCTGCCGTGGCAAGCGCCTTGCCGCGGTTGTTGTCTTATCGCGTCCGGGAGCTTGTCGCTCACCGGGCCTTCCCGGCAAGCTCCTCTTGCCGGGGCTGTCTCGTCGTGTCCAGAAGCTTGTCGCTCAGCGGGCCTTCCCGGCAAGCTCCTCTTGCCGGGGCCTTGTCTCCTAGGTGCCTTGGGTGGCCTTCCCGGCAAGCTCCTCTTG
The DNA here is from genome assembly GCA_021605145.1 of Aegilops bicornis. Lineage (NCBI taxonomy): Eukaryota > Viridiplantae > Streptophyta > Magnoliopsida > Poales > Poaceae > Aegilops > Aegilops bicornis. Next base: position 293,352,865 of record CM038672.1, on the reverse strand, counting down.
CCGGGGCCTTGTCTCCTTGGCTTGAATACTTTGTTCTTCAATGGCTCCAAAGGAACCACGGAGGACCTTGGCGGTCACCCGGTAAGCCTTGCCGCGGAGGGCTGCGACTGCCCGTGCACAAGTTCGGGATACTAGGGTACCCCTACTCTAGTACACGACAGTATAATATTTCACTATTCCAATCCGCTGACAAGTTTTTGCAATGTGCCATCACGTCTGACCGGTCATTACTTCAAAATGTTTTCATCTGCCGTTCCATGTTTCGAGATGCGGTTTTCACTGGCATGTCTTGTCAAAGTAGAGATTGTGTCCCCTTATTGCGGGATTCTCATCAATACAGGCGTGGGCAATCCAACTGTGCCGTTTGCACAGACCTTGGGAACAGGCGAGTTTTAAGGCGAGTGGGGAGGCGCTTGATACTCACTGCTTTTATATGGAGATAAGGATTCCCCTTCTTCACCCACGCCTTCTCTCTCTCTGACTTTCCATTCTCGAGCTCCAGCACCCAAGTCCTCATCTTTTTTGCCTCAAGAAAGCACTCAACCATGTCCGGATCTGGAGGGCAAGGCAAGTGGATGGCCTCCTCCGTCAAGGAGAAGGACATCACTGAGCTTCGGCAGGCCGGGTATTTGGCGAAAGAAATCGCCCACCGGCTTCCAGCCAAGGGGCAAGTCGTCCCCAACCCGAAGCCCAATGAGAGGGTGGTGTTCATCCCCCATTTCGTCTGTGGGTTAGGGTTTCCTCTCCACCCTTTCGTCCATGGACTTATGTTCTATTACGGGCTAGATTTCCATGATCTAGCCCCAAACTCCTTCCTCAACATCTCGGCATTCATTATCGTGTGCGAGGCCTTCCTCCGCATTCCTCCGCACTTCGGACTATGGCTCAAGATCTTCAACGTGAAGCCGAAGGTGGTGGATGGACAACACGCGGAGTGCGGAGGTGCCATATTGAGCAAGATACCCAATGTCACATGGCCCAAAGGTACCTTTGTGGAGACCGTCAAGGAGTGGCAGAAACTGTGGTTCTATATCACAGAGCCCCGCGACGCCACCTGGGCCACGGTTCCTAAGTTCAAATCCGGAGCTCCAATGCGGCTCACCTCCTGGATAGAGAATGGCAAATTGGTCTTCGTCGGACGAACTGATAGCGCTGCAAACGTGCATCCAAAGTATGGTGGATAAAAACATCAAGCTCGTCAACGTGATCCAGGTGATGCTAGTTTCTCGGATCCTTCCATGCCAGAGCTGAACATGCCCTTTATGGGAATTTGATCCAGAGAAGCACCAGACCTTGGAGAGGCTCTTCGGAACCACTCACGAAGATGTCTGGAAGTTGCTCTTTAAGGGCAATGAGACGTCGCCGGACATAGACTCGGACCGCGGGCACGATCTTGCCCATCCTGCCAGTGCGGTAAGTCTTTCTCGTCTCAAGGTGCATCCTCTACTCGCTTGTTCAAGGAAGATATCTAAAACTTCACTATTTATTTTTTCAGGTGTGGACAGAGAAAGTGGAGCGGATTTGGTGTCCGCTCCGCTGCCTGAGGAACCAGTCTTCCTACTCCTGGAAAAGATGCTGGTTCCGGCGCCCTACAAGGTGCCAGAGAAGAAGGCCAAGAAGAAGGCCAAGGGGGCCAAAAGTGGCTCTCGCCGCAAAGGAGCTTCGAACGTGTCGTCCGAAGACAAGACTCACTCCTCTGCCACCGAAGACGACGACGAGGAGGAGGAAGAAAGCAACTCTCCCCTGATGGGGAAGGAAGAAGAGGGCAGCATCCACAAATCTGGAGGTGGAGGCTCCCAAGAGGGGGAAGGGCCCCCTCGCGGATAACTCCGTGTGGGACATCGACAGCAGCCCAGAGTGACGCCCCCGAATCAAGCCCCTGGCTGCATCATAAGTTCTAAAAAACCCGTATACGTCCATGTATCTGGCCTCTCCTCTTCGTGGTATTAACATGTTAAATTATGCTATTGCAGTCCGGCCCATGACACCTCCCTGTGATCCTCATGAGGAGGTTCGCTGGATTCAAAAGCGATGGCCAGCGAGTCACCGCCGGCCGCTCACTCTCCCAAGGCCAAGGGCGATGACGAGGTGTTGTCCCAGAGGACCTTCCCAGGCCAGGGAGAGGATCAGGAGGCCGTCAGGGTGGCGCCGGAGGGCGAAACCACGGTGGCTGAACACCTAGGGGAGCTGATCCCCATGGAGACTGGCGATGGGGGCCGTGTTCAGTTCAGCCCTCGGTCGTGTATAGTTCCGGAGACCTATATAGCTCCGGAATCCAGCGAGCAGCCTCATTCGAGAGAAGGAGGTGTGCCTATTCTGCCAGTGACCTCTGTCCAACCAGAGGTACTAGATAATCTGCTGGAAGCGCTACGAGGCGCTTCCATTGTGGATGAACACTGTATCCTTATGGGTACGGTGATTGAGAAGGTTCAACCCGTCAAGAGCAGACTAACCGAAGCCTGCGGCAGCCTCCTGACAGGATTTGAGGTAAGCGACACAAAAGAAAAAGTCCCAGTATAGACAGTAGCCCCTGAGACACTGTCCGGTGTTCGGAAAGAAAAGCCGGATAGAGGATCAATTTATTCGCAGGAAACTAACTAAGGATGTCTTATATGAATAAGCAGGCATCGTTGTTGGCCGCAACTTCTCATGCTACAGAGGTCTCCTGACTAAAGCACAGTCTCGAGCGGGCCGAAGAAGGGCTCGGCCTTGTAAAAAGGCAGCTGGAGGACAAGCAAGGTATGTTGCGTCTCGCTGTATACTCAAAAAGAATGAATGATGTGTAGTGAACATAGTGCCATAATATTTGTAGGAGCGGCGACCGAGGTTGAGGTCCATAAAAAGGCCCTGGCCGAAGCCGAGGAGAAATCTGCCAAGGAACAAGTCACTCGTAAGAAGCACGAGACCATGCTTAATGGGGTCTAACAGGAGCTCTAGGATGCCGTGAAAAAATGTGAGACCTTGGAGCGCGATGTTTCGGCTCAAGAGACCGAACTCGCCAAGGCTCGGCAAAGCGCGGAAGAGGCTCGGGTTGAAGCCCAGGGCACCCTCCAGGAGATCCAGGAAGCCAAGAAAATCGCGGCGGGTAAGGCGTTTAGTATGAAAAGCAAGTATGTAAAGAAGAAGTATTTCTTACTAACCCGGATTCGGAGTTCTTCCGGGCGTTTGCGGATTTGCTGCGCATTGTTTCTGATGTTGCGGAATTCTTCTGAGCTAGAGAAGGGAGCTCAACGGAGAAGCTCTTCTGGTCGCAATACCCTGCGCCAGAACATCCGGTGCCCTTGAGCGCTTAGCTAAAACAGCTGGTCGAGCTGCATAGGGTGGCCGAACTGGCCATTGATACGACCATCCGAAGGCCATGTAGAAAGGCCTTGTATTCGGTTGTGCTGTTGGAGTCTGTGTATAATATTTGGAGTACGTACTGGACGATATCACCTGTGGGGGACGTTAATACAACGCCCGCCCCGAGCCCTGCCAACATTTTGGAGCCATCAAAATGCATCACCCAGTTGGAATATGCGCCGTACTCTTTAGGGAGTTCGGCCTCTGTCCATTCGGCGATGAAGTCAGCCAGTACCTGGGATTTGATGGCTCGACGTGGTTTGTACGTGATGTGGAATGGCAGGAGCTCAATGGCCCATTTGGCAATCCGGCCCGTTGCATCACGGTTGTTTATTATATCATTGAGGGGCACTTCGGAAGCCACCGTGATCGAGCACTCCTGAAAGTAGTGTCGCAATTTTCGAGATGCCATGAAGACTGCATATGCTATCTTTTGATAGTGAGGATACCGGGATTTGCATGGTGTGAGGACGGTGGATACGTAGTATACCGGCTTTTGGAGCGGAAATTTGTGTTCGTCCTGTTCTCGTTCGACGACGAGCATGGCGCTCACCACTTGATGTGTTGCCGATATGTATAGCAACATGGGTTCACCTGCGTTTGGTGCAGCCAGGATTGGATTGCTTGCTAGGAGGGTCTTTATTTCCCCAAGATTGAGCTTTTGTGTCTCCTTAATTCCTCTCATATCATGGATTCTCTTTTTATCAAAAGCTTCATTCACAACAAACTCAACAAGAACTCGTGAGATAGGTTAGTATAAACCAATGCAAAACCTTATCATTTTCTACTGTAACAAATAACTAACATTATTATTCGACATTGCGTACTAAATGTCTCTGCATATTTAATACTCCTATCCTTAAATAGAATCATTAAACAAGCAAACAAATGCAAACAATGCAAACATAACAGCAATCTGCCAAAACAGCACAGTCTGTAAAGAATGCAAGAGTATCAATACTTCCCTGACTCCAAAAATTATGAACTAAAATTCCCACTGTAATAAATTTATCAGAGCTCAATATTCAAAAATATTAAACATTATACCACTCTCAGACTTTTCTAGGGAATTTTTGCAACAGCGGTAAACTTTCTGTTTTCAAACAGTAACATGTATACTTGCAAAATAAGCATGGCAAAGGCTATCCTTGACTTTTTCATTGAAACTAAAGATTCAAAACACTAATCTAAAGAACATCAAGCAAATACTAACAAAATAAAAGGACGCTCCAAGCAAAACACATAACATGTGGTGAATAAAAATATAGCTCCAAGTAAAGTTACCGATGAACGAAGACGAAGGAGGGGATGCCTTCCGGGGCATCCCCAAGCTCAGGCTCTTGGTTATCCTTGAATATTACCTTGGGGTGCCTTGGTAATCCCCAATCTTAGTCTCTTGCCACTCCTTATTCCATATTCCATCGCATCTTTACACAAAACTTGAAAACTTCACAACCAGAAACTTAACAGAAAATCTCGTGAGCTCCGTTAGCGAAAGAAAATAAAACACCACTTCATAGTACTGTAATGAACTCATTATTTATTTATATTTGTGTTAAACCTACTGTATTCCAACTTCTCTATGGTTTGTAAACTATTTTACTAGCTATAGAGTCATCAAAATAAACAAACAACACAATGAAAACAGAATCTGTCAAAAACAGAACAGTCTGTAGTAATATGTAACTAACTCAAACTTCTGGAACTCCAAAAATTCTAAAATAAATTGGTGGACCTTAGGAATTTGTCTAGTAATCATCTGCAAAAAGAATCAACTAAATAGTACTCTGCAGTAAAAAGTTCTAGCTAATTTCGTGAGCGCTAAAGTTTCTGTTTTTTACAGCATGATCATAAAGACTTCACCCAAGTCTTCCCAAAGGTTCTACTTGGCACAAACACTAATTAAAACATGAAAACACATCTAACCAGAGGATAGATGGATTATTTATTACTAAACAGAACCAAAAATCAAGAAACTAAAATAAAATTAGGTTGCCTCCCAACAAGCGCTATCGTTTAATGCCCCTAGCTAGGCATGATGATTTCAATGATGCTCATATAAGAGATAAGAATTGAAACATAAAGAGAGCATCATGAAGAATATGACTAGCAAATTTAAGCCTAACCCACTTCCTATGCATAGGGATTTTGTGAGCAAACAACTTATGGGAACAATAATCAACAAGCATAGGAAGGCAAAACAAGCATAGCTTCAAGATTTTCAACACATATAGAGGAAACTTGATATTATTGCAATATGTAGAAGCATATGATCCTCTATCATAATAATTTTAAGTAGCATCATGAATGAATTCAACAATATAACCAGCACCTAAAGCATTATTTTCATGATCTACTTGCATAGAATTTTTATTACTCTCCACGTAAGCAAATTTCTTCTCATGAATAATAGTGGGAGCAAACTCAACAAAATAACTATCATATGATTGAGAATAAAAATCAAGATGAAAAGTTTCATGGTTTTCATTATTCTTTAAAGCATACCTTTCATCACAATAATCGTCATAGATAGGAGGCATGCTTTCATCATAGTAAATTTGCTCATCAAAGCTTGGGGGACAAAAAATATCATCTTCATCAAACATAGCTTCCCCAAGCTTGTGGCTTTGCATATCATTAGCATCATGGATATTCGAGGAATTCATACTAACAACATTGCAATCATGCTCATCATTCAAATATTTAGTGCCAAACATTTTAATGCATTCTTCTTCTAACACTTTGGCACAATTTTCCTTTCCATCATACTCACGAAAGATATTAAAAAGATGAAGCGTATGAGACAAACTCAATTCCATTTTTTTGGAGTTTTATTTTATAGATTAAACTAGTGATAAAACAAGAAACAAAATGATTCAATTGCAAGATCTAAAGATATAACTTCACTTACCTAGCCTCCCCGGCAACGGCGCCAGAAAAGAGCTTGATATCTACTACTCCACCTTCTTCTTGTAGACGTTGTTGTGCCTGCAAGTGCACAGGTTTGTAGGACAGTAGCAAATTTCCCTCAAGTGGATGACCTAAGGTTTATCAATCCGCGGGAGGAGTAGGATGAAGATGGTCTCTCTCAAACAACCCTGCAACCAAATAACAAAGAGTCTCTTGTGTCCCCAACACACCCAATACAATGGTGAATTGTATAGGTGCACTAGTTTGGCGAAGAGATGGTGATACAAGTGCAATATGGATGGTAGATATAGGTTTTTGTAATCTGAAATTATAAAAACAGCAAGGTAACTAAAGATAAAAGTGAGCGTAAACGGTATTGCAATGATAGGAAACAAGGCCTAGGGTTCATACTTTCACTAGTGCAAGTTCTCTCAACAATAATAACATAAATAGATCATATAACAATCCCTCAACATGCAACAAAGAGTCACTCCAAAGCCACTAATAGCGGAGAACAAATGTAGAGATTATGGTAGGGTACGAAACCACCTCAAAGTTATTCTTTCCAATCAATCCGGTGGGCTATTCCTATAAGTGTCACAAACAGCCCTAGAGTTCGTACTAGAATAACACCTTAAGATACAAATCAACCAAAACACTAATGTCACCTAGATACTCCATTGTCACCTCATGTATCCGTGGGCATGATTATACGATATGCATCACACAATCTCATATTCATTCAACCAACATAAAAGTACTTCAAAGAGTGCCCCAAAGTTTCTACCGGAGAATCAAGAACGTGTGCCAACCCCTATGCATAGGTTCATGGGCGGAACCTGCAAGTTGGTCACCAAAACATACATCAAGTGGCACATGATATCCCATTGTCACCAGAGATAATCACAACAAGACATACATCAAGTGTTCTCATAAAAGACTCAATCCGATAAGATAACTTCAAAGGGGAAATTCAATTCATCACAAGAGAGTAGAGGGGGACAAACATCATAAGATCCAACTACAATAGTAAAGCTCGGGATACATCAAGATAGTGCCACAGAGGGAACATGAGAGAGAACACGAGAAGCCCCGAGGGTGAACTACTCCCTCCTCGTCATGGATAGCGCCGGGATGATGAAGATGGCCACCGGTGATGGGATCCCCCTCCGGCAGGGTGCCGGAACAGGGTCCCGATTGGTTTTTGGTGGCTACAGAGGCTTGCGGCAGCGGAACTCCCGATCTATCTTCTGTTCTGGAAGTTTTAGGGTACGACGGTATATATGGGTGAAAGGAGTACGTCGGTGGAGCTACGGGGGCCCCACGAGGCAGGGGGGCGCGCCCGAGGGGGTGGGCGCGCCCCCCACCCTCGTGAGCACCTCCCTCATCTCCTGACGTAGGGTCCAAGTCTATCTGGTAGGTTTCCTTCCAAAAATAACTTCTCCAGTTGATTTCGTTCCGTTTTGACTCCGTCTGATATTCCTTTTCCTCGAAACACTGAAATAGGCATAAAACTGCAAATTTGGGCTGGGCCTCCGGTTAATAGGTTAGTCCCAAAAGTAATATAAAAGTGGAAAATAAAGCCCAATATTGCCTAAAACAGTAGATAATATAGCATGGAGCAATAAAAAATTATAGATACGTTGGAGACGTATCAACGACGGCCTATTGGAACTCTCAATGAAAGCACCAATGTCGGTGTCAAAACCGGCGGATCTCGGGTAGGGGGTCCCGAACTGTGCGTCTAGGATTGATGGTAACAGGAGACGGGGGACACGATGTTTACCCAGGTTCGGGCCCTCTCTATGGAGGTAATACCCTACTTCCTGCTTGATTGATCTTGATGAATATGAGTGTTACAAGAGTTGATCTACCACGAGATCATAATGGCTAAACCCTAGAAGTCTAGCCTATGTGAATATGGTAATGAGTCTCCCCTTTCCGGACTAACCCCTCCGGTTTATATAGACACCGGGGAAATCTAGGGTTTACATGGAGTCGGTTACATAAGAAGGAATCTTCATAGTTGGTCGCCAAGCTTGCCCTCCACGCTAAGTAGAGTCCAATCCGAACACGGTGCAGTCTTCGGACTTCATGTCTTCACAGCCCATCAGTCCGGCCCACGGATAACAGGCCAGACGCCCGAGGTCCCCTTAGTCCAGGACTCCCTCAGCTGGTGAATGCCTTCCCACGGCTAGACGTCGTCAAGCGGTCGGTCTACATCGAGGACGCGCGTATGGCCTTCGCCCGCATCAAGGTGTGGTGGGCGAAGATGGACGCCGTCAAGCTTGTGACCGAGGGACCGCCTGAGGGCAAGGAGCACCGCACGCCCGAGTAGTATTTTTAAGACGTCCTGGAGGGGTCTCGTACTGTGGCGACGTAATGTGTACAAAACATTATTTTCGAATGAATACATTCATGTTGTCTCTACCTTGTATGATGAAACAAAGTCGTTATGTAATATAATGTTTGTTTTAAAATTTTCACCTCCTCTGAGGCCGTGTTGTATGAAATCTGAGAGTTGGCCAGGCATCGGCTTCTAACCCCACGTAGGTAGTATGGGGGTGTTCGTGGATGTAATCTAAACACTCTTGATCCAATTGTTTGGTCCTTGAAGGCGGTGTTTAGTGCAACGAACCAGGCAATCGGACTATGCGGCTTTAGCACTCTCACTTAGCCATAGGAGTTTGATAATAAAAATATAGGCGCAGCCCCTAGTATCCGAACTAGGATGTTGTAAACGCCTGATCGGGTAAGTACCGATCCTTCGCGTAATGCAGAAAAAATCTCTAAAGATTTGAGACCTCCGAAGAGCTGACTGGCTCTCGCCGCATCATGACAGTCAGTTTACGGCTTTCTCTACTGAGGTGCTCATCCAGGTAAACCAGGGCACAATCATAGTAGTTCTCCCTTTACTACCCTAGCCGTTACAATGGAACATAAGGTAGAAAGCACAAGAGCCGGGCAACCCAACTATTGACCAAAGACATGATTCGGAGCTAATGCATATAGTGCTAAATTCGGGGTGCCGAACTATACTACAAAAGTGTTCGGACTTTGTTGCCGTATTGCAGGGCGCTATGAAGCCCCGGGCAAATTGAAACTGTCGGTGTACTAGAGTAGGGGTACCCTAGTATCCCGTACTCGTGCACGGACAGTTGCAGCACCAAGCAGCGAGGTTTGCCTCGTCACCGCCAAGATCGCTTCGTGGCTCCTTTGGAGCCATTCAAGGACAAAGTATTTGATTAAGAAGACAAGGCCCGGCAAGAGGAGCTTGCCGGAAGGCCACTCGTGCATGCAGAAGACAAGGCCCCGCAAGAGGAGCTTGCCGGAAGGCTCGAGCGCGACAAGCCTCCGGACGCGACAAGGATTCGGCCACGGCAAGGCGCTTGCCGCGCAAGCAACCTCTCTCCATCTCCGCTCCAGCTCATCCGACAGCGTGTCGCCATGGGACCATTCCATGCGGCGTGTCGAGAGGTCTGTGCAGCCAGCGGAGAGCAGCGATAAGCGGCCCGACAAGCTTGCTATCGTGGCGGCGGTGGCGCACCTGACGGTCTCTACAGACTGTTTAGCGACAATCGACGGGCATTTATTGCTTTTGTCCCTTGCCGTCGAGTTAGGTATTTTGCATCGCACAATGTTCGAGTAGGTGTACCAACTCCTGTTTTACATTTGTACCCTCGCCTATGTTGCCACTGCCGGAGACCCCTTGAGCATATAAAAGGAGGCCCATGCGCAACGTAGAAGGGGGGGGGGGTTTCGGTTCATTCTACTCACTAGAGACCAGATACGCTCACGCTAGGTTTTGTAGCTCGCATTGCTCCCTAGCAAGAACACAATACATCAAACAAGCAGCAGTAGGAGTTTTATCTCTCCGGAGAGCTCCGAAGCTGGGTAAACTGCTCGTGTGCCTCGCCTCGATCCGCTCTTCGTGCGTTCTCCGCCCCCCTCCGAACCACAAAGGGGCATGGTCCGCCGGCCCCATAGGTGTTCGTGGGTACGATCAGCCTCCCCGACATCTTTGGCGCGCTGTAAAGGGCGCCGAGGCCGTGTGAATCTGATCCGACGTTCACACGAGCAGCGTCCTCCACATCTTCCTCAACATGCCACCGAAGAAGAAGGCTTCGCGGCAGCAGAGTCCGTGTCGTACTCCACCCTCACCGCAGCTTAACGAGTGGTGGGGCAGACGCCGCGGAGGAACGGGCGCCGACGAAGGTGTTCGCGATGTTGCCAAGTCCAAGGACAAGGCCCCGCAAACCTCGGCGTCCGTGCATCCCCCGCGCCCATCTCAGGAGACGCAGGACCAACAACGTCACGGCGTTCACAACTCCATATGTTCGTTGGATCGAGACCCTCAAGACCAGCATGCGCGCCAACATGCTAGCACGAGTGAGATACGGTCGCCCGGACGGGGTGCTGCTCCTTCTAACGTAGTTAGAAGTCCGAGCATATCCCGCTCCTCGCACCGTTCGCCAATGCCGCCCACTACTCCAGCAGAAGCTCTGGCGAGAGCTCAGCTGCTCCTCGACTACCCTCCAACGGCCTACAAGGTCGACGAGTGGAGGGCCACTATCCAGAGCCTCATCGGCTTTGCCAACAGCGACGATCCGCGGCAACCAACGCCATCATTGCCGCGGCAAGACGACAAGGCACGAGCCGGTGGCGACGAGACTGTCGGAGGTGCAACCACCACGCACTCTCCGCCACGAAGGCCAAGATCGCTGACTCACCGGATCCACCTCGACAACGACTCCACCGCGTCATCGGATCCGCGAGCTCGCCGCGATCAGCGCCAAGTTCTTCATGAGCGACAACAAGAGGACGCTCGAACTCGCATCGAGCGCCGGAGAGAAGCGCGACGTCAGTCCGACAAGCGTGCTGGGCCTTCTGTTGACGTGCGCGCGCCGGAGGAGCCAGGCGACTTGCCGTACGCGGTAGGTTGCCCTGCATTCACTCGTGAGCTGCGGCAAGTCCAGTGGCCCAGCCAGAAAAACTTCAAACCAGACGTGCCGGAGAAGTATGATGGCAGGACACATCCGTCGGAGTTCCTCAGCATCTACACCATCACGGTGCAGGCTGCGGGGGGACGGGACGACAAGATGCTCGCCAACTACTTCCCGCTCGTGCTCAAGCCCAACGTCAGATCTTGGCTCATGCACTTGCCGGACAGCTCCATATCCTCTTGGGCGATTCTGTGCCATCGGTTTGTTGGCGCCTTCACAGTGGCCACAAGCCTCATGGCCAAGAGAGTGACCTTCATCTGCTCGCCCGTAAGGAAGGAGAGTCCCTGCGCAAGTTCATTCGTAGATTCAGCCGCGTGCACTACAACATCCCGGATGTCCACCCTGCCGCGGTGATCAGCGCGTTCCATCAGAACGTGCTGAACCGCAGGATGAGGGAGGAGATGGCGATGTGCAAGGTCAAGGACGTCAGTGAGCTGTACGCCCTGGCCGACAAGTGTGCACGCTACCGAGGAAGGGAGGAGACTCTTAGGAGAGAATGCGGAAGCAGGATCTCGACAAGGAGGAGGCCGCCGGCAAAGAAGGGCCGGCGGCGAGGCAACAGGAAGAAGAAAGGTAGAGAAGTGCCAGCTGTTGAGCAGTCCGGCACCGGAGGTGGCGACAAGAACGCCAAGGCTGGTGGCTCCGGCAAGGAGGTTGCCGCTGACGCCCACCACCAGTCGGTGGCGGCCGCCGACAAGCAGGACGGCTCCAGCAAGCGATCGCAAGATCCACCGCACCAAGGGCCACGACCTCCAGAGCTGCAAGAAGGTCGAGCAGCTTGTCGAACAACAGCAAAGGGCTGAGTACGAAGCGCGCGACAAAGAGAAGGCCAGGAAGGTGCCGGGGAGCAAGCAAGAAACGCCCCGGCCGGGAGGACGCCGCTGCAAGGCCAAGCAACGGCAAGGAGACAGACCTCCGCTGCCGCGACAAGGATGAAGATGATGACGACGACGAAGATATGGAAGACGCATTTACGCTGATGAGCAGGAGTTTCGTAAAGCCACATAGGTCCTTTGCGTTGACGGAGGTGCTTCCCTGCATACCTCCCACCGCCAACTCAAGCAATGGATGCGGGAGGTCAATGCAGCGGAACCATCCGTAGAGTCACGCAAGCCTCTCAAGTGGTCCGGCACGCCTATCATTTTTGATATTGAGGACCACCCTGATCGCATAACTGCGGTCGGGTGCTTGCCGATGTTGGTCTCACCAACCATCCGCAACCTCAAGGTCACCAAAATGCTAGTTGACGGCGGGGTCGGCTTGAATCTGATCTCCTCCAGCGGTGCTCCGTAGCTTCAAATCCTCGACGGCGAAGCTCGAAGAGACCGACACCTTCCAAGGAATCAATCCGGGAAGGAGCAAGCGAAGGGGAAGATTACGTTGCGGTAACATTTGGCAGCGAGCTGAACTTTAGGATCGAGAGGGTCACATTCGACGTTGCCGATTTCCCATTGCCTTACAATGGGATACTTGGTCGTCTCAAGACTCGCCAAGTTCATGGCAGCCTCTCACTACGCCTACAATTTACTCAAGATGCCAGGCCGATAAGCGCCATCTCTGTCCATGGCGACAAGAAGGATGCCCTTATCTGCGCCGACAAGATCTACCGGGATGCAAAGAACAGCGACAGATTGCCAAACACTTGCCGCTGAAGCTCTCGGGGGGAAGAAGACAAAGTCCAAGTCCGGCAAGAGCTCTGATGCCCACTCCGGCAAGCGCACCTCTTCGGAGTGCTGCGCTACCGTCGAGGACGCACCATCGAGCTCCACCGCAAGTGCAAGAAGATGGTGGCTCCGCCAAAGACCAAGAAGGTGCCCGCCAAGGAGGACGGCACTGGTGGTACCTTTACCATCGCTGCCTCTCTCGACCCTAAATAGGAAGGCGCTCGTTGCTTTCCTCAAGCGAATGTCGACGTGTTTGCGTGGCAACCGCCCCGACATCCCGTGTTCCTGTGAAAGTGATTGAGCACCGCTGGCCGTTTGTCCTCATGCACGGCCCGTCAAGCAAAAAAAAAAGTCACGAAGCAAGCGGTGGAACGCCAAGAATTCATAGCGTAAGAGATCAAGAAACCGGAAGCGGCCAGGCCTTGTCAGAGGAGTGCTCCATCCTACGTGGTTGGCCAATCCTGTAGTCGTGCGCAAAGCAAATGGAAAATGGAGACTTTGTATTGACTTCACGGATGTTAATAAAGCTTGCCCCAAAGATCCATTTCCCTTGCCGCACATTGACCAGATTGTTGACTCCACGGCTGGATGTGATTTGCTTTCGTTTCTTGATGCATACTCAGATACCATCAGATCTTCATGGCTGAAGAAGATGAGGAGAAGACCGCATTCATTACACCATGTGGCACATACTGTTTCATACGGATGCCTTTCGGTTTGAAGAATGCTGGTTCAACATTTGCAAGGGTAGTCCATGACGCTTTTGAGCCGCAAATGCACAGAAATGTAGAAGCCTACATGGATGACATAGTGGTCAAAAGCAAGGACAAAGCAACTCTGGTTCAAGATTTGGACGAGACCTTTGCAAATCTGCGCAAGATCAACCTCAAGCTCAACCCCGAGAAGTGCGTGTTTGGAGTCCCTTCCGCAAGCTTCTCGGGTTCTTCGTGGTCTCAGCGAGGGATTGAAGCTAATCCCGACAAGATCAAGGCCATTGAGCAGATTGAAGCACCAAAGCGCGTCAAGGATGTACGAAGACTTGCCGGTTGCGTGGCTGCTCTCAGCAGGTTTATTTCTAGGTCTGCTGAGTGCGCCCTGCCATTTTTCAAGATTTTGAAAAAGGCAGGTCCAATGAAATGGACTCCCGAGCGGAGGCTGCGCTGCAGGACTTGAAGAGATACCTGTCCTCCACTCCAACACTTGTCGCACCTAAGCCACAAGAGAAGTTGTCGCTATATATAGCAGCAACCAATCAAGTGGTTAGTGCTGCGTTAGTAGCGGAGAGGGAGGCGGATGACGAGCCAGCAACCACGGCAAGCACATCCAAATGACAAGGTGGGGCTTCGCCGACAAGCTCTGGTCCCAACAAGGATGAATCCGCGCAGACACATGACCAGATGCAGAAAAGGATGGTGCAGCGCCCAGTCTACTTTGTCAGTTCCCTCCTGCATGGGGCTAGGTCAAGGTACTCTGGTGTGCAGAAATTGCTTTTCGGCCTCCTCATGGCCTCGAGAAAGCTGCGCCATTACTTCCAAGCACATGAGATCACAGTTGTCACTCACTTTCCGCTGAAGAGGATACTGCAGAATCCGTAAGCAACGGGCAGGATTGTCGAGTGGGCATTGGAACCTGTCAAGCTTTGGTCTCAAGTTTGAAAGCACATCAACCATCCAAAGCGTAGCGTTGGCAGAGTTCATAGCGTAATGGACGCCAACGCCGGATGAAGAGATTCCGGAGACGAGCATTCCCGTCAAGGAAGCAAGCAAAGAATGGCTGATGTACTTTGATGGTGCCTTCTCGCCGCAAAGGCGCCCGGTGCCCGGCGTGTTGCTTATCGCACCCACCGGAGAGCACCTCAAGTACGTAGTCCAGATGCACTTTCCCAAGGAGCAAGCAACAAACAATACAGCAGAGTATGAAGTTTTGCTTGCCGGTCTCAGGATCGCAATGGACCTTGGGATCAAAAAGCTTATTGTCAGGGGTGACTCACAACTTGTCGTCCGCCAAGTGAACAAAGATTACCGTAGTCCGCTGATGGAAGCCACGTTGATGAAGTGAGGAAGCTAGAAGAGCATTTTGACGGCCCGCAAATGGAACATGTTCCAAGAGCTCGTAATGATATTGCCGACGGCTGTCAAAGTGCGCCGCACTTAAGTTGCACAATGGAACCAGGGATTTTCGTGCTCAAGCTGACTCAACCAACCGTAACACCATCAACTGGACAAAGCAAGAAGAGGAAGTTGATCTCTGGTGACTACTTTCCGGCAGAGCTTCCCGGCCCGTCGTTGCGAAAGGTCCCCAAGATCAACACCAACAGTCTTTGAGGCGCCTGCTCCGACAAGCCCTGTGGTTTGTTTCGTTGAAGCGACGCTCCCGACAAGTCTTGCTCGGCAGCTTGCCGGGAACATCAAGCTCCGGCAGGCCGCAGGTCCTTGCCGTGGAAGCTGATGTTCCCGCAGCAGCAGATGTGCCTTTAGTCCTTGTTGTCGAGCCACAAGCTCCAAAGATGGGCGCAGAGATTGTCCATTTCCTTCAGACAGAGAACTTCCGAAGAGCAAGAAGAAGCGGAAAGAGTAGCCCGGCAATGAGTATGTACCAGTTTGTCGACAAAGATACCAGAGTAGAAGAAGACTCAACGGTGTGAAATTGAAGTGTATTCCCGTGGAAGATGGATGTAGCTGTTGGCGAAGATACACGGAGGCATATGTGGTCACCACATTGGCGCAAGAAGAGCACTTGCCGGAAAAGCTTTCCGGCAAGGTTTCTTCTGGCCGACAGCCCTCCAGATGCAATCGCACAAGTAACCAAGTGTGAAGCGTGCGGTTCCATTCCAAACAGATACACCAGCCAGCTCAAGCTCTCCAGACGCATCCCTTTATCCCGCCATTTTCGGTCCTGGGCTCGACATCCTCGCCCCTTCCCCGAAGCCGTCGGGGCTTTGAGTACTTGTACGTCGCCATCGACAAGTTCACAAAGTGGCGGAAGTGGAAGCAGTGAGGAAGGTGACGGCACGGTCAGTCAAGTTCTTCAAATCGATTGTTTGCCGCTTCGTAATCCCTAACAGGATCATCACCGACAACGGCACACAATTTACGAAGTCGCACCTTCATGCAAGACGTCCAAGATCTTGGCGCCAAGGTTCTGCGAGCTTCCGCTGCTCGCTCGAGAAGCAACGGTCAAGCGAGAGGGCAAATGCTGAAGTGCTGCGGGCCCAAGACCAGAACTTTCGGCTGTGCTGCACAAGTGCGGAAGAAACTGGATCGAGGAGCTGCCGGTGGTTCTTTGGTCGATCAGGACGACGCCAAATCGAGCCACCGGCCAGACACCTTTTGCTCTAGTCTATGGAGCAGAGGCAGTTCTCCCCACGGAACTCGTATACGGATCGCCTCGAGTGCTCGCTTATGATGAGCTTGAGCAAGAGCAGCTGCGACAAGATGACGCGCTGCTCCTTGAGGAGGATCGCCTTCAGTCATTGTCAGGCGAGCTGCTCGCTACAAGAAGCTTTGCGTCGCTACCATAGCCGCAGAAAGTTAGTGCCGAAGTCTCGAGGAAAGGCGACCTTGTTCTTGGCGCGTTCAGTCCGCCAAGAATTCAAACAAGTTGACACCAAAGTGGGAAGGCCCTTATCGGGTGAAACGAGTCACTAGGCTCAAGGCGTCAGTCCGCCTTTGAGACCGAAGATAGCATCCCGGTGAGCAACTCCTGGAACATTGAGCATCTTCGTAAGTTTTACCCATAGAGGCGCGGTTGCCGAACCCGTTCCGCAACCACCTTTTGTACAAGTCTTGCCGCTGTTGCATGTAATCCTTTGTACAAAGCCGGGCGCAGACCCCGTGCATCAGTAAAGCTCATGTGTTGCGCACAACTTGTCAAATTCAAGCTTCCATCATTTTATTGCATGTCTTGACTAACACTTTGTGCAGCAACCACACCCGGTAAGCAAAAATCGAGCCGCTAGGCTCCATAACTTTATTTCCTCATCTTTCTCTTTTCTCAAAGAAAGGAAGGCTCCCTCCCGCACAAGTTAACCAGGGGGAAGGAGGAGATAATACTATGGACCAGGCATCGCTCGAGGAAGTTTCGCCTCATCGGGAAGCAAGAGACAGAAAAGCTAAGTTGCCAAAGTTTGAGCAATCAATTTTTAAATTTTTAAGTTATCTTCCTCGAACGACAGTACTTTGTATGGAAAACCTGTGCGCAGAGGAACCAACTCGCAGGCTAGTCGTGCCCTTACTTTGTTTCGAGTCCGCTCAACAACTTAAGTGAGCTGCGGCTAGTCACGACAAGGTTGCTTGTCGGAGGCGGCACTGCCAGCAGGCTGCTGACGTTCCGCACTCAGCGCTCGCGGCAAAAGTGCCCGCACCGACAAGTCCCCCAAATGCGTAATGCAGAAACGTACAAAGGAAGGAATCAAGTAGAGGAAATAACGTTGCATTGATCGCCTAAGATAGAGTATATTACATAATTACTTGTCGCTGATCTACCTAAGTGTTCTAAACATGATCGGCAGCGACAAGGAGAGATAAAATTGGCGGCGTAGTCTCACGCGTCGCCATCAATCCGCTTGATCTTGTTCACCTTGTCCACAATGGGTGCGACAAGGGCTTTGAGCTCCTCCACGTTGGCATATGGCGGCAAGGATCCGAGGACGCCCGTTAAGGTTGAGGCCCGGATTGCGGAAGGCCACCTTTATCAACACCTTCTCGAGGGCTCCTGCACAGATCTGGCGTGATTCCTCGGCCACCGCTTTGGGACCTCTTCCCGGAGTCGCTGGAGACCCGTCACCACGCCTTTGAAGAATAAACTGAGTTTGGCGCTGGGTTGGAGATGCTCGTCGGAGGATTATGCAAGGTCCGCCATCCCCAGCTCCATCAGCTCGTTGTGGATGTCGGCGGCAGTGTCCACAAGACCTTCACCCAAAGGCTCCACGCTCTCCCTCAAGGTGCTCGGTGGAGGCAGCATACGCTAGCAGCTCCTCCTTGGCCTTGATCGTCTCCAACAAGCCCACCTCCCGCTCTCTGGCGCCGTCCAACGCTCTGCTGTGGTGGTCAGCTTCAGCTCAAGATCCGCCTTTGAATCCTTGGCGGCGTCGAGCTCCTTGCCTCTATCGTGAGACGACTCTGCAGCTCGCCAAGAGTGTAGGCGTCCTTCTCGCGCTCATGCTTGAGCGCTGCAAGCTCTTCGCCGCTCTTCTTGAGGCTGGCCTCCAACAGTGCCACCTTCGCCTTCAGCTCTTCCTCGGCGGCCTCGGCGGCTGCGGCAGCATCGCCCGCTTCCTTAAGCGCCCCGCCAAGTGACTCCTCGCTGCAAGGTCTTCTTCGTGGCTGTCCAGGTTGACCTTCCGCTGCGCCCATTTCGCTTTCTGCGGAGAGCTTCTCGGCAGCCAGCCGCTGCTCCTCCTCAACCGCTGCCTTCTCAAGGATAAAGGCCGTGCACTCTTCTGCAAGTTGCCCCAGCGCTTACCTTTCGTCGCGAAGAGCTTCTTGGTTGGCGCCCGAGCTCTTCTGGCTTCTCCATGTCCGCCTGCCCTCGCGACAAATGCTTCCCGGACTCCAACTTGGCTTGCCGGGCGCGGTAGAGCGACAAAGAGCTTCTTCAATTGCTCCTCCTCAGACTTCGCCGCCAGCTGCTTGGCGCGTCCACCAGCGTCGGCCAATGAGGCGAGTAGCTTCGCCGTCGAAGGTCTCTCCCTCGACCGCGCCACAGCTCGGTTCCCGGGGAGTTTGATGAAGACACCCTCGCCGGCCTTCGTGGTGGCGCCGGGCTGGGGCTCCTCGAGCCCCGACGCCTGCGGGCCGAAGTCGGCTGTCGGTGTAGCGCTGGCGCCTCCTGCGACCTCGGGGCCATCGGTCGATCGCCTCGACCCTCGCCCGGCTTCTGCGTCGGCAGCCTCGGTGGCCTTCTCGCCAACAGGCTCATGGCGACGGCCTCTTCTTCCACAAAGAACGACCTCTTCTTCCTCGACGGCGGCCTCGTCGGTGTTGCCTGCGCTTCCTCCTCGCCCGGCCTCGACCTCCATCGGCTCTGCGTCAGACGAAGAAAGAGCAGTCAGCGAGATGTTCAAAAGAGAAACAAGCGAAAGCAAGCCCAAGGGGAATTTTCGTAAGGAAATTACCTGCAACGGGATCCGCAGCCATGGCCTCGACCACCGGAGGGTCATCTGGCGCTGTCCCTTGCCGGGTAGCCTCCCTTGCCGGAGTGGCCTCCCTTGTCGGGAGGGCGCTCCCTTGCGGAGATTCCTCCCTTGGCGGCGTGGTGGCAGCAGACAGATTTCGGGCGGCTTCCGAGCCTCCCGATGAGGCTGCTCTGCTCCTACACAAGCAAACAATCGGTATCAGCGAAGAAGGAGCACCCCTGCACACCTAATAGTAAGGAGAAAACCGCACACTTACTTTGGGGGGCTGTCTTTGGGGCTGCTCTGAGAAGGTTGCCGGGTCCGGCAAGGGGTCTCGACGCGTCCCTGTTGCCACGGGAGAATCGTCCTCAACGACGGCCATCGCCGGGATCTTGGCCCTCGCCGACGCTCTGGGCCAGCGTCCTGAAAAGGAAAGAGTCGAGCGAAGCAAATCAGATTCAAGATGAAGCAACAAAATTGAAGAAATACAAGCACAATCTCAAGAGCTTACTCTTCGCCTTCCTCCTCGGAGCTGAGCGGAGAAGTCAAACTCGCTCGCCTCCAGTGCGATGAGGCGGGGAGTGGGCTCTCTTAGCCGCTTAGCGGGCGTCGCCCGGTGGCTCGAGAAGATCCCGCCCGGTTGTCGCAGCGTGAGGCGCTCCTGCGGCAACCTTGCTTGCCGCGGTAGAGCTGGGCCACGCGGCGCCTACTGGGCCAGTCTGCCGCCCGACTGCGTCTCCGGCCTTGCGGAGACGCCTCTTCGGGCGGAACCGGGCTCACTGGCGTGCAAGTCGCTGGGTGGTGGAGAAGAAGCGCCCTCGGCGGGTCCGCTCGACCCGGACTCGGGCTCGACAAGCTCGTCCTCGCCCGGCGATCTCCCACGCCGGCAAGGCTTGCCGCCGCGGCGTCCGCCTCCTCCACGGTATACCCGAAGGCTCCGGCGGCGGCTGCCGCCTCCTCCACCCTGGTGGCAATACGCGCCATCTCCTCGTCGGTGGTGTCGCGAGTGAGCCTTTTCGCTCGTCCGGAGCGGATCGGCACTTCTTCCAAGTCGTCGAAGAACTGCCGCGACCTCGTCGGGGCTCCTGCCAGTTGGAATGATCCCATGGGAATCGCATTAACGGCATCATGGCGCGGATGCGGTCGAGCGCCGAAGTTGTTGCACAAAGGGACGACCCCTCGGCAACCCTAAACCACTCGGGGTGATTGGGGTCGTTCTTGAACAGCTCTAGCAAGATCGCATCCAACTCCAAGACGGTGAAATTCCAGTTCAGGCCCGGGCGCAACCTCATAATGTCTGCATTTTGGAACTCCCAAGCAGCCTCCTCCTCTCCTGCAAGGGAAGCGTCTGTGCGGCGAAGGAAATCTGCGCCAATTGCGCCTACGGTTAACCCGGCAAGCCTGAGGCGCAAAATCGGGTCACAGCTATCTTCAACTTCGCATCCTCCGGCGCCAAGTTACTCCAATCTCTGCCACGCACTATTGGGGTTTGGCGCACGGCAGTGAAGGGCTGCGGGTTCTCCTCTACGACCCAACACCAATTGGCTCTCCACTCCTCCCAATTGTTGCGGAACTCTCCTTCCAGATAGGCTTCTTTCCTGCCGATCCCGAGACCCAAGCTATCCCTCCAAGTGGCTCTCCTCTCTCGACGCTGGGCACGAAGAAGTGGCGGAAGATTGCCACATTTGGGTGGATTCCGACAAAGTTTTCGCAAAGATGCGCGAAAACTGCCATGGTCAAGACGGCGTTGGGGTGAAATCAAGGAGGCGGAGGCCAAATGTTTTAATGATATCGCAGAAGAACTCGGAAAAGGGCGGGAAAAGCCCGCAATAGAAGAAAAGGGCAAAAATGGGGTACCCAGTTGGGGCAAAATCAGAAGCGGAGGCGGGGAGTACCTTCGTGCGCGGATGCGCACGCGTCTCCGTCGACCAAAAGAGATAGAAGACATCCCGCAGCTCCCTTGCGCCGAGCTGGGGGGGGGGGGGGGGAAGATGGCCCCCACCTTGCGCAACCCCGCGAGCCGCTGCGCTTCGGCCGACTTGACGCCCTTCTCCGTTGCGGCTTTGGGAGCCAGGGCGAGGGCGGCGGGGGAAGCCGACGGCGGTGAGCGCTTTGTGGCGAAGGGGGCGGGCGCTGCTCTCTTCAAGACCGGAGAAGAAGGGGGAGCGGCGGTGGTTTTCTTGACAAGACAGCAATGGCGGAGTGGACGGCATGCCCTCGTTTCTCCACTTATAAAGAGGGGAGGGGCGGACGCCCGCTTTTCCTAATAAAGAAACCCCACGACCACGCCCACGATCTCTTGCACGACGCCACGTCCGGTGCGTGCCGTTAGTAGTGGGGGTCGTGGTGGGTCCGGGCGAAGTTGCGACGTGATCGAGGCCGCGTGTGACCGCAATCGCTTTTGGGCCTGGCCCGACAGCGCGCCGGCACCGTGTCTGACCCAGTTCGGGCTCCTGCCGGTGTACTAGAGTAGGGTACCCTAGTATCCCGTGACTGCACGCAGACGATTCTGACACCAGCGCGTGGTTTGCCTCGTCACCACCAAGATCCTCCGTGGCTCCTTCGAGCCATTCAAGGACAAAGTATTTGATTAAGAAGACAAGGCCCGGCAAGAGGAGCTTGCCGGGAAGGCCACCTGTGCATGCAGAAGACAAGGCCCCGGCAAGAGGAGCTTGCCGGGAAGGCTCGGAGCGCGACAAGCCTCTGGACGTGACAAGGATTCGGCCGCGGAAAGGCGCTTGCCGCGGCAAGCAACATCTCTCCATCTCCGCTCCAGCTCATCCATCAACGTGTCGCCATGGGACCATTCCATGCGCGCGTGTCGAGAGGCTGTGCAGCCAGCGGAGAGCAGCGATAAGCGGCGCTGACAAGCTTGCTATCATGGCGGCGGTGGCGCACTGACGGTCTCTGTTAATCGCTTTGGGCGACAATCGATGGGCATTTATTGCTTTTGTCCCTTGCCGCCGTCGAGTTAGGTATTTTGCATCTGTACATCGCTCGAGTAGGTGTACCAACTCCTGTTTTTACATTTGTACCCTCGCCTATGTTGCCACCTGTCGGAGACCCCTTGAGCATATAAAAGGAGGCCCATGCGCAACGTAGAAGGGGTTCGGTTCATTCAACTCACTAGAGACCAGATACGCTCACGCTAGGTTTTGTAGCTCGCATTGCTCCCTAGCAAGAACACAATACATCAAACAAGCAGCAGTAGGAGTTTTATCTCTCCGGAGAGCTCCGAAGCTGGGTAAACTGCTCGTGTGCCTCGCCTCGATCCGCTCTTCGTGCGTTCTCCGCGCCCCTCCGAACCACAAAGGGGCCTGGTCGCCGGCCCCATAGGTGTTCGTGGGTACGATCAGCCTCCTCGACAGAAACATACCAAAGTGTACGGGTGTTATCAAAAAAGAAAAGAAGAAAGAAGGAAGGGTAGTAAGCTAGAGCCACAGAATTTGGGCCGCAAACTGCTTCCATTATAATTTGATTAATACGTCAAAGCGCATTTGTACAAGTAGTGCAATAAGCAACAGGCTATTTAATATGCCACAACCAAGGGAGAGCTACGTGTGGGTCTTGCAAACAGGTAGAGTGATCGTTAAAGAGACCACCTAAAGATTCCCTTATGCGTCCATGCTTACTGCCGTCTTGTTGCATTTATCCTTCCAAAGGACCGATGATTAGGCCATCAGGGAAGACCTGTGGAAAAGGAACCTGAAAAGGAGAAAAAAGGAAACAGTGAAAGTATGTGTGTCCAGGAGCGGTCGGGCCGTATTGTGGATCACAAGCTAGTTATGCCTCTGTCTATGCCCATGGTATTTTGAGTGTGTAGTTATGTACGCGCGGTACGAACGCTGCCACTTGATCAAGACTGGGACGGAGGCCAAATTGCTAGTCGAGCTCTTGACGAGCCGAGCTGTCCTGCTGCAGAATAGTCTGGACTCTCTTGACAGTGTCCGGGAGCTCGGCCGCCGAATTAAGGTTTTGCTTGAAAAGGTCGCTCTGTACTTCTGCTGCTAAGGCAACGGTGTGCTCTTCGGTACGGAGGGAGTGTTTCGTGTTTCCATTAACTGTAATGACGCCGCGTGGCCCGGGCATCTTGAGCTTGAGATAAGCATAGTGTGGCACCGGGTTAAATCGAGAAAATGCGGTTTGCCCAAGCAGTGTGTGATAGCCGTTGTGAATGGGGACGATATCGAAGATTAACCCTTCGCTTCGGAAGTTGTCTGGAGATCCGAAGACAACCTCTAGTGTGATTGAGCCCGTACAGCGGGCCTCTACACCTGGTATGACTCCTTTAAGGGTAATCTTTGTGGGCTTGATCCGTGATGGATTAATGCCCATTTTCCGCATTGTATCCTGATAGAGCAGGTTGAGGCTGCTGCCACCGTCCATTAGGACTCACTCAGGTGGAATCCATCAATTATTGGCTCAAGGACCAGTGCGGCCGAACCACCGTGACGGATACTGGTCGGATGGTCCCGACGATCGAAGGTGATCGGGCATGACAACCATGGATTAAATTTTGGGGCGACTGGCTCTATGCATAGACGTCCCTCAGCGTGCGATTGCGCTCCCTCTTGGGGTTGTGGGTAGCGTATATCATGTTCACCCTTTTGACCTGAGGGGGAAACTTCTTCTGTCCCCCTGTGTTCGGTGGCCGGGGCTCCTCGTCATCATCCTTGCTTTGTGATCCCTTCTCCTTGTTCTCGGCATTTAACTTTCCGGCCTGTTTAAAAACCCAACAATCCATGTTGGTATGGTTGGCTGGTTTTTCTGGGGTGCCATGGATCTGGCACGGACGATCGAGTATGCGGTCCAAACTGGACGACCCTGAGTTGTTTCTTTTATATGGCTTCTTTCGCTGACCGGACTTCGAGCCACTTAATCCGGTGTTGACTGTAGTGTCATCGGTGTTATCACCATTGCTTCGATGTTTGTGCCTGTTGCGTTGGAGCTTGCCATTGCTATTTTTGACCTTGGAGGTGCCTTCTTCGCTTGCCGTGTTTTTGCTACGTGCCAGCCAACTATCCTCACCCGTACAAAAGCGGGTCATGAGTGTCATGAGGGCCTTCATGGACTTCGGCTTGTCTTAGCCGAGGTGGCGGGCGAGCCATCCATCGCGGATGATGTGTTTAAAGGCCGCTAGGGCTTCAGCATCTGGACAGTCGACGATCTGGTTCTTTTTAGTAAGGAACCTAGTCCAGAATTCCCTGGCTGACTCTCCAGGCTGTTGAACTATGTGACTTAAGTCATCATCATCTGGTGGACGGACATATGTACCTTGGAAGTTGTCGTGGAAGACGTCTTCCAAATCCTCCCAGCTGACAATAGAGTTTTCAGGCAGACTGTTTAGCCAGTGCCGAGCTTGCCCTTTGAGTTTTAACGGGAGGTATTTGATGGCGTGGAGGTCATCTCCGCGGGCCATATGGATATGGAGAAGAAAATCCTCGATCCACACCGTGGGATCAATTGTTCCATCATATGATTCAATATTCACGGGTTTAAACCCTTCTGGGAATTCATGCTATATTACTTCATTAGTGAGGCAAAGAGGGTGTGCGGCACCTCTATATCGGGCCACATCGTGACGTAGCTCCGATGGTGTCCGTCTGCGATTTTCGACCTGGGCGTGACTAGGATTATCACGTCCGAGTAGATAGTCATCGCCGTGTGTCGGGGCACGTCCTCGCGATCCGTAGATCGGTCTGGTATGTCCTGCTCTACTGTCCAGGTCCTACCGAAGGTCATATGTATAACCCAGAGCTGTTTTATCTCTGCCTTTACGATGAGGCGGGGCGGGCTAGTGTTCGGCTTGAGTTGCCGCTTTATCCCGACCACGTGGTGATCGGTCAGCCGCATTGCACGATGATGGTACGGGCTCCGGCGCCTCATCATCGAACTGTGGTAGCAATTTTCGCTTCGGGTAGCTTTTGGCTGGGCACTTGAGGTCGTATTCCTAGGCTGCTAGGACATCAGTCCATCTATCGTTGAGCAGATCTTGGTTAGCTTGAAGCAGCTGCTGCTTCTTTTTCAGGCTCCTTGAAGTGGCTATTAGCCGGCGCTTAAAGCGCTCCTGCTTGAGAGGTTCCTCAGGCACGATAAAATCCTTGTTGCCGAGGCTTACCTCATCCTCGGAGAGTGGAAGATAATTATTGTCCTCCGAGTAGTCGTTTATGGCCTGTTCATCTGGGCTAACTTGCCCGTTTTCCCGTTCCTCCTGTTGGGAAGTTATCTCAACGGGGTCTTCATTATCTTCGACATCGTCCGGAGTATTTTTTTCTCCCATGCCGGTATTGCTATCTTTTCCACGACGTGACTTAGAGCGGCGCCGCTGAAGCCGGCGTTTTGGCTATATCTCAGGAGGTTTATCCTCGACTGGATATTCTTTGTCATCGTTATTAGATCTTTGAGGTGTGTCCACCATGTACATTTCGTAAGAAGAGGTGGTCGTCCAGCATCCGGTAAACGACGGGTTTTGGCCTTGCTCCTCATCGGCATCGTCTTCTATACCGTCGATGTATTCGGAGCCATAATCGAGCATGTCGGTTAAGTCTTCGACAGTAGCTATGAAGTGGGCGGTGGGTGGGAAGCGAAATTCTCCGTCATCAGCCTCCAGTTCGAACCGGGTATAATTCGGCTGTGAGCCCCCCCTGTAAGGATAGTGCTTTTAATGAGTTTAACACGTCGCCCAAAGGTGAGTGCCTAAAGATGTCCGCGGAGCTGATTTCAACGATCGATGACTGATGGAGCTCGACGCACGTGGATGCACATGGTTCGGAACCTGTAGTCAGAGATGAGTCCGTGGCTCCTGTGACACAGATTCCACTTGAGGTTGGGACTGTGTCGGCTCTGACGCTACTAGGACTGCGGCATCCATGGCGGGGTTGAGCTTCCTATCTTCGGATGGCGCAATCTGCTCCGGATCTAAGGCCAGAGCAGTTACAGGTGCTATCTCCTGGGTATGGTCCAATGATAGATTTAAGTCATGTTCATCATGGTGATGGGGAGCGACTGCCATGGTCTCGAATCCGTCGAAGATCAAGTCTCCACGGATATCCGTGACATAGTTCAAACTCCCGAATCTGACCTAACGGCCAGGGGCGTAGCTGTCGATCTGCTCCAGATGGCCAAGCGTGTTGGCCCGTAGGGTGAAGTCGACGAACACAAAGATCTGTCCGGGGAGGAAGACTTCTCCTCGGACAACATTGTTGTAGATGATTGAAGGGGCCATCAAACCTTTTGAGGACGGCACAGTGGAACTCTCAATGAAAGCACCAATGTTGGTGTCAAAAACGGTGGATCTCAGGTAGGGGGGCCCGAACTGTGCATCTAAGGTCGATGGTAACAGGAGACAGGGGACACAATGTTTACCCAGGTTTGGGCCCTCTCTATGGAGGTAATACCTACTTCCTGCTTGATTGATCTTGATGAATATGAGTATTACAAGAGTTGATCTACCACGAGATCATAGTGGCTAAAACCCTAGAAGTCTAGCATGTATGACTATGATTATGATCGTTGGCTTCTGCGGACCTAGCCCTCCGGTTTATATAGACATCGGAGGGATCTAGGGTTACATAAAGTCGGTTATAGAGAAGGGAATCTTCATATTTGGTCGCAAAGCTTGCCTTCCATTCCAAGGAGAGTCCCATCCGGACATGGGTAGAGTCTTCGGTCTTTGTATCTTCACAGCCCATTAGTCCGGCCCATGGCTAACAGGCTGGACGCCCGATGACCCCTTAGTCCAGGACTCTCTCAGGGATGCCGCTCCCTCGGGAGGTCTTGGTGTCGTATGCCTCGCGAGGCTTGGCCCCCTTGCGAGGGTCTTTTCTTGGCGATCTTGCAGATGGACCGTACCATGCCATCGAGTGAGCCATGCCGTGGGCCGCAGGCAGACAAGTTTGGTTACCTTGGTTCCCAGAACACCGACAGTAGCCCCCAGGCCCAGGGCGCGCTCGGGCTGGCTTCGAGGCTAAACCTACAGGAAAGGGTGAAGCATCGCAGGCCCCAATTGCCTGCGGGCCAGGCTGACGTGTGGCGCTCGGCGGGACGCGGATGGCTCCGCTCCCACGCGTCACCTCTACAACAGTTCTGAGTTGATAGCAGCCTGATGAATGCACCAGGGCCATCATGCTCGGAACGTGGAGGGGAACTGGTTGTTCTTCTTCCGCCTATAAATGGGCGAGGGGGCGGAGCCCCTTTGTCTATCTTCGTCTTCCTGTCATCTCACCATCCTACCTCTGCCACATCCCCCACCCTGCCAGAGCGACAATGGCGCCAGCAGGTAGGTTCTCCGCAGAGGAGAAGGGCAAGATCTTCCTAGTTGGGCCGAAGGCGCCACCGCCCAAGAGAGGGCGCGGCCATCCCCGCTAGTCTACGGCCGCTCCGGCGACAACTTCGCGAGGGCGCGGGTTGTAGGATCGAAAGTATGTCTAGAGGGGGGTGATTAGACTACTTGACTAAATAAAAATATATCATTTTCCCAATTTTAAGTCTTGGCATATTTTAGCAACTTAGAACAAGTCAAGCAATCAACCTACACATGCAAGTCTAAGAGTATAGCAGCCGAATGTAAAACATTGCATATGAAGGTAAAGGGAGGAGTTTGGAGGGAGCAAACACAATGTAGACACGGAGATTTTTGGCGTGGTTCTGATAGGTGGTGCTATGTACATCCACGTTGATGGAGACTTCAACCCACGAAGGGTAACGGATGCGCGAGTACATGGAGGGCTCCACCCATGAAGGGTCCACGAAGAAGCAACCTTGTCTATCCCACCATGGCCATCGCCCACGAAGGAATTTCCTCACTAGGGTAGAGCATCACGAAGTAGGCGACCTCCTTGCCCGTACAAACTCCTTGGTTCAACTCCACAATCTTGTCGGAGGCTCCCAAGTGACACCTAACCAATCTAAGAGACACCACTCTCCAAAAGGTAATAGATGGTGTGTTGATGATGAACTCCTTGCTCTTGTGGTTCAAATGATAGTCTCCCCAACACTCAACTCTCTCTCACAGATTTGGATTTGGTGGAGAGAAGATTTGAGTGGAAAGCAACTTGGGGAAGGCCAGAGATCAAGATATGCCACCTATTTTATGATGAATATGATGATGAGCATGTTGATTTGCCTAGTTGAGATGCTATGCTCCATAGGATATCTTGTGAAAATTCTATCAGTCACGTCATGTTTGACAATCCATTAAACTTGTGATATGGTATGAGTGAGATTAGGAGATTTTGAGACATCCAATCCTTTGCATGCTTCCCATAATTGCTTGCACCATATGCATTCCATGAATAACAATGCTCTACACATCTCTCATGATGCACTGCACAATTTAGTCTCCATTATGATATACATTATAACAAACCTCTCATGATGGATGGCATGTTTCTATATCATGCATCTCATTTATTTGAGCATTGGCTATTTTGTGCTAACCAACACATGCACGTGCGCATCATGATGGATGATGTGTACATATACCACGCACACACAATTTTCACATTGTCTTTGTTTTGTGTAGGTACTCACGTATACTCGTCAACCTATCAATACCAAGAGCTGACGAAACGAGCTGTTGAGAGCAATGACGATTTGGGATTCCGTGAATTGTCCATACCACCATTCTCTTCACGCACGGACTATGTGCATCTCTTTTACTTGGCTCTCACACGGCTATGGGTTATATATCACCTGTTACCTTATGCCCATTATATCATGTTCACTTTCCATGTTATACCTCGTACAATACCTTTGCCATGCAATGGTCACCCTTGCTTGCACTTACATGTGATTGACTATTATACTACTTCTATGTGTATTTGCTTGCTTGGTGGAGATCCTTGTTGATATTACCATGTTTTCCTTTTGCTTCATGCTATTGTTGATTCTTGTGTTAGGAGAGCCATATTGTTCAATTGCTATTTACATAGGACTTCTTGCCAGTACATTGATGATATTTTGCTCATATCTTGCTTTCATGCTTGTGATATGTCATGTGCATTATTCATGCCCACTATTTGCACACATGACATCCTTGCCATGATTCTTTCTAGTAAGTTGCATCTTCGCACTACTAGCTTGCTTGACTTGATCATTATGATTGCTTGCTTTGTCGCATCAGCCATGTTCCATTCTTACTCGCTTTCTTGGGTTGATGACATATATTTTCATGCCTCTCACATGATATATCTTGATCATTGTCTCTTGTGTTCATTAGTTGCACCTCTCATATGCCATTGTAGTGAGTGCACCCATGCTATGCTTATTGATCTCGGAGACTTGGACATATTACTTGTGATGCATGTTTATTTGATTGACCTTATTGTCTTTGGTTGTACTCGCATCATATGCTTTCATACCATACCACACCTTGTCCTTTCTTATGATAAGAACGATGAGAACACTTGTTGGGTATCTCACCCCTCGAATGATAGGTGTTGCAATTGCACTAACCTCATTTGTTTTTTTGAGTGTTTTTCATGTTCTTCCATTTTGAGGGATTCGCAAGGCGGTACCATGACGCGACATATTGGTTATGTGATGGCATACATGATGTGTGACACCAACATTTTCGACATCCTCATAAAGGTGAACTCTTTTCCTTTGAGCCATCTTCGCGTATGCATACTGGATGGGTCATTCTCTCATTGTTGTCTCCTTCTTCTTATCTACATGATACATATGTTGGATGGAGGACCGACATTGGAGATGGATCCTATGGACCTTCAAGTTGAGGAATGCTTGGACTTATGGGATGCATCTCCGGAACTCCACTCATGCCGCGACATCAAGCATTGGTACATCAACACTCCTTTGACACATTTCACCAACACATACATATTTGTTGATTGTGCTCCCACATGTCATGCTCGATGGAAATTTCATACTCACCGCAAGTTTGCACCCTATGCATGGATTGACACACATTATGATTTGCTTGTTGCATCTTGTATTCCCATGTCATCCATGATATATGAGCTTGTGCATTTTCTTAGAAATTTTTTTGTGATCTTCCTTCATGGCATCTTCATACATAATGATCACATTGCCTACCATCAATTGCATGATAACATAATCATATTGAGCATCCATTGCCATATTAATGCTATTGATAAACCGTCTCACTATGACATCATTTTGCAGCGTGGTTGCATTGATCATATTCACAACACATTTGTGTGCACAATGAATGCTTTTGCTCCCATGAACGCTTTGCATATCATTCTATATCATCTTGTTAAGCTCCATGATGTCGGCATTCTGGGAACGGGTGTCCCCAGACTTGCCTGCCTATGGCCCACAGCGTGGCTAAGTCAGCGGGCTGTACGGCCCATCTTCATCAACAAGGCATCCAAGACCCTCGCGAGGGGACAAGCCTTGCGAGGCGGACGACGCAAGACCTCCTCAGGAGTGGCCTAGCCAGGAAGCCTCACGAGGAGCGGAGATATCAAGGTGGGGCAAACCTTACAAGGATCTCGTGACGTGAGCCATGACGATCGGCACCAGGAGAGCACCAGGCGGGCGCCAGCGCGCGCAGCATCCTTGTTTCCTCTTTGGTGCTAAGGAGGCAAGCGTAGGCGAGGAGTACCGAGGCATCTTCAAAGGTTGCCATATCAGTGCAACAAGACCAAGACCAGAAGGACGGCAGGATGGAGGTCATCGTGGAGCCCAAGACGGTGTCACCACCAGAGCCTTTCGCATCCGAAGACCACTTTTGTCAGGATAGCTTGTACTAGCTGTCCCCCTTCAAATTTTCCCGCCGCCGGCTGGTTTTTGATGTTCTGCCTTAACTTTGTTGCATATGTCGCAACAGGCCACGAAATAAGCAATGTCTTTCTTCATTCCATCCCACCAGAATATTTGTCGAAGGTCTTCATACATTTTCATACCTCTAGGGTGGATTGAATACGAGGATTCATGGGCTTCTGACAAAATTTTCTGCTTCAGGTCAGCTTGCTTAGGCACACAAATCCTTCCCCTGAATCGGAGGGTACCGCACTGATCCTTCGAGAAATCGGAAAACTTGATGCGTTTCTGTAGATCAGCATCGCCTGACTGGACCTTGCGGATTTCTTCCTCAAGAGTAGGGGTAACTTTCAGGATATTGGCAAGGCCAGCCTCAACTATGACCAGGTTGAGCTGAGAAATCTCTTCTTTAAGTGTGGAAGGCAAAGATTCCAACATGACGTTTAAACTGACGGGCTTTTGACTGAGTGCATCGGCGACCACATTGGCCTTACCCGGATGATAATTTATTCGAAGGTCATAATCCTTGACCAACTCAAGCCACCTTTGTTGACGAAGATTTAAATCCGGCTGAGTGAATATGTATTTGAGACTTTTGTGATCGATGAAAATTTGGCACCTTTTTCCGATGAGGTAGTGTCTCCAAATTTTTAAAGCATGAACTACCGCGGCCAATTCCAAATCATCAGTGGGATAATTTCCTTCCTGGGGTCGCAGCTGCCGCGAGGCATAAGCTACTACCTTGCCATCTTGCATAAGTACGCATCCTAGTCCTTGCCGGGAAGCATCGCAATATACATCAAAACTGCGGTAGGTATCAGTAAGTGTTAATACTGGCGCAGTTGTCAAGCGATTCTTCAACTCGGTGAAACTTTTCTCACAGTCCGAAGTCCACTCAAACTTCTTATCCTTTTTGAGCAGCTCTGTCATGGGCTTAGCAATCTTGGAAAATCCTTGAATAAAACGACGGTAATATCCGGCTAATCCAAGAAAACTCCGGATCTGAGATACGGTGGCAGGTGGCAACCAGTCGAGCACATCTTTCACCTTGCTTGGGTCCACGGCTATACCTTCAGCGGATAGCACATGCCCGAGGAATCCAACTTGTTTGAGCCAAAACTCGCGTTTACTGAATTTGGCGTATAACTGGTGCTCACGGAGTCGTTGTAACACTACGCGGAGGTGTTCCTTATGCTCTTCCTCATTTCTTGAATAAATAAGTATATCATCGATGAAGACGACCACGAACTTATCGAGGAAATCCATGAATACTTGATTCATCATGTGCATGAAGAAGGCGGGGGCGTTGGTGAGGCCGAAGGACATGACTGTATATTCATAGAGACCGTAGCGAGTGGTGAATGTGGTCTTGGGAATATCCTCCTTTTTAATTTTGAGCTGGTAATATCCAGTCCGCAAATCAATCATTGAGAATACCTTGACTCCACTGAGCCGATCAAACAAATCATCTATTCTTGGCAGACGATATTTGTTTTTGATCGTAACATCACTCAACTGTCGGTAGTCCACACACATACGAAGGCTGCCATCTTCCTTGTCCACAAAAATAGCGGGAGATCTCCAGGGCGAGGAACTGGGGCGAATATATCCTTTTTGGAGCATTTCATCAAGCTGTTTCTTTAGCTCCACTAATTCGGACGACGGCATTCGATAATATTTCTTGTGTATTGGTGTGGTTCCGGGCACAAGTTCAATTGCAAATTCAAGCTCTCGATCAGGTGGCATGCCTGGCAGTTCTTCTAGGAATACATCAGGAAACTCACTGACCACCGGAATTACTTCCATTTCTCCTATTGCTGTAAAAACCATTTCCTTGGAGGGTATGCTCCTACGAGCAATAAACTTTGTAGCTTGTCCATCTTGTCCAGTCAAGTTAACTTCTCGGGTCGCAAAATTTATGCATACTTGTTTCTGAGTCAGCCAATTCATACCCAGGATAACATCCAATTTATTAGACTCAATAAATATCAAAGACGTTGGGAAATGTATTCCGTTGATACTGACTTCCAGATTGCGGCAGACAAGATTGCTTTGAATAATGGATCCCGGGGTTTGTACCAGCATACTCTTGCCCAAAAGCGAACAAATAAATTTGTTTTGGGCAACAAAACTCCGAGAAATAAAAGAGTGGGAAGCCCCAGAGTCAAATAAAATTACTGCAGGTAAGTTATTAACAGGGAACATACCAATGAAGACTTCGGCATTTTCTTGGGCTTCGTCGGCTGAAATGTGATGAACGTATCCCGTGACGTCGTGCTGACTTGGACCGGCTTCTAAATAATGGATTTGAGGCTTGAACGTAGCATTGGTCCGGTTGTTCTTGGGACACTGTTTGGCATAATGTACGGTTTGTCCGCAACTGTAACAGGAATTGTTGCACAAGCGATTCTCCATAACTGGGTTGAGCACGTCGTTCTTGACTTGGGTAGTGGACTTGTTAATATTTTGTTGCCAATTAGGCTGGTATGACACCGGAGTTGGCTGCCAGGTACGAACCTTCTGCACTGGTTGCATTTCCTTCTTGGGTTCAAACTTGCGCTTGTGATCATTATGGACAGACTTAATATTTGACACCAGCTTGTGCTCTCTTTCAGCAATGAAAGCCTTGTTCACCACGGTTTGGAAATCTGGAAAATCGAACACACTGAGAGCACAACGAAGTTGCGGGTTTAATCCACCAAGAAATTGGTCTATCTTCCTTTCTTCAGTGGCCACATCATATTGAGAGTATCGTGACAGGTGATTGATTTTCTGCAAATATTCTCCCACTGACTGACTTCCTTGGATGAGCGTGAGAAATTCACGCTGCTTAGTCTTCATGATTCCCGCAGGGATGTGATATTTCCAGAATTGCTCCTTGAATCTTGACCAGGTAATTGCTTCATTCTCAGTCCCTATGGCCTTTTCATTTTCCCACCATATAGCAGCAGCGCCTTCCAGATAATGTGTTACAAATGGAACTTTATCCTCTTCATCAGTTCGAGCAACCTCAAGTTTCTTTTCCATAGTTCTCAACCAATCATCTGCATCCAAGGGATCAATGGCCTGACTGAAACTGGGAGGCTTAGTCCTTTGAAAATCAGATAACTTGGAGTGAGGGACGGGCTGATTTCCATTCTGTCCAACTATTGCTTGAATACTTCTGAATATTTCCATCAGATCATTGTTTCTTCATTCCTCGAACATACGCATAATTTGCTCGGTGGAGGGCGGATTTGGTGGTGGAGGCGGTGGTGGAACGTACGGTTCGGGTGATTGTCCTGCCTGTCGTGCGGAACGCCGAACAGGAGAACCCTCGCGAATGTTGCTACTGCAGCCTCCCCGCGTCATCCTAATATGATTTTTCCCATGTAAATGCAACCGAGATGAGAAGCATTCAACATAAACTGGGGAGAAGCCAGCAACAAAATCCAGAAAAACCGAAAAGACAAAGAAAATACGGCGAATAAAATAAAGTCCAACATAATTATACATAGACTCATACATGAAAGATAACAACATGCCAGGTCCAACTACCCTCATACATGAAACGAAACATTATGACTCGTACGACTACATCCATACTCCATCCTGACTACAGAGAATACTCGGAAACTCTACTGCTCTGCTGGTGCTGCGGGGTCCTCTCCTGAAGCGGACTCGGATCCAGAACTGACGGGGTTAATGGAGACCTCCGGGTTAAAAGTGACATGACGACGCTGCCTCGAGGGCTCTCCATCTGGGGCAGGTGGAGGGAGGATCATCGGGGCTGCAGAAGTGGCGAGGAGTGTGACCCACTCAGCAGGAGCACTAAGTGGACTCGCAACAGCAGTGCCCGAGCTACTCGGAGGAGTAAATGGAGAAACAGGGGATCTAGAACTGGCAGGAACGTAGGGAGTAAATCCTATAGATGTAGAAGTAGTGGCGGAGCGAGCAGAGACTAAAGTAGAAGCTAAAGCAGTGCAGGCACGACTCAGCTCACGAGCCAGCTCATAGATCAGAAGATAGCTAGCAGTGATGTAATGAGAAAGGTGGCTAGCTACACTATCAGACTCTGGGTCAATGATAGGGAAACGGACACGACCATTATCATGGAGAGAAGAGTAGTAAAGGAAACCTGGGTGATTCTGCATCCGGACCTCGTTGCAGCGGAGCTCAACAAGTACCTCGAATGCAGCAAACTGGACAGCCTGAGAAGCGGAAGAAGCGTAGCCGCTACGAGAGGTACGAGTGTAAGAGATGGAATCGGAACTGGTGCGCAGAGTAACCACGGCGTGATACTCATACACTGAGTCAGCTAGGCACTCCCGGTACACACGATAGACTGGATCGTCTCCGTGAGGGTACAACCGACACCACACGTTACGAAGGAGATGCGGCGACGTGTACGGCATCAGCTGCAACTAGCACGGATACAGCACCGGAGCCATCTACACTCACAACCATTAGCAGGTTAGCATATAAAAATAAAATCAGTGCATGCAATTCAACAACCAGCTACAATAATTACCGGCACTCAGCTAAAACTCGTATCTAGCATCCAGTTAACTCGGTTTAGTCTAGCGTATCCTACAGTCAGCGCGGCTCTGATACCAAGCGTTGTGGCACCCCGGCTCAGAGCGACCGGTTTACCTTGCATTGCCAACCCAGAGACCTTGTCTTCTGGCAACACACAACAACATGGTACAGAAAACAACCGCTTTATTCATGCTAGCGGAGCATAGTTTATATTACAACAGTTAGCGAGGCCAAGCGGCACACACGGTGCGGCTGAACAATATGTACATTATTTAGTGAACATAAAGGGGCCTCGATCATGACAACTACTTGGCAGCGGAACAATCGGGATTCCGTAGCACAAGGACACCGATGTGGACAAGGTCTAGACTCGGACATCACTCCTTTCCGATGGGACTTTCCTGAAATCTGGCATGACACGCCAGGTCAGTACATTGAATGTACTTGCAAGCTCACAATAAGCATAAACATAATGACAGACAATATCATGATATTTAACCAATTAAGCAACAATGCAACCATATACCCAACATGCTGTGACTATGCTCAACAGGTACTCATTCTCCCGACTTGCTAACCAGATGTGATCCATAAACATGATAATACCAAAACACACTCGTGATCCTTACGGCGATCACAACCCGACCAAATCGTGGCCCGTGATCCTTATGACGATCACAACCCGACCAACTCGTGGCTCGTGATCCTTACGGTGATCACAACCCGACCAACTCGTGGCCCGTCACGAAGGCCTCCCTGCCATCCTCAATAAAACTTAGTGTGCATATTTTATTTAGTGTTGACCCATGGTGTACCCTACTTTCGAGCATGTCCGTAACCGTGGACTCGGCTATCGACAGATTAAAAACACTCTGCAGAGGTTAGTACACTGTACCCACACTACGGAACCCATGGCCTCGCACTCCCATTCGGGTGGACCAACAGCGTTCCGACGAAACCATTTCATTGTCATGACACTCTCCCGGCCCTTCCGACTCAGACACCAACGGGCTAGTCCTGGGTGGCCCCGTGTCTACCTTCAGACACCTCGACCATCGTCATGGCCATGATCCACTCTGGGACCCGGTACCAAAATTAACTTAACAACGCGCTCACAAGGTTATGCTTACCTACCAGGCCAGGGTACAGCACGCCCATAACCTTCCCTAAATGGAGGCACTGACCAGAGACACGACAATGAAACGCATTAAGGCCGCCCCATACCGGCAAATGTGGTTGCACTGGGAAAGACTCGTTTCAGCGGCACCATGACCCGGCCAACAACATATTCAAGTTGAGTTATTAATCAGGTTCAACTTAATGCGAAAATAACCGGTATCATAATGCCATACTATGCAGCACTTAACATATGCATCACATAACCATGCAAACAATTGAATCAATCACGCTCCTACCGGGCCATCATCTCACATGCTACTACTCTGGTTAAGATCACACATCACTTATACCAGAATCATTACTAGATATCTCATCATTTTTCATCATGCAAAAATAATACTTTAACTAATTATCCAACTCTATGCCCATATCATTTATTCATCATTTTCAACTAGGTTCTCCTTAACTTACCAACAAAATTCACTTCAAGCATTCTGTAGTTCAATTATTCTAACATAATAAGCATTTAACAGAATAATCATTTTATAACTAATTTAAATGCAATAATATTCATAAGTTCAAGTAGGAAAATCACAAATATTGAAGTCGCATCATGGAAATGTTACTGTGGCTTGCCTTAGTACTGATGAGGTTCACAAAGCTCCTGGTGATCCTCAAGACAAGCTGGCTCTGCTGAAAATATTCAAAAGCGCAAAAAGAAAATATCAAGAAACCTTCTGAAAATTGCCGGAAAATCTAGACAGCAAGAAAAAATCCCATCCTTTGAGTGTTGTTAGATTTTTGCACACAGAACACGATGCAAAAAGAATCACTGCATTTGGACTTGTAGATAAAAAGTTATGGTCATTTGAAATCTCCTGGAATTTAAATGAATTTTGACATAATAGCAGAGGGGGGTGACGTCGAAAGCGTAAACTCCCGGGGCGCCACCACTCATACCGCTTCGCGCGCGTAATGAGTGGATGATTAGCGGGCCCCGCTAGTCAGGCCGGAGGGAGGAGAGGGGGAAACAGAGGGGAGCGGCGTTTCGCCGGACCTCACGCCGGCGGTGAGGCTTCTTGGAGGCAAACGAGACGGAGGGATCGACGGAGAAGACGCTTGCGCACCTGCCCGTACCCGTAGCGTAGCTAACGGCAGCTGGACGGCATCGGATTTGACCTCTCCAGCATCGACAGAGGGCGGAGGTTGCCGGACTTGAAGAAGACGGCGGCTTGGGGCGGCTCCAGGGGCTACAGCTAGGTGGGTTGGCTTCACGGAGGAGAGGCGGAGGCCCTGGCGGGGTCGCCTTGGCTTGGGAGGGGCCGGAGCTGCGGGAACGATCCAGAGGGGATCGCCGGCGAGCTCGGATCCGGGACGGCAGCCCGCGGCCTCCCGACTGGGCTGCGGCTTCTACTGGTTCTAGGAGGGAATGGGAGTGGTTGAGGTGCTCCAGGAGGCTGCGGAGGGGCTGCTTAAATAGGCGGGGCGGCAAGGAGGGCTCGGGCTCCGCCGGAGGACACCTGTCCCCGGCGCCCGGCGACGAACGGTGCCAGAGAGCGATGGAGAAGGCGACGGACGTCACGCAGCCACTGTACGCGGGCGCGTCCGAGCACATGAGCGAGGGGGAAAGAGAAACACAAGGCGCTGCAGACCGTGCCGCTGGTCGGACCGCGTCGTGCTCACCGCAGCGAAGCTCCCGCATCGGGCGAGCGGCAGGGTGAAGTTATGGAGGTGGAGACGAGGATGGTGGCGAGGGTATGCACGCCTCGCCGGCGAGCAGCGGCACGCAGCTCAACAGAGGCGCTGGTGACGCAGCAGCGCCAGACAGCATGCCAAAGACGCTCGGAAGAACGCGGTCACCGCGTGGACCGTGACATCAGGCCACCTACACACTAACAAGGATGTCTGGCGTGTAGTCCTTAGTAAACTGATATGTTACCCTGGCTTGGTTTGGTTCCAGGTGCAGTAGAAGTAAAATGGTGTTGTTATCAAGTCACTGGACAGAAACTTTGGGGAGTTACTGTGGTCAAACCACAGGGATTCAAGGGCTGAGCTTTGGGGTTTTACTATCTCTTACTAAGGTAAATAAGCTCAGGGAAAACCAGCTACAATGGAGCTAGTAAAAAGGTAGTTGTTGTAGAAACTACCATTTCAGCCCATAAGTGACTTTATTTTCTGTATCCAAAATATTCCAAAAAGTGGTGAAATATTTTTGCTCAGAAAAGTGCCCTAGGGTCCAAAGAATATTTAGGATTTTTCTCAGGATTTTTGGGCTAAGAAAAATTAGGGTTGCATTGAAGCTCAATGAGTTAACTAGGGTTTTGGAGGCCAAAATGAATATTTTTCATTTAAGAAAAATATTCCAAGCAATATTTTTGGGTTGGCCAGGGGTGAAATGATGGTTGTGAGGAGGAGAGGGAGAACTTGGGTGAAAATCAAGGGATACCCAAGTGGTTAAGTCAAAATGAAATGATTCAAAACTCCAAATCCAAAATCAACTCAACTGAAAATCAAACAAAGAAAAGAGGGCAAAAACCAGGCTGTCACAATCGTCCCTTGTTAGTCGTGGATCGTGTATCTCATTGTGTTTCGAGGATCTAGCACATCTGTAACCGAATCTTGTTGCTTTGAGTGTTTCGTGTCGTGTTTTCCCCTCGTATTCTTCGTGTTCATCGCGGGATCCGCTCCAATCGTGAAAGATCGGACATATAGGATTCTACCCTACATCCACTACTGCAGGATGCTGCTAATGCGACACTACGATCAGAGACCCTTCGAGAAACTGTGTGCGATGCAATAATCGCAAACGGTGTTGTATGAAAATCGTCAGAAATGTGTAAAACTTTGCAATGATGGATGCATCTGTCGGCGTTCTGGGAACGGGGGTCCCCAGACTTGCCTGCATGCGGCCTGCGGCGTGGCTCAAGTGGGGGCCCAGCGTGGCCCAGCTTCATCAGCTCAAGCCCAAGACCCTCGCGAGGGGCCAAGCCTCGCGGGGCGGATGACATGAACCTTCCTCAGGAGCAGCCTCGTCAGGCAGGCTCACGAGGAGGCGGAGAGATCAAGGCAGGGTACCTCACGAGGGTGCCCCGTGACGCAAGCCATGACGATCGAGATCAGGCGGGCGCCAGCCTGCGCAGTGTCCTCATTTCCCCTTTGGTACAAAGGAGGCAAGCACATGCCAAGGCATCCGGCAAAGGTTACTGCCTCGATGCAACAAGACCAAGACCAGTAGAGCGGCAGGACGGAGGTCATCGTGGAGCCCAGGACGGCGTCACCGTCAGAGCCTTTGGCAGCCGAAGACCAACTTTAGTCGGGATAAGTGTACTAGATGTTCCCCTTCAAAATGGCCAATTGTTGGCGCCCTTCCCGCTCATTATTTGGGAAGAGGCCCAGGGCCTCCCTCTATAAATAGGACTAGCCACCATAGAGAGAGGGGACGGGTCAAACTTACCAGAGAGAGAGAGAAGCGACTGGACTCACCCAAGCAGTCCATCGCACCAGCTCAAGAACAGCCCCTCGCGTGGCTACTCTTCCTTTGTTCTGTTCTTCATCTGCCCCGGAGGCAATCCACCACACCACACACTGGAGTAGGGTATTACACCACAACGGTGGCCCGAACCAGTATAAATCTTGTGTCTCTTGTGCTGTTCATCGTTCCTAGTTTAGATCCCTTGCAAACCATTAACACGTGAGCTGGTAGGGGAAAGATCTCCATGCGCACCCTAGAGTTCGAACCTCAAGGGTCTGCCGGAACCCGAAATCCGACATTTGGCTGGCCAGGTAGGGGTGCGCCGGAATCTTTCTTCCGCTGGTCACATTTGATCTTCTGTTGTGTCCATGGCTGACGCTCGCCGTGCCCGCGCCGAGTGCCGGGCAGCTCGCGCCGCTCGAGTCGCCCAGACGGCTCCCGTTGGCGGGCACCCCCGTCGTTCCCCGTCGCCTGCTGCCAACGCCGCCACCGGCCCGGCGGGGAACGAGCAACATGCCTCGTCCCTGCATCCACCGGTGAGGCGAGAAGGCCGCACCGCTACTCCTTCACTCGCCCCTGCTGGTTCCTCGTCCCGCACGCACCACGCTCCCATGGAGGCTCGAGCCACGCTCATCGCGGCAAATGAGCTCCTGCGCTACCGCCCTATCGACGACGTCTACGAGGAGTGGCTCGACCGTGTCGCCAAGCTCATCCGCGTGGTAGGGGGCCCCCCGTGCCGTCCCTCTCGTTGCCTCGCCCTTCACCCCGCGCGGGAGGCAGGGAGCCGGAGGTGCCCCCGCCACCTCCTCCCCAAGAAGGCGCCCTGGCTCCAAGGCGCGTGGCCCCGGGCCGAGACCCTCCGCGTCCGGCGCCCGCGCAACAAGAAAGGAGCTGCCAGGAGATCCCTCGTCCCCAAGAAGGTGCTCGCGTGCTCCCAGCACCGGAGCGCCGCGATCGTGCTCCAGCGCCACCGCGTCAATACCCCGCGCTGCTCCAGGCAGCGGTGCACGGGAATCCACAAGAGCAAGCTCCGCATCAGCAGAGAGCCCCGGTGGCCTCTGTAGGCTGCCGCGCCTTCACCGCCGAGCTATGTAGCGTCGCATGGCCCGGCAAGTTCAAGCCAAACCTGCCTCCTCGCTACGTCGGCACTGCCGACCCCACGGAGTTCCTTCAGCTCTACGAGCTGGGCATCAAAGCCGCCAACAGAGACGAAAAGGTCATGGCGAATTGGTTCCCCATGGCGCTCAAGGACGGAGCCCGAACCTGGCTCCTGAACCTGGCTCCCGGCACGATCTCCTCCTAGGACGAGATGCGCACCCGCTTCATCGCCAACTTCCAAGGAACTCGCGATCGGCCTCCAGCCGTGAGCGACATGCGCCGCATCAAGCAGCAGCTAGGAGAGACCCTGCAGAAGTACATCCAGCGCTCCAACAACGCCTGCCTCAAGATCCCCAAGGTGACTGAGGAGGCCATCATCTCAGCCTTCTCCGATGGCGTGCGTGACGTCAAGATGAAGGAGGAGCTAGCAATGCATGAAGACACATGCACATCCCTGGAGCTGTTCAACTTGGCGACCAAATGCGCCAGGGCTGATGAAGGGCGCCTCTCCCTCCTCGAGCTTCCGGCTGCCGATCCAGAAGAGAAGAAGCCCAAGGTCAAGGATGTGAAGCGCAAGGGGGCTGCCGTGCTGGCGGCCGAACGAGACACCAAGCGAGGCAGGGATCAGCCCGAGTCATCCAAAGGCAGCCGGTGCTGCGTATACCACGGCCTCCACACCCACAACACTAACGAATGCCACGAGCTCAGGGCCGTGCGAGAAGGGCGTATCGGCCGACGCCCCGAGCGCAATGATCGGGGCTACGGCCGAGGAGGAGGAAGAGGCGCAGGACGCTGGGAAGACCATGGCCCTCGCCAAGGATGGCGTGATAGACCTTGCGAGGACTGCTGGCCGGACCAACCTCGCGATGGAGGTTGGGGGGACCAGCCTCGTGAGGACCGCCCTCAAGGCAACGTAGGGCTCCCACCTCAGCCGCAGCCACCAAGGAGGTACAAAGACCATCATCAGGACGAGGGGGCTGGGGGCTTCCAGGAGCCGCGTGCGATAGCTTGCATCCTAGGTGGCGCTCAGGCCCTAGCCTCTCAGCGTATCTTCAAGCAGTTTGCTCACGAGGTGCATGCAGTCCTCCCCAAGCCTGAGGCCACACGCCCTCTCAGGTGGTCGTCATGCGCTATCACGTTCAGCTCAGCGGATCAACTCAAGTGCGCGGCAACAGCCGGAGTCCCCCCCATGCGTTGGTCACCAGGCATCAGCAACGTGTAAGTCACTAGGACCCTCATCAACGGCGGAGCAAGACACAACGTCCTATCTGTCGAGACATTCAACGATCTCCAAGTGCCATACGATCAGCTTCAGCCGACCAAGCCTTTCTCAGGAGTCACCGATGGCTCCACCGTCTCGATAGGGCAAGTTCGCCTTCCCGTCACCTTCGGACAGCGCAACAACTACCGCACCGAGCTCATCGACTTCGACGTCGCCCACATTCGCCTGCCATACAATGCCATCCTCGGGTACCTAGATTTGGCCAAGTTCATGGCCGTGACTCACCATGGCTACAATGTCCTCAAGATGCTAGGAAGCGGAGGAGTCATCATAGTGCCTTGTGAGGAAAGGGATGCAGTGTGCTCTCTTGAGCGTGCCTTCCAAGCCGCAGCAATCGAAGACCCAGATCACAGGAGCGGGAGACTTCCCGAGGCGATCCCTAAGAAGAAGAAGGCTTCGCCTGGTCCAAGCCCTCGTCAGGAAGGCACCTCCGGAGGCGTGGCAACAGGACCCGCGCCCATTCAAGGGGGCCACCCTCTGTCGCATAGGAAGGCGCGCTCGGCACCCTCCTCAGGCGGGGCTCGGGGGCTCTTTCACGGCGAGCCACCGACCTAGCTGGGGTCACAAGGGAGGCGCTCAGGCACCACTTGGAGGCGTGCTTCAAGGCACGTTTCCCTCGGGAAGGTATGAGGCAAGGAGGGTCAAACCCTCAGGAGTTCATCACGAGGAACACCAAGGAGCTACAGGAGTCAAGAGTCATGCACGGCTATCGCCGCTTGCCCGCCGTGGCCCCACATCCGAGCGAGGATGCTGGGCTGCGAGTCTGCATTGACATACCAGGGCTCAACCGGGCCGCGTCTCAGGGGCGCCTTTGGCCCTCACGCGTGGGCCGTTGCGAGGGTCCACCTCACAGCTACGTTTGCATGCCTTTCGGCCTGCCGAACGCGGTCGCCGCCCATCGGCCCTTTCTTGAGGTGCGCTCTGGAGGCTCAAGAGGCCAAGCGGTAGCGGTCACAGAAGAGATGGAGATGGCTCTCGAGGAACCCCCCGTGCCCCCGGAGCCTCCCGAGGCTCCAGGTCCGGAGGACTCGTGAGGGTCGGTTTCCTCCTCATGCGTCATCCGCTACCTCAACATCCCGCCGTCTCCGACCATATCAGGTGACACCTTTCCAAGTTCAGTTTTCAGCTGGGAGCGCCCCTTGGGCTGCATCATTCCCAGGCCGCATGGGTCCGTCCCTGCGGCATGTATCCATTTTGCTTATGTTCTTTACTTACCTTGTTGGGGCGCCCTCGGCTGCATTATCCCCAAGCTGCTCGGGCCAGACCAGTGGCGTGTGCTTTCTCCGCACCTATCTAGATGGATTTGCTTATTCATACATAACATGCTTGACCTGTCGCCGCTTTCGTGACACCTACCTTTGGAGCCGCTCGCTCAGGCACGGCACTTGCGCACGGGT
Source organism: Aegilops bicornis (assembly GCA_021605145.1). Taxonomy (NCBI): domain Eukaryota; kingdom Viridiplantae; phylum Streptophyta; class Magnoliopsida; order Poales; family Poaceae; genus Aegilops; species Aegilops bicornis. The sequence goes on along the minus strand of CM038672.1, from coordinate 293,309,197 downwards.
CCGTCCCTGCAACGCCGATAAATCTGTGTGGCTGAGCTCTGGCCGCGGCAGCCCTGCAAGGCGCCACCTCGCCAAGCCCTCAGTGCCCCCGATCACTAACTCGGAGCGACCAATGGTTGGCTGGCAACCATAACGACGAACCTTGTTTCCCCTCATGATTGGTCCACAGGACCTGCTCCAGGAGTAACGCTGGCGGCATCATGAGCCTTCTCTCCTCCTCTCCGGCGCGATCCGCTTGCACGTTGAAAGGGGGTGCCCATCCCGAACGCGTGGAACATCCAGCATCTCCGAAAGTTCTACCCTTGAAGAAAGGCCCAGAGCCTGTGAAGAAGGCCAACGCCTGTGAAGCTCATTTCCCCGAGAAAGGCCCAGATCCTGTGAAGAAGGCCAACGCTAGTGAAGCTCATTTCCCCAAGAAACGCCTAGAGCCTGTGAAGAAGGCCAACGCCTGTGAATCTCATTTCCCCGAGAAAGGCCCAGAGCCTGTGAAGAAGGCCAACGCCTGTGAAGCTGATTTCCCTGAGAAAGGCCTGGAGCCTGTGAAGAAGGCCAATTCCTGTGAAGCTCGCCACCCGTGACACTCTCACATAATAATGAGTTGGGGCTGTACATGCCCTGGAGTCTCCGAAGAGCCGCCCTCGGGCCTCGGGGGCTCCTGCCGACGCCCAGTGGCAGCACTTAGCTCCGCGCTGGTGAGAAGAAGTTGAAGACTAGATTAGGTGCCGGACGTGGCTTTTTCATTTGCTTTCTGCAGTTGGCTTGTTCGTTCCTATTTGAAGTTTTATTGAAGTTGTTGCCGTCCTTAGCTTGTGACTCTTTGTCTTTTTCGCTCACTTGCCTCATTTTCTCTCGCGCAAGTCTCGCGAGGGAGCAACGCGGGCACCCTCGCGAGTGTTTTCTGCTCCTGTCGTTTAAAGCTTTCCTATCCAGGTCCACTACGGGAGCACCCCTCCCAGTCCGTGCCCCACGGGCATCGCGATGCGAACACAGGACCTGGGTCGGTCGCCTCCACAATCGAGGCCGAAAGCTACCCCTCCTGAGTAATCCTTGCAGGACATGAAGCGCGCGACGAGGCCTCGGCCTCGGGAAGAGAAGACCGCGACAGGTCCCCCCGAGCTAAGTAATTACTGCACGCAGGCATGCGGCACAAAAGCACAGCATAGAAATAGCGGAAACAACATGATAATTAACAGCAACAGTTCAGCATGCCCCCACAGGGCCTACACTACTTTCTCTTTGCGCAGGGAAGGGAGAAAAACAAAATAGGCACGACTTGCTCGGCACCAACTCGCGGCGAAGGCTCGTACTGCCTCCGAAGCTCAGTCAGACTCCTCCTCACGCTTCACCGAGGCGCGACGGTGGGCTGACCCGCTACCTCCCTCCAGGCGGGCGCGACGGCACATGGGCTGGTCGCGGCCACCGCTGGAGGAGTTGCTGTCCGAAGGAGAGCCACCGAAGCTCGACGAGCCCCGAGCGCCGCCGACCACGTGCTTGTTGTCATCTTCATCCCGATCATTACCGGGGCTGGGTACACGGCCGCGGTCATCGTCTTCGGGGTAGCACCCGGCACGACGATCGTCTTCTCCGAACACCCTCACGTAGAGGGTGGCGTAGCCGTCGAACTTGAAGTGCAGGGTGCACCGCCGGCTCAGGCCATGCGCGCGGGCAAACGTTTGCCAGTCGCGGGTCAGGGCTGTATTCCCGGCGGCGAAGACCTCCAGTGAAGCCAGAGGCCTGCTGCAACAACCGTCCGCCTGAAGCGAGCCGCCCGAGCGCCGGCCGGAAGTTCACCTACAAAGAAGCGGGGAAGCTGGAGCCAGGTGCTGGTCGGCTCCACCGACCACACGACGAACTCCGCCAGCACCTCCGCCGAGTGGAAGCGCGGCCTAGGGGGCCGCGCACTCACGGCCCGCCCCCCATCGACAACCTAGCGCCCATCGCCGCGTAGGGGATCGCCTCCATGACCGCGGGAAGCCGCTATAGGAGCCACAGGATGCTTGTGAGGACGGCCTCGACCGCGCTTGGCCGGGGGAGAGTCAGGCCCTACCTGGCGGGCCTTTCCCTTCTCCGCGGCCGAGAACCTCTTCGACGGAGCCATGGAAAGAAAGGAGTAGCAGGAGGGGATGGACTGGAAAGGCTTGCGCCGTTCTGTACTTATAGCTGGAGGAGGCCAACCGTCGGCCTCCACGATCACAGGTAATCATGACCCATTTCTAAGTGCAGGGACTTGTCAAGTCATGCGATTACCGAGGGATCCTGGGGAAGCGGAGACGCCCAAGTTCAATCAATCGCCATGCGGCGCCTGAGACCGCAGGCTGCTGGGGCCCGCGGCGCTTCGCACTTGCCCCTTCGCTTCTCTGCTAAGCCAAGTCCGGGCGCGCCTTGGGCCCGGGGGCTACTGTCGGCGTTCTGGGAATGGGGGTCCCCAGACTTGCTGCCCTGCGGCTGCGGGCGTGGCTCAAGTGGGGGCCCAGCGTGGCCCAGCTTCATCAGCTCAAGCCCAAGACTCTCGCAAGGGGCCAAGCCTCGCGGGGCGGACGACAGGAACCTTCCTCACGAGGAGGCGGAGAGATCAAGGCAGGGTACCTCACGAGGGTGCCCCGTGACGCAAGCCATGACGGTCGAGATCGGTGAGGCGCCCGACTCAGCATGTCCTCGTTCCCCTTTGGTGCAAAGGAGGCAAGCACAGGCCAAGGCATCGAGCAAAGGTTACCGCCCAAAGGCAACAAGACCAAGACCACCAGAGCGGCAGGATGGAGGTCATCGCGGAGCCCAGGACGGCGTCACTGTCAGAGCCTTTGGCAGCCGAAGACCAACTTTAGTGAGGATAAGTGTACTAGATGTTCCCCTTCAAAATGGCCAATTGTTGGCGCCCTTCCTGCTCATTGTTTGGGAAGAGGCCCAGGGCCTCCCTCTATAAATAGGACTAGCCACCACAGAGAGAGGGGACGGGTCGAACTTACCAGAGAGAGAGAGAGAAGCGACTGGACTCACCCAAGCGACGAGGAGGACAAAAGAAACGGGCTGCCAGATGAAGGCGTGTGCGATACATAGCATCAACATCTTGTCTCGTGACGTAGCTTTTTGACAGGTAGTGTAGCGAGCAACAAAACACTCAACATCTCGTCTCATATTTGGCAAAAATAAATGTGTAGCAAGTATATCCTCCGTCTTATTCACGCCAAACTGTCCCATTAATCCTCCTCCATGCGCCTCCTGCAACAACAGAAGACGAATGGAGCTAGCTACAATGCATAGCTTGTTAGTACGAAACAGAAATCCATCGTTAACGACGAACTTGTTCCATGTTCTACCTTCTTTACAATTCTGCAATACATCTTTAAATTCAGCATCATGCACATATTGATCTTTTATGGTCTCCAAATCGAATATTTTAAAGTCAAGTTGTGAAAGCATAACATAATGACGAGACAATGCATCAGCAATAACATTTTCTTTACCCTTCTTGTGTTTAATGACATAAGGGAAAGTCTCAATAAATTCAACCCATTTAGGGATGCGTGCTAGGGTTTAGTTTTGCTTGACTTTTAATATGTTTCAAAGATTCATGATCAGAATGTATAACAAACTCTTTGGGCCGTTAATAATGTTGCCATGTTACTATGGTCCGAACAAGAGCATATAATTATTTATTATAAGTAGAATAGTTCAAACTAGGCCCACTCAATTTTTCAGAAAAGTATGCAACATGTTTGCCATCTTGTAATAACACACCTCCTAATCCAATTCCACTAGCATCACATTCAAGCTCCAAAGTCTTATTGAAATCGGGAAGTTGGAGTAAAGGAGCATGTGTCAACTTAATCTTTCAATCCCGTGAAGGCTTCTTCCTGTGCAGTACCCGAAACAAAAGGCACATCCTTCTTTGTAAGCTCATTGAGAGGTGCAGCAATGGTGATGAAATCTCTCACAAAATGCCCATAGAAACCAGCGAGTCCAAGAAAACTCCTAACTTGTGTGACCGTTTTGGGCTGCAGCCAACTCTCAATAGCTTGAATCTTGGCTTTATCAACTTCAATTCCATGTGGAGTAACAACATAGCCAAGAAAAGATACGCGGTCAGTGCAAAAGGTGCACTTCCCAAGGTTACCAAACAAATGTGCATCACGTAGAGCGATAAAAATAGCACGTAAATGTTCCAAATGTTCCTCCAAAGATCTGCTATAAATCAATATATCATCAAAGTAGACTAACACAAATCGTCCAATGAAAGCATGTAAAACTTCGTTTATTAATCTCATGAAAGTACTAGGTGCATTAGTTAACCCAGAAGGCATGACTAACCACTCATATAATCCAAACTTAGTTTTAAATGATGTTTTCCATTCATCCCCCAATTTCATATGAATTTGGTGGTATCCACTACGCAAATCAACTTTAGAGAATATTGTAGAGCCACTCAATTCATCAAGCATATCATCGAACCTAGGAATAGGATGACGATAATGAATAGTAATATTATTAATGCCTCTACAATCAACACACATACGCGATGCACCATCCTTTTTTCGGCACTAGAATAATAGGAACAACACAAGGACTAAGGGAGGTATGAAGAACAGACTCTACCTAAACTACAAAAAACTGTAAAATCTCACCGAGCAACCTGGAAATCTGATACCACTTGATAGAGGCGAAGTTGTCCCGATGTTTCGATGAGATGGTGGCTATCGTTTTCTGTGGGAGTCGACCTTGACAATCTGATTACGAACGTGCGAGACGTCGCGCCTTAGCAATCGCTAAACCAACTTCCGAGCGTTATTGACCACGACGGAGCACGATCAACCTAACCACGAGGGTCTGTTTCCAGCGAGCAAACGAAGAACAAGCAAGAAACCGAGATTGCAATTTGGATATTGTGAATATAAGAGGAAAGCTTTATTAATTAAGGTGGGGTTCTGTGATGCCTTTGTCTGGTTGTTGAACACAAACGAAGTATGCGAACTTGCAGCTATGGTGAACTTTTAATCTAAACAAACCCAAAGTCTAAACGACGTCCTAAGGGTTGTATATATGGAGGAAGAGGGGGGAATTTCGTGGCCCTTGGAGGAGGGGTCCGAAACCAACCCTAACTCTTATTTCCCCACACATACGGACTCTAAAAACAGCCTATATACTTAAGTATTTCGAAATTACATGGGCCTAGCCCAATAATAAGGTGACGCAATACCTAGAATAGCCTCTAGAAAAAATTTGTGAAGTGGCATCTTGTATATTTCGTCCAAGGCTTAATGCACTCCTTATGGTGGCTTCAAAGTCTTGAAATCATCACTTGTAACTCCATTCTTGTTCCCCTTGCGCATGCCATCATCTCCATGCTTGGTCTTGCTCCAGTGTTCATCTCTCTTATCCATGCCAGGCCCTTCATTTGTAAGCAAAACAAATGTATCCAATTTAGGCAGCAACATATTCTCATGAACATTAGAATCATTACCAAGAAACGGAAGTACCTGATAATTTAATTGGCGTGTGCGAGCTCTAGTAATTGGTCCGGTATATGCAGCAGTAGGGGATGTGGGTGTAACAATGGTATTGATGTCCTCATCAGTGAGATAATGAAGAGTGACCTCAGGATCTCCGGTGAGATGGAGATGGGGTGGTGCTAGGGGAGATGGAGATGAGTTGAGGCATGCTATACAGCGGTGGCGACAGTGACTGCACAGTGCACAAGGTGAGGTTGACTTTGGTACCCCGAACACGCCTCCTGGACTAGTGTCACCCTGGGCGCAGGGTCTTGTCACTTCACTGTGAGGACCGGATGAATAATATTTTGAGCATCAAGTGTACCATAGTTGTACTACTACTACTAGTAGGAACATACAGAGTAGTACTGTATAGCATAAATAGGTCCCCCATGCTAGCATGCCTCTGGGTTCACTTCATCCTCCATGTATCATCCATATTTCAAGAAGAACCAAATTCTCGTGCATGCGGAAGCGCGAAGAAGGGATTTTTCTTCTTTGAGGATAACCGCATATCCCTTAAACAGAGAATGTTGTGTCTCGCACGCACGCGCCAATATCCATCCGAACCAGCTACAACACATTTTTTATTTCTGTTTGCATACATCCCACCTGTTAGGAGGGGTGCAGAAATAAAAAGGAATCATAAAATGTCTCGCCACGGTGATTTGAAAGAGTGACCTCAACTAGCCAGTGGCGCATGTAGCGCTAGAAGGATGGGCACGTACACGGACAGGTACCACTCCTCAGTCTACCCTCGTAGCCTTTTCGTTTAGTCTACCTAGCCGTCTAATCAGCTCTGTGCAGACCAATTCTCCCATTTACTTCTCCAGCGGGAACCAATTTTCCTCGGCTTCTTCACCTCAGCTTCATCTTCATTTGCATCCAAACCCTAATGCATTCACATTGTTTTAACCTCTTCACATACTCCTGGAGTAATTCTGAAGCGCCTTTAAATAATCATCTTCTTTAGTTAGACTAGCCATCTAATCCTAATTCTCCAAACCAAAGCCCTCCGGTCCAGCGGTTCCAAATGGCGAAAGGGATCCAGATGCAAGTTTTTAGCATCCAACATTTTCTCGTCGAAGGGTCATTGAGCATAGTTGCTACCGTCACCAATCACCCAAGGGTTGTTCGGAAGTGGATCAACAATGTATCCAACTCCCTCTAAAAGGTAGAGATGAAGGTCATCGATCTCGATGCAGAGTACACGGAGCGTGCCACTGGGAAGATCCAACGTGCCGCCAGCCTTCAGCTGTGCCTCGAAGATGATGTTTTGGTGTACCACATCATACACGCGCCCTCCATACCAGGTGAGCTCCACGATTTCTTGTCTCGGGAGGATATATACTTCTGTGGGGCAGCCATCGAAGGGGACAAACAGAATCTGGCGTCGTACAACCTTGATTTGAAAAGCATCGCTGACATACAAACCAAAATCAAAATGCATGTAGAAGATTGTGATAAACAAACACCATCCCTATTCGACGTAGCAAATTTGTTCTCGGTACAAATCTTCATCAGGATGACGAGACACTGGCATTAAGGTCATCTGGATGGGAGAATTATCCCTTGACGTACGAGCGGATAAAATATGCTGCCCTCGATGCCCGTGTTAGTTTCCAAATAGCTGCAAGGTCCAAAGAGCTTGTTGTAAAGCCGACTCCCACGAAAAATGAGAAGAAGAAGAAGAAGAAGCTGCACCAGCAACATGGCATAATGGATGGATGAACTATTTCCTCTCTAGTAAAAAAATATTCCCTCCTTGTGTATGTCTTTGGAACAAGTTGCAGCGTAGGTCCACTTGTGATAGAGGCAAAGGCGTCATGTCTTTTGATGAGATGGTGATTATCGTTTCGGAGGAGTAGACTTTGACGATCCGACTACAAACGTGCGTGGACGTCGCGCCTTAGCAATCGCTAAACCAACACCTAGAGGTTATTGACCACGCAGGAGCTCGATCAACCTGACCATGAAGGTAAATTTCTTGCAATCAAATGAAGAACAGGCAAGAAACTAAGATTGCAATCTGGATATTGCGAATATAAGAGGAAAGCTTTATTAATGATGGTGGGGTTCTGTGACGCGTTTGTTTGGTCGTTGAACACAAACGAAATGCTCGAAGTTGCTGCTATGGCGAACTTTTAATCTAAACAAAACCCAGAGTCTATATGATGCCCTAAGGGTTGTATATACAGAGGAAGAGGGGGAATTTTGTGGCCCTTGGAGGAGGGGTCCGAAATCAACCCTAAATCTTGTTTCCCCACACATACGTACTCTAAAAACAGCCTATATTCAAGTATTTCGACATTACATGGGTTTTGCCCAATAATAAGGTGACGCGGCACCTAGAGTAGCATCTGGAAGAAATTTATGAAGTGGCATCTTGTATATTTCGTCCAAGGCTTCATGCACTCATTATGGTGGCTTCAAAGACCTGAAATTATCACTTGAAACTCCGTTCTTGTTTCCCTTGCGCAAGTCATCAACTCCATGCTTGTTCTTGCTCCAATGTTCATCCTTCTCCAAGCTAGGCCCTTCATTTGTAAGCAAAACAAATGTATCCAATTTAGGCAGCATTATATTCTCATGAACATTATAATCATTACCAGGAAATGGAAGAACCTGGAAATTTAATTGGTGTGCGTGAGCTCTAGTAATTGGTCCAGTATGTAGAGTAGAAGGGGATCTGGGTGTAACAATGGTGTCGGCGTTCTGGGAACGGGGGTCCCCAGACTTGCCTGCCTGCGGCCCACGGGGTGGCTCCACTAACGGCCTAGTACGGCCCATCTTCACCAGCAAACACTCAAGACCCTCGCAAGGGGCCAAGCCTCGGCAGGCGGGCGACACAAGACCTCCTCAGGGGCAGCCTCACTAGGCTGGCTCACGAGGAGCGGGGAGATCAAGGCGAGGGGCACCTCGTGAGGTTCCCGTGATGTGAGCCATGACGACCAAGGCCAGACAGGCGCTAGCAGGCGCAGAGTACTGGTTTCCCCTTTGGTGCTAAAGGAGCAGGCGCAGGAGAGGAGTCCCGAGGCATCAGGCAAAGGCTTTCATATCGGTGCAATGAGACCGAGACTAGTAGGACGGCAGGATGGAGGTCATCGCAGAGCCCACAACGGCATCACCACCAGAGCCTTTGGCAGGCAAAGACCACCTTTTGTCAGGATAGCTTGTACTAGCTGTCCCCCTTAAAACTGGCCGTTGTGGGATCCCTTCCCGCCTAATATTAGGGAAGAGGACCTGGGCCTCTAATAATAGGACTAGCCACCACCTCAGGAGGTAACTCATCTTGGATCAGATCCATTCCATCCCCACATGTACCAGCTCACCGAGCTCAAGAACACCTCTCCTCATGAGGTAGTTCTCCCCTTGTAATTGTTCATCCCAGTCTGCAAGGCAATCCACCACACCACACTGGAGTAGGGTATTACACCACATCGGTGGCCCGAACCAGTATAAACTCATGTGTCCCTTGTTCCTCAGGTTTGGCGAGCCAGGCTTTGAGATTGTGGTGAGAGCGTGAGCTAGAGGGAGAGAGATCTTTGTGCGAACCCCAGAGTTCGAACCTCAAGGGTTTTGCCAGAACCCATAATCCGACATTTGGCGGGCCAGGTAGGGAGTGCGCCGAAGTTCACCTCTCCGCGGGCACCGCCCCCCGTCCTGTCCCCATGGCCGGCGTTGCTCCTCCGACTGGGTCAACGGACGCCCACGACTGCGCCAGGGGGGTCAGAGCTTTTACCCCCGCCTTGCGGCGGGTGCAGTGGCCGCCCAAGTTCAAGATGGAGATGCCGCCGCGCTACGACGGCGTGGCAGATCAGTCGGCCTTCCTGCTAGCGTACGAGGAGGCTGTCCTGGAAGCTGGAGGCGACAACAAGGTCATGGCCAACTAGTTTCCCATGGCCCTCGCTGGCGCACCGCGCGCCTGGCTGCTCACCCTCTTAGGATCCTCTGTGGCCTCTTGGGAGGAGTTGCGTGGCCTTTTCGTCGCACGCTTTGCGGCACCGGCGCTTGTCGTCGTCGCAGCCCTCTTCGGCAGCTTGCAAGCACCACCCTTGGACCGTCACACCAAGCAGTTCTTCCGCCAGATTGGCACCGCCTCTTTGTAGCAAGGAGCTCCTCCAGGATGGGCGGTGCCCAAGACCGGCCTCACCTTCGACTCGGGGGATCACCCCATCACCACTGCCAGCTCGGGCGTGCTCCCAATGCTTTGCACGCCACCATCTATAATGTAGTCGTCACCAAGACCCTCATCGACGGCGGGGCCGGCCTTAACGTGCTCTCTGTGGAAGCTTTCGGCTTGCTTCACATGCCGCATGAACGGCTCCGTCCCACCAAGCCCTTCTCCAGAGTCGGCAGCGGCTCCTCTAGCCCCCTAGGACTGATCCGCCTTCCTGTGACCTTAGGCACTCGCGACAACTACCGCACCGAGCTGATCGACTTCGACATCGCCCGCATCGGCCTCCCATACAACGCCATCCTCGGGTGCCCGGCCCTGGCTCAGTTTATGGCGGTAACCCATCCAGCCTACAACCTTATGAAGATGCCTGGGAGCAACGGTGTTCTAACCATGGCGGGGGACACCAAGGAGGCTCTGACGGCACTCAAGCTTGTCTTCAAGGCCGCAGCGGCAGCACGCCCGGCCGACGAGGCCACCCCCGGAGCTAAGGAGGTCGCGCCGGCTAATAAGAAGCAACTATCCACTCAAGATCAGGCCGAAACGAAGCAAGTACCGGTCGAGGAAGGTGGACCCTCAGGAGCCACCTTCACCATAGGTGCCAACCTCGACCCAGATCAAGAGGAGGCATTGGTGAAGTTCTTGCGCGCGAGAAAGGAGGTATTCGCCTGGGAACCCAAGTAGCTGGTAGGGGTCCCGAGGGGGTTAATCGAGCATCACTTAAGGGTGTGCCCCAATGTGCGCCCTGTGAAGCAGAAGGCGCGACGACAGTCCGCGGTGAAGTAGTCCCTCATCGTCCAAGGAACCCGCAAGCTGGAGGCAGTAGGTGTCATTCACGAGGTCTGGTACCTGGAGTGTTTGGAGAACCCCATCGTCGTGCCAAAGAAAGGCGGGAAGGAGCGCATGTGTGTCGACTTCACCAACCTCAACAAGGCATGTCCCCAAGACCCGTTCCCGCTTCCGCACATCGACCAGATTGTCGACTCCAGCACCGAGCGCGACCTGCTGTGTTTCCTGGACGCGTTCTCGGGCTACCACCAAATCAAGATGGCAGTGGAGGATGTGGAGAAAACGACTTTCCTGAGCCCATGCGGGGTATACTGCTAAACTTGCATGCCGTTCGGGCTGTGCAACTCAGGGGTGACCTTCCAATGGCTGATGCACATCGCCCTGGGTCAGCAGCTTAGGAGAAACGTTGAATCCTATGTCGACGACATCATGGTAAAATCCCAGGAGGCGAAAACCCTGATTCATGACCTGGAGGAGACCTTCACAAGCCTGCGTCAGGTAGACCTGCGGCTTAACCCACAGAAGTGTGTGTTCGGCATTCCCTCCGGCAAGCTGCTGGGCTTCCTCGTGTCCCACAGGGGGATGGAGGCTAACCCAGAGAAGGTCAAGGCAATAGAAGATATGAGCCCACCACAAAATCTTAAGGAAATGCAGAAGCTTGCTGGCTGCGTGACCTCGCTGGGGCGCTTCATCTTCAAGCTAGGGGAGCGCGCCCTGCCATTCTTCAAGCTGATGAAGAAGAAGGGCCCGTTCAAATGGACCCCGGAGGCCAACCTGGCGTTTCAAGATGTCAATAGATACCTAACCAGCCCTCCGGTGATGGTGTCGCCTCGTCCCCTCAAGCCCCTGGTGCTTTACCTAGCCGCCACTCCCCACTCCGCCAGCGCGGCGCTGGTGGCGGTTAAGGAAGAGCGCTAGGCCAAGAATCCACTGCGCCATGCCACACTTTCGGCCGGGGCGACGCAGCACCAAGACAGTGCCACAAGGGCTGCAACAACGATGGTGAACGGTCAGGCCCAGCAAGACGGTGTCCTCGGGCCTGCGGGGGCCCCAACGGATGACTAGGCTCCTGAGGTCCCATCACCTCAGGAAGCGCTCCAACCTCTGGCAGCCGCAGGCTCCATCGACGCTCCCGCCCTCGTCGAGCACCCAGTGTACTTCGTCAGCATGGTGCTGCAGGACGCGAGAGCGCGGTATCCCATGCCGCAGAAACTTCTGCTCGTGCTCCTTCTGGCCTCACACAAGCTGCGCCACTACTTCCAAGGACACCCGATCAAGGTAGTCTCATCCTATCCATTGGAGAGGGTGCTCCGGAGCCCCAATGCCACGGGAAGGGTCGCCGAGTGGAACATCGAGCTACATGCATTTCAGCTCGAGTTCAGCAGAACCGGGGTCATCAAGGGGGCCGCCCTCGCCGACTTCATGGTCGAATGGACCGCCCTCCGGAACCTGAAGTCTGCGAGAGCCGATCCCTCTCGCCGGGAAGTGAAGCACCAGATGGTTGGGTCATGTATTTCAACGGCGCCTTCACGCGCCAAGCCGCAGGGGTAGGAGCCGTGCTCGTCTCGCCCACCCAAGACAGGCTCTACTACGCTGTGCAGCTCTGCTTCCAGCGGGGGGAGAAGGTCTCCAACAACATTGCGGAGTACGAGGGGTTTATCGCCGGCCTCAAGGCAGCGGCGGCCTTGGGAGTGAAGCGTCTCACCATCAAGGGCGACTCCCAGCTCCTCGTCAACTTCTCTAACAAGGTGTATGAGCCAAGGGACAAGCACATGGTAGCATACCTCGCGGAGGTGCACAAGATGGAGAAGCAATTCTTGGGCCTGGAACTGCAACATGAACCGTGCGGCACCAACAAAGAGGCTGACGAGATCACCAAGAGGGCGTCGAAGCTCCAGCCCCAAGAACCCGACATCTTCGAGGAGCGACTCTTCAAGCCCTCGGCGACTCCCCCTGCCACCGAACTCGTACCGCCTCAGGAGGAGCTCCCCGCACCACCAACCTCAGGGGCCCCTGCCTGTGGCCCGACTTCAGGGGATCCCTGCTCCTGGCGCTCGAGCCCCAGGAGGGGTGCTGGACCAAAGAGTTTAGGGCATACTTGGTGCAGGGGACGCTGCCAGAGAAGGAGGAGGATGCGGAGCGTGTGGCCCGGCAAGCCACGGCATACTGCATCCAAGATGGTGAGCTCTACAGAAAACGGCCGAATGATGTTTCCTTATGTTGTATCTCCAGGAAGCAAGGTGGCGAGCTGTTAACTGACATACACGGCGGAGATTGCGGGCACCACTCATCATCACACACCCTGGTTGGCAAGGTGTTCCGCAGCGGGTTCTACTGGCCCACGGCACTCAACGACGCAGCCGAGCTAGTGAAATCCTGCAAGGCCTGCCAATTCCATGCCAAGCAGATCCACCAGCCATCTCAGGGCCTCCAGACTATCACGCTCCCGTGGCCGTTCACGATCTGGGGGCTGGATATCCTAGGCCCGTTCCCTCGAGCGCCTGGGAAATACCTCTACCTCTACGTCGCCATCCACAAGTTCACCAAATGGGCAGAGGTGGAGGTCGTCTGCACCATCCCAGCCCAGTACACAGTTAAGTTCATCAAGGGCCTCGTGAGCCGGTTTGGGGTCCCTAACCGCATCATCACCAACAACGGCTCGCAGTTCACTAGCAATCTCTTCAAGTCATATTGTGCTAACCTTGGAAAGCAGATATGGTACGCCTCAGTAGCACACCCTAGGAGCAATGGCCAGGCCGAGCGCGCCAACGCGGAGGTCCTGAGAGGCCTCAAGACCAGAACCTTCAAGAAGAAGCTCGAGGACTGCGGTAGGCGATGGCACAACAAGCTCCAGTCCGTGCTATGTACCATCCACACCACCGCTACCAAACCAACAGGCGAGACCCCGTTCTTCCTCGTCTAGGGAGCTGAAGCAGTCCTCCCTCACAAGGTCAAGCATCGCTCCGCGCGGGTCCTGGCGTTCGACGAAGCGCACCAGGACGCCATGCGGGGGATGGACCTCGTGCTGGGGGAGGAGCGCCGCCGCCAAGCGTCGCTCCGGGCGGCAAGGTACCAGCCGGCGCTGCGATGGTGTCACTGCCGTAGCGTCCGCTCCAGGACGCTCGAGGTGTGCGATCTCGTCCTAAGGCGCGTGATCTCCAGGGAAGGGCTGCATAAGCTCTCACCCATGTGGGAGTGCCTGTTTAGGATTGCCCACGTCTCCAGGCCTGGCGCAAAGCGCCTGGAGATGTAGGACGGGATCCCCATCAAGAACGCCTGAAACATTCAGCACCTCCGGAAGTTCTACCCATGAAGCAAGGCCCAGTGCCTTTGAAGGTCTCCGCCCGTGACACTCTCACGTAATAATGAGTGGGGTTGTACACGCCCCGGAGTCTCCAGAGTGCCGCCCTCGGGCCTCGGGGGCTCCCTCCCACGTCCTAGTGGCAACACTTAGCTCCGCGCTGGTGAGAAGACTAGACTAGGTGCCGGACGCGGCTGTTCATTTGCATTTCGTAGTTGGCTTGCCCCTCTTTAATGGAAATTTAAATTCTGGTGTTTCTCGTTGGCTTGGTTCGATTCCCTTTTCTCTCTGTTTCTTCCCTCGGTTCTCTATTTTCACCGGCACTCTCCCTCGCACGCCTCGCGAGGGGACTGGACAGGTGCGCGCGTAAGCGCTGCCCCTAGTCTTCAAGAGGCACCCTCGTTCTAGCTTGCAACAAGAGCACCCCCCTTTCTAAGTCCGTGCCCCACGGGTACTGCGATATGGTGCGCTGGGCCATGACCGGCCACGCCTGGGGCCCTAAGCATGGAAGAATATGGGCTTCTTAACGAATTTTTGCAGTATCTCGACGCCCACCCCCCAAGTCCGCAGCAGGGAGGTCTCATCAGGTGCTGGGAGATGCGCGCATCACGAGGTGGAAACTACTTCAGACACACCGAGCTAAGTTATGTTTACATGCCTACGTAAAGCACTGACGCCACAGCACAACTCAGAAGTTATAAACATAGAAAAAGGCAGGAGTAGCATTACAGTTCACCATACGCCCCCGTGGGGCCCCATACTTGTTTCTTGTGATGTAGGAAGAAGAAAAGGAAGAGGGAAACAGGCAAAAGCGGCCCCTACACCCGCGGCTACTCCCGAAAATCAGCTCCCCATGCTCCCCCAAACTCAGCCAGAGCCCTCCTCGCGCTCCACTTGGGCGCGACGATGGGACGACCCGCCTGAAGGATTTCGGGTTCCGGCAGACCCTTGAGGTTCGAACACTCGGGTGCGCGCGGAGATCCAACCCTCCACCGTCTCGTACCTCACCGAATCGCACAAGAGACACAAGATTTATACTAGTTCGGGCCACCGTTGTGGTGTAATACCCTACTCTAGTTTGTGGTGTGGTGGATTGCCTCTTGGGCTGATGAGGAACAGTACAGGGAAGAACAGCCTCGCGAGGGTCTGTTCTTGGTGGGTGTGATGAACTGCTAGGTGGTGTCCCGTCGCTCTAGCTTGAGGATCGGGTCTCTGTCTTCCTCTGGATGCCGATCGTTTCGATCGATCCCCCTACTCCGAGTGTGGCTATTCCTATTTATAGGCGAAGGCCCTGGGCCTCTTCCCAAATATTGAGCGGGAAGGGCGCCAACAATTGGCCATTTTGAAGGGGAACAGCGGGTACACTTATCCTGACTAAAGTTGGTCCTCGCCGCCAAAGGCTCTGGTGATGACGCCTTGCTTGGGCTCCACGAGGACTCTCTTCCAGCCGTTGGGGCTGGTCTTGGTCTTGTTGCAATCAAACGGATGCCTTTGCTTGATGCTCTCGCCGCGCTTGCTCCCTTTGCACCAAAGAGGAAAGGAGGACGCTGGCGCGGGCTGGCGCCGACCGGGCGCCCTTGGTCGCCATGGCTTGCGTCATGGGCACCTCGCAAGGTACCCTGCCTTGAACTCTCCGCCTCCTCATGAGCCAACCTGATGAGGTCGTGCCTGAGGAAGCTCCTGGTCGTCCGCCCCGTGAGGCTTGGCCCCTCGCGAGGGTCCTGAGCTCGCGTTGATGAAGATGGGCTGTCCTGGGCCTCCTTTGAGCCACGCCGCAGGCCGCAGGCAGGCAAGTCTGGGGACCCCTGCCTGCACGCCGACAAGAGCCCCCTGGCCCACGGCGCGCCAACTTGGCCGGGCAGAGAGGCGAAGGGCAAGTCTGCGGCGTCATGAGCCCCTAACAGCCTGCGGCCTTGGGCGCCGCGTGGCGGTTGATTGGACGCGGGCGGCACTGTTCCCCCACGCCTCCTTATTTCGTGCCTTGCTAGGCGGACACGCTGCTGTACACATCTGTTCCCCTCTCTGCTGCTCGTGCGCCCCTGTCCTTCCCCCTCTCGAACTCCAGCTTCCATTTTCAATCCAATCTCAAATCTCCCCCTCCCCCTTTCAATCGCCATGGCTCCGACGAAGAAGGGGAAAGGGAAGAAACCTATGCCTCCGCTGTCGACCCGTCGATCATACTCAATCTAGAGGGCTTGGGCAAGGTTAGTTCGGCTCTGGCTACCTCCTTCAATGAATGCGGGAGGACGACGGCTTGGCCTGCGTCCCACTTCTCTATCGACGGGATAGTCACTGAGGTCCGGTATTTTGCTGACGCCCTGTGGGCGGGGCTGGTTCCCCCCTTCTCTAATTTCTTCAATGCCATGCTTTCCCACTATCAGATCCACATGATGCATCTGGGTCCTGAGTCCATCACTCTCCTCTCGGTCTTCGCCTTCGTTTGTGAAGCAATGATGGGCATCCTTCCTTCGTTTGCCTTGCTGCGCCACTTCTTCTCTCTGCGCCTTGTCGACCCCACCCAGTGCTCGACGTGCGTGAGCTTCATCGCCCGCGCCGAGACAATGGGCCTCAGGGATCGACTTCAGCCTACCTCCGCCCGCGGCTGAGTTCCGCGAGAGGTGGTTGTATGTGGACGCGGGCGTGCCCAGCCCCCTGCTATCGGAGCCAACTTCGCCTGTTGTCCCCAATTCTGGCTGGGGCCAGGAGACGCTTTCAAGCCCTCGGCTCATCTTTGTCTGGCGCCGCTTCGCGTTCCTGAGGTCGCTTGCTATGACAGCACCCAAGGTCGTGAAGGAGTTCCTGACGTGCCGCATTGCTCCTCTCCAACGCCATTCCCACCGGATGTGGGCCTTGGCTAACTTTGGTGATCGTATGAGGCTCCAGAAGAAGATCTGACGCTGAAGCGGCGAGGAAAGTGCTCTGGTCTGTTGGCGACCCCAACCCGGTGGCATCCGGCATGGAGGGGCCTTGTTGTACCTCTGCCCGAGCAGGGGTGATTTTGTGAACCAGATGCCTATCTTCGATGAATGGGGCGCGCCCGGGTCTCGAGGGCCTCGCGAGA
Source organism: Aegilops bicornis (assembly GCA_021605145.1). Lineage (NCBI taxonomy): Eukaryota > Viridiplantae > Streptophyta > Magnoliopsida > Poales > Poaceae > Aegilops > Aegilops bicornis. The sequence goes on along the minus strand of CM038672.1, from coordinate 293,292,386 downwards.
ATCCAGTGATGGTGACAGCCCTTCCAGTCGGCCCAGGCGGCTCCTCCTCAAGTGGCGGAGAGGGGAGGCACGAGCCGCCAGAGGCCGAAGGGACCCCCGCCGGGGTGACAGCGCCGGGCGACGCTCATGAGGGAGCAGCTCTTGAGGCTCGTACCGCCGCATGCAGCCTGAGGGCGGCAGTAGCCGCCCAGGCGCCTGGATGGAGCCCCGAGGCCCCGCTGCTTCTCTTGGTGAGGCGACGGCAGCGCGTCAGCGGGCGCCCAGCGCAGGTCGCCTCGATGCTTCTCCCTCGCCGCAGGCTGACCCCTGCACTCAAATCTTGGGTCGTTTCCGCGTGAACTTCGAGGCCCTCCGGAAGAGAAGGGAGGCCCTGGGCGATGATTACCCCTGTCGCCTGCTGAAGCGTAGGAAGTACTTCGCCACTGATGAGTAAGCCTTCTCCTTCTCCAGCTCCTGATTCTTCTGCTGCTTGTACTGATCCTTGCCCTGCAGGCCCCTTCCCGCCGAGTTCACGGAGACGGGTGAGGAGACGTCCTCCCCGGCTTCGCCCCCTCCCCCGTCCTTGAGTGCTCCAAGCAGTGGAGCCCTTGTGGTGAGGGCGACCGGGGAGGTGAACCGTCCCGAGGCACGTCGTGGCCCTGCGCGCCTTGCGACCCTTCCTCGCGAGCCTTCCCGTGGCATAGCTAGCCTGCCGTGGGCTTCTCGCCTGGTTGTGGACGGCGATTGGCTGAGGCGCTTCCTGCACCCCTCGTCTGGGGATGGGCTGGCTCCAGGCCGGGCCTCTGGCGCGGCGTGCCCGGCCGTCGTGAGGGTGCCAGCCCCCAGCCCCCTGCCCGGAGGGGGAGTGTTGATTCGCGGCTCCGGCGCCCGTGCAGGGCGGTTGATGGTGTGGAGGGCGTCTGTGGCCTTGGGAGCGCCGCGCTTCGCCAAGGATTTCTTCAAAGCGGCCGACGCGATGAGCCTTCTTGGTGAAGAGTCACGACGAAGACGCTACGCTTTGAGGCCGAGGGCCTATGCCTGGCCGCAGAGAGGCGTGAGCTGGAGGGCGCTGCCGCCCTTGCGCGCCACCAGCACGATCTTGATGACGAAGAGGCCAAGGCGTCGCTGGCAGCCTCTCGGGAGGCCTGTTCTCGGGACGTCGAGGAGGCCCGGGCAGCTAACAGGCGGCGAGAGGCGGCGGAGGAGCGGGCACGGGAACTCCTGGCCCAGTGTCACTCATTGGAGGAGCAAGTCGAGCTGCGCGAGGCAGCCCTCGCGTTGATGAAGGTGGCCTCCGGTGACCCGGCGGAGCTCCAGAAGCGTTAGGAGGCGCTGACGCTTGAAGCCGCCCGCAGCTGCGAGTACTGGCTTGGAGATGAGGGAGTGCTTGGTGACGCCGGGCAGGGGATGAGGTCGCTGCACGGGAAGCCCAGCGTCTGGAGGAGGTCGGGGCCGAGTGGCGGCGGCGCTCGAACCTCGAAAAGTAGTTTGAGGAGCGGCTGGGGTTGATCAAGGCCGAGGCTGAGGGCAGGACTACTGCCTTGAGGGCCAAGCTGGAGGAGGCGACGTGGCGGGCCGATGCTTTTCGGGCCGCCCTCGAGGTGGCGTAGAGGGAGTCCACCACCTCTCAGGCTGAGGCGCTCCTTCTTCGCCAATGGGTGGAGGAGGCCGAGGCTGTCGCGCGCCAGAATGCGGACGAGATGCGTCAGCGGCGAATCCTGGAGCATGAGCACGGCCCCATGCTCGCCACGCCCGAAAGAGCCAACGCAGCCTTGGGTAATATCTGCGAGGCGGCGGTTGGCGAGCCGCACGCGTTAACTTCACGCCGCAACCTTCAGTTCTTCACCGGCGTGGTGGCGCGGTGGAGGCACGGTCGGTTAGGGCCAATAGGTTGGTGGAGGAGAGGAGCCGCGCTGCTTGGGCGCCGCTTTTCTCGTGTCTTGACCATCTCTGTGACATTGACCCCCACTTCGACTTTGACGCAGCTATCGCCCCAGTTCCCCAGGCCATCCGGGGCGACCTAGCGCACTGGGTGGAAGACAACGTGGATGCTCTTGTCCGGGCCTTCGCTTCGGACTACGACGGCGTGTGGTCGTGGCCGCCCGATGAGGGCGGCGTGGTGAACGACCGACGCCGCCGATGACCCATAAACAGTGACGGCGAGGCCAGCGATGCCAGAAACGGCTCGGGAGGTGCTCCTGAGGATGCATTGGGGGATTTATCCGACTGATTATGTATTGTCCCTGTTCCATTACCCTGCATGAATAGAACTCAGGTTTTGGCCTGATGGCTGTGAGAGCATTTTGGGAGGGGGAGCCCCTCATGTAAAACTTGTGTTACATCACCCATACGCCCGCGCCAAGTGGTTGGCTAAGCGACGTGCCGGTTGGCTGGTTTACCTTTGTTTCGTACGAGCCCTGAGATAGCCTGTGGGAGGCTGCGGCGATCCGAGTGCCTCCTAATTGAATCCGTAGGATCTGCAGTAAAAACCCTCCGGAGAGGACGCGGCGGCGGTAGGCTGGGCTGCGCACAAGCTAGGCCTGGCCCGGCTCGCGAGGGGCTCGCACGGGGAGGCAGCTGAGGCGGAGTGGTAACCGAAACGCGACAGATTTGCTCGAACGAGACTAAGCACCCCTTCCCCGAACACACGCAAATCTCAAATTCGAATCCAACTTAAATCCAGCGGGGGAAAGCGACAATCAAATGGAAAGGCGAAGAAAGCAGAAGAAAAGCTGCGTCCGGCACCTAGTCTAGTCTTGGACGTCTTCTCACCGGTAGCGGAGCTAAGTGCTGCCCTTTGGGCGTGGGAGGGAGCCCGGGGCTGAGGCGGCACCCGTGAGACTCCGGGGCATGTACAGCCCCACTCATTATTACGTGAGAGTGTCACGGGCGGCGAAGCTTCACAGGCACTGGGCCTTCTTCACAGGTACCGTCCTTGCTTCATATCGCCAGACGAGGGCCCTGCCTTGCGCCACACTCGAGTGCCATCAACGACGACCGGAAACCAGGACGCCGCCGATGGGGTAGAGCGGTCGCCAGTGGTTCCCCCAACGACCACGGGTCCTCCGCCAGGGGCAGGCCCTGAGGCACCTCCCAGCGAGGGCCTACCTCTGAGGACGCCTTGCTCCGACGCCCGCGGTGGTGATGTCGGATCTGCCCCTCTCCGGCAGCCCTCGCCCCGAGGGGTAGGAGATCGGGAGCGGGCAGCCGCCGTCGTGGCGACACTGCACCTCCTGCGACCTATGGTTACCGTATGTTTGCTCTTGAGGAAGTAGCGGTACCCGATAATCGTCGCCCCCGGCGTGACCAGTGGGACCGTCTCGAGGCTCCTGGAAGAGCTCGGCTTCTGGCGCCTCATGCCCCCAGCTCGGGCTGAGGAGCGAGCCTTGTTCCCCCTCATGCGGGTGCCCTTGGTCCATCATGTGGGGCACATATTCTTCTGGCGCCGTCATCCCGAAGGCCACGCCGTAGTGCTGAGCGTGCCATGCTGCTCTGCCTGATGCCCCCACCGTGGGGTGGTGGCGCGGAGGTCCACCAGGGCCGTGAGTTACGTCGATTCCTTCTTCTCCGCGGGCCGGGGGTAGGGGCAACCCCGCCGCCGGCCCGGTGCTGACAGCTTCGCCGGTGTTGGAGTAGCTTTGGAGCCTGCGGGCACGCGCGGAGCCCCCGTGCGAGCCGCCCTGGGCCTGAGATGGAAGTTGGGTGCAGAAGGGGTGAGCCCCGAGGCGGGCGGCCAGAGCTCGCCACTCACTCCATCAAGACGTCGCGGCCGCTCTCCGGCCAGCCTGCACCGCAGCTCTCGGGCCACCTGTGAGCGCGGCCTCGAGTTCGCCTTTGCTCCGGCGGGTGTACGGTGATGTGGTCGCGGCGTGATTGGAGGCCCTTGCTGCCGACAGCGCTGCCGCGGCGTGAGAGCCGAAGCCTGTCACGCGCCGCCAGCTGCCCGCGCTCAAGGGACCGCGAGCTGGGGCATGGGGTCGACCGAGGCGAGCGGCTCAGCGTGGGCGGGCCACGCCGCCCAAGGATCTGAGTTGCCGCTTGGTCGCCGGACATGGTGATGGCGATGCGACGGGACACGAGATGGCAGAAGGTGGATTCCGGCGCACCCCTACCTGGCGTGCCAAATGCGGATTTCGGGTTCCGGCAGACCCTTGAGGTTCGAACACTAGGGTGCGCACAGAGATCCAACCCTCCACCGTCTCGTACCTCGCCGAATCGCAGGGACCTAAACTACTCACGGAACAGCACAACAGACACAAGATTTATACTAGTTCGGGCCACCGTTGTGGTGTAATACCCTACTCTAGTTTGTGGTGTGGTGGATTGCCTCTTGGGCTGATGAGGAACAGTACAGGGAAGAACAGCCTCGCGAGGGTCTATTCTTGGTGGGTGTGATGAACTGCTAGGTGGTGTCCCGTCGCTCTAGCTTGAGGATCGGGTCTCTGTCTTTCTCTGGATGCCGATCGTTTCGATCGATCCCCCTACTCTGAGTGTGGCTATTCCTATTTATAGGCGAAGGCCCTGGGCCTCTTCCCAAATATTGAGCGGGAAGGGCGCCAACAAGTGGCCATTGTGAAGGGGAACAGCGGGTACACTTATCCTGACGACAGTTGGTCCTCGCCGCCAAAGGCTCTGGTGATGGCCTTTGCTTGGGCTCCACGATGACTCTCTTCCAGCCGTTGGGGCTGGTCTTGGTCTTGTTGCACGAAGCGGATGCCTTTGCTTGATGCTCTCGCTGCGCTTGCTCCCTTTGCACCAAAGAGGAAAGGAGGACGCTGCGCTGGCTGGCGCCTCGATCGGGCGCCCTTGGTCGTCATGGCTTGCGTCATGGGCACCTCGCGAGGTACCCTGCCTTGAACTCTCTCGCCTCCTCATGAGCCAACTTGACGAGGCCGTGCACGAGAAGCTCCTGGTCATCCGCCCATGAGGCTTGGCCCCTCGCGAGGGTCTTGAGCTTGCGTTGATGAAGATGGGCTGTCCTGGGCCTCCTTTGAGCCACGCCGCAGGCCACAGGCAGGCAAGTCTGGGGACCCCCGTTCCCAGAACGCCGACACTGCCACCGTCCTCGAAGCAAGCATGGCGACGGGGCGGTTGGTCGTAGCCGTCGCTGCTGGAGCTTTCGCCGGAGAAGGAGCTGCCGCTGCTGGACGAGCCGCGGCTATCATCGAGGGCGAGCTTGCCCTCGTCCCTGTCGCGGCTGTCGCCAAGGCCAAGCACTTCGTCACCGTCACTGTCTTTAGGGCTGCACCCAGCGCGACGACCATCTTCCCTGAACACCCTCACGAAGAGGGTCGCAGCACCATCATACTTGAAGTGGAGGGTGCACTGCTTGCCTAGGCCACGCGCGCGGGCAAACGTCTGCCAGCCGCGGGCCAGGGCTATGTTGCCCGCGACGGAGATCTCCACCGCGACCCACGAGGCCTTGCTGCAGCAGCCGTCCGCATGCAGCCAGAGGCCGCCGGGACCCGAAGTAGCCAGCTCTCCGGCAAAGGAGCGCGGAAGCTGGAGCCAGGTGCCGGTCGGGTTCTCCGACCACACAATGAACTCCGACAGCAACTTCGCCGAGTGGAAGCATGGTCGGGGATGCCTAGCGACCACGGCGCGCCTCCCCTCGTCGACGGGACCGCCACACCCCAAGCGGCTTCCACCAGGTGGAGAAACACCTCCTTGGACGCCCGGAGCGGCACCGGACCCCGAAGAGACTCGTCCTCGCGCGCGAGGAACCACAACAGGGGTCGCGGCATGCTTACGCGGGCGACCACGCCCCCTCTTGGGCGGAGGAGAGCCGGGCCCCTCTTGGCGAGCCTTCCCTTTCTCTGCGGCCGAGAACCTCTTCGTTGGCGCCATGGGTGTCACTGCTAGCAGTGAAGCAAGGAAGAAGCGGCAAGTGGAACAGAGGAAGAGATGGACGACGGGGGCTCCGCCCCCTCCCCATTTATAGCAGGAGGAGGCCAACCGACGACCCCCACGATCGCAGGTAATGATGTCTTTTCTGCATGCACCAGGGACTCAACAAGTCGGGTAGTTGCCAAGGTAGCATGGGGAAGCGAAGACGCCCACGTCCCCGTCTGTCACCACGCGTCAATCAAGGCCGCAGGCGGTTGGGGCCTGCGGCGCTTCACACTTGCCCTTGGCTTCGCCTCAAAGCCAAGTACGAGTGCACCTTTGGCCCATGGGGCTACTCTCAGCGTTCTGGGAACGGGGGTCCCAGACTTTCCTGCCTGCGGCCCATGGCGTGGCTCCACTAACGGCCTAGTACGGCCCATCTTCACCAGCAAACACTCAAGACCCTCACAAGGGGCCAAGCCTCGCGAGGCGGGCGACACAAGACCTCCTCAGGGGCAGCCTCACTAGGCTGGCTCGCGAGAAGCGGAGTGATCAAGGCGAGGGGCACCTCGTGAGGTTCCCATGGCGTGAGCCATGACGACCAAGGCCAGGCGATAGCCAGGCGAGCGCTAGTGGGCGCAGAGTACTGGTTTCCTCTTTGGTGCTAAAGGAGCATGCGCAGGAGAGGAGTCCTGAGGCATCGGGCAAAGGTTTCCATATCGGTGCAACGAGACCAAGACCAGCAGGATGGCAGGATGGAGGTCATCGCGGAACCCACGACAGCGTCACCACCAGAGCCTTTGGCAGGCAAAGACCACCTTTTGTCAGGATAGCTTGTACTAGTTGTCCCCCTTCAAACTGGCCGTTGTGGGTTCCCATCCCGCGTAATATTTGGGAAGAGGACCCGGGCCTCTATAAATAGGACTAGCCACCACCTCAGCAGGTAACTCATCTTGGATCAGATCCATTCCATCCCCACGCGTACCAGCTCACCGAGCTCAAGAACACCTCTCCTCAGGAGGTAGTTCCCCCTTGTACTTGTTCATCCCAGTCTGCAAGGCAATCCACCACACCACACTAGAGTAGGGTATTACACCACATCGATGGCCCGAACCAGTATAAACTCTTGTGTCCCTTGTTCCTCGGGTTCGGTGAGCTAGGCTTTGAGATCGTGGTGAGAGCGTGAGCTAGGGGGAGAGAGATCTTCATGTGCACCCCAGAGTTCGAACCTGAAGGGTTTTGCCAGAACCCCTAATCCCACAAATGGTATTAATGTCCTCAACAACCTCCCCTTCTTGAAATGAAGTCGTCCTCGACGGAAGCTCATCTTCCTCACCCAAATAAGGCTTCAAATCTGCAATGTTAAAAGTGGGACTAGCCCCAAAATCTGCAGGCAGCTCAAGTTTATATGCATTATCATTCACCTTCTCTAACGCCTTAAAAGGACCATCAGCACGTGTCATTAGCTTTGATTTGCTCAAATTAGGAAATATATCCTTACGCAAATGTAGCCAAACAAGATCTCCGGGTGCAAACACAATATGTTTCCTACCCTTATCTCCAGTAAGTTTATATTTAGCATTCATACGCTCAATGTTTTCCTTAGTGAACTCATGCATTTTTAAGATCAATTCTGCACATTGTTTAGCATCAAAATTGACCTTCTTCGAAGATGGAAGAGGCAACAAATCAATAGGTGCACGAGGTAGGAAACCATACAAAATTTCAAAAGGGCACATCTTAATAGTAGAATGCAACGAACGGTTATAAGAAAATTCAATATGAGGCAAGCATTCTTCCCACATTCTCTTATTATTCTTCAAAACAGCCCTAAGCATAGTAGACAATGTTCTATTGACTACTTCAGTTTGTCCATCAGTTCGGGGTTGATATGTAGTACAAAAAAGAAGTTTAGTCCCCAACTTAGCCCATAAACATCTCCAAAAGTGGCTAAGAAATTTAGTATCACGATCTGAAACAAATAGTATTTGGCACACCATGCAAGCGAATAATTTCACAAAAGAACAAATCAGCAACATTAACAAAGACGTAAATTCGCTTTTTATGACATGGTATAAAGTGTGCCATTTTTGAGAACCTATCCATGACAACAAATATGATATCCCTCCCCTTCTTTGTTCGAGGTAAACCTAAAACAATGTCCATAGATATATCCTCCCAAGGAACACTAGGTATAGGCAAAGGCATATATAAACCATGAGGATTGAGTCATGACTTAGCTTTTTGACATGTAGTGCAGCGAGCAACAAAATGCTCAACATCCCATCTCATCTTTGGCCAAAATAAATGTGTAGCAAGTATATCCTCCGTCTTCTTCATGCCAAAGTGTTCCATTAATCCTCCTCCATGCGCCTCCTGCAACAACAAAAGACGAACAGAGCTAGCTGGAATGCATAGCTTGTTAGAACGAAAAACAAATCCATTGTTAACGACGAACTTGTTCCATGTTCTCCCATCTTTACAATTCGGTAATACATCTATAAATTCAGCATCATGCACATATTGGTCTTTGATGGTCTCCAAACAAACTATTTTAAAGTTAAGTTGTGAAAGCATAGTATAATGACGAGACAATGCATCAGCAATAACATTTTCTTTACCCTTCTTGTGTTTAATGACACAAGGGAAAGTCTCAATGAATTCAACCCATTTAGCGTGTCTACGGTTCAGTCTAGCTTGACTTTTAATGTGTTTCTACGGTTCTTGATCAGAATGTATAACAAATTCTTTGGGCCATAAATAATGTTGCCATGTTTCTAAGGTCCGAACAGGAGCATATAATTCTTTATCACAAGTAGAATAGTTCAGACAAGGCCCACTCATTTTTTTTAGAAAAGTATGCAACGGGTTTGCCATCTTGTAATAACACACCTCCTAATAAAATTCCACTAGCATCTCATTCAAGCTGAAAAAGTCTTACTAAAATCAGGAAGTTGGAGTAAAGGAGCATGTGTCAACTTATCTCTCAACACCGTGAAGGCTTCTTCCTGTGCGGTACCCCAAACAAAAGGCACATCCTTCTTCGTAAGATCATAGAGAGGTGCATCAATAGTGTTAAAATCTCTCACAAAACGCCTATAGAAACCAGCGAGTCCAAGAAAACTCCTCACTTGTGTGACCGGTTTGGGCTGCGGCCTACTCTCAACAGCTTCAATCTTGGCTTTATCAACTTCAATTCCCTGTGGAGTAACAACATAGCCAAGAAAAGATACTCGATCGGTGCAAAAGGTGCACTTCCCAAGGTTACCAAACAAACGTGCATCACGTAGAACAATAAAAACATCACTTAAATGTTCCAAATGTTCTTCCAAAGATTTTCTACAAATCAGTATATCATCAAAATAGACTACCACAAATCGTCCAATGAAAGCACGTAAAAATTCATTCATTAGTCTCATGAAGGTACTAGGTGCATTAGTTAAACCAAAAGGCATGACTAACCACTCATATAAACCAAACTTAGTTTTAAATGTTGTTTTCCGTTCATCTCCCAATTTAAATTTAATTTGATGGTATCCACTACGCAAATCAACTTTGGGGAATATTGTAGAGCCACTCAATTCATCAAGATATCATCTAGCCTAGGAATAGGATGATGATAACAAATAGTAATATTATTAATGCCTCTACGATCAACACACATACGCGATGAACCATCCTTTTTCGGTACTAGTATGATAGGAACAACACAAGGACTAAGAGATGTGTGAATATAACCTTTGTCAAGCAGCTCATGTACTTGATGCATAATCTCCTTGGTCTCCTATGGATTGGTCGGTAGGGTGCATGATTGGGTAGTGATGCACCAGGAATTAAGTCAATTTGATGCTCAATCCCTCGAATAGGTGGTAATCCCGGTGGCACGTCCTGTGGAAAGACGTTAGCGAACTCCTGCAAAATGTTAGTGAAAGCAGAGGCAAAGAGGAAGGCACGTCCTCGAATGAAAATAATGCCTCTTTGCACACAAAAGCATAGCAAACAGATTTGCTGCAATCTAGATCATCAATATCAGATTTGGTGGCATGTAAACATCCACTTTTGAATTTAATTTCGGAAGCAGCACTATATGATTTATTAGTAGGTTTCATTTGTTGCTCAAATTCTTTTGCCACTATCTGATTTTCACTCTTATTTTGCTCCTGTTTTGCTTTACTAGCTCGATTAATATAATCTTTCAAAATCGAATCAGGAGTCATAGGTAGCAAAGTAATATGTTTATCCTTGTGAACAAGAGTATAGTGATTGTTTCTACCATGGTGTACAGAATTTTTATCGAATTACCATGGTCTACCAAGTAATAAGCAACATGCTTGCATAGGTACCACATCACAATCAACATAATCAACATATGTAGAGATACTAAAATGCACACGAACAGTACGTGTTACCTTAACCTTGCCGCTATTGTTGAACCATTGGATGTAGTAAGGACGTGGATGTGGTCTTGTGGTGAGAGATAGCTTCTCCACCATCTCCATGCTAGCCAAGTTGTTGCAACTCCCTCCATCTATGATGATGCAGACAGAACGTTCCTTCACAACTCCCATTGTATGGAACAAATTATGCCTCTGATTTTGCTCAGCTTGTGTGATCTGCACACTCAAAACACGTTGAGCAACTAAACTTTCTACCTATCAGTATCTTCGGCAGCCATGTATTGCATCTCATGATCAGAATCATCTCCACCGTGTTCTTCACTTGTAATAAGAGCCAAAGTCTCCTCATCATAGTCACTAGCGGACTCATACCCACCATCCTCAGTAGCAATCATAACACGCGGAGATTGGCATTCTCTCGCATAATGACCTCTACCCTTATAGCGTCGACAAATAATATCATGCGTGTGCCCTGTGGACGCCATGGATGATGAAGAGCTCTGTGCAGGACCGGTAGGTCTGCTCTTGGAAGATAGTGGTGGTAGTGCCTGCTTTCTTGTATCACAACTGGGGCTGGCGGCAGACGGAGGTGCCGGTGTAGCAGAACGTGTTGAAGTAGAAGATGCACGCGGTGTCCATGATGAAGGCCGACCTGTAGAAAAGTTAGTCCGCACCAATGCATGTCGATCCTACACTTCACGTTCAGCTTTGCAAGCAAGATGGAATAAACGAGTGATATTATTATATTACGTCTACTAAAAAATGGTCTGAATCTCTTTATTTAATCCACCCATAAAACGCGCTTGCATAGCTTCGGTATCCTCAACAATACCACATCTAATCGTACCAGTTTGCAATTAGTGATAATATTCCTCTATAGAATGTTTTCCTTGTCTTAAATGCTGCAACTTTTGAAGCAATTCACGTTGATAATATGGTGGAACCCAACGAGTACGCATAGCAGTTTTTAAAGCAACCCAAGTAGCTGGAATAGGATATAATCTACAATGTTCAGACCACCAAACAGAAGCAAAGCTAGTGAATTCACAAACAGAAGCAGCAACACGTCTATCCTCAGGATATTGTAAGCATGTGAAATGTTGTTCAGTTTATAATTCCCAAGTAAGATAGACATCAGGAATGTATCGACCCTCAAATGGTGGAATATTCAATTTCAGTTTAGGAACATGGTCATAATCTCGTACCTGAGGTGGTGGTGCAGCCTTACCATTACGATTATACGCATGAGGACGACCTGGTGCTAGTGCTGGTGGTTGCACATAGTGCTGATTTTGATCAACCTCATCCTCATAATCGCCCTCGTAAGTGTCCTCCTCAGCGGCAGCAGCAGGAGCCACAGAAGCATCAACAGTAGGTGCAGCGGCACCAGAAATTTAACTAGGCTCAAGGGAAATGCGCAGTGCTCGTCCCACTTGATTTGGAAGATGACGTTGTTGTTGTTGTAGAGGTGCGATAGGTGTAACCGGTGGTGGTTGTGGAAGACGCGCGAGTAATTCAATAAACTTGTTATCGAGCTTTGTTTCAAACGTCTTCTCAATGCCATCTATCTTCGCCATTGTGATAGCCTGGCTTAATAGGGATGATAGACTACTCATATCAATAAGGAATTCCTTATTTTCCGGTAGCTCATACGGAAAGAACTCCAAAGTTAAGTGTGCTCAGCTTGGAGTAATTTCAGGATGGGTGACCGCCGGGAAGTTGCTCCCGGGTGCCCACGGGTGAGGACGAAGTGCATAGAAATGACTAGTATTGATCTGTGCGGCCAGTCTAGATCCCGCCAGGAGTAACAACCACCGGCGGGTGTGTCTGAGGCGTTACAAGTTGGTATCAGAGCCGGCCCTCGCGGTTACACGGATTTTTGTGGACAGGTGCGCGGTCATGTTGTTCATGACGTTTGTGACCCGCCGTGGCACACGACATGGCACATGTACCAGACTGGATGCACAGACATGTGTGCCAAGAGGGAACGTTCCTATGGCCAGACGAGGACGTAGGTTCTTCTGAGTGGGGGTGTATGTGATAGCCTAGCTTAATAGGGATGATAAACTACTCATATCAATAAGGAATTCCTTCTTTTCCGAAAGCCCATACGGACAGAACTCCAAAGTTAAGCGTGCTCACCTTGGAGTAATTTCAGGATGGGTGACCGACAGGGAAGTTGCTCCCGGGTGCGCACGAATGAGGATAAAGTGGGTAGAAAAGACTAGTATTCATCTGTGGGGCCAGTCTAGATCCCGCCAGGAGTAATGACCACCGGCGAGTGTATCCGAGGCGTTACAGCCATGGCCTCTTCAAATCTGTTTAGCACATCTTGCACCTGTCCACTCATCATTTGCTGAAATTTATCATCTAGCTATTTGTTCGTCAGGTTATCCCAATCAATCTCATCGGCTTGTGATCCTGCCATGGTTAGCAGCAATAGAAACACACAGGAATATGATCCTACAGACAACTAGGAAGTGGCTGTGGTGTGTCACAAATCCTTCAAGTGAATCTCAAATTCTTACAAATTCTTACCCAGCAGCAGGTGGTGGTCGGCAACTGTTGTAGTCAAAACTCTCAAAGCTTGGATAGAGCGATTACCAGGGAGAGTCAAACACACAACGTAGATGTATGTGGAGCTACGAAGGATTATAATATGGTAGCCAAAAGGGTTAGCAATAATCAATTCAGAGATGCAAAGTTGAATAAATGCTCAACGACGGTACTGTGCTGGTCCGAGGCTAGACCGTGGTATAGACGCGAGCCTAGAACACTAACAAAGTCATGGCGCTGCACGTAAACAAGGGAAAAGTACACTGTGAAAAAAAATCGCTCTCTTTTTTTGCGCTCTTTTTTTGCCGAAAATCACTATAATGGCAAGTGTCTCAAAACTCTTCCAAAGTCAAGATAACAGGATAGGCACGGAATTTTTTTGACATTTTTTAGGAAATCAGGGCAGCAACAATGAAAAAGTGCAACAAAAAATCACTATGATGGCGAGTGTCTCAAAAGACTCGGACAAGCCTAAAATAGGATAGGGAAAAAATTCGACTGCCGAAATTTTGTCCTAAAAACTGCCCGGGGGGGGGGGGTCTCCAGACTTTTTTTTCTTTTTTTCCAAGACCTACGCAGGCAAGGAAACACGAATTGGAAAATAGATGGATCTTGAAAACAAACATAATATGAAAAGAACTCGGATTGGTGGCGGATATATGGTGGTAGGATATGGAAACGGTGATGGTATATGGCAAAAGTGGTAGGATATGGTAGCGTTGGTGGTATATGGCAATATCGAAGAAGATGGTGCGGCGGCATGACAACTGTGACATAACTCAAAACTCTAAAGGACTAGACGCTAAGACCAGCAACTAGACACGATGATGCAACCGCAAATTCAACAATGCAAAACCCTAAAAGTATTATGCAAAGGCTCAGATTGGTTCGGATATGATGAACTAACCCCAATTCTTTTGGCTTTTTCGTGGACTGTAGGTATGAACAACAAACTCGATCTAAACTACGAAAAACTATAAAATCTCACTGAGCAACCTGGAAATCTGATACCACTTGATAGAGGCAAAGGTGTCCCGTCTTTCGATGAGATGGTGATTATCATTTCGGAGGAGTAGACTTTGACGATCCGACTACAAATGTGTGAGGACATCGCGCCTTAGCAATCGCTAAACCAACTCCAAGAGGTTATTGACCATGCCGGAGCTTGATCAACCTGACCATGAAGGTCTATTTCTTGCAAGGAAACGAAGAACAAGCAAGAAACTTAGATTGCAATCTGGATATTGCGAATATAAGAGGAAAGCTTTATTAATGAAGCTGGGGTTCTGTGACTCCTTTGTCTTGTCGTTGAACACAAACGAAGTACGCGAAGTTGCATCTATGGCGAACTTTTAATCTAAACAAAACCCAAAGTCTAAACGATGCCCTAAGGGCTCTATATATGGAGGAAGAGGGTGGAATTTCGTGGCTCTTGGCGGAGGGGTCCGAAACCAACCCTAACACTTGTTTCCCCACACATACAGACTCTACAAACAGCCTAAATTCAAGTATTTCGAAATTACATGGGCCTGGCCCAATAATAAGGTGACGCAACACCTAGAATAGCCTCAGGATGAAATTTATGAAGTGCCATCTTGTATATTTCGTCCAAGGTTTCATGCACTCATTATAGTGGCTTCAAAGTAATGAAATCATCACTTGAAACTTTGTTCTTGTTTCCCTTGCGCAAGCCATCAACTCCAGGCTTGTTCTTGCTCCAATGTTCATCCTTCTCCAAGCTAGGCCCTTCATTTCTAAGCAAAACAAATGTATCCAATTTAGGCAGCATCATATTCTCATCAACATTAGAATCATTACCAAGAAACGAAAGTACCTAGTAGTTTAATTGGCGTGCGCGAGCTCTAGTAATTGGTCTAGTATGTATAGTAGCAGGGGTTGGGGATCATATTCTTGTGTGTTTCTATTGCTGCTAACCATGGCAGGATCACAAGCCGACGAGACATGACGAACAAAGAGTTACATGATAAGTTTCAGCAAATGATGAGTGGATAGGTGGAAGATGTGCTAAATAGATTTGAAGAGGCCATGGAGAAGATAGATGGCATTGAGAAGGCGTTCGAAACAAAGCTCGATAAAAAGTTTAATGAACTGCTCGCTCGTCTTCCTCAACCACTGCCCACTGCACCTGTCGCACCTCTACAACAACAACAACAACAACAACAACAACAACAACAACAACAACAACAACAACAACAACAACAACAACAACAACAACAACAACAACAACAACAACAACAACAACAACAACAACAACAACAACAACAACAACAACAACAACAACAACAACAACAACAACAACAACAACAACAACAACAACAACAACAACAACAACAACATCGCCTTCCAAATCAAGTGGGACGAGCACAACGCGTTCCCCTTGAGCCTGGTCAAACTTGTCGTGCCGCTGTACCTACCGTTGCTGGTTCTGTAGCTCCTGCTACTACTGTGGAGGTGGAGGACCATTACGAGGATGAGGTTGATCAAAATCACAACTACGTGCAACCACCACCAGGTCGTCCTCATGCATATCATCGCAACGGTAGGGCTGCACCACAACTTGAGGTACAAGATCATGACCATCTTCCTAAACTAAAATTGAATATTCCACCATTTGAGGGTAGATATGTTCCTGATATATATCTTACTTGGGAGTTAGAAATTGAACACGTTTTACATGTTTACAATATCCCGAGGAGAGATGTGTTCCTGCTGCCGTTTGTGCTTTCACTAGTTTTGCATGTGTTTGGTGGTCTGAACATTGTAGATTATATCCTATTACAGCAACTTGGGCTGCTTTGAAAACTGCTATGCATACTCGTTGGGTTCCACCATATTATCAACGTCAATTACTTCAAAAGCTACAGCGTTTAAGACAAGGGAAAAATTATATTGAAGAATATTATCATGAATTACAAACTGGCATGACTAGATGTGGTATTGTTGAGGATAATGAAGCTATGCTTGCACGTTTTATCAGTGGATTAAATAAAGAGATTCAGACCATTCTAGAGTATAAGGAATATAATAATATCACTCATTTATTCCATCTTGCTTGCAGAGCTGAACGTGAAGTGCAGGATCGACAGGCATTGGCAGGAACTAACTTTTTCTGCAGGTCGATCTTCATCATGGACATCGCGTGCATCCTCTACTTCCACATGTTCTTCTGCACCAGCACCTTCGTCAGCTTCCACCTCCAACCGTGATATGAGAAAGCAGGCACAACCACCACTATTTGAAAAAAGATCACACGTTCTGGACCTGCACAGAGCTCTTCTTCATCCATGGCATCAACAGGGCAAACACATGATATTATTTGTCGTCGTTGCAAGGGTGGAGGTCATTATGTGAGAGAATGCCCATCTAAGCATTTGATGATTGTTACTGAGGATGGTGGGTATGAGTCCGCTAGTGACTATGATGAGGAGACTTTGGCTCTTATTACAAGTGAAGAACACGGTGGAGATGATTCTGATCATGAGACGCAATACATGGATCTTTGAAGATCTTGTGACAGGTATGAATGTTTAGTTGCTCAACGTGTTTTGAGTGTGCAGGTTACACAAGCTGAGCAAAATCAGAGGAATAATTTGTTACATACAAAGGGAGTTGTGAAGGAAGGTTTTGTTTGTGTCATCATAGACGGAGGGAGCTGCAACAACTTGGCTAGCATGGAGATGGTGGAGAAGCTATCTCTCACCACAAGACCACTTCCACATCCTTACTACATCCAATGGTTCAACAACAGCGGCAAGGTTAAGGTAACACGTACTGTTTGTGTGCATTTTAGTTTCTATACATATGCTGATTATGTTGATTCTGACATGGTACCTGTGCAAGCATGTTCCTTATTACTTGGTAGACCATGGCAATTTCATAAAAATTATGTACATCATGGTAGAAACAATCAGTATACTCTTGTTCATAAGGATAAAAATATTACTTTGTTTCCTATGACTCCTGATTCCATTTTGAAAGATGATATTAATAGAGCTAATAAAGAAAAACATGAGAAAAATAAGAGTGAAAATCAGATTGTGGCAAAAGAATGTGAGCAACAAATGAAACCTAATAGTAAACCATCTAGTGTTGCTTCTGAAATTAAATTGAAAAGTGCATGTTTACTTGCCACAAAATCTGATATTGATGAGCTAGATTTTAGCAAATCTGTTTGCTATGCTTTTGTGTGCAAAGAGGCATTATTTTCATTCAAGGACGTGCCTTCCTATTTGCCTCCTGCTGTCATTAATATTTTGCAGGAGTTCGGTGACGTCTTTCCACAAGACGTGCCACCGGGATTGCCACCTATTCGTGGGATTGAGCATCAAATTGACTTAATTCCCGGTGCATCGGTACCCAACCGTGCACCATATCGTACCAATCCAGAGGAGACGAAGGAGATTATGCGTCAAGTCCAGGAGCCACTCGACAAAGGTTATATACGTGAATCCCTTAGTCCCTGTGTTGTTCCTATCATTCTAGTGCTGAAAAAGGATGGTACATCGCGTATGTGCGTTGATTGTACACGCATTAATAATATTACTATTCATTATCGTCATCCTATTCCTATGCTAGATGATATGCTTGATGAATTAAGTGGCTCAACAATATTCTCCAAAGTTAATTTGCGTAGTGGATACCATCAAATTCGTATAAAATTGGGGGATGAATTGAAAACAACATTTAAAACTAAGTTTGGATTATATGAGTGGTTAGTCGTGCCTTTTGGGTTAACTAATGCACCTAGTACTTTCATGAGATTAATGAATGAAGTTTTACGTGCTTCCATTGGACGATTTGTGGTGGTCTATTTTGATGATATACTGATTTATAACAGATCTTTGGAGGAACATTTGGAACATTTATGTGTTGTTTTTATTGCTCTATGTTATGCACGTTTGTTTGGTAACCTTGGGAAGTGCACCTTTTGCACCGACCGAGTATCTTTTCTTGGCTATGTTGTTACTCCACAGGGAATTGAAGTTGATAAAGCCAAGACTGAAGCTATTGAGAGTTGGTCGCAGCCCAAAACAGTCACACAAGTGAGGAGTTTTCTTGGACTCGCTGGTTTTTATAGGTGATTTGTGAGAGATTTTAGCACCATTGCTGCACCTCTCAATGAGCTTACAAAGAAGGATGTGCCTTTTGCTTGGGGTACCGCACAGGAAGAAGCCTTCATGGTATTGAAAGATAAGTAGACACATGCTCCTTTACTCCAACTTCCTGATTTTAATAAGACTTTTGAGCTTGAATGTGATGCTAGTGGAATTGGATTAGGAGGTGTGTTATTACAAGATGGCAAACATGTTGCTTACTTTTCTGAAAAATTGAGTGGGCCTAGTCTGAACTATTCTACTTATGATAAAGAATTATATGTTCTTGCCGGACTTTAGAAACATGGCAACATTATTTATGGCCCAAAGAATTTGTTATACATTCTGCTCATGAATCTTTGAAACATATTAAAAGTCAAGCCAAACTGAATCATAGACATGCTAAATGGGTTGAATTCATTGAGACTTTTCCTTATGTCATTAAACACAAGAAGGGCAAAGAAAATGTTTTTGCTGATGCATTGTCTCGTCATTATACTATGCTTTCACAACTTTTACTTTAAAATATTCGGTTTGGAGACCATCAATGATCAATATTTGCATGATGCTGAATTTAAAGATGTATTGCAGAATTGTAAAGAAGGGAGAACATGGAACAAGTTTGTCATTAACGATGGATTTGTGTTTCGTGCTAACAAGCTATGCACTCCAGCTAGCTCCATTCATCTTTTATTGTTGTAGGAGGCACATGGAGGAGGATTAGTGGGACACTTTGGCATGAAGAAGACGGAGGATATACTTGCTACACATTTATTTTTGCCAAAGATGAGATGGGATATTGAGCATTTTGTTGCTCGTTGCACTACATGTCAAAAAGCTAAGTCACGACTAAATCCTCATGGTTTATACATGCCTTTTCCTGTACCTAGTGTTCCTTGCGAGGATATATCTATGGATTTTGTTTTAGGATTACCTCGAACAAAGAAGGGCATGGATAGCATATTTGTTGTCGTGGATAGATTTTAGAAAATGGCACACTTCATACCATGTCATTAAAGCGATGATGCTGCTAATGTTGCTGATCTGTTCTTTCATGAAATTATTCGCTTGCATGGTGTGCCAAATACTATTATTTCAGATCGTGATACTAAATTTCTTAGCCACTTTCGGAGATGTTTATGGGCTAAGTTGGGGACTAAACTGCTTTTTAGTACTACTTGTCACCCCCAAATTGATGGACAAACTGAAGTAGTCAATAGAACATTGTCTACTATGCTTAGGTCTGTTTTGAAGAATAATAAGAAAATATGGAAAGAACGCTTGCTCATATTGAATTTTCTTATAACCGTTCATTTCATTCTACTACTAAGATGTGCCCTTTTGACATTGTGTATGGTTTCCTACCTCGTGCACCTATTGATTTGTTGCCTCTTCCATCTTCGGAGAAGGTTAATTTTGATGCTAAACAACATGCTAAATTGATTTTAAAAATGCATGAGTTAACTAAGGAAAACATTGAGCGTATGAATGCTAAATATAAACTTGCTGGAGATTAGGGTAGAAAACATGTTGTGTTTGCACCTGGAGATCTTGTTTAGTAACATTTGCATAAGGATAGATTTCCTAATTTGCACAAATCAAAACTAATGCCATGTGTTGATGGTCCTTTTAAGGAGTTAGAGAAAATAAATTATAATGCTTATAAACTTCAGCTGTCTGCAGATTTTGGGGTTAGTCCCACTTTTAACATTGCAAATTTGAAGACTTGTTTGGGTGAGGAAGATGAGGTCTCGTCGAGGATGGCTTCATTTCAAGAAGGGGAGAATGATGAGGACATCAATACCATTGTCACACCCACAGCCCCTGCTACTATACATACTGGACCAATTACTAGAGCTCGTGCACGCCAATTAAATTTCCAGGTACTTTCGCTTCTTGGTAATGATTCTAATGTTAATGAGAATATGATGCTGCCTAAATTGAATACATTTGTTTTCCTTAAAAATGAAGGGCCTAGCTTGGAGAAGGATGAACGTTGGGGCAAGAACAAACATGGAGATGATGCCATGCGCAAGGGAAACAAGAACGGAGTTTCAAGCGATGATTTCAGGACTTTGAAGCCACCGTAATGAGTGCATGAAGTCTTGGACAAAATATACAAGATGTCACTTACCAAATTTTCTCTAGAGGCTATTATAGGGCTGCGTCACCTTATTATTGGGCCAGGCCCATGTAATATCGAGATACTTGATTATAGGCTATTTTTAGAGTCTGTATGTGTGTGGAAACAAGAGTTAGGGTGGGTTTCAGACCCCTTCCTCAAGGTCCACGAAATTCCCCCCTCGTCCTCCATATATACAGCCCTTAGGGCATCGTTTAGACTTTGGGTTTTGTTTAGATTAAAAGTTTGCTATAGCTGTAACTTCGCATACTTCATTTGTGTTCAACGACCAGACCAAGACGTCAAGAACCCCACCTTGATCAATAAAGCTTTCATCTTATATTCGCAATATCCAGATTGCAATCTTAGTTTCTTGCTTGTTCTTTGTTTGCTTGCAGGAAATAGACCTTCATGGTCAGGTTGATCGTGCTCCGGCATGGTCAATAACCTCTCATAGTTGGTTTAGCAATTGCTAAGGCACGACGTCCTCGCACGTTCATAGTCGGATTGTCAAAGTTGACTTCTACCAAAGCGATATCCATCATCTCATCAAAAGATGGGACACCTTTGCCTCTGTCAACCTCGACATGCTTCGGCTGGGCATAGACTTTTCTTGGCCACAAGCTCCATGGTATCGTCCAAGATCGGTGTGGTACTGCAGTCGAACATGCGGGTAAAATACTACGGGAGCAGGTGCTTGTGCATGGCCCAGACGCCGATGTTGGGGTGGAGGAGGTGGTACCCGCTGGCGCCGCAGTGTGCTACATGGCTTAGGCAGCCACCTGTTGCGACACTCTGGCGTTGGCACCATCATTGTCAACATAGTTGATGATCCGGAGGAGGACGACCAGGAAAGGAAAGGGTCTTGCATGCGTGTACAAATTTATACAGGAAAGTATTTCCTAGAAATACTGCCTTTATTTACCTTTCTTTGAGGCTATAGATGACCCACACGAGGAAATCTATTATAACCGTTGGATGAAAATTAGTGGTGCGGGAGTACGGATCGGAGAATGGGAGGGGAGCAGGCAATCCTCATCCACCGACCTGCGCCTCACCCCTCTCGGTCCCACCGCCGCTCTGCTTTCATGAGAATGACATGTGGGATAGCCGCATTTAAGGTCCATATTTCATTGACTCATAGGCCGGTGCACTAAGACACTGAAGCTCGGTCCCGTGGTCCCTGGGAGGGAAATGTAACTCATGCGCCAGTCCTTGTGGTGCTCCCGCAGAACGAACTCGTGCCAAACCCGGAATTTGTTTCTTACTACTACCAATGTGTCGGCCCGTGCTTTGCAATGGATCCAAAGTATTTATTTATGGAGTGCACTCCAAACACATTATCTATTTATTTTTGTCTAGCCTTTCCTAGCCATGCAACAAAGCCACATAAGCTCAATGGATGCCCCCACATCATATTATTCATACTACGTTGACTGAAAAAAAGATGAATCACCCAAAACAAGATCTTCCCGATTTATGTTCATGGGATGTTGTGCCGTGCACGTACCTAGTTGTATTGTGATAGTACTAGTTGTAGTACAAACTTCGTGTAGGAGTAGTAGTACGGAGTGCTCCTACTCTATCAACGAGCCCCATCTGACACCAAATTTCTTGGCTTCCATGCCACAGCTAGATCTTCCCCTCCTCATTTCTATTTTCCAATGCGGTGGGCGAGGTGCGGTTTGCCGATAGTTGGTTTGCTCAACTGCGGTCCCACATGATACTGAAAACGCCTTCCCTAGGTATGTGGCATGCCGGACGGGCGATGGAGTACTCTCGATTGCCAGGCGTGTGGGGGTGCGACACGAACACGGCAGTACTTTTTCTTTTACTAGCAATGTGCCCGTGCATTGCGATGGATCCAAAGTAGAATAGTAGTTGTTCACAAACTTGAAAGAAAACACTCTTGTTTTGATATACATATATACCACTAAAAATATATTACTTTTCACTCAAAATATAGTTCTCAGGCTGTTTTGATGAGGTGAGGGAGGCATGTGGTTGCTTTCAAGATAATAAGAGGTTTTCTGCAAATTGGAGCAGAGAAGTGGGCTATTATTGCAAAAATGCCACAACTTAGTTCACAGCCGTTAGATGCAAATCTAATGGTCAAAAATGATGGATGGCAAACACACCATCATCACCAGCTGAGTCTTTTATAGCAGA
This sequence comes from Aegilops bicornis, assembly GCA_021605145.1. Taxonomy (NCBI): domain Eukaryota; kingdom Viridiplantae; phylum Streptophyta; class Magnoliopsida; order Poales; family Poaceae; genus Aegilops; species Aegilops bicornis. Next base: position 293,270,223 of record CM038672.1, on the reverse strand, counting down.
ATAGCAAGATACCCATGCATTGCACGGAACATCAAGATGCATTTGTATGAGTAGTTTATCTTGTGGGAGAAAATGATGAACGAAGGAAGTCCTTATTTGCAAATGTGCAGAGGGGTGTGCATATGTCTTTGCAAAATTGCTAGAGTTTCCTTCCTATCCGACAGATATAAATCAGATGGCCTATATTGCAGGATGGCAGGCACACCATCATCACCAACTCTGTTTTTTATAAGGGTAGAGATAGAGAAACATGTATAAATTGTAACATTTGGTTCTGCTCCTTGGAACGATCGATAGATAGAAATAATGATTGGAAACGCTAGGGCGGGGCTTTTCCGCCAGATAAGTAGGGTAGTAGCTAGGTTGGCGCATCGTTGGTTTGGTCACATGCGGTTCAACATGTTGTAGTGTTTCTAGCAAGATGCCCCTGCATTGCACGAAGTTGATGGAAAAGGTAAGCACCACTTATAAATTTACAGATGGAGTACTAGCTACAGTGACGCATATAATTGCTTTCAAATGTGAGCAAAGGGATAGCACATGTCTGTAACGACTGGAACGAGAATGCAATAGAACAATAAGAATTAAGGCCACGATGACGCGATCATAGTGGTGGTTACAGGAGGCAAGAAGAAAGATGCATCCATCAAGGAACGACCTCCTCCTCCTCGACTCAGTGCGCCGGGCCACTGAACGGCGGCTTAGGAGCGGCGGTTTTTGTGGCGAGGTCAAGGTACTTCTCAACAAAGGCGTCCAATGCTTCCAGCCGATTGACGAAGGCCAACATCCTAGAGTCCTCATCGGCCTTGTGGATACCTATGTACACGACTTCCTCATACATGTGGATGTGTAGGTCGACGAATTCTTGCAGGGCGAGGCGCCTCGTGTGCGAGCACAACCTCGAGGTGGACATTCTTTGTTGCGTCAGCGGGCAGTCGCAGGGCCACCAGTGCTTGAAAGAGGTTCTCGCCATGGAGGTCGATTAGGGTGGCAGGAAATGAGGAGCCCGGGCGCTGGCTGGATGGGTACGGCGATGTCGTCCGTGATCTTCTTGACGATGGTGAACTTGTCGATGGTGGCAACGATCATCTGGTCCAAGTGAGAGTCATAGTTGGCATCGAGGATGGCCATGAACCAGCCGGTCGCCAACACCGTCTCGAGATGATCCTCGGTGCCATGCCGCAGGTCGACGTCGTGGACCATCTGGCACAGCCGCTGGCCGCTCGCGAGCATCACCCCATGGGTCTGGAGTGAGCACTTTTGCGCTTAGTGTAGTTGCTTAGGTGCGTACGATGTGGTAGATGCATTGAAATGGAGGGGCGCCTTTATATGAGTGCAAACTGCGTTGCATTCACATCGTGCTGCCTCTTTTCCCCATCCTCCTCCCATTACTTCCCTCATTCATTCAGGGTGCATCATTGAATCGAATAGTACCTCACCGACCGCTGCACACCCGGTTGAACACGCCTCCTCGCCTCCATCAAATGCGCCCATTAAGCCCGCATGCAAACTGAGAAACGTACTCCAGCCACAAATCCGTTCATGAGTGGGCCGGAATTAAACGCAACGCCGGCCGAGCTCCTCCCGTTTTCTCTCAATTTAAACGAGGCCAAATGCCGACCAAGCTCCTATAATCCACCCTCTATTTAAACGAGGCCAGAAAGACAGCGGGCAAGAATCGCACCCCTCCGCCGCTCCCCATCTCCTCCTTCACCATTTTCTCCACTCTTCCGATGGCTTCCGAGGAGCCGTTCTCCAGCGTACTACCCGGGTGGTGTCAGGACCGGATTTCTGGGATATTATTTTCCAGAAAATGTCCCTTGTGCTCATCAGCCCCAGGATTACTGTTAGCTGATGAGGGACCAACTTGATACAGAAATTCCAAGCAAAATACAAAATATGTAGTACAAGACCATTCTGGCCTATGAGTACAACAAATGGTTTTTAGTGGTTGATGGCGGAAGCGGTTTGTTGATCATCAGCGTCTATGGGACTCCATTCCCCACAGGAACAGTTGACCAGGTTAACTCCTATATTCGCGAGGCTGCTATCACCATTGCTTAGGTTCCGGGGCTGTCATCACGTCGCTCCTCTCCATGCAAGAAATCTGGCCAAGACAATAGCCAGGGACAAGCCAGTGAGTACTTTGAATGTACTCGCAAACATTATGAACACGGGTATAATATAACAAATGATAGTCATGCTCTGCAATATTTTATGATCACAACATTAGCCACGAAATAAAATCCATGATGCACGCAGGCAGGTTGTTCATATAAAACATGAATATGCAATCAGTGAAATAGAATGCACCGATCGGGTGTCTAAAGCGACGCCTCGAAAGGATAATAATATAAAGCATGCCTCAGTCGGGCGTCTGTGCGACACCACATAAAGGGCTTATAAAGTAAGCAAGTAACAAGCATGCCACAGTCGGGCGTCTGAGCGACACCACATAAAGGGCTTATAAAGTAAATAAATAACAAGCATGCCACAGTCGGGCGTCTCAGCGACACCACATAAAGGGCTTATAAATAATAGAAATAACAAGCATGCCACAGTCGGGCGTCTCAGCGACACCACATAAAGGGCTTATAAGGAAACAATCACAGCGAATATCCAGGAGGTAGAACCGTCCCAGGGATATTCAATAATTCAAATAATATAAGGGGTTAGTCCATAATAATAATCATCATAATCATCAGAAGTCACAAGTCATGATCCATGTTCTTGTTTAGCAGTTTCGCCTCCGAAGACCGACACTAAGACCGACACTTGACCCATCCCAGACTGTAGTCCTTAACATGGACACGGCTATTCGAATAGATTTAATCCTTGCAGAGGGTGTACTCTTTACCCACGAGTAACGGATTCCTTTAGTCCATCGGGACTAATTCCATTTACGGTCTTTTAATTGAAAACACACTGATCAAGACACACCGACTTAACTTACCGGTGTCTGGAATCACCCACGACACCTGTTAAGCAAACTCTAAGTGGGGAGGCTACAACCTCGCGTAGCATGGGATGAAATTTATATCGCACGCTCTAAGGGGTGCCCCCCTCTCGGTCCCAACCAGAAACACCCATGCCCCCGGACCAGGAGGCCTGCCTACCGGATGCAGCCGGTATCTTCCACCATGGCCTCTCATGCGGTGTGTGTGCCAAGAAAGGGGTTGACAACTTATCGAACTGCACCCTACCCGCGCAGGGACAAGTGGTAGTCTGAAACAAGTATGGGGGTTATCGAACAAGACTCGATCTACGGTCGACTCAGGAGGTTTAAAAATTCCCTGCATGATATGTATAACAAATATATTTCAAGCAACAAAATCACCACTCATTCTACCTTACTATGCCATACCGGACATAACCGTCCCGACGAACACCGGTGACAAGCTCACGCCTACCCAAGGCAGAGGCTTTCTTGGAGTTCTTTCCGATATGCATGCAAGGCATACGAGGACGATTACTATCTCAAGTATATCCATTTCCAATAGCAAGGAAACCTCCAATATGCATTCATGCAAATGATCGTATCGCCACATAAAATAACGAGTTCTCCGTAATAAGGTGGTGTTATAATCATGTCAACCAACACACAAAAATATTATGCCAGGGTTCAGGATGCTTTCCTTCAAGAGTACGCAAGAGGGGTGTGCCTTATGAAAGTTGACTTCTTCTTCAAAAAACTAATTTTGAAATGATTCACATTAATCCATAGCTTCAAAACAGTGCAAAAAAGTTGTCTGAAATTTTTTCAAATAAATCTAAAAATAAACTAGACAATATTTGAGAGAGGTAGGAAAAGAATCAACTCATTTGGAGTTATATTTAAAGAGTTATAGTCAGTCAAAGTTTGGTCAAATTTTGTTTTTAAAATAAAACAAAAAAAAAGAAAAACGTTTCGAAAACTGAACATGTCGAAGGCGTACTCTGCGTTTACGCTTCCACTTATACAGCGTGGACCGGCCCGTGGTCACTGACAGTGGGTCCAGGGGGACCACTGGTCAAGTTTGACCAGTCATCCCCCACCTTCCCTCTCCTTTGGCCGAACGGAGGCGAGCTCCGGCGATCTTCGCCGGCGAACGACGGCTCCTCGAGGGCATCCGAGGGCAGGGATGGATCCGCCAGGATGGGGCGGTCCTCCCGGTGGTTGTTGGGTCGGCGGGGGTGAAGGGAGTCGCCGACGGCGAGCTCCGCGGCGGAGGAGGCTTCGGGTGGGTTTGGGGTTTTTTCTCTACGGTGGTTCCCGATCACGATTGAGAGGCTGGGCAGCTCCGCACGGTCGAGGGGAGTCGGGTGGTGGCGTTGGACGGGCAGGGGGGGCCTGGTTGTGACAAACGGGACTAGGACGTGGCGGCGGCCGAGCTGGCCGGAGACAGGGGAGAAGGCTCTTCCCCGACGATTACTGGCCGTGGGGGCTTCGAGGGGATGGTCTGAGGCTGCCTGAGTGGATGGACGAGCCCAGGGCCCCTACTTATAGCGCGGCTAGGTCGGTTCGCGGCGGCCGTGGATAGGATCGTCGGCGACCGCCGTTATGTAGCTTGTAGGGCATCATGGCGGCGACGGGCACTAGCGGACAAGCTTGTGGATGAGCTCAGTCTGCTCCCGAGGGCAGCTGGCGCGCTGGGGTGCCTCGGGCGGCGCCGTCCGGGGCATGAGCCCACTGTGGCCGGCCGCTAGCCGCCGTGGCTGACCTGACGGCTGCGCTGTGCGGCCCCAGGGGTGGGCTGGCGTGTTCTGGTGAGTGGATGAGGTCGGGGTGTGGCTCTGTAGGCGAGCAAAGGCCAGGGGCGCGGGGCGAGCGAACGCGGCGGCTCGGGTGGACGCACGTGCAAACGCTGGCCTGCCGCGCCTGCAGCACGCCCACCGTGTGTTCACGAAGCCGGGACTTGCTAGGAGGCTAGGGTGGAGCTGGGGTTTAACAGGATTAGGTTAGGGTAGTCTAGAGGCTTAGTGGACATGGTGGTTAGGCAAAGCAAGTAGGTCCAGTGTGCAAACTAAAACTCATGTCAAATCTGACCATGCACACAAGGTGCTTGACAGAATGACACATGCACCTAGGCACTTCTTGGGGTGGCCAAACTTTCCAGATTGGAGTCTCTTTAGAAGTAGGTGAGGATGGCAAGGTCATTTGGGCAAAACAGAAACTTGCTAGTGCAAGTTTTGCAAATCTTCAGTTCTGGACAGAAGGTAAATGGCATCATTGCATGGACTAAACATACTCCAATGGGTCCATTCTCCTGGACTTAAGGGTTTGGTAGGGTGGTCTACAAGCAGGAGAAAGAATCAAGGGAAAAAGGGCAAGCAAAAATATGGTTGCCGTACAAATCACCAAGTTGAACCAGAATGAAGATGAGGATGATTTACTCAAATTTTTCAAAGAACATCAATGGGTTTTTGCATAAATATGAATAATATACTCCTACTGACATCCCCTAATTTTGGTGGAAGTTTTAAAGAAATATTTAAATAGGTTGTAGTGCAAAAGTGCAACTAGACCAGATTTAAAAACTTGTGGTAAAACTCAAAATCTCCAAATGACTAAGGGATATTTTTTCATAAAAGTGATTTAGGGACATCATATGTCATACCCAAATTTTGGTGGGATTTTTAAATGAATTTATCAAAGGGTTGCAGTGCAAATGGGACCCTGAAACTTATGAAAAACTATTTTAGAGAAATAAAGCTCAGGGAGAAATAATTATATAAATAATCTCACTGATAAAAGAATTGTTTTATTTGAGAGGGTAAACAAGTCCAATAATAATTGGAAAGTTTTTACTTGGGGTGAAAAGTCCACAACTTAGAAGAAAAGAGAGGTTCTGAGATCAAAAATAAATCCAGAAAATAAAAATTTTAAGTTCCTGGCAAAATTTTAACAAACCCAACATGGTTAAATTTTTGGGGTGTTACAACACTATCCCCCTTAATAAAAATCTTGTCCTCGAGATTTGCTAAGGGTTGTTTTGAAAATATCATTCCTGTTAGTTGAAACTAAAAAGTTTACTCGTAGCACAAATTTTTGTGTCGTCGAGGTTGGTTTCCGGTAGCTACGCTTGGGATAAAAAATGCAACCGTACACCAACATACTCATGCATGGGTACTATTAAAAACAGGGGCACACAAGCAAACAACATTTAATTACGGTGATACAGGATGACATAGTTACAATGCGAGGACATACTAAGACTCGGTACTGCTAGATTGACTTAGTCCACCTCGTTTATATCTAAGCGGGCGTGCCTTGTGGACGTCGTGGTTTCTCCACGGGTCTCACTGTTGGGATTAGCTGGAGGGGGTTGAGGGACTGCAGGGTCGGGGTAGCGATGATGACCATCTCGGGGATTGTTGGCCACAATCCTGCTGGAGCGCGTTCCCGAAAGGTGACGAAGCACTTCTGGGGTCATCAAGGTATTTTGGTCGATGAATGGGGTAGACCTCAAGGACTCGATCGGTTGTCCGAACAGCACGACTGGGTTGTCAGCGTTGGGCTCGTCTTCTCCTGTTGCCGGGGCTCGGCGAATCAGCTCTCCACGAGCTGCGATCAGATCGAGGGTGACTTGATCGAACATATCCTCTAGTGCACTTACATAGCGTACCAGATGCAATAATGCAGGATCCGTCTCATGGTCTCCGTTGGCAACTTGGGGTGGTCTACCATACCCGTCAAGGCTGGTGTAGTAGTAGAACGAGCGACAGTTAACTCTGGGCGACAAGTGCCGGAGTTGAACTATAGCCTCTTGAGCAGCTAGTTGGATGGCTTGTGGATCAAAGGAAGTTGTCCTTCCGGTGAACCTGTAGGGGCGTTCTGGCGATAGACGTGCACAGTGGCCCAGAATTGACGGCTCTCACCGCTCATTGGTCCTTGGTACACAACATATTCTGGGGGCTCTTCTAATGCAAAGGCACGGCGGGTGAGGTTCGCGAGCACGGTCACAAAGCCTCCAAGGTTGGTTGCTGTGGTCTCATTGTGCACGACGGGGCCAGGCATTATAGCTCGGTTTGGGGAAAGAGTTTGTGTTGTGCTGTGTTGAGGCTAGCGTGCCCTTTTTATAGAAAAAGGTGACGGAGTCTTCCTTCGCACGCTTGTGAATGGGACAATTTAGGGGTCGGTCACTGGCGCGAGTCGACAGGCTAGGCTGATAGGTTGGGCACCGACTGCCAAAAGTGTCGGGGTCACTGTGTGGCTATCTTGCACGAGAAGCTTGGCCGGGGTTAGGTTGAGGTCTGGTGGGTTGGTTAACCTAGGTTTTTTGACCTGGCTAAGATAGGATTAGCCAATGGTCAGCCTAGCTTTGATACCAAGTTTGTCAGGACCGGATTTTTGGGATATTATTTTCCAGAAAATGGCCCTTGTGCTCATCAGCTCCAGGATTATCAAGTTAGGCGATGAGGCACCAACTTGATACAGAAATTCCAAGCAAAATACAAAATATGTAGTACAAGACCATTCTGGCCTATGAGTAAACAAATGGTTTTTAGTGGTTGATTGCGGAAGCGGTTTGTGGATCATCAGCGTCTATGGGACTCCATCCCCACAGGAACAGCCGACCAAGTTAACTCCTATCTTCGCGAGGCTGCTATCACCATTGCTTAGGTTCTGGGGCTGTCATCACGTCGCTCCTCTCCATGCAAGAAATTTGGCCAAGACAATAGCCAGGGACAAGCCAGTGAGTACTTTGAATGTACTCGCAAACATTATGAACACGGGTATAATATAACAAATGATAGTCATGCTCTGCAATATTTTATGATCAAAACGTTAGCCACGAAATAAAATCCATGATGCACGCAGGCAGGTTGTTCATGTAAAACATGAATATGCAATCAGTGAAATAGAATGCACCGATCGGGTGTCTGAAGCGACGCCTCGAAAGGATAATAATATAAAGCATGCCTCAGTCGGGCGTCTGTGCGACACCACATAAATGGCTTATAAAGTAAGCAAGTAACAAGCATGCCACAGTCGGGCGTCTGAGCGACACCACATAAAGGGCTTATAAAGTAAATAAATAACAAGCATGCCACAATCAAGGCCTCAAATGACACCACATAAAGGGCTTATAAATAATAGAAATAACAAGCATGCCACAGTCGGGCGTCTCAGCTACACCACATAAAGCGCTTATAAGGAAACAATCACAGCGAATATCCAGGAGGTAGAACCATCCCAGGGATATTCAATAATTCAAATAATATAAGGGGTTGGTCCATAATAATAATCATCATAATCATCACAAGTCACAAGTCATGATCCATGTTACGGTTTAGCGGTTTCTCCTCCGAAGACCGACACTAAGACCGACACTTGACCCATCCTGCATCAGTAGTCCTTAACCATGGACACGGCTATTCGAATAGATTTAATCTCTGCAGAGGGTGTACTTTTTACCCACGAGTAACGGATTCCTTTATTCCATCGGGACTAATTCCATTTACGGTCTTTTAATTGAAAACACACTTGACCGCACACACCAGCTTAACTTACCGGTGTATGGAATCACCCACGACACCTGTTAAGCAAAGCTCTAAGTGGGGAGGCTACAACCTCGCGTAGCATGGGATGAAATTTATATCGCGCGCTCTAAGGGGTGCCCCCCTCTCGGTCCCAACCGGAAACACCCATGCCCCGGACCAGGTGGCCTGCCTACCGGATGCAGCCGGTATCTTCCACCATGGCCTCTCTGTACGGTGTGTGCCAAGAAAGGGGTTGACAACTTACTGAACCTTACCCTACCTGCGGCAGGGACAAGTGGTAGTACGAAACAAGTATGGGTGTTATCGAACAAGACTCGATCTACGGTCGACTCAGGAGGTTTAAAAATTCCCTGCATGATATGTATAACAAATATATTTCAACCAACAAATTCACCACTCATTCTACCTTACTATGCCATACCGGACATAACCGTCCCGACGAAGACTGGAGACAAGCTCATGCCTACCCAAGGCAGAGGCTTTCTCGGAGTTCTTTCCGATATGCATGCAAGGCATACGAGGACGATTACTATCTCAAGTATATCCATTTCCAATAGCAAGGAAATCTCCAATATACATTCATGCAAATGATCGTATCACCACATAAAATAACGAGTTCTCCGTAATAAGGTGGTGTTATAATCGTGTCAACCAACACACAAAAATTTTATGCCAGGTTCAGGATGCTTTCCTTCAAGAGTATGCAAGAGGGGTGTGCCTTATGAAAGTTGACTTCTTCTTCAAAAACCTAATTTTGAAATTATTCAAATTAATCCATAGCTTCAAAACAGTGCAAAAAAGTTGTCTGAAATTTCTTCATATAAATCTGAAAATAAACTAGACAATATTTGAGAGAGGAAGGAAAAAGAATCAACTCATTTGGAGTTATATTTAAAGAGTTATAGTTAGTCAAAGTTTGGTCAAATTCTATTTTTAAAATAAAACAGGAAAAAAAGGAAAAAGTTTCGAAAACTGAACACGTCGAAGGCGTACTCTGCATTTACGCTTCCACTTAACCAGCATGGACCGGCCCGTGGTCACTGACAGTGGGTCCAGGGGGCCACTGGTCAGGTTTGACCAGTCATCCCCCACCTTCCCTCTCCTTTGGCCGAACGGAGACGGAGCTCCGGCGATCTTCGCCGGCGAACGATGGCTCCTCGAGGGCATCTGAGGGCAGGGATGGATCCGCAAGGCCGGGGCGGTCCTCCCGGTGGTTGTTGGGCTGGCGGGGGTGAAGGGAGTCGCCGGCTGCGAGCTCCGCGGCGGAGGAGGCTTCAGGTGAGTTTGGGGTTTTGCTCTACGGTGGTTCCCGATCACGATTGAGAGGCTGGGCAGCTTCGCACGGTCGAGGGGAGTCGGGTGGTGGCGTTGGACGGGCAGGGGGGCCCTGGTTGCGACGAACGGGACTGGGACGTGGCGGCGGCCGAGCTGGCCGGAGACGGGGGAGAAGGCTCTTCCGCGACGATTACTGGCTGTGGAGGCTTCGAGGGGATGGTCTGAGGTTGCCTGAGTAGCTGGACGAGCCCGGGGCCCCTACTTATAGCGCGGCTAGGTCGGTTCGCGGCAGCCATGGATAGGATCGTTGGCGATGCCGTTCTGTAGCTTGTAGGGCATCGTGGCGGCGACGGGCACTTGCGGACAAGCTTGTGGATGAGCTCACCGCTTCCTCGAGGGCAGCCGGGCGCTACTGGGTGGCTCGGGCGGTGCCGCGGGCAGGAGCCCATCGTGGCCGGCCGCTAGCCACCGTGGGCCGACCCGACGGCGGCAACAGGCGGCCCTGTGGGCAGGCTGGCCTGTTCTGGTGGGTGGATGAGGTCGGGGTGTGGCTCTGTAGGCGATCAAAGGCCAGGGGCGGGGGCGAGCGAACGCGGCGGCTCGGGTGCACGCACGTGCAAAACGCGTGCTTTGGCCGCGCCCAGAGCACGCCCACCAGGTGTTCGACGTAAAGCCGGGGCTTGCTAGGAGGCTAGGGTGGAGCTGGGGTTTAACAGGATTAGGTTAGGGTAGTCTAGAGGCTTAGTGGACATGGTGGTTAGGCAAAGCAAGTAGGTCCAGTGTGCAAACTAAAACTCATGTCAAATCTGACCATGCACACAAGGTGCTTGACAGAATGCCACATGCACCTAGGTACTTCTTGGGTGGCCAAACTTTCTAGATTGGAGTCTCTTTAGAAGTAGGTGAGGATGGCAACGTCATTTGGGCAAAACCAGAAACTTGCTAGTGCAAGTTTTGCAAATCTTCAGTTCTGGACAGAAGGTAAATGGCATCATTGCATGGACTAAACATACTCCAAAGGGGTCCATTCTCCTGGACTTAAGGGTTTGGTAGGGTGGTCTACAAGGTGAGAAAGAATCAAGGGAAAAGGGCAAGCAAAAAATATGGTTGCAGTACAAATCACCATGTTGAACCAGAATGAAGATGAGGATGATTTACTCAAATTTTTCAAAGAACATCAATGGGTTTTTGCATAAAGATGAATAATATACTCCTACTGAAATCCCCTAATTTTGGTGGAAGTTTTAAAGAAATATTTAAATAGGTTGTAGTGCAAAAGTGCAACTAGACCAGATTTAAAAACTTGTGGTAAAACTCAAAATCTCCAAATGACCAAGGGATATTTTTGCATAAACGTGATTTAGAGACATCATATGTCGTCCGCAAATTTTGGTGGGATTTTAAATGAATTTATCAAAGGGTTGCAGTGCAAATGGGACCCTGAAACTTATGAAAAACTATTTTAGAGAAATAAAGCTCAGGGAGAAATAATTATATATATAATCTCACTGATAAAAGAATTGTTCTATTTGAGAGGGTAAACAAGTCCAATAGTAATTGTAAAGTTTTTACTTGGGGTGAAAACTCCACAACTTAGAAGAAAAGAGAGGTTCTGAGATCAAAAATAAATCCAGAAAAATAAAAAATTTAAGTTCCTGGCAAAATTTTAACAAACCCAACATGGTTAAATTTTTGGGGTGTGACAGGTGGGTGGCCCGCCGAGCCCTCTGGATACGAGCGAGGCCACTCGGTGCTTCACCAACCTCGCTTGGCCGACAGAGCCAGTTGCCGCCCAAGCAGGCGCATGGTTCAACAACTCGCTGCTCCAGCTCAGCTCGATGAGGAGTGGCGAGTTGCTCCACGCCGGCACGGCGACGAGCACGGCGACATGGGCATCATCGCTGTCGCGTCGTCCCGCGCCACTAGTGTCTGCGGTAGCCGCACCTCCCATGTCTGTGGGCATGCCTCCCATGCTTGCAGCAGCGCCATCCAGGCAGAGACAGAAGTCGGGTGCATGGAGAGCGACGAGTCGGTGGCCATCTTCTCCGTGTCCGCCGCCATCATCAAGGAGAAGTAGGACACGGGAGGTTGCCGCCACTTGGGTCCCATGAAGGCCACCGCCAAGGCAACGACTGCGTATATAGTTGGTTTCTTTCCTGCTTCGTCCCTTCCGAGGACCTTCGTCGACCCCGCAAGTGTCTGCCGGACATGAGGAAGACAAAGGGATCCGCGGGCGGCCATTTAGATTAGGTATTAATTATACCACGAGAGTCGGATTAGCACCGCTTAGTTCATGTAAATGTAATGAAATCCGTCATGTTTATATGAAGATCCGGCTTTTTTATACGAAATCTTTCATGCTTATATGAAATCAGTCCGTGTTTGCATGAATTTCCTCTGGTTGCTTAGAGTTGTGAAAATGTATGCCGCTGGCGCTTATGTCCTCCACGGAAGGAAGCAGTAGGAAATTTGTCGGCTGCCATTGGAGATGCTCTTATGCTGGAAATAATAGAGTCGCATCCAATCCATTTGAGTTAATTGCATGTATGATTCTTCCTCTATAAAAAGCCAATTGCATGTACAAAGTACATGATTTGCAGGGTGGCTACAGCTTCGTACAGAAAGTTAAAAAGAAACAAATGCATCCTTAATCTCGTATTCTAAGTACTCTATGAGTTCCATTGTCAGTACAATTGCGAAAGAAGTATATATTAAATAATATATAATATAGAAAATCTAAAGTTAAACCTAGAATTCGAACTCAGGTCATCACGTTGCGAGCTTCTGGGGCTAACCAGTCCAGCACATTTTCGTTGTCGACGATGCTGGAGATATATCTCTATGTCTACTCTTATACTCCCTCCGTTCCTAAATATTTGTCTTTTTCAGATTACAAATGGACTACCACATACGGATGTGTATATAGACATATTTTAGAGTGTAGATTCACTCATTTTGCTCCGTATGTAGTCACTCGTTGAAATCTCCAAAAATACAAATATTTAGGAACGGAGGGAGTAGAAAACAGAGTTGGTGATGATGGTGTGCCTGCCATCCTGCAATATGGGTCGTCAGATTTATATCTAACGGATAGGAAGGAAACTATGGCAATTTTGCAAAAAGATACCCACACCCCTCTCCACATTTGCAAATAAGGTCTTCCCTCGTTGATCCTTTTCTCTCACAAGATAATCTACTCATACAAATCCATCTTGATGTTCCATGCAACGCACGGGCATCTAGCTAGTTTCTTTTAAAATAGTTACTCCAATAATTGGGTTGAAGTGATATATTTTATGTCTACCCTGAATGATCTCAGATTCACTAGTAGTAACAAAGATAAGTTTGCCTTGCTAATTAACAGAAAACAGGGTGAAAACTATCACATGAGGCCGGTAAAAACATGGCACACTGGGTTAAGCGTCATCATCACTACAGCTGTGCGTGCGTGAGAAGTCTACATATCAAGGAGGCCACTACAAGAATCATGTTATTTGCTTTCTGCCATAGCGGACGGCAAAGGCACCAAAAGTGGATGGAAAGCACTTTTCTTATGCCACCGCGGCAAAGCTGTCCGGCAAAGAGGGTTACGGTAAAGAGGTTCTTTGCCGACGGCTTCATCAAAGCAGATGGCAAAGAATCTTTGCCGTCAGTGGCAGACGACAAAGAAAACAGACGGCTACTAATGGGCGTTAGCCACGTTAGGTGGATAACGACAGCCTTTGCCGTCTGCCAGCGGACAATAAACATTCCTTCCCCTTTGCCGTCCACTGGCAAATGGCAAAGTAACCAAATGGTCAGCTCCCAGGTTGCACAGGTTGCTGCCACATGGCCTCTTTGTCGTCAATGGCAGACGACAAAGAACCCTTTGCCGTCGGTGGCTGACGGCAAAGAGGCTGCATTTTCTATTTTTTTCATTTTCTTCTTATATCCAAGCATTTTCAAAGCAATAGTTGATATATATATATATATATATATATATATGTATGTATGTATGTATATATATATATATTTCACAGGGCAATTACAGAGCAATCATATAAGATATCCAACACATAACTTCATCATACATGCATAGTTCCATCACACATAGCAAGTTCAACTTAGAGGCATCCAACCATATATATTACAATAGTTTCATCCAACGATACATGCATAGTTCAATGATATAGAAAAAACAGAGAAAGGGATAAGAAGCACTCTATCAATGCAAGCTTTCGTCAAGTGAATGAAATCTGCAAAATGGGAAATAAGAAAGTTAGGAGAAGAAGAAGAAAATGAAGAAGAAGAAGAAGAAGAAGAAGAAGAAGAAGAAGAAGAAAGCATAATTAGGTAAAATGGAGCTAACCTAGCTAATTATGCCATTTTTGAGTGAACTAAGAATATTATGCCATTGTTGATATAAAGTAGCTTAGTATAGGTCATTATTGAGCTAACCTAGGTAACTAAGCATATTAGAGCTAACTTAGGTCATTTTGGAGAAGAAGAAGACTAGAAGAAGAAGAAGAAGAAGAAGAAGACTAGAATAAGAAGAAGTCTAGAAGAAGAAGAAGATCCTTCTCATTCTTCTTCTTTTTCTCCTCTTCCTTGTTTTCCTTCTTCTTATTCCTTTTTTGTGTCATATTAGAGCTTACATAGGTAATTATGCCATTTTTGAGCTAACTGAGCTTATTATGTCAATTTGGAGGAAAAAAAAGGTAAGTATAGGTCATTTTTGTGCAAACATAAGTAATTATGCCATTTTTGAGCTAAAATAGGTAAAATGGATCATTTTGGAGTTAACCTAGGTAAAATGGATCATATTGAGCTAACCTAGGCAAACTTGGTCATTTTGGAGCTAACCTAGGTAAAATGGATCATATTGGAGCTAACCTAGGTAAAATGGGTCATTTTGGAGCTAACCTAGCTAATTATGCCATTTTTGAGTTAACTAACCATACTATGCCATTTTTGACATAAGTAAGCCAAGTATAGGTCTTTATTGAGCTAACCTAGGTAACTAAGCATATTAGAGCTAATTTAGCATTTTAGAGCTAACATAGAGCTAACTTAGGTCATTTTGGAGGTAACTTAGGTAAAATTGATCATTTTGGAGCTAATTAGGCTTATTATTTCATTTTCGACGAAAATAAGCTAACTATATGACATTTATGAGGTTACCAAGATTGTTATGCCATTTCAAACCAAATTAAGCTAATTATGCCATGTTTTACATAAGCTAAGTGTATGTCATTATTAAGCAAACTTAGGTAACTAAACATATTAGAGATAACTTAGCATAATAGAGCTAACTTAGGTCATTTCGGAGGAAACAAAGCTAAGTATAGATCATTTTGGAGCTAACTAAGCTAATTATGTCATTTTGGAGGAAGATAAGCTAAGTCTAGGTCATTATGGTAAGCATCTGGAGGAAATAAAGCTAAGTCTAGGTCTTTATGGATTTCTTAAGCAAAACACTAGAGAAAACTTACCGTCATCACGGAGGAGAAGCACCACTGTGGCTCGTGCCGGTACCACCACCTGGAGAAGGATCATGTGATGCTTGTCTGGAGGCACGCTGCACCAAAGATCATTTGCATTGTCTCATTAGCATGACGACACTCAAATGTTAATACTAGTAACTAATGACCATTCAAATTAAACTCACCGTGGTCCCCGGAGCAATCTCTGGCATCGGTGGAGGAGTCTGACCGGCCTTCTGGCACATAGACTGCACATTTTATTTTCACGGGTCAGTCATACTAGTTAGTAATGAAACAAACATTACGTGCATGATTTGGATAATATGCATAAGAAAATTACCACGAGGATCTCGTACATGGCCCGATTCTGCATGTCATTCCGTGCCCTCTCCTCCTCCATCAACATTGTCGTCTTCTCCTCCAACTCCAGCTCCCTCTCCGCCAGAAGCGCCTGGGTTCTATCTCTCTCAGTCTGAAGACCAGCCTACAATACCACTCCTCGTTAGCATTGTAATCATCGACGGCCGCACACACAATGTAATGCTTGAAAGAGATCTGAGTCTGTATAATTAACCTAGAAGGAGAGCTCGATTGGCCGTGGACAAGGCCTTATCTCAGGATCTGAGCTCGTTTGGCGCGCCTTGATCTCCGGGAGAGTGTGAGATAAACAGACAAGTCCATCCCCAATGGCTATCGAGCCATGGGACCTCCCGCCACCAGATATCATCACCAGCTCCGGATCAAACGGCCCGCTCGGATTAAAGTCCTCGCCTTTCATCGCCTTTCCCTCATCTCTGTACTTCACAAGCTTGTTTGTGGGAGGAGATGTTGGTGAAGTTCTCTGGATGATCGAGGTCAGACGCAGAGAATTCCTTGGCCTTCTTAAACGGGGTAGTATGGGCCATGGCATAGAGGTCGAACACCTCTGGCACCGGTGCCATATTGTATCCCGCCTAAAAGAGAGGAACATAGTATTAGTAACTATAGGGCTGAAGCTAGCATGACAGAATGAATTGCATGAATCATGAAGCAAACCACATACCCAGTTCCGCCCGTATCGATATAAGTTGGCTCTGCCTTGATGGTGTGGCACACCTCTCGTTTGGGCACGCTTGTCCTTGGCACCTTTGTGGATGGCCCTCCATGCATCTGAGCACCACTCGTCCACCTTCACCTCCCAACAATCCATCTTATCAGCACACCATCACGAGGGCACCTAAGTCCGTAAAGATAAACTTGAGCGCTACACCTATGAATCGAATCAACAAAACTAAGAACAAGGCCTTAAGAATATAGGCAATTAACTTCATGTATTGCTCCTTCTGCAGATACTTTCCACGACACTTCTTCTTGGGCTTCCGAATACCACGTGAGGCGAAGAAGTCTCAAACAGCCTGCACCTGAGCCTCATGGCATAAGTTTTGTAGCAGGCGCCTGCACTCGGCGTTGATAACCCATTCACATGCCTCCTCATATCCCTCCTCACACTTGTAGAAGGTCTGCAATCACACTTGTAGAAGGTCTGCAATCAAATGAGACAACATTGACTAGTACTATATATAAGCTTGTTCGAAGATTTTTAATTGTGTAAATGAGAAATTACCCAAAACATTCTGATCACCATGTCGGCCTTCGTGTGGCACAAGACACCGTTGATGATCTCCTCCGACGGGGCCGGGGCAGCCAAGTAGTGCTCCCAGGTCAATCCTAGCTTTGGAAGCTGACCCTCACCGGGCAACATGACCCACCCAAGGAAATTTTGCCAGCAAATCACAGCAAGGACTTGGTTGGGCCTGCGGACATCCTGGTGGTGGTCCCAACCCCTGCAGTATGACAAGGCCAACGCATTAGATATTTTGAAAAAACATGATGGCAAAAGGTACAAAAAGAGTAAATGCACTTACCGCGTCCCATCAGGCCAAATCAACCACCTTTGCTCGCGGGTCGCCGGCACAGACGGGAGCCGTGTACTACCACTCTGGTAGATGGTGGCCACCTCAACCACCTCGTCCTTGCTGCTATCATTAGCATGGCCACTGGACCACTCAGGCGGATCCTGCCAGGTACCCCATCCGGACGTAGCCTGGGGCGTCACGTGGGCCCAAGCGTCCTTGACCAAAGTATCGTGGGCCGAAGAGGAGGCGGCGAAGGCCTGTCGACCCGAGGCTCATGGACCGGAGTCTTGTGGACCAAAGAGGAGGGGGCGAAGGCCCGTCGACCTAAGGCTTGTGGACCGGAGCCCGCATACCCTCCTCCTCAGACGTGCTCCCTAGCAGTCATGTGCTCGGGTGAATCAGCTGGGGGTGGCGGCGAGGAAGGCGTAGGAGCCTGCCTACCTCTCCCACAGCCACGTCCTCTCCGACCTCCTCTCTTCCCCCCAACCTCCTCTCCTAGTGGGCAGCGATGGCGACGAAGAAGTGCCCACTGGTGAAGCCATACCCTCGTACGACGCTCTCCGGAGAGGTATGGGTGGAATGGAAGTACCACTCCCACCATGCTGAGGACCAACGCCCACCATCTTTCAACACCTGTCATGATAGAAGAGTAAACAGAATTAGTACAACATAACTAATTGAATACCGACATGAATAATAAAATGTATATTAACTCATGAGTTTCGTTTGGGTGTTTCAAGTTTAAACCCCTCGTCGACCGTCTACCACCGACCGCACGGCGACCCTCGACCCCTGACCCCTCAGCAATCCTCGACCCTCGGCCCCTCGGCGGTCTTGTCGAACACCTTCACTTTGAGCTTGGTGCGCTGTTGTCGTAGCTTAAAATGCAGACGTGCCCGAGCTGAAGGTCATCAGCGCGGGCGAACTACTTTGATCCGTTCTTCATGTACGGATGGAAGAAGTTCACCCAGTCTCATGACCTTCAGCTTGGGGACGTCCATGTCTTAAGCTACGACACCAGTCGGTCAGCACTCGGACCGGAAGATCCTCGACCATCGACCCGTAGACCCTCGACCCCTCGCCCCCTTGGTGGTCCTGTCGAACACCTTCACCGTGGGCATGGTGAGGCTGTTGCCGTATCTGAAGATGCAGACATGCCCGAGCTGAAGGTCATTAGCATTGGCGAACTGCTTCCATCCGTTATTTGTGCATGGATGGAAGCAGTTCACTCACGCTCATGACCTTCAGCTCGAGGACGTCCTCATCTTAATCTACGGCGCCAGTCGGTCAGCACTCGGACCGGAACATCCTCGACCCCTAGCCCCCTAGGTGGTCCTGTCGAATACCTTCACTATGAGCATGGTACGGCTGTTGTCGTATCTTAAGATGCAGACGTTCCCGAGCTAAAGGTCATCAGCGCGGACGAACTGCTTCCATGTGTTATCCGTACATGGATGGAAGCAGTTCACCCACGCTCATGACCTTCAGCTGGGACGTCCTCATCTTAAGCTACAACACCAGTCGGTCAGCACTCAGACCGAAAGATCCTCGAACATCGACCCCTAGACCCTCGACCCCTCGCCCCCTCGGCGGTCCTGTCGAGCACCTTCACTGTGAGCACGGTGCGGCTGTTGTCGTAGCTTAAGATGTAGACATGCCCGAGCTGAAGGTCATCAGCGCGGCTGACCTGCTTCCATCCGTTCTTCGCGCGCGGATGGAAGCAGTTCACCCAATCTCATAACCTTCAGCTCGGGGACGTCCATGTCTTAAACTACGACACCAGTCGGTCATCATTCGGACCGGAAGATCATCGACCATCGACCCCTAGACCCTCGACCCCTCGCCCCCTTGGTGGTCCTGTCGAACACCTTGATTGTGAGCATGGTGAGGTTGTTGTCATATCTTAAGATGCAGACTTTCCCGAGTTGAAGGTCATTAGCATTGGCGGCTTCCATCCGTTATTTGTGCACGGATGGAAGCAATTCACCCATGCTCATGACCTTCAGCTCGGGGACGTCCTCATCTTAAGCTACGGCACCAGTTGGTCAGCACTCGGACCGGAAGATCCTTGACCCCTTGCCCTCTCGGTCGTCATGTCGAATACCTTCACTATGAGCATGGTACGGCTGTTGTCGTATCTTAAGATGCGGACGTTCCCGAGCTGAAGGTCATCACCGCGGGCGAACTGCTTCCATCTGTTATTCATGCACAGATGGAAGAAGTTCACCCTCATGACCTTCAGTTGGGATGTCCTCATCTTAAGCTACAACACCAGTCGGTCAGCACTCGGACCGAAAGATCCTCGACCATCGACCCCTAGACCCTCGACCCCTCGCCCCCTCAGTGGTCCTGTCGAACACCTTCACTTTGAGCATGTTGCAGCCGTTGTCGTAGCTTAAGATGTAGACGTGCCCGAGCTGAAGGTCATCAATGCGTCTGACCTGCTTCCATCCGTTCTTCGTGCGCGGATGGAAGCAGTTCACCCAGTCTCATGACCTTCAGCTCGGGGATGTCCTCATCTTAAGCTACGACACCAGTCATTCAACACTCGGACCGGAAGATCCTCGACCATCGACCCCTAGACCCTCGACCCCTCGCCCCCTCGGTGGTCCTGTCGAACACCTTCACTTTGAGCATGTTGCAGCCGTTGTCGTAGCTTAAGATGCAGACGTGCCCAAGCTGAAGGTCATCAGTGCAGGCGAACTGCTTCCATTCGTGCTTCGCGCACAGATGGAAGGAGTTCACCCAGTCTCATGACCTTCAGCTTGGGGGCGTCCTCGTCTTAAGCTATGATACTAGTCGGCCAGCACTCGGACCATAATATCCTTGACCATCGACCCTTAGACCCTCGACCCCTCGCCCCCTCGGTGCTCCTATCGAACACCTTCACGCTCATGACCGGAAGATCATTGACCCCTAACCCTGATCCTCGACCAGGTTCCGTCGGCTCCGACGCACCCCTAACCTCGATCCTCGACCAGGTTCTTTCGGCACTGACGCACCCCTATCCTCGACCAAATTCTGTTAGCACCTACGCACCCCTATCCTCGACTCGGTTCCGTCGGCACCGACGCACCCCCAACCTCGATCCTCGACCAGGTTCCGTCGGTGCCGACACACCCCTAACCTTGAACTCGGTTCCGTCGGCGCTGACACACACCTAATCTCTTCTTCTTTTTCTTCTTGTTCCTCCTCCTCTTCTTTTCTTCTACTTCTTTTACTTCTTCTTCATCTTGTTCTACTTCCTTTTTCTTTTTTTCTTCTTTGTTCTTAAGTAAACCTGAACTAAACTAATATAAACCTAAACCTAAAAAACAGAAAACTCAACCTAAAGCAAACTAAATCTTAACTAAACTAAACTTAAACTAAACTAAACTAAACTAAACCTATACTAAACTAAACTAAACCTAAACTAAACTATACTAAATCTAAACCTAAACCTAAAAAACGGAAAAAAAACCTAAACTAAACAACTAAATCTAAACTATAAACTAAACTGAAAAAAGGGGGAGGGGCTCACTAGAGTGGGGGAGGTGGAGGAGGCCGATGTAGGTGGGTCGGGGCGGTGAGGCAGCGAGGGGCCGGGCAGCTGCGTCGGGGATGCCGAGGCGGCGGTGTCGAGGCGGTGAGGCGTCCGTTGGGCAGGGCGCGACGTCAGTTGGGCCGGGCGGCGGGCGTCGGGGAGGCTGGGCGTCGGACGTCGGGCGGCCCGGAGCGGCGGGCGTCGGGGGAGCGTGTGCGAGGGTGGGCGGAGGGCGGGCTGATGTACTTTGGAGTGGCGGGGGGGCGGAGAGGCGATGGCAGCGGGCAGCGGGCTGGGGCGGCGTGTGGTCGAGGGCGAGGCGGTTGAAGCGGCGGCAAGTGCCCGCGGTGGGGGTTAATTAGGGGGAGAGAAAACAAAGAGAGAGGAGGCGGGTCAACGGCCGTTACATAGTTAAATCTTTGTCGTCCGCTGGCAGACGTCAAAGAGGTGGGGCTGGTGGGCCGTCAGGGTTTGGACCTCCACTGGGCCCTACCCACCTCTTTTCCGTTTGCTAGCGGACGGCAGAGAATCTTTGCCGTCTACTAGCGGATGACAAAGAATTGGCTGACGGCAAATAGGGTCTTTGCTGTCAGCCTGTTCTTTGTCGTCCATTTTTTGGAAGCAGACGACAAAGACCTTCTTTGGCGTCCGGTAGCAGACGGCAAAGATCCGAATGTTGGCAAATTATCTGTTTCCAATAGTGGGCTATGGAGAGAAAGACCAATCGAGTGTGTGTGAGCGAGGCACAGAGACACAACTAGCGTGTGTGTGTATGTGTGTGTGTGTTTCAGAGAGAAACCCATTGATAGATTAAGATCAAGATCGAGTTGTCACCCTTCTGCTGTCATTGTTGGGAGGGGTGGGGAGGGGGAGGGAGAGAAATACGTATCGAGAGTGTGCGCGCGGTAGGCACAGAGGCACAACTAGCGAGTATGTGTGTGTGTGGGTGTATGTGTGTGTTTGAGAGAGAAGCCAGTAGATAGATTACCATCAAGATCGAGGTGCCACCCTACTCCTTTGGTGTCGGGTAGTGTGTGTGTGTGTGTTTGAGATAGAACCCAGTAGATATATTAGTATCAAGATCGAGGTGTCACCCTAATTCTTTGGTGTCGGGAAGTATGTGTTTGTGGGTGTGGGGGGGGGGGTAGTGTCACTTAGATACAGGGAGAATGAGCATGTGTGCGAGGCATACTTAAAGCATCACGGAGATAAACAAGCGGTGTGCATGCAAGTGCCGGAAAAAATGATGATAGAAACAATGTCTACGCGCGCGCGCATGTGTGTGTGTGTGTGTGTGAGAGAGAGAGAGAGAGAGAGAGAAATCTCAAAACAAAAGGTGCTCTGCTGGAATCCCATTGTATGTATTCATATGGTTCCGGGACTCGAGTTAACTTTAGGCAAATGTGTGCAAGACATAATTATAGTTTGAGACATTAGTGGTGGTGGGTGGGCGGAATAAAAGGGGTGGGCGTGTTCGATAGAGAGAGTGTGTGTATTTATGTGTGAGAGATTTCTAGGATGGGGTAGAAAGACGAATTCTAACCTTGACGGAGGGAGAGAAGTACACGAAGTGCGCGTGTGTGATTCCGATGCCCACGGAGAGATGAGACATGTATGCGTGTGAGAGATTGCACAATTCATTCACGTATCACTAACTAGTGATCGTGGACGTGCATCGCTTGAACATAAATCAATATCTACTTCGTATCATGGCCAAAGATACAATATCAATTCAACGTATAAAGATTGGACACTCACATATCACATTTTTTTCTAAATAATCCTTTTGAATTGTGCATGCCAAAGTTACAGTGATGTTTCTTCAAACAACCAATGTAACTATCATGTATATGCACCATTGTTAGTATTGCATTCAAATTCATTAGTCTTGGATGATTTAAGGTTCTATTATGAAGTAATATATTTAATATTCATATATGAATTCAACGGGTATGCAATTTATGAAATGGAGGCTATGTAATCATATGTGGTAACACTTTTAAGTAGCAGACTACAATATCCATTTCTTTTGTTGGACTACAATATCCATTTCTTCTTGTGCGCCTCTACAATAACACGTCAATGCATTATGTTTAAAGTAAATAACCAATGACTGGGCGTTTGATCCCCTTTTTGTGAATGCGCCTCTACACCCGTACGATTGGCCGT
Source organism: Aegilops bicornis (assembly GCA_021605145.1). Lineage (NCBI taxonomy): Eukaryota > Viridiplantae > Streptophyta > Magnoliopsida > Poales > Poaceae > Aegilops > Aegilops bicornis. The sequence goes on along the minus strand of CM038672.1, from coordinate 293,247,415 downwards.
GCATGTGTGAACGTCCAAGTTATCGGTGCATCATCCCGAGTTATTGTGTTTTTTTTCTGGGGTGGACTACACACCGGTTATTAACTGCTGACGTGTGTCCCGTGTACATAGTCTCGCATGACCTTCCTGCAAGCACTATCCAAAATTAGTTGAAACTGGATACGAACGATCCTGCGGGTGGCAAAATCTCCCGCCTCCTTCTAAAATTTCCGCCACCTAGTCTTTAGCATACGAAATTCCCCTTTTGTCCTTGGTGCACAGAGAACAACAATTACAATATGGCCCTCATTAACATAATAGGTCAGGGCTGCTCTGGTAACTTCCAGTTCCCCCACCACACGGCACCCCCATTTCCTCTCCCCCTCAACAAAAACGACTAACTCCACAGCACCAGAGCATCTTACATCACGTCGTCCGTACTTCATTGGCCTTTCTACCCCTCCCCTCTCGAAATCCTACACTGCTCATCCACTGGCGTACCAAAGCCCATTCACTGTCAGCGGCGTCCACCTTGCTGGATCTGCTTCTGCGGCCGCATCTACCCCTCCCACCTCCCCTAGAAACAAGTAGACTGCTCATCCACCACTGTACCACAGCCCATTCAGTGCCGGCCTTGCCCACAGCGATGGATCTGCTTCGCCGGTACTCTCTTCAACCGCAGCGCATCAACAGCGGCTCCTTCGTACTCCCCACCGGAGACGCTTCGTCCACATCCCCTCCGGAGCCGCCCCACCGACGCCCCCGTCGATGGCCTCTGATCCTCTTCTCGACAACTTCCTCAACCCTACCGAAGCCGCTTCGTCGACACCATCGTCAACCGTACCGGAGTAGCTTCGCCTATACCATTCTCAACCCTACCAGGGCTGCTTTGCCAACGCACTAGTCCACGCCCTCAGATCTGCTTCATCGCACCCTCGTCCAACCTACTGGAGCAGCTTCTGACGCCCCGTCCATGGCCGCAGATCCGCATCACCGACACCATCCTGAACCCAACCACCGGAGCAGCTTCACCGACGCCCTCGTTCACGGCCTCAGATCCGCTTCGCCCACACCGTAGTCCACCCTACCAGAGTCGCTCCACAAACACCCTACTCGATGGTACTAGATTTCCTCACCGGACACCGACAACCAGCGCATCGTCATCACCCTTGACGTTTCTAACCTCATTCCCACCGTCTGGCAAGATGCCAAGCACCCGCCACGGCATAGGTACTTGTCACCTTTAAACCCGTCCAGCATCACCTGCCAGATGTACTTAAAATATACTAACAGGTTGTTGTTACATGTCATGCAGCTGGCAAAAACTACAAGGACGATGTTTCTTCTGGATCTAGCAGCTTGGCCAACCAAGATCTTGGACTAAGGCATTGCTATGATCATGTAAGTGCGTCTCTCTCTCTCTTGTATTATTCTGTGCCTGCCAGCGTGCTTTGCTAGGATTTTCAACCAGTAATCGCTTTCTGCAGACAATGATTTCTACTATTGGCTGCTAAATTAGATATGTAGATGTCATAGATGATACTCCCCCCTAAATATAAGTCTTTCTAGAGATTCCACTATAGGCTACATACAGAGCAAAATGAGTGAATCTACACTCGAAAATGCATCTATATACATCTGTATGTGGTCCATACTGGAATCTCTACAAAGATATATATTTAGGAACATAGGTAGTACATTACAGAAAATTGTAGGTGGCATGTAGGAATTCCAGTGCACTACATTAGGCTCCATTAGAGCATGTCTAACAGAGCCCTCAAACTGGTCAAACCCTCAAAATAACTGCCAGTTTGAGGCTTGAGAAAAAAAAAGCGCAGATCAATACCCTCAAATCCCTAAACCCTAAAAAAAATCCAGGCCGAACCCTCAAGTTCGAGGCCAACCTGCACTAGTGAGGGTTTGGGGCAAGTTTGTCACATCCCTAGTTCTGGTTTGCTCTTGGCTAGCTAGTCATGTGTGCATCATGTTTAAAATTCAATAAATTTGAAATGGGGACTTGTGAAGGCCTCAGAAATCATTTTGAAAATGATCAAGATAAAAATTGCTTCAACTTGGCCCAAGAAAATGTTCCTGTTTTTCTCTAATAATATTGGCCGGAGTTGAAATTCCAACCAATATTTTTAGGAGCTCAAAAGTTTTTATTTTTGGCCATTTGAGTTAATCCAGTAAATATTTGCATTGGATAAATATATATGTGTTATATATATTATATATGTCCAATAATTCTGATTTTTACTGTGGGGCTCTGGAATAATCCAATTAGTTCCTACATTAATTTTCAGAAGAAAATAAATTGGTTTAGTATTTTACTAAATCAGAAGCAAAATTACAGAAATAGAAAAGAAAACAAAATAAAAAAAAGGGAGAGAGGCTTACCTGGGCCACTTACCAGCCGGCCCAGCAGTTCGGCCCAGCTGACTGGCCACGCTAGCCGTCCCTCTCCTCTCGCTAGGAGGATAGGGCGCGTGCCGGCGGCAGGCCGGCATGCGCCAGCCACCTCCAGCCTGCATGCCTCATGCGCCTAGGCATTGCCATGCATCCCCACGACCCCCTACACCTCTCCCTCGAGCGCCCGTCCTCCTCTGTCTCTCTCGCACGCGTCCACCCGAACACGCCCGTCACCGCCGCTCGCCCCCACTGCAGCCACTGCCTCCACGTCGACCTTTCGAGCTGAACATGAGCTTTGCCGCTCCATCCTCGACCTCGTCACCAAGCCAAGCATCGCCGGACGCCCTGCATCACCGGCATCTTCATCGTCTTGAAGCTTCGGCAACGTTGACCATCGCCGTCATTCCGCAACAACTGGAGTGTCCCCGAGCCCTTGAGCTACCCTGCCACCTCCCTGTAGCGCCCGCTTCGACTCCCCCTCTTCAACGGCCTCTGTGTGTCCCTTAGCCGCGGCTCTACCTCCGACCGAAACTTGGTCCACCGGCCATGTCGCCGTCGCAGCCACAGCTGCCGAAGCACGCGTCCAAGAACTCCGTCATGCTCAGCACACCTCCAGGAACCAACAGTACTCATCGGCATCTACCCTCGTCCACCACCATGCCGGTTCCGTCGAGGTGCAACTCCGGCCGCTGCCTGCCGTCGTTCCAGTCGACGTTTTGGACCACCCCTGCTCCTCCCGGTTGCTCCACTAGATGCGCGCGGACGCCAAATCACCATAGAGCCAAACCCCGCCGCAAACCACCGCTTTCAGCGCCGTCCCGTGCAACTCTGGTGTGCCACCGCCGTGCTCTTGGTTGCCGCGTCAACCGCTGATGTGGCCGGCCTAATTAGTCGACTAATCACGCGATTAGTTTAGCACTCAGCCACTGACATATGGGACCCCCACTATTATAACCCCTCTAGTAACTCTCTATCTCACTGACATGTGGACCCCAGTGCCAGGTTTGACCCGGGTCAACCCAGTTGACCTGCTGATGTCACAGTTGACCTTATTGACGCAGTAAAGCTTTTCTGGCATTTAGAATAACCAGGACTTCCAGAAAATGACTTAAGCTTCTAAAAATCATAGAAATTCAACCGTAACTCCAAATGAAATAATTTATATATGAAAATTATCAGAAAAATGCAATCTATCCATCTATACCATTTTCATGAATGAAAAAGCAACTTAACATTGTTGTATACATCAAAACATGATAATGCACATTATAAATTCATAACTTGAGTTTGAATTTGAACCCTTGGTTCAAATTAGCTCAAACCCTTCTGGTTTTAGTTGCATTAGCTCAAATCACATCATATTGCCATGTCATGTTCATGCATCATATTGTTGCATTGCATTGATTGTGTTTCTTCTTTGTTGCCAGTAGTTGTCCCCCCTCAATAGACGTGGTTCCGACGATGAGATCGATGACACCGATGAAGAGGTATATTATCTTCAGGAGTGCCAGGCAAGCAAAACCCCCTTGTTCATTCCGATACAATCCCCCCTCTCTCGCTTATGCTCTCTTTTACTGCATTACGACAACAACGATTCAACTATTACATGCTGCGGTAGTTGAACCCCTTTTCCTCTGCATGACCTTTCATTGCCACAGTAAATAGATGAAACCCACTAGCATGAGTAGGAGTTGTTTGAGCCCTGATGTGCCTACTCATTCATGCTTGTTTGTCATGCCTGCTACTGCTAAGAGTTGAGTCAGTCTCGATTCACCGGGGGATGAATTGGAATGTGGTGAACATGTCCTACTGTTGAGAGCTAAGTGTGTGAACACGATTTGGTAAAGGTAGCGGTGAGAGGCCATGTAGGAGTAGATGGTGGGTTGTCTCATTGCAGCCGTCCTCAGGAACTGAGTTCTGTGTTTGTGATCCATGAACAGTTACTACCACGCATTCGAATGCTTAAGTGCCCCTCTCGAATTATTAATCAACCTGATCTCTGTCCAGGAGTTGCAACTAGTTTCTGGTGTTTGTAGGTAGTGTTAGTAGTCTACCAAGTGGCACCCGATGCAGGTGGGCTTGGGACAGACTAGGCACTGATGTACGGTGTACTAAGTGGCACCCGGATGGTCGGCTTGGGAACCCTGCTCACATCGTTTGGGGCCGTGAGCGACACCCTGACCGGATCTCCTTGCGGAGGAAACCCGAATAGGCGATAAACCTAAACTAGAGACTTGTGTGTTTAGTCAGGTCGTGGCCGACTCCCTTGCCAGGCTTCCGCTTGAAGATTGCCGAGATACACGATGTGTACATGGTGGTAAGTGGCGAGAGCGTGTGTGAAGAAGTGCACCCCTGCAGGGTTAACATCATCTATTCGTATAGCCGTGTCCGCGGTAAAGGACTTTTGGGTTGCCTGTATAGTTCATAGACAAGTGAAAGTGGATAATCTAAAATACGCAAGATAAGCGTGAGTGCTATGGATGGCGTTCTCATAGGGGGACGGGAGCGGATCCATAGTGGTGTATTGATATGGTGAATATGTGGACTCGTGTGCGCCACCTCAAAGAGTTACTTGCAGTCGTAGTTCAGATTAGCCACTGAGTCAAAGCTGGCTTGCTGCAGTTAAACTCCACCACCCCTTTGTTGATACCGATGCATATGTAGATATTCTGATGTAAGTCTTGATGGGTACATTTGTACTCACATTTCCTTATTTTATGTTTTGTAGAGAGACTTCAGTCTCGCTAGTAGTTCCGCGTGGACTTCAAAGTTTAGCTTGTTACCTCAGCTATGATCTTGTACCCTTGGGAGGGTCTTGTGCATAGTCAGGCTTCTCAGCCTTTTTCATTTGTAGTTGTCTATACTCAGACAAGTTAAGCTTCCGCATGTGTTTGTTGCTTGTATGCTCTGTATGTTGGGTCATGAGACCCATGTTTGTAATATCTGACTCTTCGGAGCCTAATGTATAAATACTTTGAGTCGTAGAGTTTTGTTGTGATGCCATGTTGTATTTACACATATCGAGCATATTGTGTGTATGATTGAAATGTGTCGGATGTGGGGTTCCGGCAAACCCTTAAGGTTCGAACACTGGGGTGCGCGCGAAGTCTTTCCCTCCTACTGATCTACGCTCAAGCTCGCTAAGATATTGCGGACAAACTCACCGAGCTCACAACACAGAAAGAGACACGGGGTTTATACTGGTTCGGGCCACCGTTGTGGTATAATACCCTACTCCAGTGTGGTGGTGGTGGATTGCCTCTTGGGCTGATGATGAATAAGACAAGAGAAGAACAGCCTCCGTAGGTCGGGGTGTTCTTGTGGCTAGGCTCTCGATCGGATTGGATCAAGCTGAGGTCCCATCGCTCTATTGTGGCGGCTAGCTCTACTTATATAGGCCCTAGTCCTCTTCTCAAATGTTGAGCGGGAAGGGAGCCAACAACGGTGGGAAAATTTGAAGGGGGACAACTAGTACAAGCTATCCTGACAAAAGCGGTCTTCGCCTTCGAAAAGCACTGGGATGACGCCGTCTTGGGCTCCACGAAGACCTCCGCCTTGCCGTCCTCCTGGTGTTGGTCTTGTTGCACCAATATGGCAACCTTTGCCTGATGCCTCGGTACTCTTCGCCTGCGCATGCCTCCTTAGCACCAAAGAGGAAATGGGACGCCGCGCCTGCCTGGCGGCCGCCTGGCACCATTCGTCATGGCTCACGTCATGAGTGCCTCGTGAGTTTTTCCCCGCCTTGATATCTCCGCTCCTCGTGAGCCTGCCTGGCTAGGCCAGTCCAGAGGAAGTCTTGCGCCGTCCGCCTCGCGAGGCTTGGACCCTCGCGAAGGTCTGGGATGCCTTGTTGATGAAGATGGGCCGTACGGCCCGCTGCCTAGCCATGTTGTGGGCCGCAGGCAGGCAAGTCTGGGGACCCCGTTCCCAGAACGCCGGACAAGAGCCCCGGGCCCAAAGGCGACCGGGCTTGGCCATGGCGGCCAAGGGTCAAGTTCGGAATGTCGCCGGCCCCAAAAGCCTGCGGCCTCGGTCGACGCGTGGCGGTTGATTGGACGTGGGCGTCTCCGCTTCCCCATGCTGCCTCGACAACTGCATGATTTGACGAGTCCCTACGACATGCAAGGAAAACCATCATTACCTGCGATCGTGGGAGACGCCGGCTGGCCTTACCTTGCTATAAATTGGGAGGGGGGCGGAGCCCCCGTTGCCCATCTCCTCCTTGCCCGCTTGCTTCGTCCTCCTCGCTCCACTGCTGACAGTGCCATCGATGGCGCCACAAAAGAAGTTCTCTATCGCCGAGAAAGGGAAGGCCTCTTGCGAGGGCCCTGGCTCTTCGGTGCCGAAGCGCAGCCGTGGTCGTCCGCGCAAGCACGCCGCAACCCCCGCCATGGCCCACCATCAAGGTGGCACCGTGGCACGCGGCGGGGATCGTCCCATCCATGGTGGTCCAGTCGATGAGGGGAGGCGCGCGATGGTGGCACGGCCTCCCCGCCTGCGCTTCCATTTTGCTGAGGTGTCGCCGGTGTTCGTTATCTGGTCGGAGAGCCCGGCCGTCAACTGGCTCCAACTTCCGCGCTTCTTCGCCAATGAACTTCCGGCCTCCGGTCGAGAACTCTGGCGGCAAAGCGGACGATTGCTGTGATAGGGCCTCTTGGGTCGTGGTCGGGACTTCTGCCGCGGGCAACATAGCCCTGGCCCGTGGTTGGCAGACGTTCGCCCGCGCGCGGGGCCTGGGCAGGCGATGCACCCTTCATTTCAGGTACGATGGTGAGTCGACCCTCTATGTGAGGGTGTTCGGGGAGGACGGTCGCCGCGCCAGGTGCTGCCCCGAGGCGAACAACAGCGAGGAGGTGCTTGGCCTTGGTGACGGTCGCGATGAGGACGAGAGCGATCCTGCCTTCGGCGGCGGCCGCGTCTCCTCCAGCTACGGCGGCTCCTTCTCTGGTGACGGCTCCAGCAGTGGTGGCTACGATCAGCCGCCACGTCGCCGCGCCCACTTCGAAGAAGGCAGCGGGTCATCTCGTCGTCGCGCCTTCATGAGGTGCGAGGTGGGGTCCGGCTAGGCTTGGGGCGTCGCCAAGGGCCTGCCTCCGCGGACTGCTGCAACGTTCCATTTGCTTCGCTTTTTCTTTCTTTCCTGCATCAGAAAATGACATCCAGTATGGGCCCAGAGGGGCGTGTATCGAACTGCGGTTCTTTGTTTAATGCGTTGTGCAAGTTGTTCCCATGCCGTGCCGCTTATTTTGTGCAGAGATAACTTAAGCTGGCGCGTTTAGGAAATCCTTTCCCTCGCCTGGTGTCCGCGTTGCTTGGAAACTGCAAAAAAAATCGTTAGGGGGTGTACCAAAGACTTGACATCCACCCGAGCCTTGACTGGGCGCTTCGTATCGTGGTACCCGTGGGGCACGGATTTAGGAGAGGTGTGCCAGCTTCCAGGCTCGAACGAGGGTGGCTCTCGAAAAGGCAACGAGAAGAGAAATGCTCGCGAGGGCACCTGCCTAGCCCCCTCGCGAGACGTGCGAGAGAGAGGATAACAGCAACCGAAGTCGAAACAAAAAAAACCGGTGAAAGGCCGGGGAACCAAATTAGCAATGAACGCCAAGAGCAACTCTGAATAAAGAAAAGCGAGCCAACTTCGGAAAGCAAATCAAAAGCCGCGTCCGGCACCTAATCTAGTCTTCAAGTCTTCTCACCAGTGCGGAGCTAAGTGTTGTCCACTAGGTGTGGGAGGGAGCCCCAGGGCCTGAGGCCGGCGCTCCTGAGACTCCAGGGCGTGTACAACCCCAACTCATTATTACGTGAGAGTGTCACGGGTGGTGATTCTTCACAGGCACCGGGCCTTCTTCACAGGCTCTGGGCCTTTCTTCTCAGGCTCTGGGCCTTGCTTCATGGATAAAACTTCCGGAGGTGTTGGATGTTCCAGGCATTCTGGATGGGTGTGCCATCCTGCGTCTCCAGGCCCGCTACACCCGACCTGGAGACATGAACGACCCTGAACGGGCCCTCCCACATGGGCGAAAGCTTGTGCAACCCTTCCCTGGAGAGGACCCGCCTCAGGACGAGGTCGCCCACCTCGAGCGTTCTGGAGAGGATGTTGTAGCAATGGTACCGTCGCAGAGCTTGTTGGTATCTTGCCGCCCTTAATGCGGCCTAGCGGCGTCGCTCCTCCGCCAACACGAGATCCATCCCCCGCGTGGCGTCCTGCTACGCTTCGTTGAACGCCAGGACCTGCGTGGAGCGATGCCTGACCTCGTGAGGGAGGACTGCTTCAGCTCCATAGACGAGGAAGAATGGAGTCTCGCCCGTTGGCTTGGTGGCGGCGATGTACGAATGGACCACAGACGACTGGAGTTCGCCGTGCCGGCCCTGCCGCAGCCTCCAGCTTCTTTTTGAAGGCCCTCAGACCTCGGCGTTGGCTGCTCGCTTGACCATTGCTCCCTGGGTGGGCCGCAAGCGTAACAAATCTGCGTTCCAAGGTTAGCACAGTAGGTTTTGAAGAGGTTACTAGTAAACTGCGAGCCGTTATCTGTGATGATGCGGTTGGGAACCCCGAAGCGGCTCACGAGGCCCTTGATGAACTTGACAGCGGAGCCAGCCGGAATGGTATGGACGGCTTCCACTTCCGCCCACTTGGTGAACTTCTCGATGGCGACGTAGAGGTAGCGGTAACACCCTGGCGCTCGTGGGAACGGGCCCAAGATGTCCAGCCCCCAGACCGTGAATGGCCACGTGAGCAGAATGGTTTGGAGGCCCTGAGCAGGCTGATGGATCTACTTGGCATGGAATTGGCAAGCTTCACAAGACTTCACCAGCTCGGCTGCATCGCTGAGCGGTATGGGCCAATAAAATCCGCTGCGGAACACCTTGCCAACGAGGGTCCGTGACGATGAGTGATGTCCGCAGTCCCCGCCGTGTATGTCAGTCAGCAGCTCCCTTCCTTGATCGCTAGAGATGCAGCGCAGCGTGACGTTGTTCGGCCGTTTCCTGTACAGCTCGCCGTCTTGAATGCAGTATGTCGTGGCCTGTCGGGACACGTGCTCCGCATCTTCTTCCTTCTCCGGGAACGTCCCGTGCATCAGGTACTCCTTGAATTCCTTGGTCCAGCACTCCTCCTGGGGCTCGAGCGCCAGGAGTAGCCGAGCTCCTGAGGTTGGGCCGCAGGCTGGGGCTCCCGTGGCTGGGGGCTGCGGGAGCTCCTCCTGAGGCTGAGCCGTGCTTGATATAGGTGGTGCGGCAGATGGCTTGAAGAGCCGCTCTTCGAAGACGCCGGATTCTCGCGGCTGCCGCTTGGAGCCTCTCTTTGCGATGTCACCGGCTTCCTTGTTGGTGCCCTGGGGCACGTGCTGCAGCTCCAGGCCCGAGAACTGCTTTTCCATCTTGCACACCTCCGCAAGGTAGGCCTCCATGTGCTCGTCCTTCGGCTCGTACACTTTGTTGGAGAAGTTGGCGAGGAGTTGCGAGTCGCCCTTGACGGTAAGGCGCCGCACCCCTAGAGCCGCCGCGGCCTTTAAGCCAGCTATGAGGCCTTCATTTTCTGCGATATTGTTGGAGACTTTCTCGCCGTGCTGGAAGCAAAGTTGCACGGCGTAGTAAAGCTTGTCCTGAGTGGGCGAGACGAGCACTGCACCAGCCCCCGCGTCTTGGTGCGCGGAGGCGCCATCGAAATACATGTCCCAGCCGTCTGGTGCCTCACTTCCCGGGGAGGTGGACCGGTCCTCTCCTTCCTCAAGAGTCGGGGCATCGGTCCATTCTGCCACAAAATCGGTGAGCGCGGCTCCCTTGATGACCCTGGTAGTGCTGAACTTCAGATGGAATGCTTGCAACTCGATGTTCCATTCAGCGACCCTTCCGGCCGAGTTCGGGCTTCTGAGTACCCTCTCCAACGGGTAAGATGAGACGACCTTGATGGGGTGGCCCTGGAAGTAGTATCGCAGCTTGCGTGAGGCCACCAAGAGTGCAAGCAGGAGTTTTTGCGGCATGGGGTAGTGTGCCCTTGCGTCCCGCAGTACGGTGCTGACGAAATACACCGGGTGCTCGATGAGGGTTGACATACTGTTGAGGCTCGAGTCTTGCAAAGATTGTGGCGTATCCTGAGGCGGAGGACTTCCTGAGACTTGGCCGTCCTCAGGAGCTTTTGCAATGTTGCCCTGCCGAGCTTGATCTTCCACCGCTGATGATTCTAGTGCGTCTCCTTGGCCCTGTGCTGCATCAACTCCAGCTTGGCGCAGGACTCCCTTGTCTTGGCGCTCCTTCCGGACCGCCACCAGTGCCGCGCTGGCGGAGTACGGGGTGGTGGCAAGGTAGAGCACCAGAGGCTCGAGAGGCAGCGGCGCCACCATCACCGGGGGGCTGGTAAGCTATTTCTTGAGTTCTTGGAAGGCTCGGTCGGCCTCCGGGGTCCACTCGAAGGGGCCCTTCTTCTTCATGAGCTTAAAGAAGGGTAAGGCACGCTCGCCTAGCTTGGAGATGAAACGCCCTAACGCGGGCACCCGCCCTGCTAGCTTCTGCATCTCCTTGAGGGTCTGTGGTGGGCTCATGTCTTCGATTGCCTTAATCTTCTCCGGGTTCGCCTCAATTCCTCTGTAGGATACGAGGAACCCTAGTAGCTTGCGGGAGGGGACACCGAACACGCACTTCTCCGGGTTATGCCTCAGGTTCACCCGGCGCAAGCTTTCAAAGGTCTCCTCCAGGTCTTGAATCAATGTCCTCTCCTCGCGAGATTTGACCACTATGTCATCGATGTAGGCCTCTGTGTTCCTCCCGAGCTGCTGCCCCAAGGCGATGTGCATCAGCTACTGAAAGGTTGCGCCCGCGTTGCGGAGGCCAAAAGGCATGCAGGTGTAGTAGTACACCCCACATGGCGTCAAGAAGGCCGTCTTCTCTACATCCTCCACTGCCATCTTGATCTGATGGTATCCATAGAATGCATCCAGGAAGCATAGCAAATCACACTCGGCGGTGGAGTCGACGATTTGATCGATGCGCGGAAGGGGGAACAGATCTTGGCGGCAAGCTTTGTTGAGGTTGGTGAAGTCGACGCACATCCGTTCCTTCCCACCTTTCTTGGGTACCATGATGGGGTTCGCCAGCCAGTCAGGGTATCGAACTTCTCGAATGGTGCCAGCCGCCTCTAGCTTGCGTGTCTCTTGGACGATGAAGGCCTGCTTCTCGGCGGACTGGCGCCTCGCCCGCTGCTTCACGGGGCGCATGTTGGGGCACACCCTTAGATGATGCTGGATCACCTCTCTCGGGACCCCTACCAGCTGATTGGGCTCCTGAAAGCACAAGTGCCCCCTGGGTGATTTTGGTAATTAATGTCAACATATCTCTTGTTGGACTAACACTTTTACCTAGCATGTTTGAGACAAGTTCAACAAATTAAGTGGCATGGACTAAAGGATGTGGAACCCCTTCAAGATGCTAAGGACAAAGTATTGGCTCAAGCTTCAAGTACAAGACTCTACACTTTATATTTTAGTGATCCAAGATCACATTGAGTCTATAGGAAAAGCCAATACTATCAAGAGGGGATGAGGTGTTGCTTAGTGGCTTGCTTCCTCAAAGAGCTTAGTGATATGCTCCAAAGCCCTCAACTACTTTCTCACATCCACATATGTCCTAAACCAAAAGCCTAACTCGGCCCCACCAATTCTTTCTATCCGGCGCCACCGAAGTTAGGATGTCATAGCCACCGCCACAAACCCTAGGCAAATCGGTCTCACCGATAGGGATCTCGGTCTCACCGAGATGGGATTGTAATCTCTCTGTGTATGCCCATTACCAAAATTGGTCTCACCGAGTTTGAGCAATCGGTACTACTGAGATTACAATGCAAACTCTCTGGTTAGCTTATTACCAAAATCGGTCCCACCGAGTTTGTGTAATCGGTCTCACCTAGTTTACCTGACCAACTCTCTGGTTAGCTTATTACAAAAATCAGTCCCATCGAGTTTGTGTAATCGGTCTCACCGAGATTACGTTATGCCCTAACCCTAACCATATCGGTCCTACCGAGTTGCATGTCATCCCAATCAAAATCCTAACAAATACTAGATTTTCTGAATCGGTCCGACCGAGTTTAACAATTCGGTCCCATCGAGTTTGGCAAGTTGTGTGTAACGGTCAGATTTTGTGTGGAGGCTATATATACCCCTCCACCCACTCTTCATTCGTGGAGAGAGCCATCAGAACAAACCTACACTTCCAATACACATTTTCTGAGAGAGAACCACCTACACTTGTGTTGAGGCCAAGATATTCCATTCCTACCATATGAATCTTGATCTCTAGCCTTCCCCAAGTTGCTTTCCACTCAATTCTTCTTTCCACCAAATCCAAATCCTGTGAGAGAGAGTTGAGTGTTGGGGAGACTATCATTTGAAGCACAAGAGCAAGGAGTTCATCATCAACACACCATTTGTTACTTCTTGGAGAGTGGTGTCTCCTAGATTGGCTAGGTGTCACTTGGGCGCCTCCAACAAGATTGTGGAGTTGAACCAAGAAGTTTGTAAGGGCAAGGAGATCGCCTAATTCGTGAAGATCTACCGCTAGTGAGGCAAGTCCTTCGTGGGAGACGGCCATGGTGGGATAGGCAAGGTTGCTTCTTCGTGGACCCTTCGTCGGTGGAGCCCTCCGTGGACTCGCGCAATCGTTACCCTTCGTGGGTTGAAGTCTCCATCAACGTGGATGTATGATAGCACCACCTATCGGAACCACGACAAAAACATCCGTGTCACCAATTGCGTTTGAATTCTCCAAACCCTTCCCTTTACATTCTTGCAAGTTCCATTCCTTACTTTCCGCTGCTCATATACTCGTTGCATGCTTGCTTGCTATGTATTGTGATTGTTAAACTTGTGCCAAAACTCCACTTGAACTTAAAGAAGTTAAAAATTGCAACTTTTGGTACTTAGTGTCTAATCACCCCCCCCCCTCTAGACACCTCTTCTCGATCCTTTAAGCTCCCATGCGAATATCTCCTTGTTCGCGCGCAAGAACCTCACCAAAGCTTCTTCTTGTCCCGGGTCAAGGCTGGTTCCTATGGTAAAGGTGGCTCCTGAAGACCCATCCTCGTCAACCGGCACCTGCTTGGTTTCCGCCTTGTCTTGAGTGAAAAACTGCTTCTTCTTGGCGGGCGCGGTCTGCTTGGCCTCAGGCGTCTTGGCGCCCGGCTGGGCTGGCCGCTTCATGCCTTGAAGGCGAGCCTGAGCACCATCACTGCCTCCTTAGTGTCCCCCTTGATGGTGAGGACGCCCTTGCTCCCTGGCATCTTCATGAGGTTGTAGGCCGGGTGAGTCGCCGCCATGAACTGAGCAGGAGCTGGGTACCCGAGTATGGCATTGTACGGGAGACCGATGCGGGTGATGTCGAAGTCCACCAGCTCAGTGCGGTAGTTGTCGCGCGTGCCGAAGGTGACGGGAAGGCGGATCTGCCCTAGAGAGTGGGCAGCTCTGTCGCCTACTCCCGAAAAAGGCTTGCTGAGGTTGAGCCTCTCGGGCGGCATGTGCAGGAGACTGAAGGCTTCCACGGAGAGCAAGTTGAGGCCGGCACCGCCATCGAGGAGGGTCTTAGTGAGGGCCACGTTGCAGATGGTAGGTGTACAGAGCATCGGGAGTACGCCGGAACCGGCGGTGGAGCCAGGGTGGCCTTCCAAGTTGAAGGTGAGGACGGCCCCCGACGAAGCCCAACTCGGCAGAACCCCCGGGCGTTTGGAGGCTGCTCCAATCTGGTGGAGGAAAGGCTTGATGTGGCGATCTGAAGGCGGCCCTTGGGAGCCACCCAGCAGCGCCACGACCGCGTGGTGCACCGGCGCCATGTAGCGCGCGGTGAAGAGGTTGCGGAGTTCTTCCTAGGACGCCACCGCGGATCCTGGGGGGTTAAACAGCCGGACGCGTGGCTCGCTGGCGAGGGCCATGGGGAACCAGTTGGCCATGATCTTGTCGTCGCCTCCGGCTTCAAGGACGGCCTTCTCGTATGCCAGCAGGAATGGCGCCGGATCTGCCGCGCCGTCGTAACGCGGCGGCATCTCTGGCTTGAACTTGGTCGGCCACTGCACTCGCCGCAGGGCCGGAGCCAGGGCTCGGTACCCGGACTCCCCGCTGCCGGTGTTGGTCGCAGAGGCGGATGGCGGCGCTCCTGCCATGGGAGCGAGGTACGGTGGAGCGTGGTGCAGATTGGCGGAAGGAAGCTCCGGCGCACCCCTACCTGGCGCGCCAAATGTAGGATGTGGGGTTCCGGCAAACCCTTAAGGTTCGAACACTGGGGTGCGCGCGAAGTCTTTCCCTCCTACCGATCTATGCTCAAGCTCGCTAAGATCTTGCGGACAAACTCGTCGAGCTCACAACACAGAAAGAGCCATGGGGTTTATACTGGTTCGGGCCACCGTTTTGGTGTAATACCCTACTCCAGTGTGGTGGTGGTGGATTCCCTCTTGGGCTGATGATGAACAGTATAAGAGAAGAACAGCCTCCTGAGATTGGGGTGTTCTTGTGGCTAGGCTCTCGATCGGATTGGATCAAGCTGAGGTCCCATCGCTCTACTGTGGCGGCTAGCTCTACTTATATAGGCCCTGGTCCTCTTCCCAAATGTTGAGCGGGAAGGGAGCCAACAACGGCGGGCAAATTTGAAGGGGGCAGCTAATATAAGCTATCCTGACAAAAGCGGTCTTCTCCTGCGAAAAGCACTGGGATGACGCAGTCTTGGGCTCCACGATGACCTCCACCTTGCCGCCCTCCTGGTCTTGGTCTTGTTGCACCAATATGGCAACATTTGCCTGATGCCTCGGTACTCTTCGCCTGCGCATGCCTCCTTAGCACCAAAGAGGAAATGGGACGCTGCGCACACCTGGCGCCCTCCTGGTACCCGCCTGACACCGTTCGTCATGGCTCACGTCACGAGTCCCTCTTGAGGTTTGCCCCGCCTTGATATCTCCGCTCCTCGCGAGCCTGCCTGGCTAGGCCACTCCGTAGGAAGTCTTGCATCGTCCGCCTCGCGAGGCTTGGACCCGTGCGAAGGTCTTGGACGCCTTGTTGATGAAGATGGGCCATATGGCCCGCTGCCTAGCCACGATGTGGGCCGCAGGCAGGCAAGTCGGGGGACCCCCGTTCCCAGAACGCCGACAAAAAGCTTGGTATGTGTGGGATCCAACAACCTAGTTGTTTATCCTTGGTAGCCTCTCTTATGGGGAAATGTAGTCTAGTGCTTCCACTGAGTCCTGCTAGCCTGCTACAGCCCGGGTTCGCGGAGTCCTGTTAGCCCAGTTGCTACAGCCTAGATTCACACGCTGATGACCGACACGTTTGATGATGGTTCATGTATGCCTGTCCCCGTAAGTTAGTGCCACTTTGGGTTCACGACTAGTCATGTCGGCCCGAGTTCTCTGTCATATGCATGCTAGCGACACTATCATATATGTGAGCCAAAAGGCGCAAACGGTCCCGGGCTAGGTAAGGTAGCACCCGTGGGAATACCGTGCGTGAGGCCGCAAAGCGATATGGTGAGTTACATGCTAGATCGATGTGGCTTAGGATCGGGGTCCTGACAGCTTTGGTATCGAGCCCGATCGCTCAGAGGATTACCAAGCCAAACTGGTCGAAGTCGTGTCTAGAATGCTTTAGTTATATAAGGGAATTGATTGTGGAAGGGAACGTAAGGCTCTTTTTACTCCTTTACCTTATGCCCTTCTGATCTGAGTCAACCTCTTCTTTTCTACGGGGATTAAGAACTAGGCTTCTCTTCTTTCTATCAGGATCACGTGTTACTAATCCGTAGAATCTTAGGATTGATGGTTCCAGGCCTCAATTCACTCTCTACTACTTTTAGTATGTTGTCAGTTGAACCAGAACCTTGATATGATGTTGTTGAGTGACTATGCAAATCCTTGTGAATGTTTCAAATCTTATTCTGAGCATTTACAGCCGTTATGCTGTCTGAGTCATCCTAGCTTTCTAAATAGTCTGATGCATTTGCAAATCCTTTCCTTCCGTTCCCGATGTCCTTTTGGTCAGAATAAGCACAGTAACCAGTGAGTTGAGGTACTCTGTTGCCTTGACATATATGTTGAAGCTATTATTATGACCCAAGGTGTCTTAGAGAACCACCTAGTAATCCAGCCATGCTTTATATTCATAGTGTGATGATTCTGGCCACCATTCTCGAAAGCATCTCATGATGTTATTTAGTTAGTAGGTATCCTCTTTCTGGGTCCTTGAACCCAAGATTCACTCCACCTACCTCATGTTGTTAGTGTTTGCTCGTTCCTTTAGGATATTAGTAACCTTTGTGTTAGTCCTCGAGGTCCGTGGTATTTCCTTCTTCCAAATATCATGAACTGCTTATGGTAGAAGTTCTCTGAACCAAAAGATCACAACAGAAGTGCTCTTAATGAGTTCTCCATTCTTATTGTGACTCTGGTAGATTTCTGCATGGTTTATCCGGAAGAAATATGTTGAACTTGTTCGACATATTAATCTATGCATCCACAACTCAGAAAATCATATATTCCTTCAGTTGTCCCTCTTCAGTTGTATCCCGACCTCCATCTATCAATTGATAGTCAGGACTAGTTGTGCATTCGTGTTATCGGTGCCTACTATTCTTGTGGTCCGTCAAGCCGTTCTAATTCAGAATGAATAGGAGAAACAAACTCCAGAACCTCATCCATATCTAGGATTGGGTCAAAGCAATTGTATTCCGCAGATCAAAATGACAATCCAGCTTTGCTCTGCTCTACCTTGGAGTGTTACCATCTTTATGTCAAGAGTGTCATGAGAATTGCACCACCTCTTATGATTTCTTGACGCGGTAATAACTCTTGCGATCATTGATCATTCCTTGGTTTCCGTGTTCTTGTAACCGGAATGCCGACAAGTGAACTATGATGTGTGAAATCAATACTCTTAGCAACCCCGTTGATTGGTAGTTAAAGGACAATAATTTCATTCTTAGTGTGCTGGTTATTGAATTATCATTCTAAGACTGATCGTGCTACCTAGTCCATTTTTCCTGGTGCACTCTTCGATCAATGAGTTAGGATTGTGTCAGTCCCTCGCTCTCTTGATCATATCGTCTTGCCCTGAAAGGCGAGATTGTTCTTGTGCATAGTAACATATCGGTGGTTTGTGATTTTATGAATATCTTCTCAGAAGTATTACGAGGCTTCTCTCTGACTGTTATGTTGAGCTCGTGATCAAGTTGGTTTTCTTATAAACCACCCCTTCTCCAAGAATCTGTGTTGGATACCTCTGAGCTAGTTGGTTAAGCTAAACAACAACTTGGAGAGTTGGAAGATAAAAGCTTGCCTAACTTAGATTATTTAAAGGGATGTCTTGTGTTGAGTGTGTGTTGAAAAAAGATGATATCTCCATCGATTGATCCTCATGATCAGTTGTTGGATCTATTGCCTTGTCAAAACTTTGACTTGAGTATGTGCTATCGTCAAGTCAAATCAGAACCAACGATGTTCGTAATGTTGTCTTACTCGTGGTTGATCCCTCGAGCATACACCATTACATCTTTTGGTCTGACCAATGCTATCACTGTGTTCACATAATGGTGGAAGTCCTGTGATATGGAAATTCCGATGAGTTGCTATTGAGCCCATCAGCAGCATTTTGTCTCCTCCATGATTCATGTTGAACATCAAGCTAGTGTTGGAAACTGTTGTAAGCATTATCTTCGTGTTCCATTCATGAAGCTATGTTTGGATGAAATAAGTGACTTCCTTTGATTCACGTGCATTTGATGTAAGTTGCCGCCGGGAATTCGAGAATGTTTGTTTTTGCTTCCTCTGGAATCATCCCAAGTCAGTCATGCATGTGCGAAGTATTCTATGGTCTGATAGACTGGTCATCTTCATTCCATATGTATCCCCTAGCACACCAAGCCACTGATTGATTTGTTCAAGGAAAATAAGTTCTTAAGTGCTAATCCTTAAGGACCCAAAGGTACATGCGCAGGACTTCGCTCTCCGCAATGATGGTTCCCAATCAGAACTCGGTAGTGTTTCGTTGTAAGACTACTATGTGGTCATGCTTGTCTTGGACAACGTGTTCACATGTATGTAGCAGAACCAGCTCATGTTTTGGAGCTTGCTATCATAGTTTCACCCCCCGAGAATCTCGCAACGCCATCTCGTCGAATTGTGTTGCAAACTTTCTTTTGCAGACATGTTGAGTCTGAAGTATCCTGTTACTAACCAGATCTGAATCTCAGGCAGATATGATGGTTGGAACGTTTCCCAAGAACTATATTAATGGTCTCTCTGTAACCCGGTAAGTGGATGTCGTGGCCAACACACCCAGCCGGAAGACCTATTATTGTAGTATCTTGATTGAGAAAGTTGGCCACCTCCCCATAAAGATTTCGTAGGATTTACTTCCGTAGTTTTCCTTATGGATTCTTGTGCTCCCGAAGTCCGACCTTTACTTGATGTCCATGTTGAGCTTTTAAGCATGACAATGGTAGCTAGAACATCAAGGAGAAAATTAGAAGCGGAGTGCTAAATGTCTCTCGGTCGATCATCCAGATTTCGTTCCCTTGGCCTCGCTAAGGTGAAATATGAGAAAGTGTTGTCGTCCTTTGCATCTGCATCGTCCATCATTATTCATCATGGTAGTAAGATGTGTTGCCAGGATCCTCGGCACAGATGTTGGTAAGACCTTGATGAGTATGGAAATGCTCACGTTCTTGAGAGCACACTCAGTCACTAGGTTATATCCACGATATAAATTGGGATGTGCCTCCCGTTTGCCGAGTTGTTCTATAACCATAATTTCCTTTCCGAACTGAGTATGCCATTTCCCCGAACCCCTTCAAACGATCATCATGAATTGCTCGATCTCCGAGGAGATCGTTTCCTGTGGAATATCCTTTCGTCGTCATTGAGTTGAGTGAAGATCTCGAGAGCAAGGATATCAAGATCAACAAGAAGCAAGGAATCAATGCTCCTATGAAAGGCAGTTGGATCATGAAGATTGTAATAGTTCGAGTCCCCTCTTCCTTTTACCCGACGCTTGAATCTCGGGACGAGATTCTTGTTTACTGGGGGTAAGTTGTCACATCCCTAGTTCTGGTTTGCCCTGGGCTAGCTAGTCATGTGTGCATCATCTTTAAAATTCAATGAATTTGAAATGGGGACATGTAAAGCCTCAGAAATCATTTTGAAAATGATCAAGATAAAAATTGCTTCAATTTGGCCCAAGAAAATGTTCCTGTTTTTCTCTAATAATATTGGCCAGAGTTAAAATTCCAACCAATATTTTTGGGAGCTCAGAAGTATTTATTTTTGGCCATTTGAGTTAATCCAGTAAATATTTGCATTGGATATATATATATATGTGTGTGTGTGTGTGTGTGTGTGTGTGTGTGTGTGTGTGTGTGTGTGTGTGTGTGTTATATTATATGTCCAATATTTCTGATTTTTACCGTGGGGCTCTGGAATAATCCAATTAGTTCCTACATTAATTTTCAGAATAAAATAAATTGGTTTAGTATTTTACTAAATCAGAAACAAAATTACAGAAATAGAAAAGAAAAAAAAAGAAAAAAGGGGAAAGAGGCTTACTTCCACTTACCGGCCCAAATAGCTCGGCCCGACCGGCCACGCTAGTCGTCCCTCTCCTCTCGCCAGGAGGACATTGCGCGTGCCCGTGGCACGTCGGCATGCGCCAGCCACCTCCAACCTGCTTGCCTCATCCCTGATGCGCCTAGGCGTTGCCACGCATGCCGACGACCCCCTGCACCTCTCCCTCTCTCTCCCTCGAGCGCCCTCCCTCCTCTGTCTCTCTCGCGCACGTCCACCTGAACGCGCCCGTCGCCGCCGCTCGCCACCACCGCAGCCACTGCCTCCCCCTCAACCTTTTGAGCTGATCACGAGCTCCGCCGCTCCGTCCTCGACCTCGTCACCAAGCCAAGCATCGCCGGACGCCCTGCATCACTGGCATCTTCCTCGTCTTCAAGCTTCGGCAACGCCGACCATCATCGTCGATCCGCAGCAACTGGAGCGTCCCCGAGCCCCTGAGCTACCATGCCGCCTCCCTGTGAGCGCCCGCTTCAACTCCCCTCTTTCACGGCCTCTCTGCGTCCCCTAGCCACGGCTCCACCTCTGGCCGAAGCTTGGTCCGCCGGCCATGTTGCCGTCGCAGCCACAGCTGCCGAATCACGTGTCCAAGAACTTCGTCGTGCTTAGCACACCTCCAGGAACCAACAGTACTCATCGGCGTCTACCCTCGTGCACCACCGTGCCGGTTCCGTTGAGGTGCACCTCCGGCCGCCGCCTGCCGTCATTGCAGTAGATGTTTCGGACCACCCCTGCTCCTCCCGGCTGCTCCACTAGATGCGCGTGGACACCAAATCGCTATAGAGCGAAACCCCACCACAAACCACCGCTTGCAGCGCCGTCCCGAGCAACTCTGGCGTGCCACTGTCGTGCTCTTGGTCGCCGGCGTCAACCGCTGATGTGGCCGGCCTAATTAGCCTACTAATCACGCGATTAGTTTTGCACTCAGCCACTGACATATGGGACCCCCACTGTTATGACCTCCTCTGTTAACTCTCTATCTCACTGACATGTGGACCCCGGTGCCAGATATGACCCGGGTCAACCTAGTTGACCTGCTGACGTCAAAATTGACCTTGCTGACGCAGTAAAGCTTTTCTGGCATTTAGAAAACCAGGAATTCCAGAAAATGACTTAAGCTTCTAAAAATCATAGAAATTCAACCGTAACTCCAAATGAAATAATTTATGTATAAAAAATTATCAGAAAAATGCAATATATCCATCTATACCATTTTCATGCATGACAAAGCAACTTAACATTGATGTATAGATCAAAACATGATAATGCACATTATAAATTCATAACTTGAGTTTGAATTTGAACCCTTGGTTCAAATTAGCTCAAACCCTTCTGGTTTTAGTTGCATTAGTTCAAATCACATCATATTGCCATGTCATGTTCATGCATCATATTGTTGCATTGCATTGATTGTGTTTCTTCTCTGTTGCCGGTAGTTGTCCCCCCTCAGTAGATGTGGTTCCGACGATGATATTGATGACACCGATGAAGAGCTATATTATCTTCAGGAGTGCCAGGCAAGCAAAACCCCCTTTTTCATTCCGATACAATCCCCCTCTCTCGCTCCTGCTCTCTTTTACTGCATTAGGACAACAACGATTCAACTGTTACATGTTGCGGTAATTGAACCCCTTTTCCTCTGCATGACCTTTCATTGCCACAGTAAATAGATGAAACCCACTAGCATGAGTAGGAGTTGTTTGAGCCTTGATGTGCCTACCCGTTCATGCTTGTTTGTCATGCTTGCTATTGCTTAGAGTTGAGTCAGGTCTGATACATCAGGGGTGAATTGGAATGTGGTTAGCATGTCCTACTGTTGAGAGCTAAGTGTGTGAACATGAGTTGGTAAAGGTACCGGTGAGAGGCCATGTAGGAGTACATGGTGGGTTGTCTCATTGCAGCCATCCTCGGGAACTGAGTTCTGTGTTAGTGATCCATGAACAGGAATGCTTAAGTGCCCCTCTCGACTTATTAATCAACCTGATCTCTCTCCAGGAGTTGCATCTAGTTTCTGGTGTTTGTAGGTAGTGTTAGTAGTCTACCAAGTGGCACCCGGTACAGGTGGGCTTGGGACAGACTAGGCACAGTGGCACGGTGTACTAAGTGGCACCTGGATGGTCGGCTTGGGAACCCTGCTCACATCATTTGGGGCCGTGAGCGACACCCTGACCGGATCTCCTTGCGGAGGAAACCCGAATAGGCGATAAACCTAAACTAGAGACTTGTGTGGTTAGTCAGGTCATGGCCGACTCCCTTGCCAGGCTTCCGCTTGAAGATTGCCGAGATATATGATGTGTACATGGTGGTAAGTGGCGAGAGCGTGTGTGAAGAAGTGCACCCCTGCAGGGTTAACATCATCTATTCGTATAGTCGTGTCCGCGGTAAAGGACTTTTGGGTTGCCTGTATAGTTCATAGACAAGTGAAAGTGGATAATCTAAAATACGCAAGATAAGCGTGAGTGCTATGGATGGCGTTCTCATAGGGGGACGGGAGCGGATCCATAGTGGTATATTGAAATGGTGAATATGTGGACTCGTGTGCGCCACCTCAAAGAGTTACTTGCAGTCGTAGTTCAGGTTAGACACTGATTCAAAGCTGGCTTGCTGCAGTTAAACTCCACCACCCCTTTGTTGATACCGATGCATATGTACATAGTTCTAATGTAAGTCTTGCTAGGTACATTTGTATTCACGTTTGCTTATTTTATGTTTTGCAGAGAGACTTCATTCTCGCTAGTAGTTCCGTGTGGACTTCGACGTTTAGCTTGTTACCTCAGCTACGATCTTGTACCCTTGGGAGGGTCTTGTGGATAGTCAGGCTTCTCAGCCTTTTTCATTTGTAGTTGTCTGTACTCAGACAAGTTAATTTTCCCCATGTGCTTGTTGCTTGTATGCTCGTTATGTTGGTCATGAGACCCATGTTTGTAATATCTAGTTCTTCGGAGCCTAATGAATAAATACTTTGAGTCGTAGAGTTCTGTTGTGATTCCATGTTGTATTTACACATATCGAGCATATTGTGTGTATGATTGAAATGCTTGGTATGTGTGGGATCCAACAACCTAGTTGTTTATGCTTGGTAGCCTCTCTTATTGGGAAATGTAGTCTAGTGCTTCCGCTGAGCCATGGTAGTCTGCTATAGCCCGGTTTACGAGAGTCCTGCTAGCCTAGTTACTACTGCTCCTGGACACTTAGACTAGCCAACATGTGATCCACTTCGTTCCTGCGTCTGTCCCTTTGGGGAAATGTCACGCGGTGTCTTTCGGAGTCCTGCTAGCCTGCTACAGCCCGAGTTCCCGGAGTCCTGTTAGCCCAGTTGCTACATCCCGGATTCACACGTTCGATGCTGGTTCATGTATGCTTGTCCCCGTAAGTTAGTGCCACTTTGGTTCACGACTAGTCATGTCGGCCCGGGTTCTCTGTCATATGGATGCTAGCGACACTATCATATACGTGAGCCAAAAGGCGCAAACGGTCCCGGGCCAGGTAATGTGGCACCCGTGGGAATACCATGCGTGAGGCCGCAAAGCGATATGGTTTGTTACATCCTAGATCGATGTGGCTTAGGATCGGGGTCCTGAAAAAGTTGAAGGCCCAACCCTCACTTGGTCAACTCTGTGTGCGGGAGGGAAAATTCCCAAGCCTCCTCTCCCCGCCGTCGGCTTCATCCACGCCGCCGCCGCCTGTTCTTGTTGCCGACAGTGGCTATGGAGCCCCTCCAGCCCCCGGCCACCCCCTCCGCCGCTCCTCCGCCGCCGGCTTCATCCCAGCCCGCGCTCGTGGCCGCCCCCGTGCCCGCCCCCGCCCCGCGCCGCCCGCCGCCGGCCCCCGCAACCGACGCCGCCGTGGCGGAGATGGTGGCGGCCACCCACATCGGCCAAAAACGGATGCGGGCGGGCACCCACGTCGTGCCAATCAAGCCGCACGTGCCCGCCCCCGCCCCCGCAGCGAAGGCGGCGAAACCGGAGGGGAAGGCGGCGAAGTCCGCCAAGCCGGCAACCTCCACCACGGTTGCTCCCAAGCGCAAGGAGAAGCAGCTTTCAAGCCGCAACAGGGGGGCAGAGCATACCGCGGCACCGCCACTGCCACCGCCAAGCATGGCCGCTCCAACGCCGCCACCACCGTGCAAGTTGGTTCATGCTTTATTTACTTGTTGGTTATGCTTGGTTGTGATTTTGATATGCTTCCAATGATGATATGTTTTAGGATAAATATGCCGACTTGAGGTACAAGGACATGGCCGGTTCCAAGGGCAAATCCTTCCCATTCAAGCATTGTTGGGCATTGCTCCAACATCTTGACAAATGGAAATTGAGGGATCAAGAGAGTGCACCGAAGAAATCGGATATGCTCAAAATGCATGATAGTGATGAAGAAGGAAGAAACCATGACAAGCCCGATGGAACCAAGAAGGGAAAAAGAAAGGATGAAGATGGAAGCGAAGGCATCAAGCTTGAGGGAAAAGATTGATCAAATGATCAAGTCAAAGGAGACATTGACAACGAAGGCATTGGAGACAAAGCTTATTATCACCGAGAGAAAGAAAGAGGTGAAACTTGCATGGAGGAGAGGATGATCAAGCTCAAGGAAGCAAAAGCATGGAAGGAGCTCATGGCCGAGGAGAAGGAGCACATGATGATGTCTAGAAAGTACATGGATGAAGAGCAATTGGCGTGGTGGAAGGAGTACAAGGAGAAAATTGTGGACAGGAAGAGGCTACTGCATGGTGTTGGTTGTGGTGCGTCATCTACTCTCCGAGGTGAGTCTCCAATGAGTGGTGGAGGCGATGGAGGTGTGGATAACTTCACCGGTGCTTGAAGTTGTTCGTACCTTTTATGTTTTGCAAATCATGTCTCTGATGACTATGTGATGATGATCATTTGCACGTTGTATGTTTTGCTATGATGTCCATGGGATTTACTATGTGATGATGATGATTTGAAAGTTTGTTTCATGTATGTGATCATGATCATTTGCAAATTTGAGAGTGATTTATGTTGTTGTCCTATTTTGAAGGTTTGAAGGCCGGGGTGCAGATCAGTGCCCTCAAACCAACCCTCAAAACAGAATATTCTGTTTTGAGGGCACTCATCTGCGCCAGGGATTTTCGGCCTTCAAAACGACATTTTCTCAGCCCTCAAACTGGTTTTGAAGGTTGAGTTTTCGAGGGCTCTGTTAGACATGCTCTTAGAGTGCCTGCTAGTCCAGCACACAGAGTCATGGCTATTTTATGCTACGCACACAATCGTTAATTGGTGGTTTAAATATGCGCAAGGGATATGCAATGTATTATCATGTAGAGATGTCTGAAATTAGCCATGAAAACTTGCAGATAGGGTTACGCAATGAAAAAGTACAAGATGTATGTGGCAATTTCATGGAACATCGCAAAAAAGGAGAGGCAACGGTGAGCCTATACAGTGTGCTATGGTAGGTCACTTTGGCCCAGTTCTTTTGCATGATTCTCCCAGAATCTGCCCCTCTCTAGCTTCTCCTAGAACCTTTGACCCCCTTTTGTTTTACAATCCTAACTAATTAGACCCTAACTAGATAGGATTGTAAAACAAATGGGGCTCAAAGATTCTGGGAGAATCTGGGTAGTCAAATCCTGGGAGAATCTGGCAAAAGAGTTGGGCCTCCATTGCAATCATCATTACATGTTATTTGTATATCAGTTGTATTGGCCAAGTTTCTTAGGGACGGTTATTTTGAGTTATCCTAAGAAAATAAGCACATTATATATAAGCTTCAGGTGATAAGCCAACCAGTTCTTTTCATTGCCTGCCTTTCCAGCTAGGTTGCATTATATTTTTTTTTTGACTATACACAGTAGGGCAAAACCCCACTGCAATTTTTAAATAATAAGACAAAAAACAGAAAGGTTTCAATGTACAAAAGGCTTGAGATAAGCCAGAAGAAGAAAGGAAAGAGAAAAAAACTATGGAGGAAAAAACTAACTAGAGTCTAGAATTACAGTAAAAGATTGTCAGCTAGGTTGCATTATATTTTGTCTAGGTTGCATTATATTTTGTCATTTTGCCGCCCATATGAAAATTAATTTGACTTGCGAACATCACAAATTGAACCTAGTGCAGTAATTAATATGATAGGAAAATAGACCATCAATATTTGTTCAAAATGCAAATACAAAGATACCATCTACTTGGCACAATCTACTTTGGTCAATGTCTTCCATAGTGATCCCATTGCCTAATTTAAACGAAGAACGCATGCCCCAAATTTAAATGGAGAACAATTACTTATCAAAGTTCGATGATCCGAGTGGCTGGTTATTATCATATAGCAGCACCAGCTGAAAAGCATTGTCGGTGGAAACGACACCCATGGAATCACTGGGATCCCTTCTACGGTTGGCGGGTGCGGGGTTGTGCAAAGAGCGGGTCTGGTAGTCAGCAGAAGGATCGTTTACTGTCACACCCTGATATTCATGCCACAACACTTAAACTAATAAACATGATAAAATATGGTCTGACAAAAACTTTTGAGTGTTTTGTCTTTGCTTTGATTGAATGTTTGACTGCTGTTTGAAAGTGCTCTAAAAATCAAATAAATTCTCCAACTCTTATACTCCTCCTCCTTGATCCAAAAACCTTTCCCAGTGATCATGCCATGTGTATAGGACATAAAAATACTTTCTTACAAAAATAATTTGGCCAAATAGTATTTTCAAAAATTAGTTTTCCAAAAACTCCTGAATTGAGAATTGCACTGCAAGTACTTAATTAAGGGCAGTAAAAATATTTACAAAAATATATTTGACTCCTATTAGATATAGGACACCCAGAAACCACGAAAATATAGTTTTAAAAGTTATTTTCCTATTTTATTTGAAGGCTTTTTCTTAAGTCCATAAATGGTCTTTAATAGGTAAAAATTATTTTAATGCTTTAAAAATATTTGGTAAAAATCTAGGGAAAATCAGTGGACATATATTGTCCATATATAAGAGTTTCAACACATGGTCATGTTCAAAATATTGGTCAAATCCCTAAAAAACCCTTTCTGGATATTTCAAGCTTTTGAAATATTTACGAAGGAAATATTCACCAAAAATTCCAAGAAAATTCTAGCATGTCACATATGACATTTTTGATGATCTTGCCAAGTCTCATTTCACGGAGAATAGTATAACCCCATGAAACCCTCTCAAAACCACTTCTGTCCTTTTTCAAGTTTGAACAACTTTGCACTGTCAAATATGTCCAAATGCTCTCACACTTGGTGCACATGCTCAAATGGTGTAATAATGCATCTAGACCAAGTGGCACAAGTTGGGGAACAAGTTAACTTGATCAAAGAGCCCCAAAAACCCTTCCTATCCAGAACCAAATTTGAACAACTCTACATTGGCAACTTTCTCATTTTGACCCCAACTTTTTTGGACATGTTCAGAACCTTAAATTATGACACTACACCAAGTGGTGCATCAAGGAGAATAGCTTTGCATGACTAAATCTTGAAAAGTCCATTTCTATTGATTTCTAGGGTTTACAGAAGTTGCATTGGCAACTTTGCCCAAATGAACTCAATCTTGGTGGAACCTCTTATTTTCTCATGCCATTTGACCCTGTCAAGCCTCATGACAAGGGAAGACCATTTGCTTGGCCAAATCTACATCAAACACCTTCTGGCAGAAACTTAAAATGCATGCTTTGGCCATCTCCACTAATCTCAATGAACTGAACTTCTTCCCACAACCTCTCCTAGTCCCCTTCTACCTGTGGTGTGCTTCCCTGCCCGATAGGCAATGATGAAGGGGGGCATGGATCCACTTTCCTTCTCTGGACAGTAGCATTTTCACTCTCTCTCCACCCCTCCTCTCCTCTACTAGCTCCCCAAGGCATCCAATGCCCTTGCCACATTGTTTACTCCCCCCAGCAGCCACTAGACACAAGTGGACGCGCGAGTGTGCGCGGAAAACCCGCGCTATGGAGCACGCTACCGTGCTCCCGACCGTTGACACGGTGCTCCCGTCCACCTCGAGCCTCCCCCTCGCGCCAGTCGAGGTCCCCGACGTCCGCAACACGACAGCCGCGCTGGCCCCCTCCTTTCCCCCTCTGTCTTGCCCATGCCGCGCGTGCCCAGAGCCGCCCGAGCCCGCCAATGCGCGTGCGAGCTCGTGGCTCCACCCGGAGCTCGCCCCGCTCCCTCTCTCTCTTCCTGGCGCCCTACTCCACCCCCACGAGCACCGCAGACAACCCCTCGCTCGCTCCCCTTGCCGCCCGAGCCGTTTCCACGGCCACCCGTGCGCCGCGTCCACGGTGAGCCGTGGCCTCGCCATTTAAGGCCACCCCGAGCCCCCTCTCTACTCCTTTGGCCCTCTCTCCCTCCCGTGCATTCCATGGACCAAACCACTGCTCTTCCCGTGCTCTCCTTGCACCTCCATGGCCGGAGCAGTGCCGCCGACCGCCGCTTAAATTCATGGGCCTCGACCCCTCTCTCGTCCCCATGAACACACACGCACCCTCTCATCACCACCGCCAACTCCCCCCGTGCTCCATCCCCTCCTCCTCGTGCCTTTCTCGCCTTGCCGAACCCTGTCGTCAGACCTGGTCCGCCGCCCCGAAGGCCTCCTCTTCCGAGTCTCCCCCATGGGCGTGCAGCACATGGGCCAGGTGCCTTGCATGGTCTTGAGTCCATGATGTGTGTCGAGGCGCCCATGGGAGGTGGCCCGTGCCACCCGAGAGAGCAACGGCGCCCGCTCGGCCTCGCCTCCCCTGCCTCTGCTCTGTTCGAGTGGGAGGTAGGCAAGGCCTCGAGGCCTGGGCCCGCGTCCCGATCACCGGGCGGGCCCCGCCAAGCGGAGACGGATCTTGGGAGAAAACGCCTCCCCAGCGAAGATGTACTTGACTAAGACGCCTTCGACGTCAGCTTCTACTAAATCAGTCAATTGAGCCATTGGGCTACCATCGCTATCTCCCGCCTGTGCACAGGATAAGGGTAAAACCATTTTCCTTTTCTTTTTCTTTTTTCTGTAAACTTGTAAAAATCAACATATAATTCAAATGATATCCAAATTTGATGATTCAAATTTCTAGTGACTCTATAAATCATTCCCTACCTCATAGAGGAGCTTGCACATATTTCCAGAGAACTTTCCTTCACACTTATTTAGTAAATCCCAATTTTCTTAATTCTGTGATAAATTTAGAAAATCATAGATAGCCCATATTTGATCCAAATGCCATGATTCGAATTTCTAGATGCTTCTAAGTTCATAACTTAGTTTATGAACATTTTTCTTAATGCTTTCTGTACCACACAATATAATGATCCATTTCTTCATATTTGTCAACTTTGCAAATTCATAGGAAATTCATTTGAACTCCAAATCCAGTAAAACCAACTCCTAGATGCTTCTAAAATTATGGTTTGTTAAATGGGTGCCTTTTCTCATTTTTTTCAAAAATATATTTCTGTACACTTCTTGCAAATCCATAAATCCATTGATTCTATCATATTGAAATGTTCAGAAATAACCACTGATCCAATTCCAATGAAACCACCTGGTTACTTTTCATATAACCAGGGGAGTCCTAGAAAAGTCAACTTCATATTTTTAGAGCACTTTTATTTTCTGCCTTGTTGTGTTGGTTATAATGGTTGCTTTCGATGATAGTTGACGAAGTAGACGAAATGCTCGGAGTTGGACCAGAGATATTTGAAGACCTCGAAGACTTTGTTAAAATAGGCAAGCAGCCCTTTGACCATGTCTATGAAACCCTTTTTATGCATGACATATAGCACCATATTGTTGTTGCAACGAAATCATGATGAGGTGGAACCACTTTGATGGTTTGCCTCCGTTACTTCCACGTTGATACTTACATTGTGCATGACCCTACCTCCGTATGAGGGTTATGCCGGTGGGAGAGGATGCTAAAGTAGTTGCTACGCAAAAAGGGACGGGAATATGCATGGTGGTGTTGACAAAGTATTTTCAAAAGACTTTTTGAAAACCCCATCGGGTGCCACTTATGCCCGGGGGAGATGATGAGTTGGGTAGCCACTTGATGACGAAGCGGTGTACCGAGGCAAGTGTGTGTGTTGTTTTTCAAAACGGATTGGTTTAAGTTGCGACCGTTATTCCAACCTTACATGCGCAACCACACTACCCTTGTATGGGAAAGGGCATTATTGATTACCTAGGCTGATACTAGCTTGGAGTCCGCATTACTAGTGACAGGAGAGTTGTTGTTGCGCTCTCTTGGAACGGGGTCATGCCAGGTAGGGCCACCAAGAACATTTTTATGGGGCATCGGACACACCGTTGGTACCCCGTGCCAGTGGTATGTGATGAATATGGGAGCGAGGCTCCACAATTTTAAGTTGTGAAACGTTGGGCACGGGGGTTACTACCAATCGAGTGGACTCTATGTTAGTGTCGACTAGGGAAAGATAGTGATCGGGTGCTTACCTCGGGTACTTGAGGTACCGCGGTTCGTGGATGACACGAAAGTTCCCCGGATCTTGTGGGTAAAGTGTGCAACCTCTGCAGAGTGTAAAACTATTCGAATAGCCGTTTCCACGGTCAAGGACATTTGGGTAACCGCTCTTGGGCTACATCCACATGTTTACAAACCAGTGTATATGTTTGGATAAGTGGGAAGAACTACGTGGGTCAAGTCAGAGGACTTGACATGATTGAGTTGGGTTGATGCGCACTCTATTATGTTGATATCTGTAACCTGTCCCCCTCGTTACTTGAACTCTCCTGATGCATGTCTTACAAGTTGTTGAACATGCCATTGCACTCAAAACTAGCTTTCTGCAAAAATTTACCTATATCATGCATTGTTGTATCTTGAACCAAAACACGGGTTGCTTGCGAGTACATTCAAAGTAATCACTGGCTTTCCACTGGTTATTTTATTGGCCAAGCATGAAAGAATAGGATATGATGAAGAATACTTCGGTGACGAACATGCGAGCGAGAACGCTTCCCAGTTAGAATGCATGTAGGGTTAAGGCATATGGCATGGGTCCAAGTTATCGACGAAGATTTGTGCTGCAATGTTATACTCAAGACTTGACCATAATGGTCCTACTTGTGTAATACGGTGTGTATGGATGTAAGCCTCCTGTTATTCAGCTTCTGTGTGTTCAGTGAGCATTGATCTCTAGGATCACTGTACACTTGCATTCGGTGATCACGACTTATGAGTCGGGGTCCCCACAGAGCTGGTATCAGAGCCATCCTGACTGTAGGAAGCCTTAGTTAGCATGGTCGTTAGTTAGGGTAAAACTATTTCCAAAACTACTACTAGTTTTCAAAACTATCTATACTTCTCTTCCCTTCTCAGTTTTTTCAAAAACTAAGCTATACTTTCCTTATTGGTCGCTTCCCCTTCAAAACCTTTGGTCGCTAGAACCCTTATGCCCTTGACCACTGGATTCCTTGTAATCCTCGTGGATAATCTAGAAGGAAGATGCCTTGCCAGGCATTCACCTACATTTCCTGAACACAGGATTGGCGACACCACAACAAGACGATACCAACAGAAGATACATCCTCGAGGAATGAGGACATGAAGACCCAGAAGATGGTGACACCCTTGACACTACCCCAAGATGATGTGACCTTAGGCTATGATGATCAGGGCATAGGGAAATGCAAGATCATGATATACATCGTTAATAGAGCAACCATGTCCTTACCATTGTTGTATCGGCAACCACCGGTGGATGAGAACCTCGCCATTTGGTCTGCCTTACTATAGTGAGCAGGAAAACGGTTCTCTTCATCCCCCGCTCTCGGTGACGATATTGTCAACTATGTGTCCGACGGATTGGACCTCTATTATGCCTTGTTAATGTCATTTCATAAAGGATGGACACCTGGAACCGCCGACACCTTAAAAAGGCAAAAGCAATCGTCATGATTAAGAAGACAAGAGAAGACCAAGTCAATGCCAGCTACGAGGAGCCACCTTCACCCCATCACCTCATCGGGCGAGAAGTTGTTGAAGATTCTTCAGGCTCAACCCAGATCGTTTCATCGAACAAGAGACGTAGCAACACCCGAGGAAAACTCAAAAGACTACATGAGGCACAAGGCATGACTATTGAATCCAACAACCCCTAGGGTAGGATGAGTCGTGTACCCCCTATGCGCAGTCGAGTCCGTATGATGGTTCGAATAGAACCGTGATTGTGTATTGCTTGTTTTTTTGTTTGTGTTTTGATATAGGTCGCACTTTTGCCCTAGGCAACTAGTATGCGACTATATCACCTTCCTTACCTTGTTTATTTTGTTTGGCCCTTTTTGGCACCCGTTTGTTTGCACATGCACTATAGAACCCCCTTTAGGCATTCCCCTCCTGAGGGAGTCCTGGATTAGGGGGTGTCCGGATGGCCGGACTATGACCTTCGGCCAGACTCCTGGACTATGAAAATACAAGATTGAAGACTTCGTCCCATGTCCGGATGGGACTTTCCTTGGCGTGGAAGGAAAGCTTGGCGATACGGATATGTAGATCTCCTTCCATTGTAACCGACTCTGTGTAACCCTAGCCCTCTCCGGTGTCTATATAAACCGGAGGGTTTTTAGTCCGTAGGACGAACAACAATCATACCATAGGCTAGCTTCTAGGGTTTAGCCTCTCTGATCTCGTGGTAGATCTACTCTTGTACTACCCATATCATCAATATTAATCAAGCGGAGTAGGGTTTTACCTCCATCGAGAGGGCCTGAACACAGGTAAAAACATCGTGTCCCTTGTCTCCTGTTACCATCCGCCTAGACGCCTTTGTTCGGGACCCCTACACGAGATCCGCCCGGTTTTGACACCGACATTGGTGCTTTCATTGAGAGTTCCTCGTATGTCGTCACCTTTAGGCCCGATGGCTCCTTCGATCATCAACAACGATGCGGTCGGTGAGACTTTTCTCCTTGGACAGATCTTCGTATTCGGCGGCTTTGCCTGCGGGCAATTCACTTGGCCATCCGGAAGCAGATTGAAAGCTACGACCACAGCCATCGTGTCAAATTTGGAAGTTTGAACTACACGTCGGCGTCCGCGGAGACTTGATCTTCGACGGAGTTCGAGCCCGTACCAAAGCGCGCCGCACTATTACGATGGGCATGATCTGGCTACGCGGCTGAGCGATGTCACTGGAGGTCACACCGATGTCCGCTCCGACCCTTAGCTCGAGCCGATTGCCTGTCGAGGGCGGGTGGCTGGACACCGCCTCGGGGCTGCAATCTCTGGCGATCGAGCGAACACCATACTTGTCGCTGCGAAGCTTCGTGACTCCAAGGTGCGGACTACTCTGCGGACTCCGAACCTTCCGGCGCCCCTGCCAACCGAATTCGATTGGGCGCCGATCATGGAGTTCACGCTGCGGACATCTTTCACTTTTCGCCCTTTGGCGGCGTTACGAATTCACTAAAATCTCTCTCTCTTTATCGAGAGCCTGGCGGACTATGGTCAGCAAGGTTGGGATGCGGACGACGAAGAAATTCAAACCCCACCCACCAACCACTTCGTAGCCACTGTCGATGATTTAACCGACATGCTCGACTTCGACTCCGAAGACATCGACGGTATGGACGACGATGCAGGAGACGAACAAGAACCAACGCCTACAAGGCACTGGAAGGCCACCTCGTCATATGACATATACATGGTGGACAACCCAAAAGAAGGGAACAACGATGGAACAACGGAGGATGACCCCTCCAAGAAACAACCTAAACATCGGCGTCAGCGGCGCCGCTCTAAATCCCGCCACAGCAAAAACGGCGATTCCGGCACCGGAGGCAATAACACCCCGGATAGTGCCGAAGACAACCCCCTCCAGCAGGATTCAGCACGGGAGGATGGAGAAGCCAGCCCTCATGAGAGAGCGGCAGACAGAGAGGTAGAGGACGATAATTACATGCCTCCCTCCGAAGACGAGGCAAGCCTCGACGACGAGCAATTTGTCGTGCACGAGGATCCCGTCGAACAAGAGCGTTTCAAATGCAAAGCTTATGGCCACGGCGAGCAGCCTCAAGAAAAAACAGCAACAACTTAGAGCTGACCAAGACTTGCTAGCCGACGGATGGGTGATGTCCTTGCGGCGGCGAAAATCTGAACTTCGAGCGCCCTTCCAAGAGCTACCCAAAGCGCAGGCTGCTACCTCGATTAGAGGAAGAAGCACCTAGACCTACATCACCCGGCGCATGATACGGCCGACCGACCACCTGCGTGGCGCGACAGAAGAGCCTCTCGGCCCTCCACTCAACCCGCACCGGGTCGCTCAAAGAATACCAAGGCACGGGGAAATGCGCCAGACCTGCGAGATATATTGGAGGACTGGGCAAGGCAAACAAGATCGAACTATGGATCACGTGGGCGCCTCACAACACGTGACGG
Organism: Aegilops bicornis; assembly: GCA_021605145.1. Lineage (NCBI taxonomy): Eukaryota > Viridiplantae > Streptophyta > Magnoliopsida > Poales > Poaceae > Aegilops > Aegilops bicornis. Next base: position 293,213,065 of record CM038672.1, on the reverse strand, counting down.
CAACCGTCATGCCGGATATGGTAAATCCAGCAGGGCCGAACACAGCAGACAAAGCTCATTCGAGCTACGTCGTGATATAGCCCAATACAGAGGCGCTGCACACCCACTATGCTTCACAGATGAAGTAATGGATCATCAAATCCACGAGGGTTTCAAACCCGTAAACATCGAATCATACAATGGCACAACAGACCCTGCGGTATGGATCGAGGACTATCTCCTTTATATCCACATGGCCCGCGGTGATGATCTACACGCCATCAAATACCTCCCACTCAAGCTTAAAGGACCAGCTCGGCATTGGCTTAACAGCTTGCGGCCAGAATCAATTGGTTGTTGGGAGGACACGGAAGCCGTATTCCTCGACAACTTCCGGGGCACCTATGTGCGACCACCGTGACGCCGATGACCTAAGCCACATAATTCAGCAGCGGAGGAATCGGGTAGACAATTACGGACCACGGTTCCTAACGAAGAAAAAATCAAATAGTCGACCGTCCGGACGCAGAGGCCCTTGCAGCCTTCAAGCATAACATCCGTGATGAGTGGCTTGCCCGGCACCTAGGACAGGAAAAGCGAAATCCATGGCAGCCCTCACGACACTCATGACCCGCTTTTATGCGGGAGAAGACAATAGCTAGCTTGTAGTAATAACATGACCAAGATCCACGGTAATTCGGATACCAAGGACAGCATTGGCGGTCGGCGTCGCAACAAGCAAAAGCGCCCGCGTGCTTGGCGACAATCTTTGAGGATGCGATAGTTAATGCCGGATTCAGAGGCTCTAAACCCGGTCAGCGGAAAAAGCCATTCAGAAGAAACACTCCGGGCCCGTCCAATTTGGACCGAATACTCGATCGCTCATGCCAGATACACGGCACTTCAAAAACCAGCCAACCACACCAACAGGGATTGTTGGGTGTTCAAGCGGCAGGAAGTTAAACACGAAAACAATGACAAGGGCTGCATAGTGATGACGAGGAGGAGCCCCGGCCGCCGAACAATAGGGGACAGAAGGGTTTCACCCCACAAGTGCGGACGGTGAACATGATATACGCAACCCACATACCCAAAAGGGAGCGGAAGCGCACACTCAGGGACGTATATGCGTTGGAGCCAGTTGCCCCAAAGTTCAACCCATGGTCCTCCTGCCCGATCACTTTTGATCGAAGGGACCACCCCACTAGCATCCGCCATGGCGGATTCGCGCATTGGTTTTAGACCCAATCATTGATGGATTTCACCTCACTAGAGTCCTTATGGGACGGCGGCAGACTGAACCTGCTTTATCAGGATACAGTGCGAAAAATGGGCATAGATCCCTCAAGGATTAATCCCACAAAGACGACCTTTAAAGGCATCATACCAGGTGTAGAGGCCAATCATGCAGGCTCGATTACACTTGAGGTGGTCTTGGATCCCGGATAATTTCGAAGCGAGGAGTTAATCTTTGACATAGTCCCGTTCCGCAATGGCTATCACGCACTGCTCGGACGAACCGCATTTGCAAAGTTCAATGCGGTGCCGCACTATGCATACCTCAAGCTCAAGATGCCAGGCCCTCGAGGAGTCATTACGGTCAATGGAAACACCGAACGCTCTCTCCGGACGGAGGAGCATACGGCGGCCCTCGCGGCGGAAGTACAAAGCAGCCTGTCAAGGCAATTCTGTAGTCCGGCCATTAAACGTCCGGACACCGTCAAGCTCGCCCGGAGTAACCTACAACAAGACCGCCTGGCACGCGTTAGCATCGCCAGAGTAATGCGGCTAACCCCAGGCCTCACGAAATTGCGAAACCAGTACTACGCGTACATAACTACGCTCTGGAAATTCCATGGGCATGGGAGGAGGGGCATGACCACGGCACGCCCAAAATGCGGCTCAACCGCTCAAGGGGCTCCCAATTTTGTCATTCTTTTTTTTTCTTTCTTTCTTACTTTCAGGACTCCACTTTCCGGAAGGCCTGTCCAAAGATAATCGCCGAACACACGATGCAACAGCCAGTGGAGGCGTAAAGCTACGCCGAGTGTCCAGTGGTCTCTATAACGATCGGTATACTTGTTTCACATATCATCCCATGGCTCGCCCACGGAGAGGACATGTTAAATAGTCCCATCTCTTGCTTATCGCACTATTTGTATCGTTCTGCTTTTACCGCAGACTTTTTGAATAAACAATGCATAGCTTTTGTCTATTATTGCATTACCTTTTTTTATATAACAATATGTTCAGTTATGACATAATGCAAACGTACACTTTGGTACGGCCAATACACCAGGGGCTTACGTACCCCAGAATATGGTGCGTGAAGTCCGAACACTCTCATGAGTGCGGCACCCCGAACTTATAGCATTATATGCATCGGCTCCGAATCATGTCTTGGGTTAATAGTTGGGTTTGCCCGGCTCCCATGTTTTGGTGCCTTACGTTCCGTTATATTAGCTAAGGTAGCACTGGGAGAACCACTGCAATTGTGCCCCGGTTGAGCCGGGCTAAGCACCTCAGTGGAGAAAGCTAAAACTGACCGTCGTGATAGGGCGAGAGCTGGTCGCTGTTCGAGAGGTTTTCGAGTCCCTAAAGACTTATGCCGCTTAGAGCGAGGAGTCGGCTTTGTCCGGCCTAGGCGTGGATAGCGCCCCGAACTCGGTCTTTCGAATACTAGGGGCTTCGCCGAAATTTAAAATTATAGAATTCTATGGCTAAGTGAGAGTGTTCAAGTATTATAGTCTGATTGCCTTGTTCGTTGTGTTGAGCTCCTCCCTCGAAGGACCCAATAATGGGAAAAAGAGCGCTCAAGTTTATCCCTAACACCCCAGCACTCGCGGCATGGGGGAAGAAGCCGATGACTCGCCATCTCTCAATTTTGATAAACGGCCGCATAGAAGGTAATATTTTAAATTCAAAAGCGTTGCTTAGCGCATATGAAACAAGTTTTCAGCGTACAGTATTACAAATGCGAGTTCACTAAAAAATTACATCTTTGGAGCACTCATCCGCTATACGGCGGGCACCCTTCAGGACGCCCTCATAATACATCTCGGGCTTGCGATGCTCCTTGCTCGGCGGTGGTCCGTCCATCACAAGCTTCTCAGCGTCCATCTTGCCCCAGTGCACTTTAGCACGGGCAAGGGCCCTACGGGCACCTTCGATGCATACGGAGCGCTTGATGACTTCAAGCCTTGGACAGGCATCCACCAGCCCGAAGTAGCTTCCACGCATGGCTTCCCCAGGCCACAGCCGGACTGCAAGACCCTTCATGGCCTGTTCGGCCACCTTATGGAGCTCGACCAGTCTTAATTTGGTCGCTCAAAACTGCCGGGTGTCCGGCCTCGACATCTTGAGACCGAACACCGTCTCCATCGAGCTTCCCTCCTCGGCTCGGTAGAATGCGGGTATGTCGGACACACTCCGGGAAGATCTGCAAATGCTCTGGAGAGCTCGGACTCGTGGTAAGTAACAAGTAATTCACTTTCGTGCTTGCTTTGCATAAAGAATGCCTTACCCGCCGCTATCTTCTTCATCACCTCAATTTCCTGGAGGGCTTTTGGGCTTCGGCCTTGGCAGATTTGGCGCTCTCAAGCGCCGAGGCGAGCCTTCGGACTCTCGAGTCTTTGAGTCAAGCTCCAAACTCGTGTTTTTCCACGAGAGCACAGAGCTCTTGCTGCACCGCCGCCACCCACGCCTCCTGCTTCTCTCGCTGGTGCGCTCCACGGCCGCATTGTTTTCGGCCTTGGACAGCGCTTCCTTGAGTTCGCCACCTCGTTCGTGGCCCCTGCATACCCACGTTGATCCTGTCATTTTTTGCAACCACATCTTTTTTATATATACTTACATAAGGTATTACTTACCTTCCTTGTCTTCGAGCTGCTTCTTGGCAAGGCCGAGCTCGTCCTCGGACCGCTCAAGGCTCTGCTTCAATGCATTAACCTCCGCAGTCAGTGCGGCAGAGGTCAGCAGCACAGCCTGCATTCCCATATTGACATACTTATGTTAGACTCCTGCGTATATCTTTGTGATCCTCAGTTCGGCTTTTCTTTCCGAACACCAAACTGAGCATCAGGGGCTACTTTCTATGCGCTAATATTTTTACATATCTTAAATACATACCTCAAAGCCTGTTAGAAGGTCAGACGAGCTTGATCGGCCCGATCTTGGCGGACTGAACCATCTGGATCACCGCACTCATAATAGTGCGGTGCTCCTCGTCGATGGAGGTGCCGTTAAGCACCCCCAGCAGATTATCCGGTGCGTCCGGTTGGACGGAGGTCACCGGCGTCGTAGGCTTGCCCTTCTTAGTAGGAGGCCGCCTGCCGGATGCCGGAACTGTTGAAGGTTCCGGTGCGGTGTCCGGCCTAGGGCCGGACTTAGAGCCCTTTGGGGTTTTTTCCCCTTTTCGCCTGGAGTCCGGGAGGTCGTCTTGCGGCGCCTCCAGGACCACCTCCTCCTGGCTTGGCCCTTTTTGGGACGCCACCTCGGCGTCATCCACGGCGCGAGGAGAAGAGGCGGTCGGAAGTGAAGTGTTGTTCACATCCGATGAACCCAGGGAACCGCTCGACGAAGCGTCGAGCCCGGCCTTGGGCGGACTGCATGATTATATCCGACGTCAGAAGGTACTGTGCAACAAAGGAACGCCATGAGTTATTCTGGTATCCAGAAACTTACGATTTCACCAGGGGCTTGGCCCTGGATGGCCACTCCTCTTCTCCGTCGTCAGCATTGGTGGAGTAGTCCGGAGGAAGGGTCCTTCCCTTCTTGGACCCTCCGGCCCCCCCAGTTGGGGCGACCTTCCTTTTTTTTTCTCCCCCCGCTAGGGGAGAGACCTCTCTTTCCTCCTCCTCGTCTTCACGGGAGGAGTCCGCCTCGGATTCATCGGACGATGAGTCCGACACCACCTGGCGCCAGGAACTCTTTCGAGTTCCCGTGGCCTGCTTCTTCACCTTCTTCTCCGGCACCACGTAAGGTGCCGGGACCAGCAGCCCCGTCAAGTAGGCGTCTGCTGGATCCTTGGGCAAAGGAGCCGGGCAGTTGATCTGTCCGGCTTCTTCTGCCATTCCTGTCAAAGGAACGGGAGCTTAGATCCCGCATAGAGTTAAACTATGGAAAACAAGTATCCCGTAAAGGGTAAAATAAGCTTACTACGCTGGCTTGTCATTTCGCGGAATCCGCGATCCTCGGTGATGGGAGGGGAACCTCGGCGCCTTGAATAGCACCTTCCGGGCATCCTCATGCGTTGTGTCAAAGAGCTCGGTCGAGTTTGGTGCTTGGGCGGGTTGAACTCCCATAAGTTAATGGCCCGTCGTTGACACGGGAGGATCCGCGGATGAGCATGACCTGGACTACGTCGACGAAGTTTAACCTCTTTGTTCACCGTGTCTTGGGCGCAGGATTGGAGTCCGGTCCGCTCTTCCAAATTACCCCACGACAGGCCCGTCTCTTTCCGGAGGTGAGCCTTGTAGGGAAGCGGATCGAATTCGGGGGCCGCTGCCCATCCAGGGTCACGCGGCTCGGTGACGTAAAACCACCCCGATTGCCACCCCTTTATGGTCTCCACGAAGGAGCCCTCGAGCCATGTAATATTGGGCATCTTGCCCACCATGGCGCCTCCGCACTCCGCTTGTTGGCCGCCCACTACCTTCGGCTTGACACTAATTGTCTTCAACCATAAACCGAAGTGGGGCTGGATGCAGAGGAAGGCCTCGCACACGACGATAAATGTCGAGATATTGACGGTGAAGTTCGGGGCCGGATCATGGAAATCCAGGCCGTAGTAGAACATGAGTCCCCGGACAAATGGTTGAAGTGAGAAACCTAGTCCGCAGAGGAAGTGGGTGAGAAACACCATCCTCTCATCGGGCCTGGGGGTGGGGATGAGCTGCCCCTTGTCGGGAAGCCGGTGCGCGATGTCATTTGACAAGTATCCGGCCTTCCTCAGCTTTTTGATGTGTCCGTCTGTGACGGAGGAGACCATCCACTTGCCTCCCGCTCCGGACATGGCTGGAGAAGGTTGAGGCGGGATGTGCGGACTTGGGTGCTGGAGCTCGAGTGCGCGAAAATGGATAAGCAAAGGAGGAAGAAGGCGTAGATGGAAAAGGTGGATCCTTATCGCCATATATGGGCGGACGAAACTATGTGCCCCCACCAGCCTGGTAAAACTAGCTTATCTCCCAAGCGCCGTAAATTAATGGCACAGTTGGGTTACCCACGTCCGTATTGATGAGAATCCCGGAATAAGGGGACACGATCTCTGCTTCAACAAGACGTGCCAAGGAAACCGCCTCGCTAAGTGCGTTGAGGTGGGACAAGAAAATGATTCAAATAAAGGCTTGGCTGGTGTGATGACACTGTGAAATACGTCGTGATTAGATGTGTGTAAATATTATTCTCTCTACGGTGGTATGTGGAAATTATTTTGCAGAGCCGGACACTATCCTTGTGTTCAAAATCTTCTATGAAGTATTCGAAGGAGGAACCCCCCTTGCAATTCCGAAGACAAACTGCACGCCGAACTCGTCGTCATTGAAGCCTAGTTCAGGGGCTACTGAGGGAGTCCTGGATTAGGGGGTGTCCGGATGGCCGGACTATGACCTTTGGCCGGACTCTTGGACTATGAAGATACAAGATTGAAGACTTCGTCCCGTGTCCGGATGGGACTTTCCTTGGCGTGGAAGGCAAGATTGGCGATACGGATATGTAGATCTCATTCCATTGTAACCGACTCTGTGTAACCCTAGCCCTCTCCGATGTCTATATAAACCGGAGGGTTTTAGTCCGTAGGACCAACAACAATCATACCATAGGCTAGCTTCTAGGGTTTAGCCTCTCTGATCTCGTGGTAGATCTACTCTTGTACTACCCATATCATCAATATTAATCAAGCAGGAATAGGGTTTTACCTCCATCGAGAGGGCCCGAACCTGGGTAAAAACATCGTGTCCCTTGTCTCCTGTTACCATCCGCCTAGACGCACAGTTCGGGACCCCCTACCCAAGATCCGCCGGTTTTGACACCGACACCTCCTCTATGCTACTTATCCCTCTCATGTCTCTCATCAACTGAAGATCAACAAGACAAGATGCACCAAGGGTTCCACCTCAGCGACCAACTAGCACTCAAGACTTTTGCTACAGCTTCGTAGACCAAGTGCAGCCCCGTAAAGTTATGGTTGCCCCTCAAGATTAGAAACCCATTCCTAGACCCTTGGAGACTTCACAAGATACCCAGCTCGAATCCTTAACCATATGCTTAACCCACAGAATTGCAGGAGAACCAGTTAAGCCTCTGTAACCTTACTTATCACTAGGTTCAATATGGAACTAGTGGACATAGTGAACTAGCACATTACGATCCTAATATAGCACGAGAACTGATGATGCCATAGGGAAGACCAATTTGGGGATATATGAACAGAGGACAAATGACTTGATTAGTTTATATCAGTGACCTTGAGGAATTATCTGAGACTCTTCGGTGGATTATAAGGCTTTCATGTTGGTAGATGAACTTGGAGGGATCGTGTTAATAGAGTAGCGTAACTTTCATCACCCTGGAGTAAACTAGAACTTTGTAGGACAATTAGGATCACAAGCTGAGATTCTTGGAGGAATACGATTTTGACTTGATCAGATAATATCAATAGGAGGTTGTTGATATTACGAAAATGATTTGGGGGAAACGTGTATGAATTCTCTTAGGACATGAGATTTGGATTAATAGGTGATCCTAGTGGAGTACAGGTGCTGAGTAAGTCTACATGGTTCAGAGTAAATTGTATTTAGAATGAAGATCTCAATCATGAGACCATGTTTCTCGGTGGACGATAAACTAGGAGATTGGGTTAATTGTCGAAGTTGATTTAGGGGTCTATATAAAACCTGACCTTGGAATTTACTTGAGCATGATAATGGGAATTGGTGGATTGACTATAGCAGAGATAGCATTTTCAAGTATTTGGGGATTATAGGACATTAGAAGATCATGTGGAACACCATAGACATTGGATTTGTAGAATTAATGAATTATGTAGTTAATGGGCTTTTGGAGTCGATTCATAGGAAAGGAAATTAGATCTTGGAGTGGCATACGACGTGTTTCCTTAGGACAGAGATGAATTATCTTAGGCCTTGGAAGAATAGGCCGAGCACTTGGATTGTCATGTTTAATTGAAGCTTAGCAGCTTGTATACCCATGGATTTTTAGGGGTAGACATACGTACGAGTTTGGGGATCGTAGACATGTATGATCCCGTTAAACCTCCTCTCGGAAGTCATGAGAATAATAATAGCATGAGTGATGATTGGAGCTGACCTACATGAGTTGATGCTTTTGGTGGTATAAGGTTATTTGTTTAAAGGACTAGATAGAACAATTGGCCTATCCAAAATCGTGCTTAAGGATAAAATGATAAACGTTCACTCGCACACTAGAATCCTTGAAACTCTTAAGCCCCACCAAGCCACGATATGGTCGGAATCACAACCACGGGCTTTGGTCCTAGGTCAAGTAGACCCTGGCCAACACTCAACCATGACCACCACCAATACCCCAGCCTACTTTATGTACCCCGTCAACAAAGTCTTCATGGAGTATTTAGACAAGATAGTTGTCATCATTATTTGGTGACCTACTTGTCTACCCGAAGATGAAAGAAGAGCCATTCAGCTAGTCAAGGAACATGTGAAGACCGCCATGCCAAGGAGAAATAACTAAACCAACCGCCATCATGAAGAAGTAAACTCCTGCGTCGAAGACCATGTGTACCAATGGGTCACTCCTCTCAGAAGAACCAAGCATTTCCATGTCAGGCAGAAGCTCACTCAAAGATTTAACAACCCGCTCTGAGATCGCTACAAGACGAAGAGAAGACAGTTACCACCTAGAGTTACCACCTGAGATACCCACTGTGCACAACATTTCTCCACATGACAATACTCCGAAAACGTTTCCAACTTCCTAACTAGCCCGGTCTCTACAAGGACATCGATCACCAAGCCATCGACCTCCAACCCAATCTAACCTACCACGAGCTACCCATTAGCAACCTGGATCAAGAAGAACGTCACACACAAAGCCACATCATCAAGTACTTCAAGCTCAATGGAGCACCACACGGAAGCAGAAACAACATGAGGACGTGAAGACTGCCCCACATTTAAGTTTTGTACTCCCTCCCGCGCCTAGGTTGGGAATCTCCGGGACGAGATTCTTGTAAGGGGGGTAGGTCTGTCACACCCTGATTTTCATGCCACAACACTTAAACTAATAAACATGATAAAATATGGTCTGACAAAAACTTTTGAGTGTTTTTTCTTTGCTTTGATTGAATGTTTGACTGCTGTTTGAAAGTGCTCTAAAAATAAAATAAATTCTCCAACTCTTATACTCCTTCTCCTTGATCCAAAAACCTTTCCCAGTGATCATGCCATGTGTATACGACATAAAAATACTTTCTTACAAAAATAATTTGACAAAATAGTATTTTCAAAAATTAGTTTTCCAAAAACCCCTAATTTGAGAATTGCACTACAAGTACTTAATTAAGGGCAGTAAAAATCTTTACAAAAATATATTTGACTCCTATTAGATATAGGACACCCAGAAACCACAAAAATATAATTTTAAAAGTTATTTTCCTATTTTATTTAAAGGCTTTTTCTAAAGTCCAGAAATGGTCTTTAATAGGTAAAAATTATTTTAATTCTTTAAAAATATTTGGTAAAAACCTAGGGAAACTCAGTGGACATATATTGTCTATATATAAGAGTTTCAACACATGGTCATGTCCAAAATATTGGTCAAATCCCTCAAAAACCCTTTCTGGATATTTCAAGCTTTTGAAATATTTACAAAGGAAATATTCCCCACAAATTCCAAGAAAATTCTAGCATGTCACATATGACATGTTTGATGATCTTGCCAAGTCTCATGTCATGGAGAATAGTATAACCCCATGAAACCCTCTCAAAACCACTTCTGTCCTTTTTCAAGTTTGAATAACTTTGCACTGTCAAATATGTCCAAATGCTCTCACACTTGGTGCACATGCTCAAATGGTGTAATATTGCATCTAGACCAAGTGGCACAAGTTGGAGAACAAGTTAACTTGATCAAAGAGCCCCAAAACCCTTCCTGTCTGCAACCAAATTTGAACAACTCTACATTGGCAACTTTCTCATTTTGACCCCAACTTTTTTGGACATGTTCAGAACCTTAAATTATGACACTACACCAAGTGGTGCATCAAGGAGAATAGCTTTGCATGACTAAATCTTGAAAAGTCCATTTCTGCTGATTTCTAGGGTTTACAAAAGTTGCATTGTCAACTTTGCCCAAATGAACTCAATCTTGGTGGAACCTCTTATTTTCTCATGCCATTTGACCCTGTCAAGCCTCATGACAAGGGAAGACCATTTGCTTGGCCAAACCTACATCAAACACCTTCTGGCAGAATCTTAAAATGCATGCTTTGGCCATTTCCACTAGTCTCCATGAGCTGAACTTCTTCCCACAACCTCTCATAGTCCCTCTCTACCTGTGGTGTGCTTCCCTGCCCGAGAGGCAATGACAAAGGGGGGCATGGATCCACTTTCCTTCTCTGGACAGCAACATTTTCACTCTCTCTCCACCCCTCCTCTCCTCTACTAGCTCCCCAAGGCATCCAATGCCCTTGCCACATTGTTTACTCCCCCCTCAGCCACTAGACACAAGTGGAACCCATGAAAAGGCTTGTGGAAAAAGCCAAGATGCCGGCCAAGACGCAGCCTGAGCATGCTACCGTGCTCCCCACCGTTGACACGGTGCTCCCGTCCACCTCGAGCCTCCCCCTCGCGCCAGTCGAGGTCCTCAACGTCCGCAACACGACAGCCGCGCTGGCCCCCTCCTTTCCCCCTCTGTCTTGCCCATACCGCGCATGCCCAGAGCCGCCCGAGCCCGCCAATGCACGTGCGAGCTCGTGGCTCCACCCGGAGCTCGCCACACCCCCTCTCTCTCTCTCTTCCTGGCGCCCTACTCCACCCCCACGAGCACCGCAGACAACCCCTCGCTTGCTCCCCTTGCTGCCTGAGCCGTTTCCACGGCCACCCATGCGCCGCGTCCACGCAGAGCAGTGGCCTCGCCATTTAAGGCCACCCCGAGCCCCCTCTCTACTCCTTTGGCCCTCTCTCCCTCCCGTGCATTCCCTGGACCAACCCACTGCTCTTCCCGTGCTCTCCTTGCACCTCCATGGCCGGAGCAGTGCCGCTGGCCACCGCTTAAATTCATGGGCCTCGACCCCTCTCTCGTCCCCATGAACACACCCGCACCCTCTCATCACCACCACCAACTCCCCCCGTGCTCCATCCCCTCCTCCTCGTGCCTTCCTCGCCTTGCCGAACCCCGCCGTCATCCCCGAAGCCCTCCTCTTCCCAGGCTCCCCCGTGGGCGTCCAGCACATGGACGGGTGCGCCGCGGCGCGCTGAGACCGCCGTTGTGCCGGGCGCCACCGGAGGTGGCCCGTGCCTCCCGGGAGAGTGCCGGCACCCGCTCGGCCTCGCCTCCCCTGCCTCTGCTCTGTTCGAGCGGGAGGTAGGCAAAGGCTGGGCCCAGGCCCCTTGGCGTCGGCCGCGGGCGGCCCCGCCTGCTTAAGTGGAGACGGATCACGGGAGAAAACGCCTCCCAGTGAAGACGTACTTCGACTAAGACGCCTTCGACGTCGCCCCTGCCAACCGTGCAGCTGAGCCGCTTGGCCGGCCCACTGCTATCTCCTGCCTGTGCACAGGATAAGGGTAAACCCCTTTTCCTTTTCTTTTTCTTTTTCTGTAAACTTGTAAAAATCCACAAATAATTCAAATGATATCCAAATTTGATGATTCAAATTTCTAGTGACTCTATAAATCATTCCCTGCCTCATAGAGGAGCTTGCACATATTTCCAGAGAACTTTCCTTCACACTTATTTAATAAATCCCAATTTTCTTAATTCTGTGATAACCTTTAGAAAATCACAGATAGCCCATATTTGATCCAAATGCCATGATTCAAATTTCTAGATGCTTCTAAGTTCATAACTTAGTTTATGAACATTTTACTTAATACTTTCTGTACCACACAATATAATGAGCCATTTCTTCATATTTGTCAACTTTGCAAATTCATAGGAAATTCATTTGAACTCCAAATCGATAAAACCAACTCCTAGATGCTTCTAAAATTATGGTTTGTTAAATGGGTGCCTTTGCTCATTTTTCAAAAATATATTTCTGTACACTTCTTGCAAATCCATAAATCCATTGATTCTATCATATTGAAATGTTCAGAAATAACCACTGATCCAATTCCAATGAAACCACTCTGGTTATTTTTCATATAACCAGGGGAGTCCTAGAAAAGTCAACTTCATATTTTTAGAGCACTTTTATTTTCTGCCTTGTTGTGTTGCTTATAATGGTTGCTTTCGGCGATAGTTGACGAAGTAGACGAAATGCTCGGAGTGGGACCAGAGATATTCGAAGAACTCGAAGAGTTTGTTAAAACAGGCAAGCAACCCTTTGACCATGTCTATGAAACCCTTTTTATGCATGACATATAGCACCATATTGTTGTTGCAACGAAATCATGATGAGGTGGAACCACTTTGTTGGTTTGCCTCTGTTAATTCCTCGTTGATACTTGCATTGTGCATGACCCTACCTCCTTATGAGGATTATGTTGGTGGGAGTACATAGGATGCTAAAGTAGTTGCCACGCAAAAAGGGACGGGAATATGCATGGTGGGGGAGACAAAGTATTTTCAAAAGACTTTTCGAAAAACCCATCGGGTGCCACTTATGCCCGGGGGAGATGATGAGTTGGGTAGCCACTTGATGACGAAGCGGTGTACCGAGGCAAGTGCGTGTGTTGTTTTTCAAAATGGATTGGTTTAAGTTGCGATCGTTATTCCAACCTTACATGCGCAACCTCACTAGCCTTATATGGGAAATGGCATTATTGATTACCTAGGCTGATACTAGCTTGGAGCCCGCATTACTAGTGATGGGAGATTTGTTGTTGCGCTCTCTCGGGACGGGGTCGTGCCAGGTAGGGCGGCCAAGAACATTTTTATGGGGCTCCGGACACACCGTTGGTACCCCGTGCCAGTGGTATGTGATGAATATGGGAGCGAGGCTCCACAATTTTAAGTTGTGAAATGTTGGGCACGAGGGTTACTACCAATCAAGTGGACTCTATGTTAGTGTCGACTAGGGAAAGATAGTGATCGGGTGCTTACCCCGGGTACTTGAGGTACCGCGGGTCGTGGATGACACGAAAGTTCCCCGGATCTTCTGGGTAAAGTGTGCAACCTCTGCAGAGTGTAAAACTATTTGAATAGCCGTGTCCACGGTCAAGGACAGTTGGGTAACAGCTCTTGGGCTACGTCCACATGTTTACAAACCAGTGTATGTGTTTGGATAAGTGGGAAGAACTACGTGGGTCAAGTCAAAGGACTTGACATGATTGAGTTGGGTTGATGCCCACTCTATTATGTTGATATCTGTAACCTGTCCTCATGGTTACTTGAATTCTCCTGATGCACGTCTTACAAGTTGGTGAACATGTCATTGCACTCAAAACTAGCTTTCTGCAAAAATTTACCTATATCATGCATTGCTGTATCTTGAACCAAAACATGGGTTTCTTGCGAGTACATTCAAAGTACTCACTGGCTTGCCACTGGTTATTATATTGGCAAGGCATGAAAGAACAGGATATGATGAAGAATACTTCGGTGACGAACATGCGAGCTAGGGCGCTTCAAATGTAATGCATGTAGGGTTAAGGCAGATGGCATGGGTCCAAGTTATCGACGAAGATTTCCGCTGCAATGTTATACTCAAGACTTGACCATAATGGTCCTACATGTGTAATACGGTATGTATGGATGTAAGCATCTTGTTATTCAGCTTCTGTGTGTTCAGTGAGCATTGATCTCTGGGATCACTGTACACGTGCATTCGATGATCACGACTTATGAGTCGGGGTCCCCACATTTACCCAGGTTCAGGCCGCGAGGATGCGTAATACCCTAGTCCTGCTTTGGTGTATATTTGAGTGTCCTTGAGCTCTCGAACTAGATGTGGTGCGTGCGTAGTCCAAAAGATCCAAATCATTCTCCAGTACGCCCCGGGCCTCCTTTTATAGACAAAAGGGGTTACCACACAGTGGCACAAAGGAGGTGGAAAGGTATACAGTGTACAAGCTTATCGCATGTCATTACGGGACAAGGCGCATTAAATGCGCTCCTTAGGTGTCCCGTTGCTTTATTGGGGACGGCAACGAGGCCCGTCCCGTTAGTCGCTGCTCCGCCTCTCTCTAACACGCGTCCAGGCCAACAAGCCATGCAGCACCACGTAGGCTGGCAGGCTGCTGAGATGGCGTGGTGGTAGGGTCTTCACGAATATCTGCATGCCACCACACAGGTGCTTGCTGAGTTGGCCTAGATGCCGCATGTTGCCACGCAGGTGCGTGCCCAACTGGTTGGGCTGGCAGCTGTATGGGAACGGCGGTGGAGTCTCGGCAGAGGTGGGTCTAGCTGTGGCCCCGCGGGTGTCCTCAGCAAGGGTCTTGCCATGGCATCGTGGTCGTCCCCGACAAGGATCTTGCCGGGGGTCTCGTGGATTTCCTCGGAAAGGATCTTGCCGAGGATCATCGTCTTCTGGTCCTCATCTGATCTTGTGTGCTTATGATCTTCACAAAGATCTGCATGCCACCATGGAGGTGCCTCCCGAGCCTTGGTTCCAATGTGGTTGATGGTGTTGGAACCCTTGGGCTCAAGGGTGGCACGCTCTGCTGGCGTTTTGGCAAGTTGCCCTGGCAAGGCTCTTGCCGGGGCTGTGGTGGCCGCCCCGGCAAGGGTCTTGCCGGGGGAGTCCACCTCGCCCCCTTGTTCTTTGTGTCTCTGGTCTTTGCGTTGCTTTGCCCGTCTTGTGCTTTTGCTTCCTCCCTTTGCCCTGCTAAGTGTGGCCACAGGTGTGGCTCTGACTACCCGTGCACAAGTGGAGGGGTCAAAAGGAGAGCCCCTACTTTTGTACACCGACAGGAGCCCTCGGGCCTGGGCCACACATAAGCGCAACGCATTGTCGGGCCAGGCCCAGAACGATGCACGGGCAGGTGGGGCGGATTTTTATCGCAGTAATGCCCTCGCCCGTCGCGCTTCCCCATGACCCGTGTTGAAGGCGTGACGTGGGGGTCGTGCGTGGGGCGGTTGTTGCCCTCATGTGTCACATCACCGTAAGTGGTAACGAAGAGGCCCGCGCCTTCCCCATAATAAAGGAGAAACCTCAGGCGCGACGCCCATTTACCCTCTGTGCCTTCTCCAATCTGGGAACCGCCATCCCTCCCTTCTTCCTTCTCAAGCTCTCGCTTTCACTCGCCGCCGCTGCGCCTTTGTTGTCCCTCATCCCTCGTCCCCATCAGCCGCCATGGCACCCAAAACAAGCAAAGGCAAGGGAACAGCCAAGGACGCCGGGGGGAAGGAGGCGCCGAAGAGCGACTTGGCGGCGCGGCGGACGCAGCTCGCCTACTTTCCTTCAACGGTCGATGCGGTCCACCTCCGGGACAACTTCAAGCCCCTGTGGTGGTGTAAGACGAATGGGCACCCTGCCACACGCATCATCCCCGCCGGTTTCCACGAGGCCGGCCTGAATACCCCTTCTTCGTTGATTACTTTTCCTGCAGGCTCTGCCCCCCTTTCTCCGATTTCTTCAATGACGTCATGCACACCTATGGCTTCCACCTTCTGGATTTCATTCCAAATTCTGTGGCGTGCATGGCCCTTTTTGCCCATCTCTGCGAGGGCCTCACTGGAGTGCATCCTAGCACGACGCTCTTCCGCCACTACTTCTATCCTCATATCCAAAAGGGAGGCTCCATTTCCGGTTGTGTCGCCTGCATCCCAATGAGCCAGGAAAAGGGGACATATCCGGAGGGCACTCAGAAGGAGAGGTGGGAGGAATGGCGGAGCCGGTCGTGCTGGATTGAGGAGGAGGACCCGCAGGAATTTTGCCGGGTTCACCAGGCGCCGCCGGTTCGTAGACATGATTGGGGCGACGTCGATGCCAAGGATGAGAAGCTCACAGTTGTCACCACCAGGATCCATCGCCTCACCATGGCCGGACTCACCCTTGAGAGGATCGGGGCTGATTTCATCCGTCGCCGAATCGCTCCACTTCATAACAGGGGGAGACCGGCCTGGCTTTTCAGGAACGCAGCCGACATCATGAGGCTTCACCCTGGCTTGAACCACAACTTCACGGTGATGGGGCACGCCCACTTTTGCCAGAGGCTTTTTCAGCTCGACATGTACCGCGACGGAAGGGCTGAGAGGACCGGCAAGGCCGTGAAGGCAGGCAAGGTCGTCAAGGGGTCCTTGTTTGGGTTGCCGGCGAGGGTGGTCCCGGTGAGTGCCAAACCGACATCATCGCCATGATGCCGGACTTCAACGCGCACGGCCTTGACCCAAATTGGGCCGAGCCGGGTGCGGATCAGGTGCAGGAGTTCTTCGACAAACTATCGGAGAAGTACGTCCATGCTGAGCCATTGCTTACTCAGGATACCACCAAGGAAGAGCTAGACTACATTGCCGCCAGGGCGGCGGAGGCAGCGGTTGCCAAGGAGGCTGGCAGCACCGGCCACGTGGAGGACGAGGCCGAGGCGGCCGTGGAGGAGAAGGAGCTTGTGGGATGGGTGGAGTCTGCTCGGGAGGCCAGCAGCACCGACACCGGGGCCCCTCTCATCGAAGATGTGGTTGATGAGTCGACCGAGGAAGAGGCCGAGTTTGACGACCCTCCGACCTTGGGGAAAAGGCATGTCCTGCGGCGGGCCAGCTCCGGCGAGCCGGTCCGGCCCGGTAGGACCGAGCAGCGGCAAGAGATCCAGGGGGATTCCATGCACCTGACGAGGGCCGCGGCAGCAAAGAAGGTGGTGAAAGCCGCGGTGGCAAAGAGGAAAGCGACCGCCTCTTCTTCGTCCAAGCGTCCTCGGACTCCACCCGCTTCCCCTCCCCTCGCAGATGTCGATGCGGAGGTCGTCTTCGACCTTGGGTCTCTCAGCCCGAGGAGGTAGAGGAAGGCAGTAGAAGAGGAGGCGGAGGATGAGTAAGTATCTTGTCTTTTGTCATCTCCGTCCCCTCAGACCGCACCGCTTTTCTTGACTTGTTTTCATCTTTGCAGGGATGTGGAGACGCTGGCCCAGAGGGTGGCGAAGAGGGCCAGGGCCTTGACTGGCGGCCAGCCTCCGGCGGGTACCTCGAGTACGCCAGTGGTGGTGGAGAGCAGCCCAGATAGCAGCCCCCGGTGCAGCCCCCAGCGTATGTTCACCACTCGCTCCCCATCAACGTGTTTTGGGGTATGATCTCTTTGCGCTGACCTTGTCGTGGTTGCAGGAGGAGGACGACAACAGAAGGAGCCACTGAGGGCCACCCCCAACATGCCGCCCCCATCAACCACGCCGCCCCGAGGGGCGTCCCCGGCAAGGGTGCCAAGCACCGAGCCCATGCGCATGGATGAGGAGGAAGAGAACCCGGGCACCGGCGGCTCCGTCTCGGCACCGAATATTGGTGGGGAGGGGGCCACTTCTTCCCAGCCTGGCACGGATGAGTTATTTGCCTTCTGTCCCTGTTCTTTCTTTTTATTTTGAACTTTGATTCGGCTCTGCCTCATCCTCCTTCTCGGCATCTAGGTGCTTCCTTAGCAGACCAGGAGAACATCGATACTGTCATCAAGGAGGTCGCCAGGGATGCTAAGGCCGAGGCCAAGAAGATCGTCGCGGAGGAGGCCGCCAAAACCGCTGATGAGGACGCCTCCAAGGGGCCTGCCGGGGAGGCCGGCAAGGCCACTGCCGAGGAGGCCGGCAAGGGCGCTGCCGAGGAGGGGGTGGTCGACGACCAACCTTCCTCCTCTGTCGCCTCCAGCTTCGGAAAATACCTGAAGGTGAGCGACGACTTGTTCGTCCACTTCCCAGGGGCGGCGAGCGCCAGGGCACCCACCGAGGGGGAGGTATTTGATGACGAGGTGCTCGCCGCCGCCGGGCTTGAGGTTGTCGACGAACCAAGCGCCGGTGGCGGCGGTTCCCAGGAGGAGTAGCTCCTTCGGGGCATGAGCGCCAACTTCCAGAAGCTCCAGGCGCTCCATCGTGCCCGTCTGGACAAGGCAATGTCCGAGATGGCGGCGGTGCACAAGTAGAGGGGTCAAGAGGAGAGCCCCTACGTTTGTACACCGACAAGCATCATATAGCAGCAGAAGTAGCTCATAGCAACTCATCATACAGCAGAACCAGCATCGTGCAATTCATCATATACCAGCTGCAGCTCATAGCAATTCATCATATAGCAGCATCAAGAGCATCCCATTGCAATTCATCATATAGCAGCAGTAGCAGCTCATAGCAATTCATCATATAGCAGCAGCAGGAGCAGCTTATAGCAACTCATCATATAGCGGCAACAGATCATGGCAATTCATCATATAGCAGTAGTAGCTCATAGCAATTCATCATATAGCAGCAGCAGGAGCATCTCATAGCAATGCATCATATAGCAGCAGCAGAAGCGGCTCATAGTAATTCATCGTATAGCGGATCAGAATGAAAATTTGGCAAAAAATCGGAGGAGATCCTCACCTTTTTGGATGATCTCATCCTTCAATAGCACCTCAAGGCCACGGCCTGGGAGGAGCGGAGGGGGAATGAGGTGCCTTCTGCCGCAGTGTGGCATCGACCGTTGTTGTGCGGTGCCCGCCGGATTAGTGCGTTCGACGAACCAGAGTGGAACAGTTGCTGGAGACCATGAGAATGAGGGGCGGCACCAGAGGGAGGAGCAGCCGGGGAGATTTAGCCCTAGCCGCCGGCCATGTAGCCTAGCTGGACAGAGCATCGTCGAGGACCATGCCAGATGGGACCAGTGGCGACAGCTCGCTAGAGGAACCCTAGCGCTGCAGACAGGGGATCGAGGTAGAGGGAAAGGGGAGAGGAGATGCAAGCGTGTAGGGCAATGAACGCTTGCGTGTTTGTTTTTACTTGAGGGTCAGGTGTGACGCGGGCGTGAGCAATGGCATTTTGAATGTAATATACGCAGATAACAGAGTCATTTCACTATTCCCCTTCCCTTCAACTTTTAGTGAGCTTCTACCCGAAACACCCCCATCTAAAGCGAAATAAGTTAAGCCCAAGCCCATAACTCAGAAATGACTTCTTTATATCTTTTATAACTTATTTTGACAATAAAATCTAAAAAGGCGGAATAGAATTGGCCCTTAACCTGCAATTCAATTGTGCATGCAATGATGAATCACCCCTGCCTGCTATAGTGTACATTTAGGCATCATCATACATGGCATAACCTAATACATGTGCATTTCATTATAGAATCTGAAATATGAAATGTTTATGTTAGTTCATACGTTGCAAATGATGTTTAAATGCCCCTTAAATTTGGTCTATCAAGTGATGGTCTTTAAGCCTCCTTCTATGCTTCTTTTCTTGATACGTAAGATTTGCTCACACATCTGTTCAATTGCTTTTTTGTGTCAACTAGCCAAACTAGGACTGTTTGCTTTGATTACTTGTTGTTCTTGACCTAACAGAGCTTGTCAATGACTGAAACACTAAGGGATGTTGTAGTGGGGGCTTGTATAACTCATAGGTGACATAAAGGTTTGGATGTACACTAAAGTAGGCTCTCCAAGAGTACCTGGAGATCCAGTTCGAAGGTATGCCTAGTTTTTACATAGTGCACACATAGTAAATGCTCATTTCATTGTGTGCAAGAGATGTGGCAGGTTTCATTATGTGGTGTTATTTTGTTATAATATCATCCTTTTGTGTTGTTCACAGACTGGAAAGTATGCATATTTATCTTCCAAGGAGACAAGTAACTAGTTTTTGTCACCTTGCAGAGGGGGTGCAATGAAGATAAGATTGAGGATTTCCAAGTACAAGATGTTAGGAAGGAGCCTTGCAAGAGAAGGAGGAGCAATGATGAGCCTGTTCAACCAGTTAAGGTAACTCACATTGTATTACAACTACCAGGACATCCTAGTTGTCTGAAATTGTGATTGCGTACGGTTCTTCACATGTAACCCAATCATTGGGACATTGATTAAAACCCCCTCCACCAACTACTATATGATGTTCTAACTTTTTTGTAAATCATATGTATGTAAACACATTTTAATGTGTCTGTTCACTCATTATGGATGTAGTCCACTTTTAAATATCTAAAACATCTTATAGTAGTGAACAGTGTGAAACTGCTTCCTGCCATGGTAGAGTTGTCAATGTCATAAATGTCATAACCAAACGCATATTCACATCATTAGCCTCCCTATCGTTACTAGGATATTGATTACATATTAGTCGAGATACTTCATAGGGGGCAAACAATATTACATTACTTGTTCCTTTATATAGTAAATGTAGCTAGGCCATGGATGTTATTGAGGCATGCATGTATGCATGCTTCCAACTCAATAGTTCAATTGCTTGTTTATTTTAGGCATAGTTAAATTGCTCTTTTCAATTGCTTTATTTGTCCTTAGTTAATGAGATGCCCAAACAATGATGCCTGATGTTGGGTACTTCTATAAATATTAGTTGAGATAATTAAAGGCCTTACCATTTAATTACTCTCGCGAAGTGTGCCTGAAGCTTTGAAGTCTATTAACCAACTATTACTGCATAGTTTTGCTTCCTGTAGTAGGTTTGTATAAATCCCTCTGTTGTTCATTGTGCTCCCTAAGACTATAATTGAGCTACAGAATGGCCAACTGCTTGCTTACTTATACGCAACATGCTGTCTAAATTTGTAACCTGTCTTTTTTTTGGATTTGGCCCCAACATCATGCTCCTTTGGTGAGCTAAGAGAGATTTCTGTATGCGGGCTGCACAGACTACCATTTTTATAAATTTCAAAATATCACCTGCTGATGCTTCATGACGTGTAACATTATTGTTAGTTTTGTTTTGCCATGTACAAAATAGTCTGTCTTGCTCGCTTTACTGTTGTAACTATATTTTTGCCCTAGTCATGTGTACTTACAGAAACATTTCAGGATAAAGTGACATCAACACAAAGATTTGTGAGAAGTGCGCCATGGCAATTACCAAATGATTACGGATTGGAATTGGAATGTGTTGATGTTCTCGAGCATCAACTAGAGGTGGCAAGAAAACGTGTACATGATTCTCAACATGCAATCAACAAGTTGAGACTAGACTTGCAGGTATTAGATGCAGGAGTCAAAAAAATGAAACGAGAAACTAAGGTAACCACGAAGGAATTGGAGAATTTGCAGACTGAAATTTGTGCTATCTGAATCCGGCCAATCCTATTTTCTGAAGAGATTATAGTTCAAATGGTAAGTTCTGTTGATGCGTGTCCATGATGTATGAGCTTTATTTTCCCAGTGTATGTAATTTGCTGTTTGTGTATGCTTTATTATCACTGGTGCCGAACTATAATGCCCAGTGGGTATAATGGGCGGTAATTTCTTTATTGTATAGTGTAGGATTATTCTATGTTTCTATGACTTAGTCTCTTTATATTGTATAGTGTATGTTTTTAGAGGCGATAGTATAGAGTAGGATAATTCTTTGAATATGCTATATCGTTGAAACGGGGGCCGACACGCCCAAACATTTCCTGGACGCCATACGGAAGAAAAAACATGTGCTATCAAAGCGGGCCTTAATTGGGTTGGTCAAAATAATATTTAGTGGACCCCGAATGATGTGGCCCACCGTAACAACGGCTCTTAGCAGGCCGTCAATAGGGCGAAAGCTCGATAGGGACGTATAAATGGAAATGGCCCGCGGGCCTCTAGTAGGCCGAAATAAATGTCAATCTTGTCTCGGCCCTTTTACTTTATAGGCCAGTAAGAGGCCGAAAGTGTTTTGGGCCAGAGGAGGCCCAGTTTGCAAACCAGGCTTTTAACAGGCCGAAAGCCGCGTCGGGCCAGAATTTTGCCCTTCGGACATGGGCCCCTAGTGGACCCAAAATTAGGTTGCACAGTCAAAGGCCCAACTCTTATGCGGGCCGTTAACATGCCGAAAGATAAAATGGTCTAGAAGTTGGCCCAACTATAGAATGAGCCGAGAAAATGCCGAAAGACGTTCTGGGCCGTTAATGCCCTTGAACTGACGATGGGCTGCTAACAGGCCGAAAGAAGCTCAGGTCGTAATTGGGCCCAAAGACGTAACAGGCTGTTAACGGGCTGAAACTCACGATGGGCTGGAAATTGTTAAATCTAGAATGGGCCTTTGATGGGCTTATTCTGTGTAACTTGTATAGGCCGTGCTTGTGAATGGGCCTGACTCAAGTAGGCCGCTTATGGGCCGGCCCGCTTATTTTGATAGGACCGACCTTTTAACCTGAATGGGCCACTGTTGGGCCGAGACACGTGTCGACGTATCATAGATGCGTCCCGTCCATTTACTGGATGACAACTGTCCAAACGCTGGGCTGACACATGGATCTGCCGGTGAATGAGAATTTTACACGTGGAAAATCCCCATTGGTCCGGGCTGTTAACGTGTTATCGGATCCAAACAGGAACCCGATAGCTTAACGGCGACCCGTTATAATGGATGCCACGTGTCGGTTACCCTTGACGAAAGCACTTCTATGACGCACGATTTATCTTCATGGAAGTGGACACTTCTGTGATGATAATTTTGGCAATGTCATGGAACACTTCTACGATAGCATAGGTATGACTATCTTGATTCTTTCATAAAATCGTCATGGATGTACATGCATGACCGAAAACGTGACCTACTGTGACAAACATGTATCATCATGGAAGTGGTTTTTTTGTAGTGACTAGGGCAAAAAAGGGAGATATGGTTACAAGAACAAAAACCTATATGAAGTAGGGATTCAGAACAACCCTGTCAGCACAAGAGAAGATCTCCGAGGTCTCCAGCTTATCCTTCCACAAGTTTATGAGAAAGTCCATTATGTCTCCTTCCATCTGCTGCCCTTCACCGGAAAGAGTATAAAGGACATATCATGTGAGGTCAATCACATTCCCAGGGACCGTAAACACGCAGTAGCTTGTCCTCCAGATTTAAAGGATGGGAAAAATATTAGAAGCGCAACTCCAAGACAAGGAGAATGAATAGAACTTCAGATACTACAACATCAGAAGTTCACAAAAATAGCATGTCTGGTAGCAAAAACATAAGAATAATACTCACTCAGAATAATTTTTCAGACTATCTTCACTAAGAACAAACTGTTTCAACCTCCAGGCCTTAGATAGATGAGGGTAACTGTATTTCTTTAGGGGAGCGACAACGGAACGCCACTTCATAGGCAATCTTTTTGTTCTCTTCGAGGAAGTTATGTTGCCAGACTCAATTGCCGGATTCCTCCTCATGATGACAACATTCTTCCCACCTCTCCCAACAAAAGTAGGAGCAGCAGATTTACCCTTCTTCGGGTAAGCAATCTTCTCAAAATCATCATCCGAAGAAATCACCTCTGCTTCGACTGCCCCAACCTTCCTAGAGCAAGGGATATTTGGAGCACTACCAATACTGACAGGCTGCTTCCCCAACTTGGAAGGAATATTGGTTCGAGAGCTCTCATCTTCTCTCGGAGTTGTACTCATCGGTTCCTCCCTAGGTTGGTATTCCTGTGACTCGAGGAATGAGTAGTGGTAATCGGTCAAGTCCAATGGTCCACTGTCAAAAAAAGGAAAAAAGACCATTAAATATAACTAAAGTTCTGGTACAACAAATATAGATGACATGATTACTACTCAAGTTGACCTAAAAATGTGTTGCACTTAAAAACTAATGAAATTCAGGCACAACCCAAGGCACAATTCAAGATAAACTGGTGAAATGGAAAACATTCAACTACAGCTAACAAAAGCATAAAAAGGTATCATCTCTGAAGTTCATGTAGAATAAAAGCAGCTTTTGAAGTAAGCAATGACAGAAAAAATACTAAAACAAAATACACAAGAAAATAAAATACAATGAAGTTCATGTAGAATAAAAGTTGTAGTCCAAGTAAGCAGTCCAAGTTTCAATACTTACATGAATAGTAGCCAAACAGACCATGGAAGTTTGTTTCAAACAAGTTAGAAGAAGCAATTGAGTACCACCATATCTTCATGATATCCAAGATATTATCATGGGAATAGTTTGCAAGAACCCCTTCATGAAACGAATTAACGTTCGTAAGAATGAAGAATCCGCAGTCGATACTATCATCAAATAAAGAGAACAGTGTTAAAAGAAAGAAAGCCAAAGCATAAATGATGTTGCAGCTTACGTACAACTACAATTAAACAGAAATAGAGAGAAAGTGGAACTCATACTTGTTAGTATGTTGGGGGACATCAATCCAATTTAAAGGGAAATGGTCCATAGAAAGTGGACTTAAGGGTGTCTCCCTGTCATTGCTGGCATCACTCCAAAGCTTCTTGATGTTATCAGTCATCTGCCAAAACAGGCGTATTGCATAGTCATCATTTGGTCCATAGTAGGAGTCGAGAAGCTGGTACCTTGAATTCTTCATGTCAAGAAATATGGAAACCCAATGACCAACACCACCCATGTGAGTAGGAAGTTCAGGTGGGTCAAAAGTCGGAAAAACAACCTCATGCAAGATAAACACACAATCATTAAAACTGAAATTAATATCAAGAGCACAAAAAAACAATATAAACAGAGAGGATCACAGCGGAAACAAATAAAGAGACAAAGAACAAAATATTGCTTACAGAATCATGCGCATCCATGCTATCTAGACCAGTCGCTAAGAAGTACTTCCTCACACGGGAATCAAAATGCCCTCTGAAAATCTTGTCCCAATATAATGTAGATAACAACAACATATGAAATACAATGAGACCAACAACTTTTTAACTAATATGGTAAAGAACAACAGAAAAGAAATGACTATAGGGTTGACTTACACAAACCCAATACGGCAGGATGAGTTTTTTTGATTCCTGGTATTTGGCACGTAGACAATACAGTGCAACCTCAGCTACATTAGACCAAAGCATTCCGCGAGGAGAAAAAGACATTACGACATCTTCAATAGTAGCTTCACACTCATTGTTTTGGAACATAATCTTTGATCTAAAACAAACAAAAGAAAGTAAAGAAGTTCAGCATCAGAAACTCAAGAAGTTCACCACATAAAAAGCATATAAGTTCAGCTACATAACAACAGGCAGTACAAAAAGTTAGATGTTCAACATCAGAAAGTAAAGAAGTTCAGCAACAAAAAGTAAAGAAGTTCAGGTATAGAACCATAGGCAGTTCATGTTAGATGAATATAAGTTCTGACCAGCTGCACTCACCTCTTAAAACGATCATTCTTAAGCCTAGATACACTAATATAAAAGTCATGAACCTTCTTTCGGACGATAGAAAGTTCAATATCTGCTCAGCAAAAGAATAAAAATTAAGAGCAATATACAAACACATAGATCACGACACGAGCAACAAACACAAGCACATCTTACCTCCTACACCGAATGATAAACCACATGATTATAAACATCACAACCCATGTATTACAAACCTCCCCCCACATAAAAACAACTTCACTGCACTTTATTTTGAAACCACATGACAAAGCAAAAAACCAGAAGTTCAACTTGCACCACACAGACAGTACATAGGGATATCAAAGACTCAAACCAACAACAAAAGGGATGGGGATGGGGAAAGAAGAGAGAATTCTGCTCCTCTCTTTATGGATTCTTGCCTAGACCAGTTGCAGCTGTCGGATTCAGGGCTCCGCAGACCCAAGAAAGGTTCGAACTCTGGGGCGTGTGCGAAGAACTCAACCTCTCCAGCCAACCATTTCGTCAACCCCACGGCCTAGCTCGATGCACAAGAAAGAAGAGGGACACAACAGTTTCCCCAGGTTCGGGCCACCTTGTGGTGTAAGACCCTACTCCTGCTCTGTGTTGGATTAGCCTCGCGGGGGGCTGAGTATGAACTAGTACAAGGGAAGAACAACCTCACGAGGTCTGTTCTAGTGTCAGCTAGCGAGGTCTGGATCTGATCCAGCGAGAGCCCGCTTCTCTATGTTGATGGCTAAGCTATATTTATAGTGGCATCGGTCCTCTTCCACGAAAATGAAGGCGGGAAGGGATCCCATAGTGGCCATTTTTGAAGGGGGACAAGTAGTACATCTTATCCTGATGAAAGGTGGTCTTCGCCTGCCAAGCTTCTGGCCGTGATGCTGCGTGGGCTCGGTGATAACATCCGTCCTTCCATCCTAGCGGTCTTGGTCTTGTTGAATGGGAATGGAAACCTTTGGCTGATTCCACAGGACCCCGTGCCTGCGCTTGCCTCCTTGGCACCAAAAAGGAAACCTGCTCCTATGCGCCCGTTGGCGCCCACCTGGCCTTGGTCGTCATGTCTGGCGTCACCTCAACCTCCTGAGATGGGCGACTGCATAGAAATCTCTGCTCCTTGGGAGCCAGCCTGGGGAGGCCGCTCCCTCCGGAGGTCTTGATGTCGTCCGCCTCGTGAGGCTTGAACCCTCACGAGGGTCTTATGCTGAAAGTGTTGTACATGGGTCGTACCAAGCCGTCGAAAGAGCCACGCCAAGGGCCGCAGGCAGCCAAGTCTGGGTACCCTGGTTCCCAGAACACCGACAGTAGCCCCAAGGCCCAAGGCGCGCTCGGACTTGGCTTCGAGGCAAAGCCAAAGGGTAAGGGCGAAGCACCGCGGGCCCCAATTGCCTGTGGACCGAGCTGACGCATGGGACTTGATGGGACGTGGGCGTCTCTGCTTCCCTACGCTGCCTCGGCAACTGCCCAGGCTGACAAAAACACTGGCGCCTGCCGCCGAGCCCTCATCGCCTTCTCTTCGCCTTGCTCCAGATCCCCTTTCCTCCTACCGAGAGCATCTCCAGGTCTGGGGGAATTTTTCCCCTTTTCGCGTCTTTCCTTCCAAGATTATGCAGATGGCACCCGCAAAGGCGAAGCCGGCCGCGGGGTCCTCCTCTTCTCCAGCGCAGGCCCTCAGCACGTCCTCCATCACCGAGGAGAGACACCTCGGCGCCGCGCTCCCGCTGACGGCGAGCAACCACAATGAGTAAAATGAGACGATGCTCCTGGCCGGCTCCGCCGACCCTAGGACCTTGGCGAAGACGTTATATCGCTTCTTCCTCCATAACGTCTTTGCGGGGCTCGTCCCATTTTTCTCCAGGTTCTTCACCGCCGTCGTCAACCACTACTAAGTTCAGACTCTGCACCTCCAGCCCAACTCCATCCTTCTCTTGTCCATCTTCACCTTCTACTGCGAGGAGTTCGTGGGCGGGCCCATGAGGGCAGACAACATTAATGGTGATGAAGCACCGGACATGCATGTTTTAATATCTCAGGAAATTCGTAGGAGGCGAAAACAGTTCTGATACATGCACAAAATGATACAGGCTGCATGGGCTAGCCCTAATAGCTTGAGGATAATGCAGTCCGAGGGGCGCCCTCAACAGAACAAACCAAAAAGTCACCTGGTACCATCGTTGTAGGAGTGTTGGAGTAGCTAAAGATGCACGCTGAAGAGGTCATTCCTCACGAGTCGTCCGGCTCAGGAGTCTCGGGGGGCTCCGGAGGTTCGGGGGGCTCGCGAGGATCCGACACCTTCTCCGTCAAGATTGCTTGACGCCTGGCCTCGTGAGCTGCCAGGACACCCTGCATGTAGCGCTCGTGCGTGGCAGCCATGTTCAGCAGGCTGAACGGCATGTAGACATAGCTGCGGGGGCAGCCCCCATTCTGGCCGACGCGAGACGGCCAGAAGAGCTCCTGAGAAGTGGCCTTGTTGAGGCCTGGGATGTTGACGCAGATGCACAGCTCACCACCCACGTCGGGGGCAATAGCTGCACTGAGTGGTGCGGGGTGGCTCTCGCCATGCATGGCTCGCGCCTCCTGAAGCTCTTCGATTGCCTTGGTGATGAACTCCTGAGCGCATGGAGCTTCACGCCCTGCTCACGGAAGCGCGCGCCAAAGCATGCATCCACATGGTGCCCGAACGCATCCCTCATGACGTTAGTTATGTCAGAGGCCCTCCAGACGAGAGCCCCCGAGCTCGTCCTAAGATGGGTGCTGGGCGCACCTTCCTATGCGAGAGGAAAGGGTGCCCCAGCAGTGGGCGTGGGGCCTGAGGCACGATCGTCGGACGCCCCGGCCTCCCGAGGGCCTCTGAGGTCATCTGAGTTCTCGACCGCTCTGGCCTAGTAGGCGCGCTCGAGGGAGCACACCGCATCCTTCTCGTCACATGCAACTGTGATGGTGCCACCGCTTACTGCATCTTGAGAACATTGTAGCCATGGTGAGTCACTGCCATGAACTTGGACAGGGCCGGATACCCAAGGATGGCGTTGTACGGGAGGCAAATGTGGGCGACGTCGAAGGTGATGAGCTCAGTGCGGTAGTTGTCACGCTTGCCGAAGGTGACAGGGAGACGAGTCTATCCCAGGGGAACGCTGGAGCCGTCGTTCACCCCTTAGAAAGGCTTGGTGGGGAGGAGTTGGTCGTAGGGCACCTGGAGCCTCTCGAACGTGTCGGCAGAGAGGACGTTGAGCCCCGCGCAACCATCGATGAGTGTCTTGGTGACGAGGACGTTGCTGATGGTCGGCAAGCAGAGCATTGGGAGCACGCCAGCGGCACCTAAGCACTTGAGTTGGTCTGTAGAGTCGAAGGTGAATGCGTACTTGGACCACCTTAGGGGACGCGATGCCCTGATCTTCGGAAGGGCCAAGTTCACCTCACGAGCAAACTGCTTGAAGATGCGATGATAAGCGGGGGCCTGAGCGCCACCCAGGATGCATGCAATGGCGCGGGGCTCTTGGAAGCCCCCAGCCCCATCATCTTGGCGGTGGTCGTCGTTCCTCCTTGGCGGCGGCGGCAGCGGAGGGAGGCCGGCGTTGCCGTGAGGACGGTCCTCATGAAGCTGGTCCCTCTAGAGGCCATCGCGATGCTGGCCCTGCCAGCGATCCTCACGGGGCTGATCACGCCATTCCTGGCGGGGGTCGCGGTTGTCCCAGTGTCCTCCTCCGCTGCCGTAGCCACGGTCGTTGCGCTCGAGACGATGGCCAAGGCGCCCATCGTGGATGGCCCTGAGCTCTTGGCAGTCATTGGTGTTGTCGCTGTGAACGTTGTGGAAGACGCAGAACCGGCAGCTGCCCTTGGAGGATTCGGCGTGGTCGCAGCCGCGCTTCATCTCAGGTTCGGCCGTGGGCACAGTAGGGCCCTTGCGCTACACATCCTTAGCCTTGGCCTTCTTGTTTTCATGATCGGCCTCCGGGGGCTCCAGGAGGGGGAGGCGACCTTCCTCTGCCCTCGCGCATCTGGTAACCATGTTGAATATCTCCAAAGCCGAGCACATGTCCTCGTGTATGGCAAGCTCTTCCTTCATCTTGACATCCCGGACGCCATCAGTGAATGCTGAAATGATGGCCTCGTCTGACACCTTAGGGATCTTGAGGCAAACATTGGTGAAGCGATATATGTATTTGTGCAGGTTTCTCCTGGCTGTTGCTTGATGCACCGCAGGTCACCTGCGGCAGGGGCGAGGTCGCGAGTGCCCTGGAAGTTGGCAAAGAAGCCCTCGCGCAGCTCGTCCGGGAGGAGATCGATCGCACCGAAAGGTTCAGGAGACACAAGCGCGCGCCGCCTTTGAGGGCCATGGGAAACCAGTTTGCCATGACTTATTCGTTGTTGTTCGCCGCCTCGATGCTCGGCTCATAGAGCTGGAGGAACTCAGCCGGGTCACGGGTGTCGTCGCAGCGTGGAGGCAGATTCGGCTTGAACTTGCCAGGCTCGACGATGTGTCGCAATTCCGGAGTGAAAGCACGGCAACCTCCCGCACTCACTGGGGCGAGCCGCAGGGGAGGAGCCTAGTCTTGACGCCCGCGCACCATCGCCTCTGGCGGCACGCGGTCTTGACGTGGCAGAACTGGAAGCGCACGCGCCTCTCCTTGGGGCCGCTGCACCACTAGGCAGCTTTCTTCATCACGAGCCGGCGCCCTGGGGAGCCTCACGCCTTGGCTCAGGGTCCAAGCCATGTGGAGGAGGAGGAGGAGGCGCGCCGTGATCCACGTCGCCCGCGGGGGACGAAGCGAGCGGGACCGTGCATGTGCCTCGCCAGCAGCACTGACGAGCTCGGCGATGCGGGCGAGCCAGTCGTCTAGAGGTCGTTGGCCGGGCGATAGCGCAGGAGCTCGCGTGCCATGAGCAACGCAGTCTATGCATTCTCCAGCCCACGACGAGCGTGAGAAGACGACGCCGTGACTGGAGTGGGTGATGGACTCGCGGTGCGGCCATCACGCTGCACGGATGGTGGCAGTGACGAGTCCTGCTGCTCGTGGGCAGCTGGGTCAGTGGCGTCGTTAACCACTGGGGAGGTAGAGCGGCAAAGCGCTCCGTTGCCCACAGGTGCCGTCTGAGCGACACGAGCGGCCCGACGCTCGGCACGGACACGCCGGGCGTCAGCCATGGGAATGACGGAACATCGGTGGAACGATTGACGGAGAAGAGGCTTCGACACGTCCCTACCTAGCATACCAAATGTTGGATTCAGGGCTCCGCACCCAAGAAAGGTTCGATCTCCGGGACATGTGGGAAGAACTCAACCTCTCCAGCCATCCTGTTCGTCACCCCCACGGCCTTGCTCGAAGCCCAAGAAAGAAGAGGGACACAACGGTTTACCCAGGTTCGGGCCAGCTTGCGGTGTAAGACCCTACTGCTGCTTTGTGGTGAATTAGCCTCGCGGGAGGCTGAGTATGAACTAGTACAAGGGAAGAACAACCTCACGAGGTCTGTTCTAGTGTGGGTGTTGGCTAGTGAGGCCTGGATCTAATTGAGAGCACCCTTCTCTGTGGTGAAGGCTAAGCTATATTTATAGTGGCATCGGTCCTCTTCCCCCAAAACGAAGGCGGGAAGGGATCACACAGTGGCCAATTTTGAAGGGGAGCAAGTAGTACATCTTATCCTGATGAAAGGTGGTCTTCGCCTACAAAGCTTCTGATCGTGACGGGGCAGTGGGCTCGGTGATGACATCCGTCCTGCCGTCCTAGCGGCCTTGTCTTGTTGCACGAGAATGGAAACCTTTGGTTGATTCCTCGGGACCCCGCGTCTGCTCTTGCCTCCTTAGCACCGACAAGGAAACCTGCTCCTCTGTGCTCGCTGGCACCTGCGTGGCCTTGGTTGTCATGGCTAGCATCACCTCAACCTCATGAGATGGGTGCCTGCATAGTCTCTTCTCCTCGGGAGCCAGCCTAGGTAGGCCGCTCCCTCCGGAGGTCTTGATGTCGTCCGACTCGCGAGGTTTGGCCACTCGCGAGGGTCTTGTCTTGAAGGTGTTGTAGATGGGCCATACCAGGCCGTCGATGGAGCCATGTCATGGGCTGCAGGCAGGCAAATCTGGGTATCCTAGTTCTCAGATCGTCGATAGTAGCACTAGAAAGATGATACTCCTTTTCGAAGCTATTACTTTCAGTCTCTTCATCATCATCTCCAGTAGACATTACAGTGTCCTTGGCAAGCACACTAGTAGCAGCTGGAGCAGCTGGAGAATCTGAAACAACAAAAATTGTTGGTTGTGCTGTAGTAGGAAGAGCTGGAGAACCAGCATCAACAGCAACTAATGGCTCTGCTGGAGGAGACTTCTCCGGGCTTGCACAAGCACTACCAGTTTCAACAGCAGCCTCGATGGGATCTTTATCTGAAATAATATCTCCAGCTGTCTTGCCCTGCTCAGCATCAGAAACCCCAACACTGATGGACGACTGAGGTTCAGTTGGATCCGGCCCATTGGAGCAGCCAGTCCGTGATACAACCTTGTGTTCAACCTTCTCTAAAAGAACACTAGCATCATTATTCTGCGGCAAGAACAAAAATTGAATAAAAATGGGCACATAGTAAAAAAATGTACAAGTAAAACTAAAACGAAACAAATGGACAAGAAAAATGATACTTTAGGATCACTGCCATGAACCTCGTTAACAAATAAATTACTTGCATGAGCAAATTCATGCACAGGGACAGTTCTACTTTCAGGTAAAACATCCTAATCAACCCTAGCACCATCATCAACAGCCTACAAAAATCATATAGAACACAATGATTAATTAGGAGAAGTTCACATTATATAATTAAAGAAGGTCAGCTATGACCACTGACACATGGAGGAAGTCCAAAGACAGTAAACATAGAAGGGCAGATATCAAACTACTACCATACAAAGGAAAAAAGGGCCAGTTAGGAAAGCATAGAAGTTTAGATACTGTAGGCCTGGAAGTTCAGATACTGTAAACAAAGAAGGTCAACTATGAAACACTAATACTGAAAAAAGAAGTTGAGAACACATGAAATCAAGAAGGGTCACTTATGACAAAAAACAGTAATAACTGAAAGCTAACAATGAACCTTAATTCAAAGAACTATCAAAGCCAACATAAACAAATCTCTTCAGTATGCACCTCGTTGCCTCCTTCATGACCCAAACGAACATAATCTTGCCTCTGAATTTCACTGACAACAACACTAGCCACATCTTCAAAAGGCTTGCAACCAGCATCCAGCATTTCCTTGAACAACCCAAAGCTAGTCCGGACGTGGGAAGTGCTCTGATGAAGCTCATCAAGAAATCTAGCTTCAATTAACAAAACCTCCTTCGAAGACTCAACGTCAAAACCATGGCTAGGAGGAAGAATCCAATCGACGCGACTAAGACGCTCATGACTTGTTGAAACACGGGCCATCTCCCCACAAACAGTTTCCAGAAGACCATCAATCCTAACAAGGGAAACATTGGCAGTATCAAAGAAACCCTCAGAAGAAACGCCACCTGCAACACTCACACGGGCAGAAGAACCTCCAGGATATACAGGGGCAGCACCAATATTGACATCCTGGGAGATTCAAATCTTGGGGCAACTCCACTCCCTCGGCCGGTAGCACGAGGCATAGTAAGAACAGGACGTTCGATATGCCTAAAGAACACAACGTAGCCCGTGTCTTCCACTACATACAAAACAAAAGTCAACGCATCAAAAAACAATGAAGGAACATGGAACAAATATTGAAGACAGTATCAGAAGTTCAAGTTAAACTATACAGGAAAGAATGATGCATAGAAACACTCACAGGTAGTTTCCCAAACACCCAGTTGGCTAGGTCATCATCACCCTTCTTAACCAAGTCAGCAGTAGCAAGCTCAGTTAACTTGGCCTGGTCCATGTAGTTGATGTGAGGGGTCCTCAAATCAACAATTGGCTTCTTGCCAATAATAAGGTAGTCCAGATACATAGCGGCGCAATACCATAGCCTGTAACAGCTTTTCCTCTACTAGTCCCTTGCTGATACCTAGTAACATCCCTTTGAATATCATCAACAACCAACTGACAATAGTCCATATTTTCCATATCTTCAGAAACAAGATTCTCAGCCATTGTTGCCTCCCTAGACACTCGTCTAGATGTACCAGGAATAATAACCTTCATGAAAAGAGTCACGTAAAACACCTGCAGAGCCAGGTCATCATTCTTCTCAACCTTCACAAGTTCCCCGAGGATCTTCCGCATATCCTTTGTCTTGATATCATCACTCCTCTTGTAGCCAAGGTTGGCCTTCAGACTCATAACAGCATCATCAAACCCATCCTCCAAGGGCCTAGGAGGGGTACGATCACCTTGATCGAATCCAAAAAATGGTGAACAGCATCACTTGTAATATGCAAAACCTTGTTTGCCTCACCCATGTCCAGAATCATAGTTAAAGGGTCAATCTTGGTGTAGATGTGGCCCGTCAAAGGACGAGAAATGTTGGAATCAATCTTCAAATCAAACAAACAACCAAAACCAGCCTTGATAACCCTCTCCTTGTGCCTAAGTTGTAGCAATTCTGCGCACAACTTGACCTCTTTCAGTGAGCAACGAACCGTCTTGTTAAAACATTTCGCATCATCTCCTCCTTCATCAACTTCTTCCACTGCTTTGCCTCCTCTCTTCCTTAGCTAAGGCTGCTTCACAAGTTGATACTGCAAAAAATGCAATGACAGGAAAAAAAAGGCAGAACAATGAGATAAACAAACTAAACCAAAAGTTCACTGATGCTGAATTGGAAAAAGTACATAAGGAAATAGAGCATGGACCAAAAAATGTATATAGCAGAAGTTCAACCATTGAAAACAAGAAGTACAACTGCTTTCAAAATGTTAGCACTGTACATTTCAGAAGTTCAACTATGTCTACATAGGCAGTACAACCATGTTTGACCAGAAGTTACGCTGCTTTCTAAATGTTATAAATTTACAAAGCAGAAGTTCAACTATGTACACCAAGGCATTAAAACCATGTATACCAAGAAGTTCAGCTAATTTCTTCATGTATATATTCAGAAGTTCAGCAATGTACATAAAGGCAGTAATACCATATAAACCAAGCAGTTCAGCTAATTCCTTCCTGTATATAAGCAGAAGGCCAGCTACGTACACCAAGGCAGTACTACATGCACAAATATAACAACAAATCTACAATGTTCTCAAAAACAGTAAACATGAGAGATTCATACTTGATCAGCCGCAGTAGCAACGTCGTCATTGATACGTCTCCAACGTATCTACTTTTCCAAACACTTTTGCCCCAGTTTTGGACTCTAACTTGCATGATTTGAATGAAACTAACCCGGACTAACGCTGTTTTCAGCAGAACTACCATGATGTTGTTTTATGTGTAGAAAAGAAAAGTTCTCGGAATGTCCTGGAAATCCACGGGGGCACTTTTTGGAATTTATAAGAATTATTGGGCTTAAAGAAATACATCGTGGGGCCAGGCACATCCACGAGACAGGGGGGCGTGCCCCCTCTCTCGTGGGCCCCCTGGACCTCGTCCGACCCCAACTCCAACTCCATATATTCCGTCTCAGGGAGAAAAAAATTAGAGAGAAAGTTTCATCGCGTTTCACGACACGGAGCCGCTGCCAAATCCTAATCTCTCTCGGGAGGGCTGATCTGGAGTCCGTTCGGGGCTCCGGAGAGGGGGATTCGTCGCTGTCGTCATCATCAACCATCCTCCATCACCAATTTCATGATGCTCACCGCCGTGCGTGAGGAATTCCATCGTAGGCTTGCTGGACGGTGATGGGTTGGATGAGATTTACCATGTAATCAAGTTAGTTTTGTTAGGGTTTGATCCCTAGTATCCACTATGTTCTGAGATTGATGTTGCTATGACTTTGCTATGCTTAATGCTTGTCACTAGGGCCCGAGTGCCATGATTTCAGATCTGAACCTATTATGTTTTCATGAATATATATGTGTGTTCTTGATCCTATCTTGCAAGTCTATAGTCACCTATTATGTGTTATGATCCGACAACCCCAAGTGACAATAATCGGGATACTTCTCGGTGATGACCGTAGTTTGAGGAGTTCATGTATTCACTATGTGTTAATGCTTTGGTCCGGTTCTCTATTAAAAGGAGGCCTTAATATCCCTTAGTTTCCGCTAGGACCCCGCTTCAACGGGAGGGTAGGAAAAAAGATGTGATGCAAGTTCTTTTCCATAAGCACATATGACTATTTACGGAATACATGCCTACATTACATTGATGAACTGGAGCTAGTTCTATATCACCCTATGTTATAACTATTGCATGAGGAATCGCATCCGGCATAATTATCCATCACTGATCCATTGCCTACGAGCTTTTCATATATTGTTCTTCGCTTATTTACTTTTTCGTTGCTATTGTTACAACTACTACAAAAACCCAAAAACATTTATCTTTACTTTTGTTACCGTTACCTTTATTATCATACCACTTCTGCTACTAAACACTTTGCTGCAGATTATAAGTTATCTAGGTGTGGTTGAATTGACAACTCAACTGCTAATACTCAAGAATATTCTTTGGCTCCCCTTGTGTCAAATCAATAAATTTGGGTTGAATACTCTCGCCGAAAGTCGCTATGCGATCCCCTATACTTGTGGGTTATCAAGACTAATTTCTCAAGCGCCGCTGTCGGGAGCATAGCTCTATTCTCTGAGTCACTTGGGATTTATATCTGTTGATCACTATGAAGAACTTGAAAGACTCTAAGACAACAATTTATCCCTCAACTACGAGGGGAGGTAAGGAACTAACATCTAGCTCTGCACTAGATTCTCATTCAGATATTAGTAAGCTTGCGACACCTAAACCTGCTATCGCTACTTAATTTCGATATGTCGCATGTTATTGATGATGCCACTTCGCTATGCATGATGAAACTACTTACGTGTGTGATACTACTTTTCCATTAGGTGAATTTCTAGATGAACAACTTGCTAGAGTTAGGGGGATGAAATTACTCAAGATCCTATTATCGATGATAGTGATGATGAAGGTTCCCCAATGATTATGTTTTACCTGTTGTTCCTAAGGGTTATGTTATGAATGAAAAAGCTGCTCTTGAAATCCTTGCTTGCAATGATAGAAATGATCTTAAGAAATTATTAGCTAAATGGAAGCGTAAGTCTCTTAATGCTAGAATGAAACCCGACCACTTTTGCTACTTCACCTATTTATGTTCTTGATAAGGATTATGAATTCTCTGTTGATCCTGATATTATTACTTTAGTTGAATTTGATCCTTTTATGGCCTTGAATCAAAACTGTTGTGGCACATCTTACCAAGTTGAATGATATAGCCACCTTGTTTACTCATGATGAGAAGTCTCGCTATTTATATATCCTTAAGATATTTCCGTTCTCATTAAAGGGTGATGCTAAGACTTGGTATAATTCTCTTGCTCCTGGTTGTGTGCGTAGTCCCCATGATATGATTTATTATTTCTCTGCTAAATATTTTCCTGCTCATAAGAAACAAGCTGCCTTATGGAAATATATAATTTTGTGCAAATCAAAGAAGAGAGTCTCCCACAAGCTTGGGGAGGCTTCTCCAGTTACTTAATGCTTTGCCTGATCATCCTCTTAAGAAAATGAAATACTTGATATCTTTTATAATGGACTAACCGATGCTTCCAAGGACTACTTGGATAGTTGTCTTGGTTGTGTTTTCAGGAAAGAACAATGATTTAAGCTGAAATATTTATTGAATAATATGTTGACTAATGAAAATAATTGGACTCTTCCCGAGCCAGCCTCAAGTAATTCCTGAAACAATTGAGCCAACCCTCGAGCCTATTCCTAAACCCATCCAAGAAGAGAGGTGTTTTGTTTCTCACCTCAAGATATGCAAGAGGCAAAGAAATCAATGAAAGAAAAAGGTATTAAAGCTGAAGATGTTAATAATTTACCTCCTATTGAAGAAATACATGGTCTTAATTTCATCATCAAGAACCACATTGTCTTGATAACCCGACACAGGTAGTAAAGGTAAATTCTCTCTATAGATATGATAAAGTTGAAATACCCTCCACTAAATTTCATAGCCCATGCTTTGATGAATTTGATGACTTTATGGCTAGGCAAGAAAGTTTCAATGCTTATGTTGTAGAGAGTTAAAGAATAATGCTTTCGAAATAGGACGCGTAGGTGATAATCTGGCTAGAGTTAAAGATGAGCTTCACCGCGTTAGCAAATATGCTTCTATGGTTGCTACTCAAGCTGAGCAAGTACTTAGAGCTCAAAATGATTTGCTTGATGAATTAAATAATAAAAATGACTTTGCTGTTACAGTGGCTACTAGAACTGGTAGAATGACTCAGAACCTTTGTATCCTCAAGGCCACCCTAAGAGAATCGAACAAGATTCTCAGAGAAATAATTTAGAGGCACCTAGTTCTTCTAAAAAGAAGAAGAAGAAAATGATAGAACTTTGCATGCTTCTAATGAACCCATCAGAGACACACCCGAGAATCCCAATAATATTTCTATTTCGATGCTAAAACTCAATCGTGTGATGAACATGAACCTAGTGATAATGTTAATGATAATGTTCATGGTGATGCACAACCTAGCAATGATAATGATGTAGAGATCGAACTGCTCGTTGATCTTGATAACCCACAATCAAAGAATCAACGTTATGATAAGAGAGATTTTGTTGCTAGGAAGCACTGTAAAGAAAGAGAACCATGGGTTCAGAAACCCGTGCCCTTTCCCCCTAAACCATCCAAGTCAAAGGATGATGAGGATTTTGAGCGCTTTGCTGAAATGATTAGACCTATTTTCTTACGTATGCGCTTAATCGATATGCTTAAAGTAAATCCTTATGCTAAGTATATGAAGGATATCATCACAAATAAAAAGAAAGATACCGAAGCTGAAATTTCCACCATGCTTGCTAATTACACTTTTAAGGGTGGAATACCAAAGAAACTTGGAGATCCTGTCCCAACTATACCTTGCTCAATTAAAAGAAATTATGTTAGAACTGCTTTATGTGATCTTGGAGCCGGTGTTAGTGTTATGCCTCTCTCTTTATATCGTAGACTTGAATTGAATAAGTTTACACCTACTGAAATATCTTTGCAAATGGCTGATAAATCAACTGCTATAACTGCTTGTATTTGTGAGGATGTGCCTGTTAGGTTGCAAATGTCACTATATTAACGGACTTTGTTATTCTTGATATTCCCGAGGACGATAGTATGTCTATTATCCTTGGTAGACCTTTTCTTAATACCGCTAGGGCTGTTATTGATTGCAACAAAGGCAATGTCACTTTTCATGTTAATGGTAATGAGCATACGGTACACTTTCTCCGAGGAAACAATCTCAAGTTCATAGCATCAATTCAATTGGAAAAGTTCCAACTATCATTTTTGGAGGTTTTGAATTTCCTCTCCCTACTGTCAAGAAAAAGTATTATATTCTTATTGTTGGGGATTTTCATATCCCCGTTGAGGTAACTTAGTGTTATTCGAAATTTCTCTGTTTCCGTGTTATTCGGAATGAGTTCGTTAACAAGACTTGATCAACCTTGTTAGTGGGTTCATTTTGATGATCACGAGATGGATGAAACTAGAAGGCACAACATTCTGTACCCTCTTTTTACTTTCTGTTATTTAGATTAAATAAAGTAAAAAATAGTATTATCCGTCTGTTTTCTGAATTATCCGTGCATTAAAAAATAGCCCGAAAATAAAAGTGCTCCAAATGCCCTGCAAATCTAGTATGATTTTTTCTGGAATATTTGAGGATTTTAGGCACCGAAAAACATCATGAAGGGGCAAGCACCAGGCCACAAGAGAGGAGGTGCGCCCCACAGGGCGCGCCTGTCTCGTGGGCCCCTGGTGGCCCCCCTCCACTTATGCCAGCACCCACACACTTCATCTTCTACCCAAAAAAATCCCCATCCAGCTCAAGCACGAGTTCTAGCTCTCCTTGCTGCGATTTTTGATCTCTTAGCTCAAAGCTCCATTCACAAAACTGCTTTGGGAGATCGTTGCTTGGTATGTGACTCCTCCATTGGTCCAATTAGTTTTTGTTCTAGTGCTTTATTCATTGCAAATTTTTGCTGCATAGGTGACCATGTTCTTGAGCTTGCATGTTAAATTTTGAGGTCCCAAGCAATTCCAATGCATGATACAGGCTCTAGGCACTTGTAGGAGTAGTTGCTATCAATCTTGTTTAGTTTTATGCACTTTTATTTTGAAGTTACTAAAATTTTAGAAATTTTCAGAAAAAGAAATATGCTTAGAAGAATGTACCAAGGAGGTTCCTCGGCAAAGAAAGGGCCAAGGATTGCTATACATGAGCAAGATGGTGAATTGCCGAGAGACGCAAATGTACGGGCTTGTGAGTGGCCATCCGATGATTTTATGGTTGAAGCAGGCTTCAAGGAGGAATTTGATGCATATGTGCGTAATGCCGAGCTGGAGGACTTCTTGCAAGATAAGTGTCCGCAGTACTATCAGTTGACTGATTCTTTTGTGCGGAGGTTTAGATACAACTGTTCACGTAATTCCCCTAGTGTCATGTTTGATATTTATGATACATCTTATACCATGGATTTAGAGGATTTCACAACTGCTTGCAAACTCCCGCAGTGGGGTAATATTAATGATCCTCCCAATTCTGAATTTAGAGATTTTCTTGCTAGTATTATCGTGGAGAATCTAGGGACGTAGCACAAGCTACCATAGGGAGCATTCATTTTCCTGCTATACATTACTTTGCTCTGTTTATTGGTAGATGCATTAACGTTAAGGACGAAGTATGTCACATGTGTGCTCCTGATCTTGTTGTCCTCAAGAATGTTGTGTCAGGTTATAAAGGCTATAACTTGGGGGCAATAGTTGCACGTAGGTTGCAGAATAATAGTAGAAAGGGAGATTTATTTGGAGGAATTTATGCAACCCGTGTGGCTAACTTTCTTAATATAGCTCCACGAGAGGGGGATATGATTTTACCTCCTGTTTATTTGGATAAAGAAGCTATGTTCCATCATCATTTTCTTGAGAGGAATGAACAATTCCTCCATTATCGACTAATCTACGACAGACGCAACGTCGTCCCTATTACCCTTCCTGCCCCCTACCTTTTTGATTATCAGGCAAGAGGAAGATACGTTGTCACCAGGGAGGAAGCAACTGAGTATGAGAGAGGAATGGAGGCAGTTTCGCCAACACGCCGCTCAGCCAGAGGCGATCGCCTCAAGATCTCAAGACAACCCCGGCTTCACTTATGGATATCACCAAAGCGGTCCTTGGTACTAGACCAACTTAGGCCAAAAGCCTAAGCTTGGGGAGTACGTATTTCTCACCGACATTACAATCATGTTCCCACACTACTCGTCGGCGATAATACTCTTTCATTGTATTATCCATGTTAGTTTAAATTTCTTTTTCTAGTTTTCTTCTTGTGTGTTTGATAAACCTTAAGAAAAACCAAAGAATTATTTAGTTTAATTTCCATGCTTGTAGCAGAAATTAAAATGAAAACCCAAAAAGATTTCTAGTTCTTCTTCTTACTTGTTGGGAGCTTTCCCGTGTAAATAGTTTTATTTTCTCTTCTTTGGGGGTCAAGAAGACCATATTGAAAATGCTTAGTGGATCTTATATGCATGAATGTTTATTTAACTTAGAGCCCATATTACCCTGTCTTCTCTCTTGAGTTGAATGCTTGCAGATTCCAGCTTAGTCCAATGCACGTGCACTCTGATTATTCGCCCCATCGTTCGGTCGTGCGAGTGAAAGGCAATAATGACGATAAATGATGAACTTATTGGGATGAGAAAAGCTGGTATGAACTCGACCTCTCTTGTTTTTGTAAATATGTTGAGTTCATCGTTCCTGAGTCAGCTATTATGAAGTAAACATATTTGCAATGACATTTAGAGATTATAGTTACTCGTGCCATGCTTGATTAGTTTTGAGTTATAATGGTTTACCTTGCATGCCAACATGCTATTAGAATGATTATGATATGATATGATGGGATGGTATCCTCCTTTGAATGAATTGAGTGACTCGACTTGGCACATGTTCACACATGTAGTTGAATCAAATCAACATAGCCTTCACGATATTTATGTTCATGGTAGATTATATCCTACTCATGCTTGTACTCGGTGTGAATTAGTTTTAATGCATGTTTACGACTGGTGTCGCTTTCCCAGTTGGTCGCTTCCCAGTCTTTTGCTAGCCTTCACCTGTACTAAGCGGGAATACTGCTTGTGCATCCAAACTCCTTCAACGCCAAAGTTGTTCCATATGAGTCCACTATACCTTCCTATATGCGGTATCTACTTGCCGTTCCAAGTAAATTTGTATTTGCCAAACTCCAAACCTTCAAATGAAATTATGTTTTGCATGCTCGAGCAGCTCATGCACAACTAGGGCTGCCTATATCTTCCATGCTAGGTGGGTTATTCTCAAGAGGAGTGGACTCCGCTCCTCATTCATGAGAAAGGGCCAGAACTGGATGCCCAGTCCCATGATCCAAAAGATCAAAGCAAATCAAAATAATTAAACAAAACTCCCCTGTGGCTGTTGTATGTTGGAGGCACACGTTGTTTCGAGCAAGCCATGGATTGATGCTTGTTGGTGGTTGGGGAGTATAAACCTTTACCATTCTGTTTGGGAACTGCCTATAATGCATGTAGTATGGAAGATACAAGCCATCTCATAGTTGTTATGCGTTGACAGCGTAAAGTATGCCGCTCAAAATGTTATTCAATCTCTATTTTAAAATCGAGCTCGCACCTCTACAAATCCCTCGCTTCCCCCTGCGAAGGGCCTATCTATTTACTTTTATGTTGAGTCATCACCCTTCTTATTAAAAAGCACCCGCTGGAGAGCACACTGTCATTTGCATTCATTACTATTGGTTTATATTGGGTATGACTTGAATGGATCTCTTTTACCATGAATTACAATATTTAGTCAGTCCTTGATCTTTAAAGGTTCTCTGCATTTATGTTTTATGCGGTCTCGCATGTGGCTAGCGAGATATCATTTTGTTATATCATGTTATGATTATTTTGAGAAAGTGTTGTCACCCGAGTTTTATTATTATGGCTCGCTAGCTGATTATGTTATGGATATGAGTAATTGTGAGACCTACGTGTTATTGTTAGTATGGTCAGTTCATAATACTTGATGAAACTTGAATGCTGGCTTTTCATGTTTACAACAACAAGAGCAAATAGAGTTTGTAAATTTTTTTCTTTATCACTTTCAGTTTATCAACTGAATTGCTTGAGGACAAGCAAAGGTTTAAGCTTGGGGGAGTTGATACGTCTCCAAAGTATCTACTTTTCCAAACACTTTTGCCCTTGTTTTGGACTCTAACTTGCATGATTAGAATGAAACTAACCTTGGATCGACGCTGTTTTCAGCAGAACTACCATGATGTTGTTTTATGTGTAGAAAATAAAAGTTCTCGGAATGTCCTGGAAATCCACGGAGGCACTTTTTGCAATTTACAAGAATTATTGGGCGAAAGAAATACATCAGGGGGCCCAGGGCCTGTCCACGAGACAGGGGGCGCCCCCCCCCCTGTAGGGCGCGCCCCCCTATCTCGTGGGCCCCCTGGACCTCCTCCGACCTCAACTCCAACTCCATATATTCCGTCTCGGGGAGAAACAAATCAGAAAGTTCCATCGCGTTTCACGACACGGAGCCACCGCCAAGCCCTAATCTCTTTCGGGAGGGCTGATCTGGAGTCCGTTCGGGGCTCCGGAGAGGCGGATTCGTCGCTGTCGTCATCATCAACCATCCTCCATCACCAATTTCATGATGCTCACCCCCGTGCGTGAGTAATTCCATCGTAGGCTTGCTGGACGGTGATGGGTTGGATGAGATTTACCATGTAATCAAGTTAGTTGTGTTAGGGTTTGATCCCTAGTATCCACTATGTTCTGAGATTGATGTTGCTATGACTTTGCTATGCTTAATGCTTGTCACTATGGCCCGAGTGCCATGATTTCATATCTGAACCTATTATGTTTTCATGAATATATGTGTGTTCTTGATCCTATCTTGCAAGTCTATAGTCACCTATTATGTGTTATGATCCGACAACCCCGAAGTGACAATAATCGGGATACTTCTCGGTGATGACCGTAGTTTGAGGAATTCATGTATTCACTATGTGTTAATGCTTTAGTCCGGTTCTCTATTAAAAGGAGGCCTTAATATCCCTTAGTTTCCGCTAGGACCCCACTTCAACGGGAGGGTAGGACAAAAGATGTGATGCAAGTTCTTTTCCATAAGCACGTATGACTATTTACGGAATACATGCCTACATTGATGAACTAGAGCTAGTTCTATATCACCCTATGTTATAACTATTGCATGAGGAATCGCATCCGGCATAATTATCCATCACTGATCCATTGCCTACGAGCTTTTCATATATTG
This sequence comes from Aegilops bicornis, assembly GCA_021605145.1. NCBI lineage: Eukaryota > Viridiplantae > Streptophyta > Magnoliopsida > Poales > Poaceae > Aegilops > Aegilops bicornis. Next base: position 293,169,267 of record CM038672.1, on the reverse strand, counting down.
TTCTTCGCTTATTTACTTTTCCGCTTTCTCATCATACAACTACTACAAAAACCCAAAAACATTTATCTTTACTTTTGTTATTGTTACCTTTATTATCATACAACTTATGCTACTAAACACTTTGCTGCAGATACTAAGTTATCCAGGTGTGGTTGAATTGACAACTCAACTGCTAATACTCAAGAATATTCTTTGGCTCCCCTTGTGTCGAATCAATAAATTTGGGTTGAATACTCTACCCTCGAAAGCTGTTGCGATCCCCTATACTTGTGGGTTACCAGTGATCCTCATCATGAGCGTTGAAATCAGCATCACCCTGGTCGTCCGGATTAACACGAGAACGCTTCTTACAACCCTTATTAACCTTTGCCAGTGTAACCTTGCGCTTAACGCCACATTTCTTGCCCTTACCAGATGCACCAGCACCAAGCAGAGAAGGTGTAGGCGCTGAAGTGGGAAGCACATGAGGACTACAACGTGGCGTACCATCGCGGGCTTGGCCTTCCACTTCAAGAAGTTCACCCACACTTGGTCCTGCAGCCTTTGAAACACGTGGGCTCCTCCGAGGAGTAACTTCACTAACTAAATGCTTCCACCATGGTCTTCTTGAATTTCTTCTTCACAGGGGCCACCATGCCATCAGTGACACACGACACGTGTTCTTCAGCAATAGAGCCATGCCCCACTGTGAGCTCAGCAAGATCACCAAGTTCAGAAACATGTGAACCTTTCTGAAGGCGGGCCACCATCTTCTTATCAAAATCTTCTTGCTTCTTCCTCTTGTGTTGATCCTCTAGAAGAAGCTGAAGGGGCACATACTCATATTGCGTGACAAGTTCAGTGCCATCAACAGACTGGGACCACGTCTCTGACATCTGAAGAGAGCACAAAGGCTCCTGAACGGAATCACAACCTTCAACTCATGGAGCCCCCTGCTCGGCCGCAGTAGTGTTATTTGGCATACCCATGTCAGATAGTACATCGTTAATGGTGTTACTGCTTCCTCCTCTATGGATACATCTACAAGAACACAAAAACATAACAAAAGGAAAAGACTCGGGAATAAATAGAAAAACACACGACAAGAACAAGTTCAAAAACATGTCTCGAGAATTTTTATTAAAAAAGAAAAGGGGTTGCACATACTTGGTGAAGCAAGAGCTGCAGAAGCAAGATCCGTGAGGCTTAAATATTTCTCAAGGCTCGAAGCAACCTCAGTAGTTACAGTCAAAGGGATAATAGGTGATTTAGCCGCATCAGATCTTGGAGCATCAGTATTTAACTTCTAAAGCACCTTCTTGATCACAGGCATTTTTCAGAACTACTAAATTTGTCAACAACTACAAAATGGAAGTAAAAAGGCAGCTGAGTTTTAATCCACAATCTACACCAAAGTAAGTACTACATATACATGAATGTCCAGTGTCCAGAAGTTCAACAATACCTAACAAAGCAGTAAAATAATGCACAATCTACAATGTACATACTAAAGATAAAACAATCTACACCAAAGGGAGTACTACATATAGAAGAATGTCCAGAAGTTCAACAATACATTACAAAGCAGTAAAACAATGCACAAATAGAAGTTCAACCAAATTAAATTAAACAAATAATTAAAACCAGAAGTTCAACTATGTGACTCAAGGCGGTACTACATAAAAAAGATGAAGCATGAGCAGAAATACTTTTTCACAGCCAAACTACTTCTCAATACCATGAAAATGATAACAAAAATACAAAGATATACACTAAAATATGAAACATTGGGAAGTCCAAACACACTTGGTGATATAGCTCACTGGCAATTCATAAAAAAAATCTAAGCAACACTCTACTAAATGCATAAACATCACCTACGTTAGAAGTTCATACTTTTAAACATAGGTGGTCCAACAAGACAACCAAGTGAAGATATGGGCAGACATATAAAAGTTAACTCCTATTTAAAACACAAGACGCATATACATTTACATACCTGAAGGAGGTTTTGAAGCCATGACAACACCACTCCTTGATGAATGGTAGTCCAAACCCTAGATCCACCTAGAAAAAACAGGGATGAAATTACATCTAATTAGCAAGTAGAAAATCAAACAAAAATACAAAAAGCAAGTAAAACACATCAACAATAATTAAGATGAACAGTAGCACATCTAGGTAAGCACAGCAAAAACAGTACTCATAAACTAACTAGTATGTGACAGACACAATCTAGACTACGAAATCAATAACATTAATGGATGTAAATACATCAGATCCAGTAGCAACCACCACACCACACCTTTCTTACATGCATCTCACTGGTGAAATTACCAAAGGGGAAATAAAATCCACTGAAGTCTGAAGGGTAAAATAGCACACACAAGCATCTCACAGATAAAATTAACAACGTGGAAATGGAATTCACCCACCACACGCACAAGATCCTACCTAATCTCCCATCCAACCATCAAAAGAAAAGGGAGGAGGCGGATGCGAGAGCACAGAAGAAATAGAGGGAGCTTGACAGATCTGGCGAAAACTAAGAGGAAGCATTGGGGGGAGGCAGCATTTGTACTTCTCAAATGACCCGATGCACGAATCCGTGGCGGTTCTTCCACCCCACAACGCCACGTGCACCTTGGAACCGAGACAGTTGCCGGCTTCGCTTCAAAGGAGAAGAGAGCGGGTTGAGGGAGGGAGAGCGGGGCATGGGGCAGAAATAGGAGCGGTGCGTCTTGCTACTCCACTTTCATGAGTGTAGGAGACAATGCGGAGAAGTCGGGGGAGGTTGGAGGAAGGGAGCGGAGCGATAGAGAGGGAGAAGAGAGCAAGCGACAGGGGGGAGGGTTTTTGACAGGTGGTGTGCGAGCGAGATGGGCAGTAAATGCCTCTCTCTAGCGGGTGTTGGAGCGCCGGGGTTAATTACAGTTTTACCCCCAACCACTAAAAAGTAAATGCATCTGTTGAAAACTGAATGCACCATTTGAATGCATTAGTTTTTAAAATATAAGATCAAATAACAATGTGCTGGTATCCCTTAAAAAAAATTGATGGCAAATAGAAGGTCAAGTACACTAGCAAGGGAAGTAAAATACATACACAAATAAGCACTTACAAACAAACAAGAAGTTCAAAAAATAAAGAACAGAAGTTCAAGTGCACTATCAAGCGAAGTAAGGCATATGAATAAATAAACACTAAGAAACAAAGAAGAACTTCAAATACAGAAACATATGAATTCCATATCTAACTAAAATACACAACTTAGAAACAATATAGAAGTTCAAATTTACCTACACATAAAGTACACATGCAACGGACTCGCCTCCGCATGGGACGATGCAGCACGCCGCGTCGTTGCCTACTCCGGCTCGTTCCTGGCTCGGCCTCACGCTACTACGGCAGTACGCGCTATGTTGACAGGCGCAATGCGGTTATTATGTTTCCAACCCCCCCCCACACGCACCCCAGAGCCACACCACTAAGATAGATAGTGGGGTCACGGATCTGACGGACTCGCCTTTGCATGCGACGACGCGGCATGCCCCATTGTCTTTTTTTTGATGTAAAGACCGTAAGGTAACCCCTCACAAAGATAATTGTTGCAACAAACCCAAATTGCAAGTACCATGCCTTGAACCTGGGTGGTTAGGAAGGCATCAGCCCCTTCCCACCACTAGACTATGCCCCATTGTCGCCAGTTCCGGTTCGTTCCTGGCTCGGCCTTGCAGGGAGAGGGGAGGGGGTCCCGACCCCCTCCCCCCCCCCCCCCAGCTCGGCCTCGCACTACCGCAGCAGTGTGCGCTAGGTTGACAGGCGTAATGCAGTTATTTTCATTCCACCCAACCCGCACGCACCCCAGAGCCACATAAGATAGATAGTTGGGTCACTTATGTGATGGACTCGCCTCCTCATGCGACGACACGACATGCAACGTCGTCGCATGCTCCGGCTCGTTCCAGGCTCGGCCTCGTAGGGGGAGGGGAGGGGGTCCCTCCCCCTCCCCCTCCCCCGGTTCGGCCTCGGGCTACCGCATTGGTTGATAGGCGCAATGCCGATTTCAATGTCTACAAATATTTAAATCCAAAAATAACAAACAAAATTAAAATAAGAAGTTCAAATAGTGAAGATATAGAAGTTATTCAGTGAAGTCCAACAACTATTAGAAGTACGAAAACATACTAGAAAAAATAAAAAATATACACATATCCGTCGGCCAATTCCATGGTTGCTCACGGGACTAAGTCAAAAAAATAAAAACCAATGCAAGAATGAAAAATGGCAGAAAAAAAGAAAGAAATACAAAGGACTTACTGCATTACCTTGCAAAGAAGGAAAATCAGAAGTTTAGGTATAAACAACGCATAAGTCCAGCTTGTACAACGACCATTACATGATCTACAAAATATGGACGAACGAATTCGTCCGAAGCATAAGATCCTCTGCGCCAGATTAGAACATGTCCGCACCCCCTTGGAAATGATCTGGCAACTCCCTTTCTACCACAAAAATGACCAGAGGCAAATCTCAAAACCATAAAACACCCAGTGCAACAGCCGCGGGAGTGCCAACATCAAATCACCAGAAATCAAACTATATGGACCATCTCGATTGAAATTGACGATGTAGTAAGCCAGCAAACTTTATAGAAAACGAGGAATCGTCAGAATAGGAGTCTGCATCTCGGGCGGTTGAAGAACACGGCCGATTTCAAATTCAGTTGAAATAACAAAAAATGTGTGCACCAAACTCATACCAAAACATAATTCCCATCATGCCAGAGCTTCGACAACATCCACAGCATGCATTAAACTTGTAACAGACACACGTTCTTCACGACCCGAGAGCAAATCCGCCAATGAGCGAGATTCTTATTTAAAACGGGCATTTAGTTGCTAAAAACCATTTCCGGATTACACTTACATCACATAGAACACGACTGACCAGAATAATTTACGTGGGGAGACACAGTTGCGAAGATGGCCCGATGGTCGGGTTCCTACAGAGGGAAGTTCAGGTTGTGATCAGAATAATATTCTCATCCCATGATCAGAATAGTGTTTATATATATAGCCGGTCTATTCTGCTAATATTAGCAGAATAGTTATTCAGCTAACACTTACGAACTGCACACTCAATGTGAGGGCACTACCCTCTGTGTAGCAAAAGTAATGCAATACAGAGACTACTGAACTTCGCATCGGGAAAAACCGCACGCGGTGTTTTTTCAGTACATTTTTCGCTCTAGTTTTTTAATCGGTTCTCGGAACTAGGCGTGTAATATACCGTTGAAAAGCTATGGATTAGATGCAACTACCCCATGTTGAACACTTCTGAGATTCCTCACGGTTTAAAAGTAGTTTTGAAAACGGTGCGGCTCACGACTAGTGGCAGCAAGCGTATATTCACTGTTTTTTTTTTTCAAATCGCTCATCAGAATGAAGCAAATGATATACCGGTGGCAAGATATCATGGAGGAGCAACTTTTTCATATATATTTTGTTCTCTAATTCGTTATGGTTTAAGAGCAGTTTCAAATTACTAAATCGCGTAATTTTGTTTTTCAAATTTTCGGTATTGTTTTTGCTCCAGTGTTTTAACCGTTTGTCGAAACGAGGCGTGTGATATGCCGTTGGAAAGCTACAGATGAGGCAAAACTTTCATATGTAGAAATATTTTTTAGATTATACGATTTTAAATTAATTTGAAAATTGTGTGGCGGACGACGAGTGAGATCCATCGTTTTTTCGTGAATTGTTTACAAACCGCTTGTCGGATTGATTCAAGTGATACGCCACTGGAAAGATATCGACAAAACACAACTTTTCATGTAGAACACTCTCCCTAATTCCTTACGGTTTAAGAGCAGTTTAAAATTATCGAAATGCGGACACTCTGTTTTTCGTGACACCAAAATCGGTGTGTGTACTGTTATGCATCAGGCAGAAGAATGCATTGCTTCAGACTGAAAATCGCACTGCATCAAACAGTCAAGTGAACCTCATGGTTTCTTTTGTCGGACGTAAATTTTTAGATGATTTTTGTTATCTTTTTTAACATTTTTTATGAATGAGAGTGGACCGCAGAGACGAGGGTAAGTGAACTACGACATATATCGAAGTAAACTACATCACTATCTTGTTGTTTTGCTATGTTTTTTCGCACTTTTGTGTCACTCTCAAAAGTGAACCACATCGTAGGACAAAACACAATGCAGGACCAAGTTTTGAAACACACGAGCGAAAAAGAGTGCACGGTCTCATATGCAAAATAATTGCGGCTATGTGCCATCGAGGCAAGGTAAGCGTACTGCATTTTTTTCTCTTTGCATTGCAAAGACATAGAATTAGCGTCACACAAATACATTAAAAAATGCATTCACAAATCATAAACAAACTGCACCCATGGTCTGGCCAAACCTCATGCTTGCTCTAACAAAACTTCATGATGTGGCCGTGTCCGCAAACTGCAAGGCTGGACTGCAAGCATCCACGAGCTGAACAGCCGGTCTAAAGAGCGTTTCTGGTCGAACTTCACCTGCAAGGGGATAGATGGGTTTCTTTGCTACTGAACTGCAAGACCAAGTTAGCTTCGATTCAACATAAACGAAATTTAAATCAAGGTGTGGCCATAAGTGGACTCCACGCCTGAGCTGCACGGCCACACCAACCGCACCGCTGCGATAATCGGGGGACCCTTACAAAGCGAACTGCAACCCTACTGTGTCGTCAACATCCTTGCACAAGTAATTTGCCGGAGCTGAGCGACAAAGAGCACGCCGGTGTCCCACAGAACCCATAGTGAGTAGAAGGAGGTGAGCCCAGCTGGTCCTCGTCGGCCTCAATGCTCGACGACCTCGGCGTGTGGTCATCATGGGGAGGAAAGAGGTGAGACCGGCAGCTCTGCGTGGCCGGATGAGGAGCCCTGTTGCCGCAGGTGCTCTATAGTGTCGGGGCAGCGCAGACGAACAACGACGGTGAAGCGCCCCCCTAGTAGAGGGTAGAGGAGGGCGGTGGAGGAGGTAGGGTCCTCATGGGCGCAGGCTCCTCACTGGATGGAGGGAGGCCCGTGGTCAGCCAGATGCATCTGCCGTCCTCCCGCTGTCACTGCACCGAACCAGATTTGATGCGGATGAAGCACGGGGAGGCCGAGGCAACTCCGATCCTGCGCCATGCGGGCTACCAGATGAGGAGGAAGGCGAGGGGGGCTAGGAGGAAGGTGGTGGCGGGAGGCGGTGACTAGTGTGGAGGTGGTGATGCCGGATCCAAGCCACTGAGCCCCCCGAGGTAGTTGGCTGGGCGAGGACCAAGACCATGTGTGGTGGCGGCAGGCGACATAGGAAGGCAGGCCATGGGAGGCTCGTGGCGCCGTGGGGGGGGGGGGGGGTCTGCTTGTGTTGGCGTGGGGCTCCATGGTGGTCGGCGGGCGTCCCCCGTGGTCGCCGACTGCTCGAAGTGGTGGTGGGCGGCGTGTCTTGGGGTAGGTGGTGGTGGTGTGGGGTGCCGATGCGGGAGGGGAGGTAGGTTGTGAGGGATCAGGAGAGTGGTCGGTCATGGGATGTAGGCGTGGTGGTTTTTTCCTTTTATTGGTTCGGGGAGTGTAAGACTCTTAAGGGGTGTTATTAGAATAGACCCACGCTATATATATATATATATATATATATATATATATATATATATATATATATATATATTATGATAACATCTTTAAGAAATTATTCTGCACATCAAAACGCCTTATTCTCGATAACAAATAATTACGGCAACCGATGTGAACCGACGCCAGATAAAAACGAGTACGACCGAATCAACGCCCACTCCTCCATCCGTCCCCTCGTGCCCACCCACCCACCCACCTCCTCCCACCTTCTTCGCCCCAAAAATCTGCCAGAACGCCGGCGTGCCCCTCCTTCCTCCCTGACGCCGGATCCCCACCCTCCAAGCGCCGCCATTACCGCCCACCACGCCACGACCCACGTCCCGCCACGCGCTGCCGGATTCCCGCCTCGTCACCTATCACCACGCCCCGGCTCCCCTACGGCACCTTCCCGTCTCCGAGCCCTCCCGGCTACCTCCTCGCCGCCATCGCCTGGCTATCTCCTCCCAAGAACCTCCCTCGCCCCGCCCCACCACTCCCTGTGCTCCCTTCCCCACCACCTCCCCATCGCTGCCTCCATGGGCTCCGGTGACCACCAAATCGAGGTCGTCGCGGCCTCCGCATCCCCCCCGGCCCGGCGCTCACCTCCACTCCGCTAACCACCGGCCCAGACCGATCCGACAAGCCATTGCTGCGGCGGCTACTCCACCATCTTGACGTCGGTAGCCGACGAACCCGGCCTCGTCTCTCTCTGCCGGACCCGCCCAATTTCGACCAACCAACCTTCTTCATCTGTCATGGATCCGTCGACCGCGACCTCCCCCGACGATCGCAGCTGGGCCATCGCAGCCACTGCCTACTTCCTCCCGTCAATGCGACGGCTACCACGGATGACCGGCGCTCGCCAATCACTCCACCGTCGCCTCTTCTCCGATTGGGCCAGCGGCTCCGTGAGGCCGAGAAGAACCTCTCGTCGCCCCACCGGTCGTGGTCAGCAGATACATGGGTAGTCGCCTCTCCCCTCGTGCATCTTCTCCCTGCTTCTGCTTCTCCCACTCATGTCATCTGACAAGAAACCACACTGTTGCGTGCAGACTGCTGACACAAACTACATGGAGGGAGGCTCGCAGATCGTTGGTGCAGTGCACTCGTCCCTGGTGCAGATCGTTGTTTTGGAGTTTTTATTATAAAGTGTAGAATGTAGTCCACTGTTGTTTCTCTTGAGGTTCAATTTACTTGTTCTTGCAGGAAGAAAACTGGTGATGTGCGGCTTGATGCAGCGTTGCATTTTTTTCTGTTTATCGTGTAATTTGGATAGCGAGCCTCCCTCGTGCAGTCCGTTGGCACGTCCATGCAGTACAGTGCGTGTGTGTATGCACACTGCTAGCAGCGTGGGTTCTTAGGTGGTCGTTGTGAAGTTGATTGTTTTTCCATTTTCGTAAAAATTGCATGACGCTATCTGGTCGTTAGTTTTATATTTAGTCATGCGATTACCTTTGTAAAAAGTGGTGCGATGCTACTTAAAATCGTTGTTAGTTTTATACTTAGTCATGCAAAGGCACTAGGAAAAAGTGGTGCAAGACTCATCAAATTATTTTGTTTTTGCTCACCGACGACAATGGTGCAGCACTTTAGATGTGGCTTTGAAGCTCACTTTGTTGTCTCATGCGATTAGTTATAATACTCCTCCGTGGTTTGCTTGTAAAAAGGAAAAATATATATCTCAAAGAAGCTCGCTTTTCATTATATGTAGTTCACTCGTTCAGTCCCTGCGGTCCACTCGCTCTGTCTACGCACATAAAAAAATTGAGCTTGGAAAAAACTCAAGCGGTTCATTTTCGGTAGTGTTGCAGCCCGTTTACGGTAGTCTTGAGGTTCACTTTTCATAGTATTGCGGCTCACCAACACTCAGCATGAAAGTGCACTTCACCTTGTTTGAAAAAAATACGTTCCAAAAAAAAGGAACCATGCAAAGGTAATTTGTCGGTTTGATGAAGTACGGTTTTTCGTCCGATGCAGTGCGGTTTTCAGTCGGATGAAGTATGCACGTCGATTTGGGTGTCGCGAAAAACAGAGTGTCCGCATTTCGGTAATTCGAAATTCTTCTTAAACCGTAAAGAACTAGAGAGAGTGTTCTACATGAAAAACTTGTGTCTCGTCGATATCTTTCCAACGGCGTATAATTCAAATCATTTTGACCAGCAGTTTGCAAAAATTTCACGAAAAACGGCCGCTGTCACTCGTCGTCCGCCGCACGATTTTCAAAATTAACTTAAAACCGTAAGGAATTTTAAAAATATTTTAACATATGAAAGTTGCGCCTCGTTCGTAACTTTCCAACGGCGTATCACACGCCTCGTTTCGACAAACGTTTCAAAAATTGGAGTGAAAACAGTACCGAAAATTTGAAAAAAATTGAAAAACAGAATTCCGCGATTTAGTAAATTTGAAACTGCTCTTAAACCGTAAGGAATTAGAGAAATATTTATATATGAAAAAGATGCGCATCGATGATATCTATCCAACGGCGTATCATTTGCTTCATTCCGACAAGCGGTTTAGAAAAAACGCGAAAAAACGCTCGCTGCCACTCGTCATCCGCCGAACTATTTTTAAAACTGCTCTTAAACCGTGTGGAATCTCGAAAAGTGTTCAACATGTCGAAGTTGCGCCTAATCCATAGCTTTTCAATGGTATATTACACGCCCCATTTCGATAAACGGTTAAAAAATTAGAGCGAAAACAGTACAAAAAAACACCGTGTGCAGTTTTTTTCGATACGAAGTTCACTAGTCTCTATTGCAGTGCTCGTCATCAAAATGATGCAGTGCGCTTCTGTTGAGCGTGCAGTGCCGAAGTGGTGTGCAGAATAGCTATTCTGCTAATATTAGCAGAATAGACCGTCTGTGTGTGTGTGTATATATATATATATATATATAGAGAGAGAGAGAGAGAGAGAAAGGCGTTTTGGAGGCCGAGCTCCATGGAGGCCTTTATTTTTAAAAAATTCAAATTCAAATTTTTATGGTTCAAAAAATTCTGAAAAAAAATATGCGTGTATGTAAGGATGTAACTCACATGTGTGTAAAATTCATGATGAAATACCTTGAGTTGCGACCTGTACAAAAAGACAAATCCATGGCCGGGAGGATGAATAGTATCATGTGTTAAACAGCTCCATATTTGTCTTTTTGCACAGCCCTCATTTCAATGTATTTTGAACTGAAAATTTACACGCATGTGTATTATGCCTTCATGTATATCTGTGATTTTTTTCAGATTTTTTGAGATGTAAAAATACGAATTTCAATGAAATTTCAAATCTGAATCTGGAGGCCTCACTGGAGCCCGAGCTTCAAAAAGGATTTCCGTATATATATATATATATATATATATATATATATATATATATATATATATATACACTAGAAAACATGCCTGTGCGTTGCAACGGAAGAAAAAAAATCATATGCCCCTGTCCTCCTTGTATATAGATCCACATCACTTACTTGCAAGAGTATATGGCTGCAAATGCATATTCAAATTAAGAACGATCAAAATGCATATTATTTATCTTATATATATTTCATACAGGGAAAATTCAACCTTTGAAGAAAATGAGGCGAAAGAGTTAACTTCTGGAATAAACGTCAAAGCCAATTACCTTTTGGGGCAATGTATTATTAAAATATATCCATACAACTTGGGATGTGATCATGAGAGAACAAAGTTGAAGAATGATTTTTTTTTATCAAGAAGGTGAGAACAGTGCTCAAAACTCAAGTGTGAGATTATAGAGAACGCACAGATTGCCTTATTCCAACTGAAGAATATATGTACCAATGAGATCGATCTCCATGCTACACCAAATTATCAATTCATCAACTGATTGTACATTGCATATCAATTTACTTACCTGAAATTTTAAAAAACCTGACTGGTGATGAACTAACCGATTCACACAAAGAGCTACAATCAGAGGAAGTGGGTAAGAATGGCAATTAATATAAATGCCAAACAACAATCTAACAAAACAGTACAATACTTATAGAAACTGGTAACGAATTTGGAATTTAATATTTCATTGAACGGAAAAAACCCTCTGCATTATTAGTGATGTCAATCCTTAAATAAGATAACAACTTGAACGACAGAGAAAACTAATTTATTTGGAGCTCGTAGCTCAGAATACAAATTACAGTTTGCAGCTTGAGAGATAGACATGTGCCAGTTTCCCTCACATGTGTGACCTTCAGAATATTGCATTGCTCTCATTACCAAAACGAGGACATAAAATATTTAACCTGCAAACCAGAACATGTGACAATATCTATGAAGAGCTGCATCTACTTCATTTCAATGACATATTGATTAGGAGGTAGTAGCATGCAACATATGCAAATAAAAGTTTTGCAGTGCGACAAGCGCCACCTCCCCAAAATTCTGGAAAGCTCAATTTTATCGGACCTCCTCTTGGTCTTTCCCCTGGACTCCATCTGAGATGGCTACACGGCCGCCCGGGTGATCATTACATCGAATGACACTGACTCAAGTTCACTCGACACCTTCTACTCCACGCTCAACTCGGCGAGACTCGGCCAACTCAAGTTGTTATCAGCAAGCCTTTGTCTCCTCTCCACTGAACATGTTGCACATTTCAATTTCACAAAATTATAAACATATCCTGAATATTTGATGATCTTGTACTAACTATACAGTACGATAGAATTACAAAAAGAAAAGTATAACACTGACGGACTAACCTGCATGTTCTTGGTTTGTTCACTCTGTTTGCTCTGAATTGCAGATTACGTTTACAGGCACATAGTATCACGTCAAATGTCTAATGAATTAAGATCACAAAACTTCTCTAAAAAAAGAACATCACAAAACTCTCATGAATAATATGAGGTCATGCAGGACGCAACCAACCTTGGGTCGCTGGGGAAATCGAGCAAGATGTGTTATCCCTGGTCTTGTCCTTGGCCGGCCTCCGTTGCTCTGCTCTCGCCCAATCGTCGGATAACTGAAACCACACAAACCTCTTGAATTCCAACTCTAATCCACCACCATCGGTCACTATGTGTGACTCGACATGTGATGGCGTGCGTCCAGCAACTCCCTGCAGCTCGCCGACCCAAAACCCACCGCTGCTGCCACAATCTCCTAGCTGCACTATAGTCCAAGAAATTAGAATTTCGCACCATATCTAATCAAGAGCAGAGATACGGAAGAATTCAAATACTTGGGACTGACGAACGACGACAATCCTGATTCGAGACTTGGGCTTAGCGGCTTGCTTGGAAATGTCTATAAAAGAGCAACCTCGGTATAAATGTCTATAGAAGAGCAACCTCGGTATAAACGTCTATGAAAGAGTTCAAATACGGAAGTTCATATATACTATGAAAGAGTTTCAATAGAGGTTCTGAACTTCAATGTTTTTAAATTATTACTTCTTGATACAGCTACCTGAAATTAACAATAAGCGGGTTACAGTATCAAATTCCCAACAGAAAAGATTAAGTGGTCATGCACACACACAACTCACTTCAACAATTTTCGACCAGCTAGTTAACATGTGAAGCTGGGCTGCCTGTTCTTCAAGATTTTTATTATATCTCCAGGCCCATTTCAGCATATGATGGAACGATTCTTTTAGCTCTCCTTTCTCAAACTCGCTCAATTGTGTGTGCAGTTCTTGAGAAATCTGAACATCAAGAGAAGCAACTTGAAGAACATAATAATCTCAAACCCAATATGAACAAGACTGAACACGCAACCTAGATAAGCTTTTGATGGAACGCATCAAGATCAATCAGTCGATCACCTCCCTCCGAAAAATAATATACACTGCCAAATTCAGATGTTGCATAATTCGGTAGGATCTCTTCAATCTAAGAAACAAAAAACTGATGAGATACGAAAAAACAAAATAATAATTTTACGTGTTCAAGTGCACACCTTCGATTCAACTCTCAGATTGGAAAGCAACTGAGGGTATTTCATTGAAGTGTGTGGACATCTGAACTACTTCAAGCAATTCCAAAACCTACATGAAACAAATAGCACATAAGATTTTCCAGCGGACAAATTGTCAAGCCATCTTTCTCTAACTGTTAATGAATAAAAAGTTTAGCAAGTCTGGATACTTCTGAAGTTTTGTGGTGTCCTGAATGGTGAACCATCTGAGAGTTGATCCATGTGCAGGTATGAGTTTTATTAAGTTCGGTGAAGCATTTGCGCTTCAAGCCACATCTGACTCCATCTTTCGCTGTTCAGTGGCTAGGCCATCAATAATCCCAAATCCACTGCCAAGTCTAAAAGGCAATGTGTCTGATGAATCCAACAACTGGCAGCGGCAAAAACCTTTGAGAAATTGCTTTATCTATCCGGCAATCTGCAGCAGTATATCTACTTACTTGGCTATGACAAACATATACTGATCGATGATATACGCTTGTAGATTATGGTGAACTGTACTTACCTCAGCTTATCTTTTAATTCGCACAGAGCTTGGCGATCCAGAGGGCGCTGGTCTCCACCGGTGGCCACAGACTGTATTTGTATTCGGGGCCATCACGTGTGTGGGCGTGCTCATCGTGGCGGCGTTCCTGGTGCCCGCCCGGTCGTCGCCGCGGCTCCGCCACATCCATGCAGGCCTGTTCGTGTCACCAAGTACATATATGACTATATGGAAATCCATGTCACCAAGTAGTCAAGTATATATAACACATGCACAACGAAGCATAAACAGGGAGACGATTTGATAACCTACATATAGACTGACTTCAATGGAATAAAAAGAGCGCCACCGACATAAAGATAAATATAAGAGGAAAAGGCATTTATCTCTACCCTTATCAGGCAGCTAATATTCAGATGCAATTAAACAAGGCAATCCTAGGAACACTTAGGTTAGAAAAGCAAGTCAGGAGCACAACTTAATTATCTCTACTCTCATATGTAAGCAATGATAGCAGGCAAAAACTATGGACTTTAATTTCGAAGCAGAATGTTGCCCATCTGGAATCAGTGAGTGATGCGCCATAGAGAGGGCACTTCTAGTTCTAGTGCTTCAGGAGTTGGGTTTTCAGAGTCAGCAGCACCATTAGGAAAATCACCTGCATCGGCCCAGGAGAAGAACCCACCGCGGCCGTGGCGCCCGGAGAACACCTTGTGGTTCTTGGCCACGACGTCGCACGCCGCCTCTGCCGGCATCCGGCGCGCGAACAGCGTAGCCGCCAGGAACCATCCGGCGCTGGACCCTGCTTGAAGTAGTCCACGACGCGGGCCTCGGGGTTCCCGGACAGCTCCTTCAGTCAGCGCTCGAGCCTGACCAGCGCGGCCGCGGCGAGCGCGCCCCGCAGAGCACGCCCCTACCGGCTCCAGCGCCTGCGCGCCGAAAAGGATGTTGGACTCGAGGATGGAGAAGATCTGCTCAACGGCCCGACGCCGTGCTGCCCCGCAAGCCCCGGCAAGGCGGCCTTCATCCCCGCCGCATCATGGTCGAACACACGGCTCAGCCCGCCCGCGATCCGCGGCGGCTCACCCTTGGGCGCCCTGTCCGTGCGTGCCCCGGCCTCGACGCCACCGGCAACGGCTTCACGCCGTGCTGACGCGCCCGAGCCCAGGAGAGGAAGCCTCCATCCCATGCCGCATCGTGGTCGCGTCGCCACCGTCGCCACGGACGTCGTCGCACAGCCGCAGCCTCCGAGTTCGCCAGCCACCGGCGCCCCCGTCTTCCCTGCTACCGGCGCCGCCACCCTCTGCCTCGCGGACAACAACGACAGCGCCACCATCAACCGTCTCGGGACGCCCCTCGCCTCGCTCACGTGGGCCGCCGCCAACCCCTGCCGCGACGCCTCATCCCATTCCTGGGCTCGGACGGCGCGTACACCCGGCGGTGGAGAACGGGAACGGATAAGCTGCCGGTGGAGGATAGGGGGTTCAATGTAAAAATGAAACGTTTTCTGAACTTAAAATAGAACTGCGGGTTGATTTCATGTAAACTGAGGGGCTTGTTTGCAAAACGGCCACAATGACCGACGACCAGAAGCATTAGCTGCTTTATTAGTAGGGAAAGAAAATGTGGGTCTATTATGATAACACCCCTTAAGACCTTATTCTAATAACACCTAAGCCTTATTCTCATAACACTAACAATTCCTTGACCCACCTCACCTTCTTCCTCCTTGTCACACCCCGATCCCCTTCCACCTACTTCCCCGCGTCACTCCCCCGATCCCCTTCCACCTTCTTCCCACAATCCCACCCCCGCCATCCCCTACCGCAACCACCCCTCCAACCCTCTCCCCTCTCCCCAACGGCGTCGTCCCCACCCAGCCTCCTCCCCCTGGTGCCACACTCTCCTCCCAAGATCGGAGCCTCCGTTCGGCCTCCTCCCCAGCCGGCCCGGTGGATGGCCGCCGTGGTGACATCCCCGAACGACGCGCCTCCTCTCTGGCACCCACGGAGTCATAAGTGGGCGGAGGCGCCATTGTTTCTTCCCCGAGCCACCTCTCGATGGAACCGGTCCGCCTGCCGCCGGATTTGTGATGCAAGCCATCAACCTTGCCAGATTTGTGATGGATCCCTTCCCTCCTCCCTACCAATCTCCGGCCACGGTGCCCTTCTCGCGCCAGATTGAAGGATCCCGGCCGCAGCACTAACCTATGGTGGCGTTGCTCTGCTGGAGATGTGGTGGCCCCGTCCCCAAGTTTCTCCACCGGCATCCATGGTAGAGAATACGAGCCACCACCGCTATTGGGTCATCCCGTCAAGCTTGCCCTGATCCCGCCGCGATTGGTTCGATGTCAGGCCAAATCCACCCCGACGAGCTACCTGCCATACCTCTGCACCCACTCATCTTCCACCTCCCCTCCTCTGCCCAGAAACACCGCCGACAGTGCTGCGTCGCCCCCGTACTCCACCTTGTTCGACTACTACTCTGGGATGACGCATCCACCTACCACTTCATCATGCAGTTCGCTCGCGTCGGGCTCGTGGTGAGGTGGCGCGGGCGTTGCAGTGCAGGCCTTGTTGGGGAGGGTGGGTGGCAGCCGCCCATCGCCCATGTGCCCGTGGAGGCCGGATCCCGTGCTAGGAGTGGCTGGTAGCCACGCGTGTGCCAAGGCAACATCTCCTCCTTGCGGTAAGGACGGATCCGTTGGTGGGCTCCTCCTCGTCTAGTTGGTGGCCATGGACGGGAGACTCCGGCGACCACATACCCTACCATCACATCGGCTCCCTCCTCCCCACCTCCGACATCGGCCTCCTCTGCTCTCGATGGTCTCCACCTGATGCATCGCATGCAGTCCACTCATGCGAGAGTGCCCACACCACCGAAGACTGTGAAGTAGCAGCATCAGTGGGGAGGTGGTCTCCTCCATGGCGCATCCACCCTCAACGGCAGCGACGACGACCGGTGGAAGAGCAGTAGCGGGTGTGCAGTCCACTTGTTTTTTTGGTATGTTTTTTCTTTAGATTTTGGCTATGTGCAGTCCGCACGTTTTTCAGAGTTCTCAGGTTTTGCAAGCCGTGTCGCAGTCGATCAAAATTGCGTGCAGTCCTCCAGGATAAAAAATGAGGTCCGCTCATCTGTCCGCTATGGTTCACTCTGTTCCTTGTGATCCAAGATAGAAGAGACACAAAACTAAATGTTCCCTGGTAGTATGTGTGTGAGCGGTTTGCTTCGGTCGGCCTAGAGGTTCACTCCATAAAAAATGCAGCTCGCTTTGTAAATTATGTTTATAGGAACATCGAGCAGTATGGATTGATAGCGTGTGCAGCTCAAAAAATGAAAGGAAAAAAACAAAAACTCTTGGGTGCGCTCGGCCAACCTAGGGCACCAAGAATAAAAGGGTAAAAAAGCAATGCACTCTTGTCTTAATAGAGTCCACTCCAAAGGAAAATGTGGTTCAATCTATTTTGAAAAAAATGTTTTCAAAAGGTTCGTGCAAAGCACTCCATTTTGGTAAATGACTTTAAAAGGTATTTGCAGCTCACTTCGGTTTCCCTAGCAGCTCACTTTGGTTTCACTTGCCTACGGCGCAGTACAATTCGTTGCAACTCACTCCAATGTTAAATTTCAAGGTACACACGGTGGTGGATAAAAAAACAAAAACAAGCAAAAAACAGCGTAGTTCACTCGCCTTGTCCTAGCGGTTCACTCGGCTCATCCTCGAAGTGCGGAAAAATTAAAAAGAAAACCAAAAATATGTGTGGTTCATTTTGAAGTGCGTTTGGTCCTCGGATGTGGTTCACTTTTGAGAGTGATGCTGTTCACTTACCCCCAGCATGAAAATGCAAAAAAATAGCGACACAACAAGATGGTAATGTGTTTCACTTTGATATATGTCGCGGCTCACTTGCCCTAGTCTCTGCGGTCCACTCTCGTTCATAAAAAAAGTATAAAAAAGATAAAAAAACTTGTATGAGAAAAATTACGTCCGGCAAATGAAATTATGCAGCTCGCTTGCATGTCTGATGCAGTGCGGTTTTCATACTGGAGCAGTGCGGTCGGCCGTATGATGTTGTTTATCCCGTAAGTGCAAAAAAATTGTTACGAAAGCGAAAAAAACTAATGTGGTTCACTTTTTGGTAGTGTTGTGATTCCTTTACACCCGATGTGAAGTGCACTCTACTTTCTCGTCCTTGAAAAAATTACGCTTGAATAAAATGAATCATGCAGTTCTCTAACACGTCTGATGCAGAGCGGTTTTTCGTCCAATGCAGTGCGGTTTTCAGTCGGATGAAGTACCCACGTCGATTTGGGTGTCGCGAAAAATAGAGTGTCCGCATTTCGGTAAATTTAAAACTGCTCTTAAACCGTAAGGAATTAGAGAGAATGTTCTACATGAAAAAGTTGCGTCTCGTTGATATCTTTCCAACGGCATATCATTTGAATCATTTCGACGATCGGTTTGTAAAAATTTCGCGAAAAACGGCCGCTGCCACTTGTCGTCTGCCACACGATTTTCAAAATTAACTTAAAACTGTGAGGAATCTCAAAACCATTTCATCATATGAAAGTTTCGCCTTGTCCATAGCTTTCCAACGACATATTACACGCCTCGTTTCGACTAACAGTTAAAAACTAGAGCGAAAACAGTATCGAAAATTTGAAAAAAAAAATTAAAAACAGAATTCCGCGATTTAGTAAATTTGAAATTGCTCTTAAACCGTAACGAATTAGAGCAAGAAATACATATGAAAAAGATGTCATCACCATTGGTGCTTTCATTGAGAGTTCCACTATGCCATCACCATAAGGCTTGATGGCTCCTTAGATCATCGGCAATGATGCGATCCAGGGTGAGGTTTTTCTCCCCGGACAGATCTTCGTATTCGGCGGCTTTGCACTACGGGCCAACCCGCTTGGCCATCTGGAGAAGATCGAGAGCTACGCCCCTGGCCGTCAGGTCAGGTTTGGAAACTTAAACTATATTGCCGACATCCGCGGAGACTTGATCTTCGACGGATTAGAGCCCATGTCAGGTGCGCCGCACAGACACGACGAGCATGACTTAACTCTGCCGTCGGACGGTGTTCAGGAGATCACACCTGTGGCTACTCCGGCCCTCAATCCGGAGCAGATCACGCCATCCGAGGATGGATGGTTGGACCCCGCCACAGAGGTCGCACACTCAGCAGCGTTAGAGCCGAATACTGACTTCACCTCTTACGAGACCCGTGTTGCGGATCCCTCGGATTCGTCCCCGGCCACGGGCTCCGAACCGCTTGCGTCCGTCCCTATCGAATCTGATTGGTCACCGATCATGGAGTTTACCTCCACGGATATTTTCTAGTACTCGCCCTTGGGCGACGTGCTAGACTCATTAAGGTCTCTCTCCTTGTCAGGAGACCCTCGGCCGAACTATGTCCGGCTCGAGTGGGAAGCGGATGACAAAGAAATTCGTTCCCCACCCACCACCCACTTAATAGCCACTGTCGACGATTTAACCGACATGCTTGATTTCGACTCCGAAGACATCGACGGTATGGATGACGATGTAGGAGAGGAATAGGAACC
The DNA here is from genome assembly GCA_021605145.1 of Aegilops bicornis. Lineage (NCBI taxonomy): Eukaryota > Viridiplantae > Streptophyta > Magnoliopsida > Poales > Poaceae > Aegilops > Aegilops bicornis. The sequence continues at coordinate 293,149,652 of CM038672.1, read as the reverse complement.
ACCGCCCACAGGGCGCTGGACAGCCACTTCATCACACGATATATACATGGTGGAGACACCCAAAGAAAACAATGACGAGGAACGGAAGGATGCAACGAAAGATAATCCCCTCAAGAAGCAACCAAAGCGACGACGTAGGCGCCACTCCAAATCCCGCATCGGCAAAAACAGAGATAATAGCGCAAGAAAGAATAATACCCCGATCGACTCCAAAGGAAACGATGACCACATGGACCCAGCGACAGAGCAGGATGAACCAGCGGACGACGAACATAGTACGTAGCCGCTGTCCGACCACGACAACCCCGATGGTAAAACTAATCAACCTGTCTCCGGAGAGGAGAACAGTCCAGACAACGATGCACACATCATCCCGGAAAGGCACTTGGAGCAAGAGAACCTCCATAGAAGGCTTATTGCCACCGCGAGGAGTCTAAACAAGAAGAAGCAAAGGCTTAAGGCCGCACAAAATACACTCAACAGTAGATGGAACAAAGTGCTCGACACTGAAGAAAAATACGGGGCAGTCGCCACACAAAGAGCTATCCAAAGCGCAAGCTGCTGCCTGAATTCGATGACGAGGCTTTAGAGCCTATACAGCCGAAAAATAAAATGGCCGATCAGCCGAATCGACCATCCCGTGGCCGCGATAGGGCGGCTAACGATGTCGCACATAAGTCAGCACCAAAAAGCCGGTATGACCAGGTCCATCTACGGATCTAGGAAGCACGCTCCGGCACATAATCAAAACCGAACACTACAACCGTCAGAATGCCATGACACATCAAAATACAGGGGTGCCGCGCACCCCCTATGCTTCACCGATGAGGTGCTGGATCACGAATTTCCAGAGGGATTCAAACCCGTGAACATAGAGGCATACGACGGAACGACAGACCCTGGGGTCTGGATTGAGGACTTTATCCTTCATATCCACATGGCTCGCGGAGATGATCTCCACGCCATCAAATACTTGCCCCTCAAGTTGAAAGGACCAGCTCGGCATCGGTCAAGAGCCTCCCTGAAAACTCAATTGGAAGTTGGGAAGAGCTTGAGGATGCTTTTAGGGCTAATTTTCAAGGGACCTATGTCCGACCTCCGGATGCAGACGATTTAAGTCATATAACCCAACAGGTCGGAGAGTCAGCCCGAAAGATTTGAACACATTCCTCACTAAGAAGAATCAAATTGTCGACTGCCCGGACGCCGAAGCCTAAGCGGCTTTCAAACACAGTGTCCGGGATGAATGGCTCGCCAGACACCTCGGCCAGGAAAAACCGAGGACAATGGCAGCCCTATCAAGCCTTATGACCCGCTTTTGCGCGGGCGAAGATAGTTGGCTGGTCCGTAGTGGCACCTGCGACCCAGGCACATCCGAAGTTAGGGATGGCAATGGTAAACCACGACGCACTAAAAGCAAGCGTCGAAACAATGAAGACAACCCAGACAACACGGCGGTAGTGCCGGATTCAGGGGCTCTCAACCCAGTCAACGGAAAAAGCCATTCAAAGGCAGCAGAGATTGATCGTCCAGCCTAAACAAGATTCTAGACAGATTATGTCAGATTCATGGCACCTCCGACAAACCTGCAAATCACACCAACAGAGAATGCTGGGTCTTCAAGCAGGCTGTCAAGCTAAACGCCGAGCACAAGGGGAGGGAGACACCAAGTGAAGACGAGGATGAGCCTCACCAGCAAAACACTAGGGGATAGAAAAAATTCCCACCATAGGTCAAAACAGTGAACATGATTCACGTAACGAAGAGGAGGAGCAAACGCGCACTCCGTGACGTATGCGCCGTGGAGCCCGTCACCCCCAAGTTCAACCCTTGGTCGGCCTGCCCGATCACTTTTGATCGCAGGGATCACCCGACTAGTATCCGACATGCACTACAGGAAACAGGTAATTTGCCGTCTGTGGATCACAGACGGCAAAGACTTTGCCGTCAGTAAGCAGACGGCAAAGTCAGACGGCAAAGAATACTTTGCCGTCTGCTGTTTGTCGAGATGACGGCAAAGAGTTTGCCGTCTGTCAATATGGTTTGCCGTCAGCAGACTAGCTAGACGGCGAAATATGCCAACAGACGGAGCGGTCGCGTTGACGGACGGCGTCAAGTACTTTGCCGTCAGTTACGCTATGTCTTTGCTGTCTTCCTTGTATGCCCGTGACGGCAAAGCAAAGATTTTTTAATAAAAAATATATCTAATTTGTACACAATATCCATACACAATGCACTTCTGGACTGAAGAAATGTACGCGGTGAAGGAAACATACGAACAAGGAACTGCTTAAGTGCTTATACATATGCGATGTTTACACTTTACATGAAGGACCTCCACATAGAAAAACAATAAATGAGTCCTTCTTTGTTGCAAGAAGAACCTTACAAAAAATTGTAAAAAAGCAACTGAGTCTTCGTCTTCTCCTGGGCAAGGCAGCGCCGGCGGTGTGGCTGGGATGCGGCAGTGCTGACATGGAGAGGCAGGGAGGTCCGGTGGGGTCACGGGCATCAGATCCGGCGATGGCTGCTCGACCTCGACCGGATCTCGCAGGTCGTGGCGCGACTTCAAGAGCTCGGCGGTGGCAGCGTGAAGGACCTCCATGGCCAGCTCCTGCGGAAGAGAGAACTTCTTGTGAGAGGGAAATAAATGAGGAAAGGGAGAAGAGCTCGGGCCGCGGTGTATGGTGGCCGGCTAGTGGGAGTCCATGGTCGATGGGCGGCAGACGCTTCTGGTGAAGGTGGCGACGGGAGGCCAGCCATGGCGGAGGCAAGGAGACGGGCCGACCGCGCGCCGGGCGACGGGCACCCGGCCAAGAGGCGGCGATGGGCGATGGGCGCGCGCCGGAGGTGACTGGAGGCGGGCCGACTGCCGGAGGTGATCGAGGCGGGCCGACCGCCACTGGAGGGGCACTGGTCCCGGCAGCCGAGCCGACGGGCGATGGAGGGGCCGGGCTGGACCGGAGGCGATCGAGGCGGGCTGGCAGCGGTGGCGAGTAGAGGCGGGCTGGCTGCCGGTGGCGAGTAGAGGCGGGCCGCCGCTTCGCCGCCAAAGACCGCCATGGATGTGGGCTGGATGTGTTGTGTGGTGTGTAGTGTGCGTGGGTGGGTGGGGTGGGGCGTGGGTTAGTGGGTGGGTGGGACTGGCTAGGTAGTGCGTGTGTCAGGATGGGTAGGTGGGGCTGGTGGGTTTTGGATGGGCTGACACGTTATCGATCCGTGGGATCGATCCGTGTGATGTGCTTCTTCTTTGCCGTCTATGATTTTTGTTACAGACGGCAAAGAGCATACTTTGCCGTCTGCAATAAAAAACACAGACGGCAAAGATCTTTGCCGTCTACATTTTTTATTACAGACGGCAAAGTGTATATTTTGTCGTCTGTAATAAAAAATGTAGACGGCAAAGATGTTTGCCGTCTGTTTTTCTTCTTGCAGACGGCAAAGTGAGCTCTTTGTCGTCTGTATTTTTTTTTCAGACAGCAAAGTATATTTTACCGTCAGTTTTTCTTTGCCGTCTATTGATGACGGCAAACCCTTTCTTTGCCGTCTTGCCCGACGAAAAGCTGACGGCAAAGCTGCCTACTGACGGCAATTAGCTGTTTCCCGTAGTGATGGTAGATCGGCTGCCTTGGTGCTAGACCCAATAATTGATGGATACCATCTCACCCGAGTCCTTATGGATGGCGGCAGTAGTCTTAATCTGATATATCAGGACACAGTCCGCGAAATGGGGATCGACCCGACAAGAATTACTCAAAGCAATACTACCTTTAAAGCAGTAATACCAGGCCCAGAGGCTCGCTGCACGGGCTCTCTAGTACTAGAGGTTGTATTCGGTTCTCCCGACAACTTTCGAAGCGAAGAATTAAGCTTCGACATCGCTCCATTCCGAACGGCTTTCACGCACTACTCGGAAGAACGGCCTTCGCTCGTTTTAATGTAGTACGGCATTATGCTTATCTTAAGCTTAAGATGCCCGGTCCACGTGGCACCATCATAGTTAGCGGAAACGCAGAGCATTCCTTACGTGCGGAAGAATGTGTGGCGGCTCTAGCAGCCGAACACTGAACGGCCTCTCCAACCAGAATAAATGATCGGTCGTCAAGACCGCGGACACGGCTAGACGAGTCCGGCGCACCACTAGCTGTAAAAGCTCAGATAAACCTGAGATTGGGTTGATGGATATACCCCCATAGGCGGGGCTAGGGGCTTCCCGCATGTAAAAAGGACTACGGTTCGACTTGATCTTATTTATACTGAATTTTAATGGTTCATTAAGAATAACCAATTTTTCGCACGAAAACTTTCACCTGGGTTTTTCTCTTTTACATATGATAATCGTGCTACACCCTTCCAGGATACGGCACAACAGAGACACAGGCGCAGACGTGTAGCAGGGCCTCGCTCAAAGGTTTCTTTTTAGATTAAGACCCTGTGTAAACCTTTCTTACTGTCTCTTGTTGCTTCACACCCTCCGGATACTCAACACAACCGAGAGGGATGCTGGCGTTATTGGCATTTCGCCATGTCAGACTAATGCACGTACCTGGAAATTCGGGGTTCATTATCAAGGGCGTTACTCAACCCGGTATATGTTGTAAAGTCCGAATACCTTAGGGAGTGTTCGGCATCGCGAGTTTGGCCTTATATGCATCAGCTCCGAATCATGTCTTTGGTCAATAGTTGGGTTTGCCCGGCTCCCGTGTTTTGCTACCTTATGTTCCGCCCTATCGGCTAAGGTGGAACCGGGAGAACTGCTGCGATTGTGCCCTGGTTCATCTGGATGAGCACCTCAGTAGAGAAAGCCGAAAACTGACTGTCATGATAAAGCGCGAGACTGGTCAACAACTCGAGGACTCAGCGGAATCTTCGCGATTCCTCCGCATTAATGAAGGACCAGCTTCCCGGTCATGTATGTACGTGCACCGTATTCGGATAAGCGCGGAAGTACCAGGGGCTATATAGTAGCCCCACCGTCAAACTCCTATGGCTAAGTGAAAGTGTTAAAGCAATATAGTCCGATTGCCTTGTTCGCCGCGCTATCACCTCCTTAATGGACCAAGACGTTGGATCAAGTGTGAATATGCGCTTTTCCGAACACCCCCGCATTATATGCGTGGGGGCTGAAGCCGACGACTGCAAACTTTTAGGTTATATACATACATAAATGGCCGCACAGGAGGCATCATAATACTTTCAGGAAAAAGTATAAACACAGCCTTTATAATCAAAATAGCATCATTTTTACAATTGGGATACATGTCAGTCGAACATGATACTCTTCGAGCACTGAGCCTCTATTAAAAGAGCGCCTTCTAGGACTTCTCCAAAAATAGTGCTCGACCGAGACCTGGCCTACTGCCGGACCGTGGGTTGCAATAGCGGTGGCCTCCATCTCTGCCCAGTATGTCTTAACACGGGCAAGAGCCATCCGCGCACCCTCTATGCACGCCGATCTCTTTACAGCGTCAATATGCAGCACAACACCAAGGAATCATTGCACTAAACCAAAATAACTATTCGGCCTTGGTCCTTCCGGCCAAAGATGATCCACAACAGACCTTATGGCAAGCCCGGACAACCTATGGAGCTCAGCCCACTCGGCCATTTGCTCATTTAACAAAGAATGACGCGTTGGAGCAATCGAATCGACTGTAACAACTTTTCCACTTCGTGATCTTTTGATCTTTGAAAAACTCAACAGATCAAGCAGACTCGTTGCCAAGTCCAAGTATGCATCTGCATCACTCCATAATTGATCCAGAGGGGCATACTTCGAATCTCCGAACTTCGTCCGCAACAAAAAGGGCTTCCCAACTGTTGGATGTGGGGTTCCAACAAACCCTTAAGGTTCGAACACTGGGGTGCGCGCGAAAGTCTTTCCCTCCAATCGATCTACGCCCAGGCTCGCAAAGATCTTGCGGACGAACTCGACGAACTCACAACACAGAAAGAGACACGGGGTTTATACTGGTTCGGGCCATCGTTGTGGTGTAATACCCTACTCCAGTGTGGTGGTGGTGGATTGCCTCTTAGGCTGATGATGAACAGTACAAGAGAAGAACAGCGTCCTGAAGTTGAGGTGTTCTTGTGCGTGTGTTAGCTTCTCGATCTGTTCCAGTATTCTACTTTGGTGGCTAAGCCTATTTATAGAGGCCCTGGTCCTCTTCCCAAATGTTGAGCGGGAATGGAGCCAACAACGGCAGGCAAATTTGAAGGGGGACAGCTAGTACAAGCTATCCTGACAAAAGTGGTCTTCGCCTACAAAAAGGCCCTGGGGTGACACCGTCTTGGGCTCCACGATGACCTCCGCCTTGCCGTCCTCCTGGTCTTGGTCTTGTTGCACCAATATGGCAACCTTTGCCTGATGCCTCGGTACTCTTCGTCTGCGCTTGCCTCCTTAGCACCAAAGAGGAAATGGGGACGCTGCGTGCACTAGCACCCGCCTGACACTGTTCATCATGGCTCACGTCACGAGTCCCTCGTGAGGTTTGCCCCGCCTTGATATCTCCACTCCTCGTGAGCCTGCCTGGCTAGGCCACTCCAGAGGAAGTCTTGCGTCGTCCGCCTCGTGAGGCTTGGACCCTCGCGAAGGTCTTGGATGCTTTGTTGATGAAGATGGGCCATACGGCCCGCTGCCTAGCCATGCTGTGGGCCGCAGCGTGCAAGTCTGGGACCCCGTTCCCGTAACGCCGACAGTAGCCCCGGGCCCAAGGCACGCTCGGGCTTGGCTTCGCGACGAAGCCAAGGGTCAAGTTCGGAGCATCGCGGGCCCCAAAAGCCTGTGCCATCGGTCGTCGCGTGGCGGTTGATTGGACGTGGGCGTCTCCGCTTCCCCACGCTGCCTCGGCAACTGCACGATTTGACGAGTCCCTGCGACATGCAAGGAAAACCATCATTACCTGTGATCGTGGGAGACGCCGGTTGGCCTTCTCTTTCTATAAATGGGGAGGGGGGGTGGAGCCCTCGTTGCCCATCTTTCTCCTTGCTTGCTTGCTTCGTCCTCCTTTCTCTCCTGCTGACAGCAATGGCGCCCATTCAAAGGTTTTTGGCCAAAGAGAAAGGGAAAGCTCCCCGTGACGATCCAGAGCCACTTCCACCAAAGAAACGGTCGATCCACCGCCGTGACGAGGCGACGATGCAAGTGGTGACGAGGCCTTGGTGTGAGAGGCCCCCGCCAGGGTACCCGCTACCCTTGTACGCCCGAGCCGAGGGCTCGGGAGGACGGAGAGACGAGCAGCGCCGCCCCTCCGCGTCGAGGGTCGCCGCGCCACGGCGCCACGCGCTGTCGCCCCTGGGGTCCACGCCGCCGACTCCTCGCCCGAGTTGGTGTTGTGGGCGCCGATGCCACCATGCTCCTGGATCCGCTTCCCGCGGTTCTTCTCCGACGTGATGCCACCGAGGGGGCCACTCGAGCTCTGGCTGAAGCACGCCGACTGCAGTGCCCCGGCGACCGGAGCGGAGATCGAAGCAGTCCCCACCGGCAAGATCTTCATAACCCGTGGTTGGGGCGAGATCGCGCGGGTTTGCCGTGCGAGGGGGGGGGGGGGTGGCTCGCGATCCACTTCGAGTACGACGGCGCCTCCACGCTCTTCTTCAAGGTCTTCGACGCCGAGGGCCGCCGCTTGGAGTGCTGCCCTGGAGAGGAGCGCCAGGCCGTCGCGCACTCCGATCGCGAGCACTCCAGCAGCAGCAACCCTTGGGAGTCCAGCAGCTCTCCCGAGCTTTACGAGACTCCAGAGACGAGCGACCACAGCTACGTCCCTCCAAGCTGATGCGGAGCATCCTACGGTCATCACCATGTCAAGAGTCTGTTTGGCAAGTGACACGTGCGACCTCTACTTCACATACTCAAAGGTGAATCTTCTCCTTTATACGTGCTCACTTGACCCCTTCGAGGATGGTATACTACTTGACACTTCTCCCGTGTGCATGCATAGGTATTGTCGGAGCTTCACGGATGCTGAGGAGGAGTGCAAGCGCCAAGGAACAACTACACCATCCGCAAGGGAAGCCTGGAAGCAACGACGAAAGAAGATGGATACAACCCCGGGACCCGGACATCCGGCCAGACTCGGACATCCGCCCCTGAGCTTCACCCACAGCCCGCCCACCCGCCAAGTACCTACAGTTCGGACATCCGCCCAAGAAGCCCGGACATCCGCACCTCCCGACAGCCCGGACATCCGCCACAAGCCCGAACCGACGCCCCTATCCAGAGAGCACCGAGGCCGACCTCACCAGCCCGGACATTCGCCCATGCCCCGGACATCCGCCTCCCGAACGCCTCGACATCCGCCCCCAGCCCGGACATCCGCGCCCGTCACACAGAGTCGGGCCAAAGGCCCATGTATCCCCTCCTCACTTACCCCTTCGTCGACTAGCCTATATATACTCCATCCCCTTCCTCTAGTTAGGGTTAGCAAATATGATAGCTCATTCTTAGGCGAGCTTTGCTCCTACCTCTACTCTTGAGAGAGAGACCCCTACTCCATTGGAGGCCAAGACCTTCATCTAGGAGAAGATCCTGCGGGATATATCATCACGAACCCCTCTTGGGCGGACCCCTTCAAGACCTCCTCACGGAGATGAACTCTACCTTGTATCTTTCCCTTTGTTGTTCGTGTACCTTGTGGATCTTGTGTGTTTGATTGTCTAGTGGATGTGTGATTGGACTTATTCTTGAGTGTTTCCCCTTGTGATTTCTCCCCGTTCTTCCCGTGTTCTTCGTGCTCTCCGAGGATCCCACTCCAAACGTGAAAGATCGGCCTACACCGGTTAGCCCGTATCATATGGTATCATGAGCCACGTTGATCACGTTTTTGGAGCCCCTACCCCGTGTTTTCTAGCTTGATTTTGTTGTTTTCGTCCTAAATCCGAAAAGCCCCACCAAAAATAGCCCCCAATTTTTTTTTGTGATTTGTTGGTTTTGATGATGTTTTGTTGATTTTGGTCCATGGATTTGCTTGGTTTCAAGTGGATCTAGCATCTTCCCAAGTTTCCCCATCTTTCCTCCATGAAATCTCTCCAATTTTGCCCCCGAAATCATCAATTTCCGCCCCAAAATCGAGTTCCTCGAGTTCATCCTCGGATTTGGAGCCCGGACATCCGGCCATTAGCCCGGAAATCCGGCTCCTGGAGCGCATTTCGCGCGCGGTTCTGGACATCAGGTCCCGGAAATCCGGCCCGACCCCCGGATGTCCGGCCCCTGGGATTTCAGTTTTTTCCGTTTCACCGCTTCGCCATAACTAATTCATCCGAGTCCGATTTTGACGTTCTTTAGCTCGTTTTGAAGCTATTGACATCCCCCATCCCATAAAAATACTACCACCACCATTTGACTCCATCAAATTTTTGAAAATTTGGCAAGTTTGTCTAGGCCTTCCACCATATCATCCGCATTACCACCACCGACTTCCGCAACCTAAACCCATTTTGTTCCCCATAGCATTAGTGGTTGCTTGAGTAGTGATTCGAGTCTCCTAAGGTGTTTCGGCTACTTAGGGATGATTGCTTCTTCATCAACCACCACCACCACTTCCGCATAGGCGTGCCCACCATACACTTCCGCCACCCCCAACTTAACCCAATAGTTGTTTGAGCTTGTTTGAGTTGTGGCTTGTGTCTCCTAAGGTGTTTCGGCTACTTAGGGACGGCAACTTCAACTCCGACACGTGTATAGCCCATAATTCCACTTCCGCATTGCCAAGTGCAAACCACCACCGCTTTCCGCTACCACCATTTGACATTTGCCTTTGAGATTTTGAGTTTGCGGTTTTTCCGTTTCCTAGGGTGTTTCGACTAACTAGGAACGGCTCGACATCAAGAACACCGCCACTCATCATCGCCAACGACGGTAACCTCGATGACAGCATTGTATATTACCCTTGCAATTGCATTGATAACCCCTTATCCCATTTTGCGTTACTTGCCTATCGAGACTAGCCATTTGAGTATTGCCGGCAACGTTACTTGTGCACATTAGTGATCTACACCTTCCATTGCATACATACCATATCATATTGGTATCATATCATCCCTTGTGTCACAAGATTGTTCCCGCATATACACAATTGCTATCTTGGTTTGTGCATTTCGCAAAGTGGCCATACATACAAAAAAAGAGAATAAAGCTTTTAAGCAAAAGAGTGAGCAAAGAGCTTGTAAGCAATAGCCATAGCATCACAATATATCATATGTTATCATACTCGATCATCTTGGATCATCTTGTGAGAAACACCGGGAACCATACATACATAGCATACTTGGGATAGAATTTTACCCATTTTGCATCTTATAGGTTGTGCACAAGTGTCGTATCCGCCAATAGAGAAATCGTGCTAGCGTCTCTCTTGAGTTGTGCAACACGAGCGTTTTCCGTGGATTCCACATTTTGTGCTCATTCCTTGGTTGCACGACCCCATTTATCTATCCGTGTGTGTGTGTTTCCGCAGCCACATATTGCTATTGGTCTACTTGCTTCGCTTATGAATTTGTGAATCTCTTTCAACATTATTGACTCTTGCTAACATTTTGCATCAAATTTTTGTGCCACTATCCTCACCGAGCTCTACCATAAGCTTTACTTGATAGGTGTGAGTGAACAAGTCCGTACCAATTCCACTATTCTTTCATTTCACATTGAGTGAAACGGATACATCCTCAACTTTGGGAAAAGGTAACTTGGTATTGTTTATCTCATTTCCTACTCACCTCTACTCGAGTCTTGTGATGGATAGGCAAGGCATTTCACCTTTGGTCTACAACAACAACGACGAGTTCGATGCCACGAACAACAACTCCGACGCCAAGATGCAAGCTCAAATGGAGGAGATCAAAGCCCTCATCAAGGCCTACAAGCGATCTTCCTCATCTTTGAGAAGACGCTCAAGAGCACATGCTTCCGAGCTACCATCTCCGGCAAGATCACATCGGCATCGACACCATCACCAACAAGTACGTGAAGGTCAAGAGCTCTACATCAACAACCGCTCAATGACTTCACCATCTCCCTTGGCATCTTCGCCAAGCGACTTCAAGGCATCTTCGCCTACGGACATACGGCATCTTCGCCAACAAGAACCTCAAGGCTACGCTCAAGAGAAGCTCCCCAAGATCAAGTCCGCGACTTCACCGAGCTACTACGACCTCGACATCAACCATGCGATTCCTTTCTATGGGACTCAAGAACCCGAGGAGTACCTCGAGTGGGAGCGTTTGATGGACGACTACCTCAAGCTACATCAAGTTCCTCCCGAAGATCAAGTGAAGTGCGCCACAAGAAACTTCCACGACTACGCCTTGACTTGGTGGCTTCACACACCTTCGGAGTACTACAACATGAGTTGGCCCAAGACAAAGTGAGCTTTGCGGCGAGAGTTTGTGCCTCCAACCTACACGGAACAACTTCGACGCCAATTGGAGAACACCACCCAAGGATCCAAGTCCATCGACAAGTACTTCAAGGAGATGAAGATTGCCTTGCGACGAGTCAAGCGTGGCGATTTAATTCCCATTTCGATGAAGTTCCACTTCATGATGGGATTGCACAACGAAATCTCCAAGACCATCTTCCTCGAGAACTACAAGTCCATTGACGACTACTACATTGGTGCTCTCAAGGCGGAACAAGAACTCATGAAGGCCGAGGCTTCTCCACCCCAAGCACACTTCGCGTCGACCAAGCTCTACGACAAGCATGAGGCTAGTACCACCAAGATGTCCAAGCCCGACAAGCTCCAAGATGATGCTCCCAAGTGCAACTTCACCGCCATCCCTCTTTGTGGCATTGATGATGCCGAGTCTACCTTGACTCTTTTTCAAGATGGTGCGGCAACAAGTACAACTACGGAGACCTTCAAGGACCAAGCTTTGGAGGCAAGCGACAAGGTGGCGAGCAAGGATGATGCTTCCATCTTAGGAGGCGAGAGTGATGTTGTGCCATCTTCGGCCTTCATCCACGCACGAGAGTGATGTTGAGCCATCTTCGGCCTTCATCCACGACGAGAGCGATGATGTGCCATCTTCGCCTTCATCCACGGCATTTACCGACTACGAGACGGTTGAGCATGGGATTTTCCCTTCGACCACGGCGACGTCCGATGACTTGAGTGACTTTTTCCACCATATTGAGAGTGAGAGTGACTTCACCACTAGCCCCATACATGATGAGCTTCCCCAATTCCCATGTGAGGAGAGCCACAACCCCCACCACTTGAGTGACATGAGTGACTCCACCATATGTGAGATTGAGTGCACCTATTTTGAGGGAGTGAGTGAACCACCACATAGAGAGAGTGAGATAGTTGATAGGTCTAGTGAGGCCATTTGCATTTCTAACAACTTGACCTCTACCTCTATTGTGTCTTCTCATTTGGTGCTAGGTCCCATTTATGATGACGCCACGATCCTCGATTTACTTCGTCCTCCCTTTGGACAAGACGATGGCCATGGTGGAATATGATGCACCCCCCACATGGTTCCATGAAGATGAAGATTACCACCATTTGGTCTTTCCCACCTCACCTACACCACATGAGTGGAATGAACAAGGTAACATAGGTGAAGGTGATGCTCAAGTCCCACTAGTGGACATTCTTGACATTGATTGCTTGCATGATGTTGATCCACCTAGTACCTTGCTTCATGCTAGTATGATTTCCCCATGTGATGATTTGCCCATTTATGATGAATATGATGATTCTCATGTGGAGTCTATTAGTTGTGATGCCATGTTACATAGTATTTCTGGTGACAATTCTTTAGGTCACATCATGTTTGCTAATCCGCTTGACTTGTCATATGCTATGCATGAGATCAACAATATGTCTTATTTGCAATCTCTTCATAGTGACTATGCATATGCCATTAAAATAAACCCAATTTGCACATATGGCATAGATGACAAGCCCATGGTTATTGGCATTTGTTTCTGTTGTGATGATATTGATATGCTCCCTTTGCATCATTTATCTCATATGCCATGCCATGCCCATCTAGCTTCGGATATGCATTATTTTGGATGTTGTCCATTTTCTCCAAATGATGTTTCCAATATTGCTCATGAGGAGACCCTCATAGTTTCCTCATACATGTTAGGAGATTTTGATCCATCCCATCCATTGCATGATCGCAATAATTATGTGCACCATATGCTCCCCATGAACAAACATGCTTTTGATGTGCCATATACTTGCATTCTCAATTTGTTTTCCCATCGTGTCATACACAATAACTATTCTTTCATGATGGATGACATGTTCTTATACCATGCATCAAATTTCTTTGAGCGATGCTTATCTTGTGCTAACTCACACACGCACATACACATCATGATGGATGATGTGTACATTTACCACGCGCACAATTTCTTTGGTTTGTGTCTCTTTTGTGTAGGTACCCATGAATACTTGTCGACCTCGCAATCCAACGAGTTGACATAACGAGCTCTAGAGAGCAATGATGATTTGGGATCCCATGGATTGTCTTTCCCACCGCTCTCTTCGCGCAAAGAGTTCGCGCATTTCTTCTACATGGCCCTCACTTGGCTATGGGTTATTCTCCATTATATATCTTTTGCCCATGTTGCCATGTTCACTTTGCATGATATGCCCATTCCTATGCCTTTGCCATGCATTTGTGACCCATGCTTTGCATTACACACGATGATTGATTCTAGTACTTGTATGTGTATTTGCAAGCTTGGTGGAGATATCACTTGTTATTGCCATGTTCTATTCATGACCCATTCCTATGATGATACTTTCATCTTGCTTTGTGTTCATGCTTGTGATATGTCATGTGCATTCCCTATGCCTATTATTTGCTCACATGACATGATTGCCATGATTTACTCTAGTGTGTTGCATCTTCACTCCACTAGTTTGCAGGACATGATTGATATGCTTGCTTGTCTTGCATCACCCATGATTCATACTTGCTCATTTCATGCGGTTGATGACAACCATTTCCATGCTTTGCACATGATTGTTATTGCTTCTTGTCACATATCTCCATATGTTGCCTCTCTCATGCTAGATGATTTGACATGTATTGAGTGCAACAATGATTCTAGTCTTGCTAATGAGATTGCCCCCATAGCATTCTCGCATATATTTTGAGATTTTGACATAATTCTTGTGAAGCATGCTTGTCTTACTTCTTTGCACCATATACCTAGTGCCATGAATTTAGCCATTGTTGCATCATACTATTCATGCACTTGTGCTTCTAATGGTTTTGTGCAAAAGATGAGAACCACCATGATGGATGATGTGTTTATCTACCATGCACATACGTTCTTTGTTTTGTTTTGTGCATGTGTAGGATACTTGGACTTTGTGTCGACTTCCACTTCACGTGAGTTGACCATTCGAGCTCTTGAGAGCGAGCCTCATAGATTCTTCCACAACTCGCTTCTACACCATACTTCCTACCACTCCGGCAATGTGAAGAATGCACAAGGAAATGCTTTCAAGATGACATCCTTCTTGAGCTTGGATATTGTGGATCATACTTCATGTGTTGCTTGCACCATTTGCACGCATGTTCGAGATATTGCTTTCACCTATGATTGCCACATTTCCATGTTTCATGACATATATACCTTGTGTTGCTACTATCATATGGTTGGTTGCACCAATATCATTTCTTCACATATGCCACGTCCCTTTGCTTGTCACATGATTCACTTGATTGCCTCACACATGATGAACAATTGCTCTTTCTATTGTGTTGAGTGCCACACTATATTCACTACACCCTATGCACATTATGCTTGGATTGTCTTACACTTGACCCATGTGTTTAGACATCTCATCTTATTTGGTGTTGTGAATGATTCCTATGCCTACCATCGACCATTTGTTGAGTGCTTGATGCTTGTTTGCAATGACCTTGAGGTAGATGCTTATTCTCTTGTCACACATATTTGCATCTCTACCTCACATTTACATGCTTGTTTCCATGATGACCTTGATTTTTCTCAATTCATATGCTTACATGTCATGTCACAATCCTTTGTCACACCCTATGCTATGCTTGATGACAACACTTGTTTGGTGAATCACCTCTTGAATGCTTGGTTTTGCACTAACGCTAACCACATTTGTTTTTCCAAGTGTTTGTTCTATTTGCTCCTTTTGAAGGAATCACAAAATGGTGTGACATTGGCGAGTGCACATTTCGAGCTACTTGACGATGAGTGCTTGGTGATCGACCACTTTGACACGGCACCGCCATCTCTTTCCCATGGTGATTTGGTTTTTGATCCGAGGTCGGATCTTTTCCAAGGGGGAGGGGATGATGCGGAGCATCCTACGGTCATCACCATGTCAAGAGTCCGTTTGGCAAGTGACACGTGCGACCTCTACTTCACATACTCAAAGGTGAATCTTCTCCTTTATCGTGCTCACTTGACCCCTTCGAGGATGGTATACTACTTGACACTTCTCCCGTGTGCATGCATAGGTATTGTCGGAGCTTCACGGATGTTGAGGAGGAGTGCAAGCGCCAAGGAACAACTACACCATCCGCAAGGGAAGCACGAGCGGCAGCGAAAGAAGATGGAGACAACCCCGGGACCCGGACATCCGGCCGGGACCCCGGACATCCGGCCCTGGAGCTTCACCCACAGCAGCCGCCCAGCTGCCAAGTACCTACAGGCCCCGGACATCCGGCCCGCAAGCCCGGACATCCTGCGCCTCCCGACAGCCCGGACATCCGGCCATAAGCCCGGAAATCCGATGCCCCTATCCAGAGAGCACCGAGTCCGACCTCACCAGCCCGGACATCCGGCCCATGCCCCGGACATCCGGCCTCCTGCGAACGCCCGGACATCCGGCCCCACCGGACATCCGGCGCCTGCCAGGAGTGAGTCGGGCCAAAGGCCCATGTATCCCTCCTCACTTACCCCTTCGCCGACTAGCCTATATATACTCCATCCCCTTCCTCTAGTTAGGGTTAGCAAATATGATAGCTCATTCTTAGGCGAGCTTTGCTCCTACCTCTACTCTTGAGAGAGAGACCCTACTCCATTGGAGGCCAAGACCTCCATCTAGGAGAAGATCCATCAAGACCCCCTCTTGGGCGGACCCCTTCAAGACCTCCTCACGGAGATGAACTCTACCTTGTATCTTTCTCTTTGTTGTTCGTGGTACCTTGTGGTTCTTGTGTGTTTGTTTGTCTAGTGGATGTGTGATTGGACTTGTTCTTGAGTGTTTCCCCCTGTGATTTCTCCCTGTTCTTCCCCGTGTTCTTCGTGCTCTCCGAGGGATCCCACTCCAAACGTGAAAGATCGGCCTACACCGGGTTAGCCCCGTATCAAGCCCTTGGGAGTCCAACAGCTCTCCCGAGCTTTACGAGACTCCAGAGACGAGCGACAACAGCTACGTCCCTCCAAGCTCTCGCCACGCTCGGAGCAGGGCCGCGGCGGCTACCGCCGATCTGGATGGGGTTGGCGCCGGCCTCCCGTGGACCACTGTTAATGATGGCGTCCGCCTCGGGAGGGTGTAGATAGGATTCCTCTTAGTAACAGCTTTTGTTCCCTGCGAAGGATCACGAATCACCCCATGGGGGCATGTAAGGGTCTGTAATGTCTTTCGTGTTCATCTTCCTTGTTATAAGAACTTGGTGAGCGCATGTCCCGTTATGGCTCGGTCTCCCCCCTTCCTTTCCTCGTGATAGCTTTTCGCTCTACGCTGTCAGGTCCAGGTCCCAAGGCGGCTACAGCCGTCACTGTTATGCCAGATCGCGTGCCATGGTCAAGGCCAGGAGGTGCGCGGCCCGAGGTCCAGTAAGAGCCCCTGAGGCGCGATGCTCAGGAGGTCCCCCTTATCACCCAAGCAGCCCTGGTAAGGAGAGAAAGGGAGTTGACGTGGCTACAACGGGGTTGCGGCAGGGTGCGAGCGGCCATGAAGCCCAAACATTTAGCTGATCCAGGTGCAAGACTTATCTTGTCGATTTCACGACGACTCATGATGTTGCCCTAGGGTTGCGCACCAATCTCGTGCGGCATAGACAGGCTGGCCCGTACGAGTTTCCCTTACCCGTGCTCTCCTTAGTGCTCTACGTCCTCAGGTCCCGGCCCTCGAGCGAGCTCAGCTGCCGCTGGTATGCCAGGTCATGATGCCGTGGTCAAGGCCAGGGGGTGAGGGCTGGAGAGCCAGAAGGAGCTCCTGAGTCGCGTTGCTCAGGAGCCCCCCTTTTAACGCGCAAGCGGATCGCACGAGGAAAAGGATACTCACGGTGTCGTCTTCTATCTTTCCCTCGGGACTCCTATGAACAGGCACAAGAAGGAACATGGTTTGTTGTTACAGCTGTTAGCCTGCCGCTGGTCGCTCTGGGTGAGGCGAAGGCACCGAGGGCCTGGTGAGGTGACGTGTGCGGCGCGTGCCGCGAGCCAGAGCTCATTATCCGATCTTTATGCCTAACCCGCCAACGGCTATCACCTGCTCGGTCAACGCCTCCCCCGGGGCCTTCACACAGGCACGACGCTGGTACATGGGTCCGTCCCTACCACGACCGACTTGGATAAATGCAAGAAGATACATGCCACTGGGTCTGGCCCGAGCGGCTTGGGGATGATGCAGCCCGAGGGGCGCCCCCAGCAAGGTAAGCTAAAGACTTAAGCAAAGGGATACATGCAACAGGGACAAACCCATGTGGCCTGGGAATAATGCAGCCCGAGGGGCGCTCCCAGCTTAAACGAACTTGGAAGATGTCACACAGTTACGTAGGCAAGTAGAGTTGATGTAGCTGAAGCCACACATTGAAGGGATGACTCCTCATGAGCCACCGGGACCCTGAGCCTCGGGAGGCTCTGGGGGCTCGGGAGGTTCCCTGAAGAGCATCTCCATCTCCTCCTGAATGGCGTGGATCCTGTCTTCCTGAGACGCCAGGACCTGCCGCAAGTCACGCTGAAGGGCCGACGCCACGCTCGGCAAGCCGAAGGGCATGCGAACGTAGCTATGTGGTGGGCCCTCACAGTGGCCCGCTCGTGATGGCCAGAAGCGCTCCTGAGATGCGGCCCTGTTGAGCCCTGGGACATCGACGCAGAGACGCAGCCCGGCATCCTCGCCTGGATGGGGAGCTGTGCCCTGTGAGCGGCTGTGGCCACGCATGGCTCTTGCTTCTTGTAGTTCTTGGGTTGTCTTGGTCATGAACTCTTGGGTGTTGGGCACTCCTTGCCCTATGTTCTCCTGAGGGAAACGTGCCGCGAAGCATGCCTCCAAGTGGTGCCCAAGCGCCTCCCTCGTGTGGTTGGCAAGGTCTGAGTCCCTCTAGAAGAGAGCCCCTGAGCCCTGCCTGAGGAGGGCGCTGGGCGCGCCTTCCTATGCGACGGAGGGAGGCGCCCCTGGAACGGGCGCTGATCCTGACGAGGCTCCTGACGCGACGCCATCTCCTTGGGGTCCTGCGTGGCGCGATAACCTCTTCTTGGGGACGGTCTCCGGGGGGCCTTCACTCCTGCTGTTGGGGTTGTCGATTGGAGCGGCTTGAAAGGCGCGCTCAAGAGAGCACACCGCATCCCTCTCTTCATACGGGGACCGTGATGATCTGCTTCCTGGCATCTTGAGAATGTTGTAGCCGTGATGAATGACTGCCACGAACTTGGCCAGGGCTGGATACCCGAGGATGGCATTGTACGGCAGGCGGATGTGCGTGATGTTGAAGTCGATGAGCTCGGTGCTGTAGTTGTCGCACTTGCTGAAGGTGACGGGCAGGCGGACTTGCCCTATCGGTGTGGTGGAACCATCAGTCACTCCTGAGAAAGGCTTGGTTGGCTGGAGCTGCTCATAGGGCACTTGAAGGTTGTCGAACGTGTCGACGGATAGGACGTTGAGCCTCGCGCTGCCTTCGATGAGAGTCTTAGTAACTTGTACATTGCTGATGACTGGGGAGCACAACATAGGGAGTGCGCCTGCAGTGGCTGCGCACTTGAGCTGGTCTGCCGAGTTGAAGGTGATGGCACATTGGGACCACCCGAGTGGGCGCGTGGCCTCGAGCTTGGGGAGTGCCGCATTCACCTGCGAGCGAATTGTTTGAAGATGCGCTGAGAGGCTGGGGCTTGTGCACCGCCCAAGATGCAAGTGATCGCGCTCGGCTCCTGGAAGCCCCCAGCCCCCTCGTCCTGGTGGTGGTGGTCGTTCCTTCTTGGTGGCAGCAGCGGGGGAAGACCGGTGGTACCCTGGGGGCAATCCTCACGAGGTGGATCTCTCCAGGCGCCCTCGCAAGGTTGGTCCTGCCAGCGATCCTCGCGAGGCCGGTCGCGCCACTCTTGGCGCGGGCCTCGGTCATCCCAGCGTCCGCCTACACGTCCTCCTCCGCGGTCGTAGCCCCGGTCGTTGCGCTCGGGGCGTCGACCGTAGCGTCCTTCTCGTATGGCCCTGAGCTCTTGGCAGTCGCTGGTGTTGTGGGTGTTCAGGTTGTGAAAGGCGCATAACGGTCTGCCGTTCTTGGATGACTCAGCCTGATCTCTCCATTGCTTGGTGTCGGGCTCAGCTGCGAGCACAACTGCCTCCTTGCGCTTCACGTCCTTGGCCTTGGTCTTCTTTTCTTCCGCTCCTGCAGCTGGCAGCTCGAGGAGAGAGAGACGCCCCTCCTCAGCTCTTGCGCACTTGGTCGCCAGGTTGAACAGCTCCTGAGAAGTGCAGAGCTCCTCCTGGATAGCCAGTTCTTCCTTCATCTTGACTTCACGGACGCTGTTGGAGAACACGGAGATGATGGCCTCGTCTGTGACCTTGGGGATCTTGAGGCGGGTGTTGTTGAAGCGCTGGATGTACTTCTAGAGAGTCTCTCCTGGCTGTTGCTTGATGCGGCGCATGTTGCCCGTGGCCGATGGGCGGTCGCGAGTGCCCTGGAAGTTGGCGACGAAGCAGTCGCGCATCTCGTCCTAGGAGGAGATCGAGCCGTGCTGCAGGTTCAGGAGCCAAGAGCGGCCCCATCCTTGAGAGCCATGGGAAACCAGTTCGCCATGACTTTTTCGTCGTCGTTGGCCGCTTCGATGCTCATCTCGTAGAGCTGCAGGAACTCCGCGGGATCCGCGGTACCATCGTAGCGAGGAGGCAGGTCTGGCTTGAAATTGCTTGGCCAGGCGACGCTACGCAGCTCGGGGGTGAAGGTGGGGCAGCTAGCTCTGGTTGCCGGGGCTCGCTTTGGGGGTGGAGCTTGGTCTTGGCGGGGTTCGCGCTGCGCCGCTGCTGGTGGTGTGCGGTCTTGACAAGTTGGCGCGGGGAGCGCGGGTGCAGCTTCTCGCGGCCGAGGGATTTCTTGGCAGCTTCTTTCTTCACGCGCGTGCGCCGGGCGCGGTGGATCACGTCGTGGAGGTGCGCGCCTTGGTGCCAAGGAACCGTCTTGGGGGTGAGGTGGTGGAGGCACACCATGAGCCCCGTCGCCTGCGGCTGGTTGAAGGGGAGGTAGAGAGTTGGACGGCGCTGGAGAGCCCCCTGCGGCGCGAACGAGCTCGGCGACGCGGTCGAGCCACTCCTCGTAGACGTCGTCGACAGGGCGGTAGTGGAGGAGCTCGTTCGCCGCGATGAGCGCGGCTCGTGCCTCCATGGGAGCGCGGTGCGCGCGGGACGAAGAACCAGCAGGGGTGAGTGACGGAGCCGCAGTACGACCGTCCTGCCGCACCGAGGGGTGCCGCGAGGACGCCTGTTGCTCGTTCCCCGCCGGGCCGGTGGCAGCGTTGGCGACGGGAGGCGGAGAACGACGAGGTGGCCAGCCTACAGGAGCCGTCTGAGCGACGCGGGCGGAGAGGGCAACCCGGTGCTCAGCTCGAGCACGGCGAGCGTCCGTCATGGAAACGATGGAGCGACGGATCAACGAACCGATGGAAGGGAAAACACGGCGCACCCCTACCTGGCGCGCCAAATGTCGGATTTGGGGTTCCGGCAAACCCTTAAGGTTCGAACACTGGAGTGCACTCGAAGTATTTCCCTCCAATCGATCTACGCTCTAGCTCGCTAAGATCTTGCGGACGAACTCGACGAACTCACAACACAGAAAGAGACACGGGGTTTATACTAGTTCGGGCCACCTTTGTGGTGTAATACCCTACTCCAGTGTGGTGGTGGTGGATTGCCTCTTGGGCTGATGATGAACAGCCCAAGAGAACAATAGCCTCCTGAGGTTGAGGTGTTCTTGTGCGTATGAACTTGTGGTGTGAGGAGTCGATGAACTGCCCTCTCCCCCACTACTATGGTGGCTAGTCCTATTTATAGAGGCCCTGGTCCTCTTCCCAAATGTTGAGCGGGAAGGGAGCCAACAATGGCGGGCAAATTTGAAGGGGGCCAGCTAGTACAAGCTATCCTGACAAAAGTGGTCTTCGCCTGCAAAAAGGCCCTGGGGTGACACCGTCTTGGGCTCCACGATGACCTCCGCCTTGTCGTCCTCCTGGTCTTGGTCTTGTTGCACCAATATGGCAACCTTTGCCTGATGCCTCGGTACTCTTCGTTTGCGCTTGCCTCCTTAGCACCAAAGAGGAAATGGGGACGCTGCATGCACTGGCGCCCGCCTAGTACCTGCCTGGCACCGTTCGTCATGGCTCACGTCATGAGTCCCTCGTGAGGTTTGCCCCGCCTTGATATCTCCGCTCCTCGTGAGCCTGCCTGGCTAGGCCACTCCAGAGGAAGTCTTGCGTCGTCCGCCTCGCGAGGCTTGGACCCTCGCGAAGGTCTTGGATGCCTTGTTGATGAAGATGGGCCGTACGGCCCGCTGCCTAGCCACGATGTGGGCCGCAGGCAGGCAAGTCTGGGGACCCCCATTCCCAGAACACCCACACCAGCCGTGATATCTCCGTCTTGACGAAGGTCCTCCTTCGCCGCTCTGATTTTAGAGCGGGTTTCCTTGGCTGTTACCATGGCTTTCTTCAGGTCCGCCGCTTTCGTTTGGCTTTCCTTTTCAAGAAGCTCATACCGGTCGGCGGCATCCTTCAGCTCAACAGCCATCTTGGCTATTTTATTTTCGCTCTGGCGATGAGCAGCCTGTTCGGCTCTTAGCTCTTCGACCGCCTTTAGGGTGGCTGCATCACTTCTTCTGGCTTGTTCCTTGGCTCGGGCAAGCTCCGCCTGAAGGGTCTCCACGGCGGCAGCTCCATCTGCAGTCACAGCATATTATAGATACTAGCATCATGCTCCTCTTAATATCTGTTGACCATCGGAGAATACATACCCTGTGCCTCATCAAGCCGCTTGTTTACAAGCACGATGTCGGCATCTGCTGCATCAAGTTGCCGCCTCAGTTCGGCAAACTCACCAGTCCGGCCAGCCACCGGACCCTCAGCCGCCTGCACATGAAAGCAGCATGATCATTACCTGGGACTATGATCCTCTGTTTGCCGCCTTTGGACAGCAACCAGAGTCTCAGGGGCTACTATCTGTATAGGGCACACCTAGACAGTACCGTCAAAAAAAAATATCTTTGCGTACCTCAAAGCCTTTTAGCAGGCTCATAAAAGCTTCATGCAACCCATTTTTGGCAGATGAAATACTCTCAACCACCGCACCCATCAACGTACGATGCGCCTCTGAGATAGTCGCTTGCTCCAGAAGACCCATCAGTGCGTCCGGTCGTGCACCGGATAGTCCCGGACTCTTTCTGTTGCTCGACTTCAGGTGGCCGAAGGGTTACCTTCTGGCCTTGGCGGATCAGGAGAAATCCTCCGTGAAGAGACCTTAGGGTCGTCCGCCTCATGAGGCGGGGAGACAGGGGGAGGCGTTTCGCTCTCCATCATCTCCGGAAGAAGATCCCCCGAAAATGAACTCTGTCGAGAAGGGCTACGATCCGAACTGCAAGACATACGTCTCGGTTATTGTCCTCGGAGATGAAGCAGGATATATTTACCAAAAGTACTCTTGTTCACTTACAGCTCGGTGGAGGGCTGATCCCCTTGTGGGCACTGTGCGGTAAGGGTGCCCTCCGGGGCAGGGCCCCCTGGCGAAGGTTTCTTCCCCCATTTGGAAACCCTTGTTTCCAAGTCTTCAGAGGCGGTCCTTTTTCTTCCTTGGGGAGAGGAAATTTTAGATTGTTCTCCCCAATTATCCTCCTTCGTGGAGACACTAATTCCCCCGGTTTGGATGAGTAATGCGTGATGCCCGCTTTCGGCTTCTTTATTCCTCCTTTATCTTCCTCTGATGGCACTTGATAAGGTGCGTGCTCAAGCATCCTGGCTAGTACAGGATCCGGTGAGCCTTCGGGAAGGGGGGCCGAACACGTGATCATCTTCGCCTTTTTTATCCAGTCCTGGTCAAAGAGAGATTTTTTCAGAATGATGTTGTGACAAATAAAAAGATGGCATGTTCGGTTGCAGAATTACTTACGTGGGTATCTGGACGATTGCAGTTTAGACCCGTATCCTCGGTGGTGTCCGGACACTTTATTCGTGATCTGAAGAACAATCCATACATCTCTTCAAGCGTCACGCCGAAGAATTGCTGAATAGTTCACGGTCCTTCCGGGTTGAACTCCCACATGCGGAGAGGTCGACGTTGGCATGGCAAGACCCGACGAACTAGCATGACTTGCATTACCTTGACAAGGCTGACATCTCTCTTGAGGAGATCTCGGATGCGACTCTGCAACGTAGGCACGTCATTAACTGGCCCCCAGTCCAGCCCCTTGTTGACCCATGATGCCGGTTGTGGCGGGGATCTGAGCGGAAGCGGGGCAGCTACCCACTTAGTACTTCGGGGAGCTGTGATGTAAAACCACTCCCGCTGCCATAAGTTGGACATCTCCGGGAAGGAGCCCTTTGGCCATGGAGCATCGGCGCCTTTGCTTATTATGGCACCTCCGCATTCTGCGTGTTACCCATCGATCATCTTCGGCTTCACATTGAAGGTCTTGAGCCATAAGCCGAAGTGTGGGGTGATGCGGAGGAAGGCCTCACACACAACGATGAACGACGAGATGTGAAGGATGGAATCCGGAGCCAGATCATGGAAATTGAGCCCGTAATAGAACATAAGCCCTCTAACAAAGGGATCCAGACTAAAGCCTAGCCCTCGGAGGAAGTGGGAAACAAATAGGACACTCTCGTTGGGTTTGGGAGTGGGGATGACCTGCCCTTGAGCAGGCAGTCTTTGCGAGATTTCGGCGGTCAGATATCTGGCTTCTCTTAGCTTCCTTATGTCCTCCTCTGTGACATAGGAGGCCATCCACCAGCCTTGAAGGTTGGATCCAGACATGATTGAAGGTCCGAAGCGCTTAGCCTGAGCCTTGGGTGTTGGAATTCGAGGTGCGGGAAGGGAAGGATCAAGCGCGAGAAGAAAAGGACATGCCTTGGCCCCTTTATAAAGAGGGTGAATATCAAGTGTCCTCCGCATGGCCGTTCGGGACTTGCTTAAAATCGAGGAGTCATACCAGCAGGCGCGATTGGGTTACCCACACCCGTATTGATGAGAATCCCGTGATAAGGGGACACAATCTCTGCTTCGACAAGATGTGCCAAGAAAACTTCCTTGCAACACGTGCAGTGGCAGGCTGGCAAAAACGGTTTGTAAGGATCAGACCACGGCAGGATGTCACGTTATGAAAAGTTGTCGGCAGATTAGATTTGTGGAATATTATACTCTCTACGGTGGTATGTGGAATTTGTTTTGCAGAGCCGGACACGATCCTTGTGTTCAAAATCTTCTATGGAGTATTCGGAGGAGGAACCCGCCTTGCAATGCCGAAGACGATCTGCGCGCCGGACTCATCGTCATTGAAGCCTGGTTCAGGGGCTACTGAGGGAGTCCTGGATTAGGGGGTCCTCGGACCGTCGGACTATATACTTTGGCCGGACTGTTGGACTATGAAGACACAGGATTGAAGACTTCGCCCCGTGTCCGGATGGGACTCTCCTTTGCGTGGAAGTCAAGCTTGGCAATACAGACTCTGTGTAACCCTAGCCCCCTCCGGTGTCTATATAAACCAGAGGGTTTAGTCCGTAGGACAAGAACAATCATAATCATAGGCTAGCTTCTAGGGTTTAGCCTCTACGATCTTGTGGTAGATCAACTCTTGTAATACTCATCTCATCAAGATCAATCAAGCAGGAAGTAGGGTATTACCTCCATCGAGAGGGCCCGAACCTGGGTAAACATTGTGTCCCCTGCCTCCTGTTACCATCCGCCTTAGACGCACAGTTCGGGACCCCCTACCCGAGATCCGTCGGTTTTGACACCGACAATGGGTGTTTGTTGATGACGGCGTGCTCAGCCCTCTGCTCGAAGTTCCGACGGGGCCTGCTGTTCCAAACTCCGGCTGGGGCCATCAGAAGCTCACGAGCCCCCGCCTCGCTTCCGTCTGGGCTAGGCTGAGGAGGTTGAAGGACAGCGGCGTGACTACACCTATGGTGGTGAAGGAGTTTGTCAAGCATCGAGTCGCTCCGCTTCAGCGCCATTCCCGCCCGATGTGGGACCTGCTCAGCAGCCAGGACCATATGAGGTTTCAGGAGAAGGGGCTTCCTCTTGCGACGTGGCAAACGGTGCTTACGGTCCTATCGGGTGTCCCTTTGCCGGACGACATGCCCAGGAATAGCTGCCTGCTGTACCGTTGCGAGAACAAGGCCGCATTTGCCGCGAGCATGCCTTCCTTTGATGAGTGGGGGCTGCGCCCAATCGGCCTGGTGGGGTCCCGGGAGAACCCCATCGACGTAGTCCCCTTCCTCGCCGCCGGTGCCAAGCTCGCCCCGAGTGAGGGTGCAGGAGGGCGAGCTCCAATGGAGATCAGTGGCCCAAGCGTTGGGAAGCACATGTCGCGCGGTGACCCTGGGGCGTCGTTCTCGGGAGGTCGCGATCCCTCCCCTGGGGCGTCGGTTGCTGAGGCGACGCTGCAGGCGGCTCCCGAGGTCAAAGCCCCCGAAGCCTCGGGAGGTCGTAGTGGGACGGCGCCCGATTGTTCATCGCAGCCAAGCACCCCTGAAGTTGTCCCTCCAAGCTCTTCTTCGGCCCCGCCTCGCACTGGCCGTCACGTCCAGCGCTTCGGTCGACTTTGTGTGGACTTCGAGGAGCTCTGCAAGAGGAAAGGATCCCCAAGCGGCGGCAACATCTTTGGGCCGCCGAAGCGGATGAAGTACATCGCCGTGGACATGTAAGTACCGTATCGTTGTGGCTCCTTGTGTGCTGTTTCCATTTCCTGACGTTAGTTTTTCACGGCTCCTTCCGTTGAGGCGGCTGCACCTTCAGAGAAACGGCCTCCTCCTTCCTCGACTCCCCCATTGGCCTCGAGCGCTCCGATTCCGCTTGCTTCCCCTGGAGCAGGGTCAGTTGAAGGAACACTCTTGCCTTCATGGCACGCTGGACCCGCGGATTTGTCGCCTGTAGAACCTTGAAGCATGTCTAGAGGGGGGTGATTAGACTACTTGACCAATAAAAACTTAACCTTTTCCCAATTTTATAGTTTGGCAGATTTTAGCTATTTTAGGACAAGTCAAGCAATCATCACACAATTCAAGCAAGCATGCAAAGAGTATATTGGCAGCGGAAATTAAAGCATGCAACTTGCAAGAAAGTAAGGGGAAGGGTTTAGAGGATTCAAACGCATTTGGAGACACGGATGTTTTTGTCGTGGTTCCGATAGGTGGTGCTATCGTACTTCCACGTTGGTGGAGACTTCAACCCACGAAGGGTAACGGTTGCGCAAGTCCACGGAGGGCTCCACCCACGAAGGGTCCACGAAGTAGCAACCTTGTCTATCCCACCATGGCCGTCGCCCACGAAGGACTTGCCTCACTAGCGGTAGATCTTCACGAAGTAGGCGATCTCCTTGCCCTTACAAACTCCTTGGTTCAACTCCACAATCTTGTCGGAGGCTCCCAAGTGACACCTAGCCAATCTAGGAGACACCACTCTCCAAGAAGTAACAAATGGTGTGTTGATGATGAACTCCTTGCTCTTGTGCTTCAAATGATAGTCTCCCCAACACTCAACTCTCTCTCATAGGATTTGGATCTGGTGGAAAGAAGGTTTGAGTGGAAAGCAATTTGGGGAAGGCTAGAGATCAAGATTCATATGGTAGGAATGGAATATCTTGGCCTCAACACATGAGTAGGTGGTTCTCTCTCTAAATGGTAAGTTGGAAGTGTAGGTTCACCGATGGCTCTCTCCACGAATGATGAGGAGGTGGAGGGGTATATATAGCCTCCACACAAAATCTAACCGTTACACACAATCTACCAAACTCGGTGGGACCGAATAGTTAAACTCGGTCAGACCGAATTAGTAAACCTAGTGACCGTTAGTGAATTTCGGTGGGACTAATATGCATCTCGGTGAGACCGATATGGTTAGGGTTAGGGCATAACATAATCTCGGTGAGACCAATTACACAAACTCGGTGAGACCGATTTTGGTCATTAGCTAACCAGAGAGTTGGTTAGGTAAACTCGGTGGGACCGATTTGCTCTTTTCGGTGAGACCAAAATGTTACAAAAAGGAAACAGAGAGTTTACATTACAATCTCGGTGGGACCGATCGCTCACTTCGGTTGGACCGAAACATTACGAAGGGAAATAGACAGATTGCAACCCCACCTCGGTGAGACCGAGATCCCTATCGGTAAGACCGATTTGCTTAGGGTTTGTGGCAGTGGTTATGACTTTTGGAATCGGTGGTGCCGGATAGAAAGAATCGGTGTGACCGATTTTGGCTTTAGGTTTAGGTCATTTGTGGATGTGGGAAAGTAGTTGAGGGTTTTGGAGCATATCACTAAGCACATGAAGCAAAAGGCTCATTAAGCAACACCTCATACCTTGATAGTATTGGCTTTTCAGATAGACTCAATGTGATCTTGGATCACTAAAATGTAAAATGAAGAGTCTTGAGCTTTTGAGCTTGAGCCAATCCTTTGTCCTTAGTATCTTGAGGATCCACTTTCATCATCCATGCCATGCCATTCATTGAGCTTTCCTGAAATAATAGTCTTGGAATAGCATTAGCCAATGAGCTATATGTTGTTATGAATTACCAAAACCACCTAGGGATAGTTGCACTTTCAATCTCCCCTTTTTGGTAATTGATGACAACATATAGATCAAAGCTTCGACAAATGATAATAAGATTTAAATAACATCGTCGCTTTGAGAAGTATGTGATAAGAAAGAGCTCCCCCTAAATTTGTGCATAGTTTTAGATTTGCTTTGGACTGCAAATACACAATGAATTAGGCTCATGGGTTACTCTTCCATGTCACATACATCTTGGTGGAGCGCTCAAAATAATAAACAATGAATACATGCACTCATCACCAAGCAAAGTGAGTGATCACATAAGATAGATAGGATAATATCATCAAACATGCATAAGTGTAGCTTATGATCAAACACATGATCATCAATGTCTCACAAACATAGTATCTCAACCAAAAGCAAACAAAGTGTGAAAAACCACCAAATAAAGCAAGAGAGATCAAAAGCAACACACTCTCTCTCTCTCGAAGCCTATGATCTATACATTTTTCTCCCCCTTTGGCAACAAGTTACCAAAAAGTTCATAGAAAATGCATAGTGCTAGATCGACTCTCGGGCTTGATCTTCTGGTGGTGGTGTAGAGATGTCTCCTTGGACGAAGACTTCAGTTGATGTAGATGGAGCTGGAGCTGATGAAGGTGCTGGAGCTGGTGGCATTGAGGCTGTAGCTGGTGCAGATGAAGTTGCTCTTGTGTCAGAAACTGGCACAGCTGATGACCTCTGGGCTCTAGGCACTCTGGCAAACACATTTGTTGTTGTCTTGCCCTTCCTCTCCTGCATGTCCTCTTGTAGCTCCTCCACTGCAGTCTGAATCTCAGTTACTTTCACATCTAAGTTATAGAACTTTTGTTCTATGATTCTCTCCAGGCTCTCCTAGTTTTGAGTTAGGGTGGCCAATCCCTTCTCAATCCTCAGAGTTGATGCTATTAAGTAACCAAGCTGCTCCTGCTTGTTCTTCAAGAAATACTCAGATGCCTCCTCTTGAGTTGGCATCTTGGCAGCCTTCTCCCTCTTTGCCTTCTCCTTCTTCTCTTGAGCTTGAACGGATGATGGATCATCTTCATTCATGACAACCTCATTGTCCTCAAAGTCTGGATAAAGTGGAAAGTGTTCCTTATCCAACTGATAGTTTCATGTGCCCATCTTTGAGTTTATCAGTTCTTGAATCTGAGGTGCATATCCACAGCTCCTCTTCTGATCTGCTGCAGTCCTCTTGATAGTTTCAATGATCAGGCTCATGACTTTAAACTTATGTGGCACATCAAACACATGCAACATGTTGATGGCATTCCCTCTGATCATGTTATGGTCACCAGACTTTGGCAACAAAGTGAGCCTCAGAATCCAATTTATAGTTGGCAACCCCGACCAGATAGTGAACTGATCCAAACTTGTGAGTTGCTAATGCCTTGTTTGGAATTTCCTTGTACATGTGAGCCATTGAATTGTGATCCTTTTTCTTCTTTGCATAGATGTCTAGGTCATCCTCATTCTCCTCTGGGTCATTTATCAGCTTTGCCCACTCTTCAACATTTGACTGGTATCTTGTACCTTCAAACATCCAAACAATTCTCCCATCTGGGTAGAAATGTGTTGTGGAGTAAAACTGCATGATAAGCTCATCATTCCAATTTGTGAGCTTCTGCCCAACAAAATCTGCAACTCCACAGCTCACAAAGCTGTCCTGCACTCCAGGATAGTGCTCTTCATTCTCCTTGATGAAGTTCCAGTCGACCCATCTCATGTCACGGACAATGGGCTTCTTGTCCAACAAGATAGTCTCATAAAAGTCCTGTTGTTCCTTTGTGTGGAACCTGTAATCAACAGCAGTTCTTCTCCTTGAAGCATATGGATCTTCCATCCTCCATTTCCTCAGCCCTGAATTCTTCCCGACTCTCATGTTCTCGTACAGGATGGGCATCATTGTGGTCTGGTATCTTTGGCTTGAGCTTCCTCGTAACCTGTCCTTCTTCATCTTGCTCATCAACCTCGTGAACACTTTGGGGCCTTGTTCTTCTCGGCAGTTGGAATACTCCTAGTATTCCTCTTTGGTCTGAACTTGGCCTTGGGGGCAGCTTTGGGTGCTTCCTTGGGCTTAGATGTGGCAGCCCTCGATCTGATTGCATCACCCATTAGCTTTGGTGCCTTTGGTGCTTTGGTGCAAGAAGCTCTTCCTCTTCCATCATGGAAGGCTTCCCAATAACTTTGGCCATGGTCATCTTGACCCTTTCCTTCTTCTTCTTGCTTTCAGCAACTGGCTCTTTGGGATCAGGATTTTCAAGTAGTTGAGTTGATGTTCTGGCCTTGGACATTGGTTGTCTTCCTGCAGGCCTTTTGATCTTCATGACCCTTTCCTTCTTGAGCACAACTTTCTTGGAAGTAGCCTCATCTTCCTAAACTTTGTAATCTTCATCCTCTGAATCTGAAGTTCTTTTCCTCCTTTGCCTAGTAGCAGCCTTAGGCAAGTTGCTAGGAGTACTTCTGCTCCCTTCATCTGAAGTTGAGGGACTAGTGCCCTCACTCAAGTCTATCTGCTCTTGACACCTGTTACATTTGTCACTTTGATCAGACGTACTGCAAAAGCTGACTGCTGACCCTGTGAAGAGTTTATAGACGAGATAGAAAAAGATGAGCATCACAAAATGCAGAGGTTTTTGCAAAAGAATGACTCAAAAGTTCAGTTTTAGTTTTCCACGGATAGCATTTCGGATCCACCGATTTTCAAACTCGGTGATACCGAAGCAGTTTTGGAACCTAAGCGATGATCTCGGTTGGACCGAGTTTGATTCGGTGGCACCGAGACTACTAGGGTTTCACTGAATCCTCAAATCGGTTGCACCGATTAGTAATTCTCGGTCAGACCGAGAGTCACTTGTGCAATGGCATAAGCCAAATCGGTGAGACCGAGTTTTTCAACTCGGTGGGTCCGAGATGGTTTCGGCGGAAACCTAAACCTAAAATTTGAATCTCATCTAATCTATGAACTACTTTGGCTGGATAGAAGAGTTGCAATCGTGGCAAGATTCAATATAAAAACAATGTGCTAGGAATCAGACGTGGATAGCACAAAGATCGAGTCCATACCCTAACTTGGCGGTGGACTTGCTACAGCGGCAACGGCGGGGACGATATCCGTTGACGGCGGCGAAGACCAGCGACAGGAGGCTGCACAAGATGATGTCCATGAAAACATTAGGTTACCTTGTCCCTTGCTTTACCAACATGAGGGTTTGTGACTCCTTGAACTAGTGCAAGGTGTGAAAGTTGATTGCACTTGTTCTTGCCAAAATGATATGAGTGAAGAATGTTGGCGGAGTCACCCTCAAGAACTCTCTAGTTCTTCTTCGGGATCCACATCATCTTGATGGGAATCCTTGGAGTTGTAGTTGTACTTGATGAAGTAGAACTTGACGTAGTCTTGGGAACCCACTCGAACGAGGCTTTAGGTGCTTCTTCAAATGCATCAATCTCTTCTTGAAGCTTGTCCTTGCCTTTGTTCTTGTGGTCTTGTGGTGGAAGAACATCTTGTGCTTGTGTCCCCTTGAAGGAAGTAGGATCATACTTCTCTTCTTCAGGAACAAACCTTGTCTTGGGGTATTGATCTTCTTCCCACTCAACTCCATTGGCGTTGAACTTTCGTTCAAAACCAACACCTTGATTCTTCCGGTGCCTTCCTTGCTTGCGTACAATTTCCTCGAATTGCTTACTCCCGGCAAGGCTCTTGTAAACACCTTTATCTATAATTCCCTTAAATAAACTATTTTCTTGCTCAAGTGTAACTTGGCTAAGAGAATCATAAGTGGAATCAAGAGAACTACTAGAAGCAACAACATTGGATTTGACATTATTATTGTTACTACTAGAGGAAGTATCTTTCTTGTACTTGTTACTAGACTTGACTTGAGGCATATAAGTAGATAGGAGTAAACGCTTGGCAATGTAAGAAGAACTTTTCTTGCGGAGATCATCATTGATTGCCTTTAAGAACTCATGCTCTTGCTCAAGATTGAGCTTTTCAAAGCGTAACTTCTCATGAGCCCTTAAAAGTTCTCGATGATCTTCGAAGATAGTTTCATGAGCCAACTTAAGGGTGTTTAGTTCTTTAGTTAGAAGCTCAATTTTCTCCTTATCATTGTCATTCATTTGATTAGCATGATTAATTGATGTTTCATCATAGTATTCATCACTAGAGTTGTCAACAAGTAAATCATCATCACCTAGCAAGTCATCTTCATCACTATTAAAATCAACATACTCGGGATGTGTTACCTTTGGACCTTTGGCCATGAAGCATCTTCCAATTCCTTCATTTGGTGAACCAAATATGTCATAGGAGTTGGTTGACACAAGTGCTAGACTGGCAACACCTTCATCTTGAGTATATTCGGAGTCGGAGTGATAGCTTCTCTCGGAGTGATGGTCGGAGTCAGAGCCGGAAACCCATTCACCAACATGAGCTTGATGTCTTCGTTTTGTGTAGCTCCTTGATGACTTGTCCTTCCTTTCCGAATCCTTGCTTCTCCGTGAGGGTCTTTATTCATAACGATAATCTCTACTCCTCCTCTCTCTTGGTGGTGATTCTTCTCTTTTGCTTCTTCTTTTTGGAGAATCTTCTCTTCTTTTGTAGGGTGTCGTACACTCATTGGAGTAGTGTCCGGGACTCCCACAATTGTAGCAATTGCGCTCTCAACTAGAAGATCTTTTGTCATTGTAAGACCTTGACTTGGAGCTTCTTTCTTTGCTTCTACTTTTGTAGAACTTGTTGAAATTCTTCACCATTAAGCTCAATTCTTCATTGAAGGTTGGTTTCTCACTTGATGATGTGGGGGCTTCACTTGAGGCTTTGTAAGCACCACTTGACTTGTTGTGAAGTTCCCCCTTATCCTTGAGTGACATCTCATGAGCAACAATCCTCCCAATGACTTCCGTTGGCTTGATATCTTTGTAGTTTGGCATCATTAGGATCAATGTGCACACGGTATCATACTTTCCATCCAATGCTCTTAGGATCTTCTTGATGATGAATTTGTCGGTCATCTCTTCACTCCCTAAGCCGGCAATCTCATTTGTGATAAGAGCAAGCCTAGAGTACATTTCATGACACCTTCACCATCCTTCATTTTGAACTTGTCAAGCTGACTTTGGAGCACATCTAACTTGGATTCCTTGACGGACTCGGTACCTTCGTGCATATCAATCAAAGTATCCCAAATTTCTTTTGCATTCTTAAGACGGCTGATTTTTTTGAATTCTTCGGGGCACAATCCGTTGAAGATGATGTCACATGCTTGAGCGTTGTATTGTAGCATCTTCAATTCTTCCGCATTAGCTTCACGGTTCGGTTCTCTCCCATCAAAAAATTCACCTTGCAAGCCAATACAAATAATTGCCCAAACGGCGAGGTTATGTCCAAGAATATGCATTTTCATCTTATGCTTCCAACTAGCAAAATTTGTACCATCAAAGTAAGGACCTCGATGGTGATAATTTCCCTCGCTAGACGCCATACTCTCCTAGGTTGTGAAACCAAGGCTATGACCACCAAAAGCTATGGAAATCAAAGCAAATGGAGACCAAAGCTCTGATACCACTTGTAGGACCTTGAAGTATGTCTAGAGGGGGGTGATTAGACTACTTGACCAATAAAAACTTAACCTTTTCCCAATTTTATAGTTTGGCAGATTTTAGCTATTTTAGGACAAGTCAAGCAATCATCACACAATTCAAGCAATCATGCAAAGAGTATATTGGCAGCGGAAATTAAAGCATGCGACTTGCAAGAAAGTAAGGGGAAGGGTTTAGAGGATTCAAATGCATTTGGAGACACGGATGTTTTTGTCGTGGTTCCGATAGGTGGTGCTATCGGACTTCCACGTTGGTGGAGACTTCAACCCACGAAGGGTAACGGTTGCGCGAGTCCACGGAGGGCTTCACCCACGAAGGGTCCACGAAGTAGCAACCTTGTCTATCCCACCATGTCCGTCGCCCACGAAGGACTTGCCTCACTAGCGGTAGATCTTCATGAAGTAGGCGATCTCCTTGCCCTTACAAACTCCTTGGTTCAACTCCACAATCTTGTCGGAGGCTCCCAAGTGACACCTAGCCAATCTAGGAGACACCACTCTCCAAGAAGTAACAAATGGTGTGTTGATGATGAACTCCTTGCTCTTGTGCTTCAAATGATAGTCTCCCCAACACTCAACTCTCTCTCATAGGATTTGGATCTGGTGGAAAGAAGGTTTGAGTGGAAAGCAATTTGGGGAAGGCTAGAGATCAAGATTCATATGGTAGGAATGGAATATCTTGGCCTCAACACATGAGTAGGTGGTTCTCTCTTAGAAATGGTAAGTTGGAAGTGTAGGTTCAGTCTGATGGCTCTCTCCACGAATGAAGAGGAGGTGGAGGGGTATATATAGCCTCCACACAAAATCTAACCGTTACACACAATCTACCAAACTCGGTGGGACCGAATAGTTAAACTCGGTCGGACCGAATTAGTAAACCTAGTGACCGTTAGTGATTTTCGGTGGGATCGACATGCATCTCGGTGAGACCGATATGGTTAGGGTTAGGGCATAACGTAATCTCGGTGAGACCGATTACACAAACTCGGTGAGACCGATTTTGGTAATTAGCTAACCAGAGAGTTGGTCAGGTAAATTTGGTGGGACCGATTTGCTCTTTTCGGTGAGACCGAAATGTTACAAAAAGGAAACAGAGAGTTTACATTACAATCTCGGTGGGACCGATCGCTCACTTCGGTTGGACCGAAATGTTACGAAGGGAAACAGAGAGATTGCAACGCCATCTTGGTGAGACCGAGATCCCTATCGGTAAGACCGATTTGCTTAGGGTTTGTGGCAGTGGCTATGACTTTTGGAATCGGTGGTGCCGGATAGAAAGAATCGGTGTGACCGATTTTGGCTTTAGGTTTAGGTCATTTGTGGATGTGGGAAAGTAGTTGAGGGTTTTGGAGCATATCACTAAGCACATGAAGCAAAAGGCTCATTAAGCAACACCTCATCCCTTCTTGATAGTATTGGCTTTTCCTATAGACTCAATGTGATCTTGGATCACTAAAATGTAAAATGAAGAGTCTTGAGCTTTTGAGCTTGAGCCAATCCTTTGTCCTTAGTATCTTGAGGGATCCACTTTCATCATCCATGCCATGCCATTCATTGAGCTTTCCTGAAATAATAGTCTTGGAATAGCATTAGCTCAATGAGCTATATGTTTTTATGAATTACCAAAACCACCTACGGATAGTTGCACTTTCATCGCCCCTGCCCCATGGTCTGGCGTGGAGCTTGGCGGGCGTGCCCAAGACCCCTCCTTTGGTCACGGGCAATAGCTGGTTGGCTTCGATCTTTGGTTCCTCTTCAAGCAGCGAGCCCCGATTGGCTTGGGCTCCTCGCGAGGACTGGTTGACGTCAGGTGCAGCGCCAGCCCCTAGCCCCCTGCCGAGAGGTGGTGTGCCGCTTGATACCGTGCCCGCAGCCCCCAAAGCGATGGACGAGGTGGGCCGTGCATTCGAGTTTGAGCGCGGGCGAAGCGTCGTTCGTCACGAGCTTTTCCGGGAGGCGATGGATGTGATGAGCCGGCTTGGTGAAGAACTCGCAGGTGTCGACTCGCGCCTTGAGGCCAAAGGTCTTCGGTTGGCGGAGGAATGACGCAAGCCGAGGGTGGCTATCAACATCGGCCACTACCAGCGTGATCTTGACAATGCGAAGGCTGAGGCGTCTCTCAATGTTTCCCGCGAGGCTTGCTCCGAGCCTTGGAGGAGGCTCACGAGGCCGACCGCCATCGCGAGGCTGTGGAGAAGTGCGCATGGGAGCTCCATGCCTGGAGCGTGTCCCTAGAGCGGCTAGGGGCGCAGAGTCGCCCTTGCGTCGCTGAGGGGGACACCTGCCGAGGAGGAAGAGATCCGGAAGCGCGAGGAGGCGTTGGCGCTGGAGGCCGTGGAGCGTAGCCTCGAGCTTGAGCAATTGGAGACAAGGGAGCATCAAGTTACCTAAGCAGAAGATGTCATCGGGGTTCGCGAGGCCAGGGTCCAGGAGGAGGTGGATCGCCGGGTGGCCCAGGTTCGCGCGGACCTGGAGGGAAGGTACGACTTGAAGTTGAAGCTCACACATACGGAGGGTGCGGGCAGGGATGCTGCCCTCAGGCCCATGTTGGACGAGACTGAGAGGCGTGCGGAGGCCACGGCTGCCACCCTGGTCACGGCGCAGACGGACTTGGCCTCCGCCCGTGTCGAGTTGCTTTCTCTTCGGAAACGGGTTGAGGACGCCGAGGCCATTGCACGACAAAACAGGGAGGAAGTACTCCAACGTCGGACGCTGGAGCGCGAGCATGCTCCTATGCTTCAGGATCTCCGGAACAGGGCCAATACCGCCCTGGGCTACATCTGCGAGAGAATGCACCTGCCCCCCACTCGAATGACTGTGCCAGCCACCTGACCTTCTTCACCGACGTGGTGACGCGCCTGGAAACCCGGTCTAATAGGGCTCACCGGCTCGTGGAGGAGAGAAGTCGGGGCCTGCTCGGGCGCGCGTTCTCCCGCGTCTTTAGCCACCTCAGGAACACCTTCCCCGACTTCGACTTCGACGCCGCCATTGCCCCCGTACCGCAGGCCGTCCGGGGCGATCTGGCACGGTGGGTGGAGGACAACGTGGACGCGCTGGTCAGAGCCTTTGCCTCCAATGACGATGCGGTGGTGGTCGCCGCAGACGAAGGCGACGTGGTTGACGACGGCGACGGAGGCGTCGTCGAAGGCTGCGATGGTGCTGGTGAAGACAAAGATGATGCGAGCGACGTGTCCGAGGGCGATGTAGCGAGAGACATATCCGGCTGATCCCATGTTCTTCCGTCGTTGCATCCTGTATGCAAAAACTCGGGCGCGGCCCTTGGAAAACTTGTAAGAGCATTTTGAGAGGGGGAGCCCCTCATGTAAGCATGTTGCAGCCTTTACTTTCCCACGCGGCATTGAGAAAGTGCTCTCGCGAACTCGTAAGTCCAGGGGTGAGTTTCCGGTCGTGGGTTACCTTAGCCAACGCCTGCCTCGAGCTGGGTCGTGAGGCGAAGAGTTCCTGAGAGTCCTGCGGAGCTTTTCGTCCCGTCAGGAGTTGCCCCGCAAGAGGCAGGCACCAATTATAGCGTTAACGCGTGCTCGACACGTGTGTGCTTCGCGCAGTCCCGCTTGCAAGGGGCTCGTGAGGGAAAGGCGATGGACATGAGTCCCAGGCAAAACGAAACTGAGAAAGTAAGAAATTGCTTGAATCGATAAAAGGCACCCCCCGCGCGCATTGATAAAAACTCGACTTCAACTCAAATCCAGATCCAGAAAGCAAGGCTGCAGAAAAAGAGATCCAAAAGAAAAGGCCGCGTTCGGCACCTATTCTAGTCTTCGGGTCTTCAAGTCTTCTCACCAGCGTGGAGCTAAGTGCTTCCACTAGGCGTGGGAGGGAGCCCCAGGGCCTGAGGCTGGCACCCCTGAGACTCCGGGGCGTGTACAGCCCCAACTCATTATTATGTGAGAGTGTCACGGGTGGCGAGCTTCACAGGCACTGGGCCTTCTTCACACGTACCGGCCTTGCTTCATATCGCCAGACCAGGGCCCCGCCTTGCACCACCCTTGACCACCTTTGAGCCGACCGACAACCTGGACGAAACAAAGGGGGGAAAGGGGACGCCAGCGGTGCCCTCGGCGACCACAGGTCCTCTGCCGGGGGAAGGGTCGTGGAAGCCTCCCCGGCAGAGGGCCTACCTCCGGGTGCCCCCGGCTTCGGCGATGTCGGGCGGTGCCCTGCTCCTGGCTCCCCCCACGCAACCGCCAACGAGCTTCCCCTGGCGGGACAGGCGTCGCCGCGCCAGGGTGATCTGCCGAGGCTGTAACCTAGTTCACTGGAAGCCCATGGTTAGCCTAAGTTTGCTCCTGAGAGATTAGCGGTACCCTGTAGTTGCCGTTGATGGCACGATCATTGTGGTTCTCCATTGGTTCCTGGAAGGCTTCGACTCCTAGCGCCCCTTCTTACCAATCTTCTCCAACGAACGAGCCAGGGTCGTCCTCCGGTGTGTACTCCTGGTCCATCATGCGGGGCACGTAGGCTTACGGGGCTGTTACCCCGAACACCTCGCCGTAGTGCCCCACACTCCATGTTGCCCGGCCCAGCGTGTCATCCTGGGGAGAGTAGCGCGGCATCTCGCCGGGACCATGGGGGCG
Source organism: Aegilops bicornis (assembly GCA_021605145.1). Lineage (NCBI taxonomy): Eukaryota > Viridiplantae > Streptophyta > Magnoliopsida > Poales > Poaceae > Aegilops > Aegilops bicornis. The sequence goes on along the minus strand of CM038672.1, from coordinate 293,111,487 downwards.
GCGCTTGTGCCCGTGCTTGTCACGGGCGGTATGGGGGCGGCGCTTGTGCCCGTGCTTGTCACGGGCGGTATGGGGGCGGCGGAGCCCCCGGTGCCGCCGGCCGCGCTGGTGTTGACTAAGCCCCCATGCACGCCCGACGACGCGTGGTTGAGGCGAGGCCCGCCATGAGGCCCCGTAACGGCCTGAGAACGGAGCCGATAGCAGAAAGGTGGCGCCCTCGAGGCCGCCGCGTCCAGCAGCTCGGCAACCCGTTCCAGCAGCGCGTCCTGGCCGCTCTCCATCAGCCGCCACCGCAGCAGCTCCCTTGCCACGGTGAGTGCTGCCCGCATGTTTGCCTGCTCTCGCCGTGAGTGCGGCGCCGTCGCCGCGGCGTGGCTTGCTGCCCTTGCAGCGGCTCGTACCTATCGTAGAGTGAGGGTGGACGACGCCTGGCCGCGTCGCCCACGACCCGCAGTGTTGGACGGCGCCCGCGCCGCCTGGAGCGCAGGGTCGAGATCTTCATGAGCAGGCGTCGTTGCCCGGGCCGGCCAGGCTGCCCAGCGGTCGGAGTTAGCTCTTGGGTCGCCGGACATCTTGACCATGGAGCGTCGGCAGGTCGATTGTCGAAGAAGAAGCTCCGGCGCACCCCTACCTGGTGCGCCAAATGTCGGATGTGGGGTTCCGGCAAACCCTTAAGATTCAAACTCTGGGGTGCGCGCGAAGTCTTTCCCTCCTACCGATCCACGCCCTAGCTCGCTAAGATCTCGCGGACGAACTCGACGAATTCACAACACAGAAAGACACGAGATTTATACTGGTTTGGGCCACCGTTGTGGTGTAATACCCTACTCCAGTGTGTGGCGGAGGATTGCCTCTTTGGGTGATGATAAACAGTACAAGGGGAAGAACAACCTCCTTAGGTTGAGGTGTTCTTGTGTCTAGGGTAGGCTCTCGATCTTACCAGATCAGGCCGAGATCCCTTTCTACTGTGGTGGCTAGTTCTACTTATATAGGCACTGATCCTCTCCCCAAATATTGAGCGGGAAGGGAGCAAACAACGGCGGGAAAATTTGAAGGGGGACAACTAGTACAAGCTATCCTGACAAAAGTGGTCTTCGCCTGCGAAAGGCCCTGGTGGTGACGCCGTCTTGGGCTCCACGATGACATCCATCTTGCCGTCCTTCTGGTCTTGGTCTCGTTGCACCAATATGGCAACCTTTGCCTGATGCATCGGTACTCCGCGCCTGCGCTGGCCTCCTTAGCACCAAAGAGGAAACAAGGGCGCTGCGCGTCCTGGCGCCCGCCTGGTGCCGATCGTCATGGCTCATGTTATGAGAGCCTCATGAGGTTTTCCCCGCCTTGATATCTCCGCTCCTCGTGAGCCCGCCTGGCTAGGCCACTCCTGAGGAGTCCTTGCGTCGCCCACCTCGCGAGGTTTGGCCCCTCGCGAGGGTCTTGGATGCCTGGTTGATGAAGATGGGCCGGACGGCCCGCTAACCTAGCCATGTCATGGGCCACAGGCAGGCAAGTATGGGGACCCCCATTCCAGAACGCCGACAACCTAAGCATGATATTAATGAGTCAATAAATTCTATCCATGTCTCCATTAATGAAATCAAAGAGAGAACTACTAGGTTGAGAGCTAAGCAAGAATTCCTAGAAAAAGCTATTCCACCCGGTTTTTATCGTAATCATGATGAGGTTATTAAAAGAGCAATGCTACACGCATGGATATTTTTTAGGGGATCAACGGGGAGGGTTAGTTGGCATGTTTTAATTGGCTAGAAAAAAGGTGAGGGGCCCACCCCCGCTGAAAATTAGGGGCAGAGAGGAGATTAGTTTGAAAGATCCCTCTAAAACTCCGTAAATTGCCCGTGTGTATAGTATTTTCATTTTTAAAATGATTGGTGTATTACCTATTTTATCTTTATTTAGTAATATAAAACTTGATGAAAAAGGGCCTGGAGATGAGTCAACCACTGGTGCAGCGACCTGCTTTACAAACGGTTTTTACCCCCTTTCTGGGACGGAGTTTTAAACTATCGCCTTGCCTGTGTGTGCGATACGGGGGTCCTTCCCACATATCCCAGAAACTGTATTGGATAGGGAGTAGGAATGCATAAGTTTGGCAGAACTAAGTGTATGCGATGCCCGCATCTATCCCAAACGCGACTCGTCACACAATTATTTGTGATATATTGAATATCCCAAATGCTCCATCCTTGCTACTCGTGTGTGTTGGCATTACCATCGCACACGCTATTCTACGGTGCAATGTTTATGATGCACGCCCCATCACAAATAGTTCATGATTGTAAAGCGTGTTTGATAAGGAGACTATCACATACATTCACTTCTCTCGAACTGTATGCGATATATAGATAAGAGATAAGTTAATTGTCATACGAGTGTGGAATAGGTTTATGAAATATCATACTATGGTACCAGTGTCGGATGGGATAACTATCTCACACGCTATTTTGTGGTGCAAGATTTACAATATATACAACACCACAAATGGTTCATGATTGCAAAGCGTGTACGATAAGGTGACTAACACAACCACTTAGTTTGGTCACACCTTTGTGATATTGTCTGACATGACACATGCTTTGCAAACGGAAACTGTGTGCATGGTCGCACAAGTTTTCTCTTTGTGAATCGTGTCGGATTATGATGTATATCACACACGTTGTACTTTACATACTGTGTGCGCCGTAATGACATGCAGAACATAATTTCTCCCTAATTTAATTGTTGCAATTTAAAATTGTACATAATTTCAATTTTAAAGTAGGCAATAACTTTATTCATATCCATCAGGTTCAACAACCAATGCACTATTCAATTCACAGGTACATGTGTTCAAGAATTACATAAAAAATAATTACATAAGCACCACATAAAGAAGATGAACCAGGGTTGTATACTTGTATTAAAGACGGTAAAGAAAGAGGCGAAACACATTCTGGTTGCTGAACAAGGTGAAGCGGAATGCCCATATTTTGCCCTCCTCAATGCCAAATGCATGCACGACTCTATTCCAACCCCTTGTGATGGCCGACCACCCATCCTTCAGTGTCCTCACGAGGACTTCTAGACAGTCATTGTAGTATGGTAGAAATACTTTAACCGTTGCCTGTCCACCAGTCATGTAGTTTGGAAGGTAATCTTGAGTAAACTGCTTTGGGAACCACTGCAAAGGAAGAAGATTCAGACATTGTCATCTAACAATCATTGTGGGCAGTAAAAAGAAGGCTACAGAGTTCTTACTTACCATCCTGCAGTTCAATGTTGTTTTGGATGAAGTGTAAACAAATAGTTTAATTTCCATCTTTTGACCCATTTTACTAACAACCTTTATCAGTTTCCTCACTTTATGTTGGTTCATGAATATCTCATTGCCCCATAGGAAAAAAGGGTTGAAGGGTGGATCTTTATCAATGACATATGTACCTGGTACATGTACTCGACGCATGACTTGCCGGCGTATGCGCTATTCGTTGGCTGGTGTGTGCATGGAAGGTTCCTGTGCCCCACATGCAAGGGAGCTCTTGAGTTTCATTGGCTGACGGCAGAGGCGCAAGTATAGTTGCTTCAACTTGCATAGACCGTTTCTACATCCTGGCCATAAGTTCAGGAAAGACAAGAAGAACTTCATCAAAGGTAGAGTTGTCAAATAGTCTGCACCACCTGCGTTGACAGGCCAACATACCCTAGATCAGTTAAACGCTCTAGAGCCAGATCCAGAGCGTCCAGGGTATTTCAAGGGGTATAATAAGGAACACGCCTGGACTCACAAGACATGCTTCTGGGGCCTTACTTCAAAGACCTCCTTTGCCCACACAACATCGATGTGATGCACACTGAAAAGAATATCGTCGAAGCCATTTTTGGTACATTGTTGGCATAGAGGGGAAATCAAAGGATAATACTAAGGCTAGAGTCGATCAAGAGGAGCTATGTGATAGACCGTTACAACACATGAAAGAACCGAAAGGAAAGGGGATCAATTGGACGAAGCAAAAGGCATGGTTCAATCTTCGAAGGACACCTATAAAGTAAATTATTTTGTGGGTGAAAATGCAGTTGATGTTCCCCGATGGGTATGTAGCAAATCTAAAGAGGGGAGCGAGTCTTCAAAAATTGAAAATATTTGGTCTAAAAAGTCATGATTGGCACATATGGATTGAGCGGATAATGTCGGTGATGTTGCGTGGCTTCATCCCTGAGGATGAATGGCTAGTACTGGTAGAGCTGAGCTATTTCTTCCGTGTTCTTTGTGCGAAAGAACTATCGCCTGGCCTCCTAGAAGAAATGGAACAGTTGGCGCCGGAGTAGATCTGCAAGTTAGAGAAGATCTTTCCGCCAAGCTTCTTTAATCCAATGCAACACTTGATTTTGCATCTCCCGACCGAGGCACGATTGGGAGGGGCCATGCAAAATCGTTGGTGCTACTCAACTGATAGGATGCAGAAGACGCTTCGAGCAAAATGTAAAAATAAACGTAGAATAGAAGCATCGATGGCGGAGGCATTCATCACTGAGGAGGTGGCAAACTTCGTGACCGCACACTACGAAGCCAAAAATCGTCATTTGCATAATCCGAAGCCTCGGTACAATGTTGACGAACCTCAAAAGGGTCAATCCAACCTCAACCTATTCAAAGGGAATATCGCACCAGCCGGTGGTTGGAAACCAGTAAGATTGGATGTTGAAGAAAGGCAGACCATTTCACTATATCTCTTCAACAACCTAACAGAAGTGCGGCCGTACATCGAGTCTGATCTCGGTACATTGTTTCACAACTTCTTATTCCTTTGAACTTCTCTTATTCCTGGATTTTTGATGCAGCCGATACGTCACCATATTCTCGTATGGAGCGGTGATCCAAAAGGATTTTGTCGAAGAGTATGAGCTTCTGGCAAAACAAGGAGCCGAATTTCCCGGTTTCATCTCTTGGTTCAAAAAAATGGTAATTTCCATTAGACCCTTTTTTTTCTTTGGCTAATTTGCGACTAATGCAACAATCCTTTCGTATTAAACTTGTAGGCTAATTCAGAGATTATGGATGCCGAATTGAGACAAGTAGCTAATGGTTTTGACTATCAGGTCCGTTCATTTGACAAATACGACATCAACGGGTATCACTTTCGTACCTATGGCAAAGCGCTATCTATGGCCGACCGAAAGTCTACAAATTGTTTTGTCTCTGCTATCGGCGAAGGAGGTATCGAGTATTATGGAAGAGTTGAAGCAATTTATGAACTTGAATTCGATGGTGAAAACCCTTCAACGTCGTAGTCTTCAGATGTTATTGGTTCCAGCCGAGGGAGACTAGAAGGACTCATGAACATATAGGGCTAGTCGAAATCAAACAAAGCACCCATTTGGATGTTCCCGATGTCTATATTACGCTCAACAGGCAACCCAAGTTTTCTATCTACCGTGGGCCTGTCAAAGTGATCCAAATCTCAGTGGTTGGGACGTCGTTTATGAAGTGCCGCCACGTGTTAGACCACCTCCCCCCAATGAAAAGAAACACGTCTTTCCAAACAATGTTTCAAGAACTGCTCCACTCCATCCCAGAACATTGAAGTAGAAAACGATAGTGAATCCGACTTCACCCCTCAGTTGGAACAAGAAGAGCCGGAAGAAGAAGAAGTTACTGCTGTAGATGACCTGTCAATGCTTGAATGATTACGTAAAGGTGGCCTTCCACATGATGATGCTTTTATTAATGATGATGATGAGCACGTCATTACCGATAGTGATGATAATGCTTTTAGTAATGATGATGACGAGCACGTCATTACCGATAATGATTATTAGGTATTCAAATTTTTATGTTGTACTTGATTTATATAGTTATTTGTATGATTTTATGATTTATATAGTTGGTATTTATAATTTTATTACTTTGTATGATTGTTTCTTATACATAGTGCCATGGTCTTAATTTCCGTCCTGGTCGGCCCTCGCCCGCTTTATGATTCAGATGTAGTAAAATCTCTTTCATAACTATTTTTTGCATTTCGCATTTATGCAAATTATGGCCATCAAGTTGACATAGAGATATTTTAATCTAGGAGGTATTTGAACCGGAATTGGAAACAGACCCTCTTGTCGAGAAGTTAAATTTAGTTGAAAAAGAAAATGAGTATTTGAAAGAAAAAATTAAAAGAATTGAAGAAGAGAAGATGACATTGGAGTTGTACGTTGCCGATGCCATCGATGATCACAAGATGAAGATAAATGCAATGCGCTTGAAGATGGATGAATGCGCCTGAAGCTTAATAAGATTATAAAATATGAAATTGATAATGAGGCTTGGTATCATTATGCCGTTGGATCAATTGTTACCTTAGTTGCGATCTTCATCACATTTGTTGTGATGAGGGTAAGTTATCTCTAGTGTTTTGCTTTACAAATGGTTACATAGCTTAGTTTCCTCCTAAATGGCATAATTACCTAAGTTAGATAAAAAAATAAGCTATACTTAGCTTATTTAGTTCATTTATGACATACTTAGCATACTTAGGTAAAAAATGGCATGATAATCTTTGTTAGCTCCAAAATGATATAGACTTAGCTTATTTTCCTCGAAAATGACATAATAAACTTACTAAGCTCAAAAATGACCTATTTACCTACCTTAGCTCTAAAATGACCTACACTTAGCATTTTTTACCTAGCTTAGCAATAAAATGACATTTTTACCTACCTTAGTTAGAAGAAGAAGAAGATAAAGAAGAGGAGAGGAGAAACAGAAAGAGAAGAAAGAAATCTTCTTCTTCTTCTTCTAACTAGTCTTCTTCTTCTTCTTCTTCTTATTCTTCTTCTTCTTCTTCTTCTAACTTTCATCTTTCCCAATTTGCAGATTTGCTTTACATGAGGAGGCTTGGATTCATGGAGTGTACTATTCTTGTGGTGCTTCCTTGTTATTTATGAAAACTTGTTTGGATATGTATGTCTATATGCATATGTTGTTGGAAACTTGTTTCTGGTTATGTATATATGGATATGTTGGACTTTGTTGAATATGTTGTTGGATTGGATGAAATATGTTGTTGGACATGCTGTTGGATATGTATGCATGTATATCTGTGTTTGAAACCATGTCTAATTAATGGGATTCAAATAAAAACAGGGGATATGTAGCCTCTTTGTCGTCTGCTAGCAGACGACAAAGAGCTTTGCCTTCTGCTAGCAGGCGACAAAGAGGGCACGTGGCAGTCACCTGTGCAAACTGGGAACACCTGCTGCCTGTTTGGTCATTTTTCCGTCTGCCAGCGGACGACAATGATTCAAACCTCTTTGTCGTCTGCTGACGGACGGCATATCTGGACACGTGGCAGCTTCCCACTGCTGCCTAGCTGGGCTCTTTGCCGTCCGCCAGCGGACGACAAAGATCTTCTACTCTTTGTCGTCCGCTGGCAGATGGCAAAGATCGCCATTAACCCCCTAACGGCTCTCACGCCACCGCACTGCTGTCAGCTGTCTTTGTCGTCTGTTGGCCTCGGATGGCAGATGGCGTATTCCTTTGCCGTCCGTTTCTTAGAAGCGGACGGCAAAGAAGGCCTTTGCTGGCAGGCGTTCATCCGGACAGTTTGTCGTCCGCTAGCGGACATCAAAGAAGACTGCCGTCCGTGATCTATGCCTTTGTCGTCCGCCAGTAGCGTTCGTCTTCCTCGCCCACGAGCTCAAGCCTGAAGCCACCACATTGACCGGATCGACGCCATCTTCTTCCTCGGTCGTCCTCGCTCTTCTTCATCGATCCGTCACCTCTGCAGCTCCTAAGCCACTAACGGGCCATCGTGTGCCTCCGCGGTGAGTTCCTCGTCACTTCCCCTTTTGCCATGCATCGATTCCATGCCTCGTGTTGCTGCTGCCATGGTCACCGGAGATCAGTGCCGCCGCCGTGTTGACTGTTGGTTCTATTGTGCTCCTTTGGCCCAACCAAGCGTGCCACCCCACTCGTGGTGTCACGTAGAAGCCGCTCGTGCCCTTGGTGTGTCAGCTGTGTGCCCATGGCTTCGATCTACATCAAGCCCAAGCCCCTGCGTACATTGCTCGCGCCTCCACGTTTGCCCGCTTGTGCGTGGCCTCGCCTCTTCGCCCGCGCCCGCCGAAACCGCTACCGCTGCTTCTGTTTAACTACTGCTGCCTCTCGACTCTGCTCCCCCGCCCCATGCAAGCTCCATCGCGGCGAGGCTACGCCCTCCCTTGCCGCTGCCGCCGTTCACCGACCGGCGCCCTCGCGCGTGCTGCTATTGCTTTGCGCTTGTCCGCCTTTCCTTCCGCTAACTACTGCTGCTGCCTTGCACTGCCGCTGCAAACTGATGTTGCTGCTACTGCCGCGTACCGCTGCTGTCACCATTGCCCACCTGCTGCTATGCTACTCCTTCTACGTGCTGCTCGCAAGCCGCTGCTGCTCCCCACTACTATTGCCATCGGCTGCTGCTCAATTGCCGCTGACCGCTGTTGATACTGAACATGGCAATGGCCATGGCTGAATGTGTTGTATTGTGGTCGGCTGGGCCACTGTCCAATACGGCCGGCCCTTGTTTAATTAGACTAGATTAATTAGTGCTAATTTAGTTTAATATAGTAGGGAATAACACGTGAGCCACCTCTGTTTATTATCTAAAATTAATTGACTTAATAAAATAGAGTCCATGACAACTAGGCCCCCACTCCCATTGGCACTGTTCATGAGTTGACCAGTCAAATATTGACTGGGTCAACTCAGGCACTGACCCCACATGTCAGCTCTTTGTGCCCTGCGCTGGGTACACTGCTGAGTACCCATAGCCATTTTGCTATTTAATTCGAATTATAAAATAAATTCATCAATTCATTTAAACTTTGAAAATTTATATAAAATAATCCGTAACTCGGATGAAAATACTTTGTACATGAAAGTTGGTTAGAGCGACGAGACGAATCTGGATACGCAGCCTGTTCGTCCGCCACACATCCCTAGCATAGCGAACACGCAACTTTCCCCCTCCGGTTCACCTGTTCGAAAATGTGAAACACCGGGAATACTCTCCCGGTTGTTTCCCCCCTTCACCGGTATCACCTCCTACCGCGTTAGGGCACTCCTATCACTGTTACTTGACATGTCATGCAGTGTTATGCATCTGTTTGCGCTGTATTCATTTTTTCTTCCCCCTCTTCTCTCCGGTAGACTACGAGACTGACGCCGCTGCTGGTGCCCTGATCGACTACGTTGTTGACGACCCCTACTTGCTAGAGCAACCAGGCAAGCCCCCCCTTGATCACCAGATATCGCCTATTCCTTCTCTCTGCTGCTTGCATTAGAGTAGTGCAGCATGTTACTGCTTTCGGTTAATCCTATTCTGATGCATAGCCTGTCATTGTTGCTACAATTGTTACCCTTACCGCAATCCTAAATGCTTAGTATAGGATGCTAGTATTCCATCGATGGCCCTACATTCTTGTCCGTCTGCCATGCTATACTACCGGGCCATGATCACTCGGGAGGTGATCACGGGTATATACTTACATACATATTATATGATACATGTGGTGACTAAAGTCGGGTCGGCTCTTAGAGTACCCGCAAAGTGATTCCGATGTGGGGGCTGAAAGGACAGGTGGCTCCATCCCGGTAGAGGTGGGCCTGGGTTCCCAACGGCCCCCTACTGTTACTTTGTGGCGGAGCGACAGGGTAGGTTGAGACCACCTAGGTGAGAGGTGGGCCTGGCCCTGGTCGGCGTCCACGGTTATTTCATAATAACACGCTTAACGACATCTTGGTATTTGATCTGAGTTGGGTCGTTGGCCTTATACGCACTAACCACCATGTGGGACAAGATATAGGTGAGGGAGTCCTGGACAAACGGGTCCTTGGGCGTCCGTCTTGTTATCCGTTGGGCCGGACTGAAGGGCCGTGAAGACATGAAGGCTGAAGACTATACCCGTGTCCGGATTGGACTCTACTTGGCGTGGAAAGCAAGCTTGGAAACCGACTATGTAAATTACCTCTGATGTAACCGACTCCATGTAACCCTAGATCTCTCCAGTGTCTATATAAACCGGAGAGCATAGTCCGGATGGACAGATACATATTACCATAGTCATACAGGCTAGACTTCTAGGGTTTAACCATTACGATCTCGTGGTAGATCAACTATTGTAACACTCATATTCATCAAGATCAATCAAGCAAGAAGTAGGGTATTACCTCCATAGAGAGGGCCCAAACCTGGGTAAACATCGTGTCCCCCGTCTCCTGTTACCATCGATCCTAGACGCACAGTTTGGGACCCCCTACCCGAGATCCGCCGGTTTTGACACCGACATTGGTGCTTTCATTGAGAGTTCCACTGTGCCGTCGACAAGAAGTTCGATGGCCCCTTCAATCATTGATAGTGTCGCCGTCCGAGGAGAAACCTTCCTCCCCGGGCAAATCTTCGTGTCCGGCGGCTTCGTACTGCGGGCCAACTCGCTTGGCCGTTTGGAGCAGATCAATAGCAAAGCCCCCGGCCACCAGGTCAGATTTGGAAGCTTGAACTACGTCGAGGATACCCGTGGAGACTTGATCTTCAATGGGTTTGAAACCGCAGCGATCGCTCCCCCTCGTCCCGATGAACATGACGTATATCTATTATCGGATTACATCCAGGAGATGGATCCTATTGCCGCAACGGCCTCAGAACCGAAGCAGATCGTGCCCTCCGAGGCCACAAAGTCCGCGGCGTTGGAGCCGCACACGGACTCGACATCCTGCAATGTTTGCATCAATGGAACTCCGGACTCGTCTCCGGCTATAAGTTCCGGACCAGGTACGCCTGCGGACACCGAGCTGGATCGGTTATCGATTTTTGAATTTAGCGCCATAGACATCTTCCAGCGCTCACCTTTTGGTGACGTGCTAAACTCTTTAAAGAACTTGTCCTTGGAGGAGGACTCACAGACGAACTATGTTCGGTTCGAGCTGGAGGCGGATGATGAGGAATTTTGCTTCCCACCCGCCACCCACTTCATAGCCACTGTCGATGACTTAACCGACGTGCTTGACTATGGCTCTGAAGACATTGATGGTATGGACGACGATGCCGACAAGGAGCAAGGCCAAGACCCGTCATTCAATGGACATTGGACGGCCACCTCTTCATATGACGTGTACATGGTTGATACACCTAAAGGATCTGGCGACGACAAAGAAGAGCCAGATGCGAACAAACCCTCTGAGACGCAGTCCAAGCGCCGATGGACCAAACACCGTTCTAAGCCCCATCGCTCAAAAGACGGAAACACTGGCACCGGAGAAAATAGTACTCCGGGCGATGCCGAAAACAATGAAGACCCGGTCGGAGCTGTGAAAGTGCAACTATCCCTAGGTGGTTTTGGTAATTCATAACAACATATAGCTCATTGAGCTAATGCTATTCCAAGATGAACATTTCAGGAAATCTCAATGAATGGCATGGCATGGATGATGAAAGTGGATCCCTTAAAATGCTAATGACAAAGGATTGGCTCAAGCTCAAAAGCTCAAGACTCTTCATTTTATATTTTAGTGATTCAAGATCACATTGAGTCTATAGGAAAAGCCAATACTATCAAGGAGGGGTGAGGTGTTGCTTAATGAGCCTCTTGCTTCATGTGCTTAGTGATATGCTCCAAAACCTTAGCTACTTTCTCACATCCACATATGACCTAAACCTAAAGCCAAAATCGGTCTCACCGATTCTTCCTATCCGGCGCCACCGATTCCATATGTCATAGCCACTGCCACAAACCCTAGGCAAATCGGTTCTACCGATAGGGATCTCGGTCTCACCGAGATGGGATTGTAATCTCTCTGTTTCCTTTTCGTAACTTTTCGGCCTCACCAAAACAGCGGATCGGTCCCACCGAGATTGCAATGTAAACTCTCTGTTTCCCTTTTGTAACATTTCGGTCTCACCGAAAAGAGCAAATCGGTCCCACCGAGTTTACCTGACCAACTCTCTGGTTAGCTAATTACCAAAATCATTCTCACCGAGTTTGTGTAATCGGTCTTACCGAGATTACGTTATGCCCTAACCCTAAGCATATCGGTCCTACCGAGATGCAAGTCAGTCCCACCGAAAACTGTAGCGACCGGACCCGAATGGATCAAGTCTCTGTGCTCAGGTGTCATCCCTGGATCAGTAATGCTGACACCACACAGTACTTCGAAGGATTTATAGCAGAGTAGCAATCACACACTTATTACAACGTTGTCCACAAGGGAACTTATTACAATAATATGGCTTAAGGCCATCTAATAATAACAGTGGAAGGCTTGGAAGATAAGTGAGTCCATCAACTCCATCGGCATCACTGAGTATAGAACCACGACCTAACACCTTACTCGTCGTCTGAAAAGTTTGCAACATGAAAGTTGCAGCCCGAAAACGGGTCAGCACATGGAATATGCTGGCATGTAACACATAGAGAGCAATGAAAGCATAAGCCTATACAACATGCATATATGGCTGGTGGTAAAGCTCTACGGTTACAGTTTTGCATAAGGCTAGTTTTTCCCTACAACAAAGGAATAATTTTATTTAACTATCATGGTGGTTGTTAAACATTGAGAATGGTTGACAGCATCCTCAATCCCAATTAAAAAGTACTCATTAAAACCCAATAACATTTATTAGAAGTAACATGTTGAGATTCACATGATATTTAAGTACTAGATACTCAAAACTTCCATAACCGGGGACACGGCTAATCATGATTAGTTTATACACTCTGCAGAGGTTTGCGCACTTTTCCCCACAAGACTCGATCGCCTCCGTTTGGTTCTCGCACTACATGGTGTTTGAGAGACGGATGACCGAGACACGATCTTTCGTAAGCACTAGCACCTTACATGTGGGTAGACCGTACCAACCTACATCCCCTACATCAGCTAGCCTACCCGTAAGAGTTCGCACAACTTACTCAACTATGCCAGAGCCCATATTGGCTTGTGGCTGCACACGGAAGTTTCTAGTTTAAATAATCTCATGATCCCTTAGAGCACGGGTGGCGGTCCAGAAGAAATACAGACAAGTCCTGATAGAAACCAGGTGCCTCAATCCACCCAGATGTGTGTTTAGGTTGCCACCTTAGATAAACCATTAATTAACAATCTCACATCTGTCATGGATATTCACTCACCCAATCCACGTCTACTAGCATAGCATGGCATAATAAGTAAACGTAGAAGTAACTCCCAAGGTTTCATAAGTAAACAGGTAATAGGTACTACCTCAATCTACTTCCCATCCCACAATTTAAGTTGATCCTAAACATGCAAGTGTTTGAGGAATAGGGCTAATGCATAAAACTGGGTAGTAGAAAAGGTATGATCAAGTGTTACTTGCCTTCTTGATGATCCGTGAGACCTAGAGATTCAAGTAACAAGCGGCGCACTCCGGGTGATCTAACGCAGACAAACAACAAGCATTCAATAAGTACTCATCTAATGCACAGGAAATCTCGAATAAAAGATCTAACCGGAGAGTTCAACTTAAGAACCCTGGTTGCAAAAGAATCAAATCAAAATAAGCAACGAAAGTCGAAAGTCCAAAGAGAACGACTCAGTTTTAGCAATTTGAAACTAGGTCAAAATTTTACAGTAGCAAAACTTTGTTTAAGTAGGTTAGTCGGAACGGCGGTTTCGTAACGAAACTCCAGCCGCTTGAATCACCTGATTCTGATAAACGAGCGAGAAAATAAACAGATTTGAAAATTGGATCGGAAATCCAATTCGGAAAATAACGGATTAAATCCGATTAAAAGAAAAACGACGAACAGTTAAAACGACGGACGTTCGTTAACAGAAACTAACCGACGAACACGTTCATTAAAACGAACGGGTCGGTGAACGTTTACTAACTAATAAAACCGAAAAAAATAAACCAAACTAGGTTTTTTTTTAAAAAAACCGATTAACGAAAAAAAAACGGATCGGTTTTTAAAGCAAAACCGGATCGGGGTGGTGGCGGCTACCTCCGTGAGTCGCCGTGGGACTCGAGGCTCCGTGGCGTGGTCGGCGAGGTCGGATGAGGGCGGCGAGGCGGCGGCGTCGGCGACAGCGGCGGCGGCTCGGGCGGCGGCTCGGGTTGAGGGCGGCGGCGCTGGGTGAGGAGAGAGAGGGGGCTCGGTGCCTTGGGAGGGGGGCAATGGCGGGCCGGGCGAGTTGAGCCGGACTCGGCGTGGCGGCGTGGGACTCCTCCAGCAGGTATGAGGAAGGGGGGAGGCGGCGGTGGGCTGGGCCCGTGGCCCGGCGCGGTCTTTTAAAAAACAAAACTAAACGAAATAAAAATAAAACCAAACGGACTCCAAATTTAAAAAATTAATTTTCCCGACTCCTAAAAATGAGTCGAACAAAATGAACTTTAAAAGCAGGGCAAATATGCATATTTTTTTAAAATACTCATTTTTTCCTAAAGCAAATAAACTTCGAAAAACCAAAATTTGATTTATTTATTAAATCTTCGTTTTTCCTAAATGTTGGGAAAGTCATATTGTTCCCTCTCTCAAAATTTATTTATCGGAAAAACTTTTGAAGATAAATAAATAAAATCCAATGATCCTATTTTCAAAATTTGAGAAATCCCAAATATGAAAATAATGAAATCTCCAACTCTCCGAGGGTCCTTGAGTTGCGTGAAATTTTCTAGGATCGGAAATGCGAGAAAATATGATATGTATGATGACTTAATGTATAACATTCCAAATTGAAAATTTGGGATGTTACAAACCTACCCCCTTAAGATGAATCTCGCCCTCGAGATTCGGGTTGGCTAGAAAATAGGTGAGGGTGGTCCTTGAGCAAAACTTCCTCTCTTTCCCAGGTGGCTTCATCTTCAGTGTGGTGGCTCCATTGAACTTTGCAAAACTTGATAACCTTGCTGCGAGTAACTCTGCTGGCATAGTCGAGAATCCTGACTGGTTTTTCCTCATATGTTAAGTCATCCTTCAACTGAATTGCTTCCAGTGGCACTGTGTCTCTTAACGGTATCTCTGCTATCTCGGGGTGAAATTTCTTCAGCTGAGAAACGTGGAATACATCATGAACTCCTGACAGTCCTTCTGGCAATTCCAGCTTATAAGCAACTTCTCCCATGCGTTGCAAAATCTTATACGGTCCAACGAAACGGGGTGCTAATTTTCCTTTAACTCCAAAACGCTTAACTCCTCGAAGCGGGGATACTCTAAGATATACCCTGTCTCCAACTTCATATTCAATCGCTTTGCGCTTTGAATCTGCATAGCTCTTACATGCAGGACTGGGCTACCTTGAGCCTATCTCGAATCAATTTAACCTTCGCTCGAGACTCCTTAATCAAATCTGGTCCAAACAATGGCGATCTCCGGTTTATCCCATGACAACGGTGTCCTGCATCTCCTTCCATACAGAGCCTCGAAAGGTGCCATCTTCAAGCTGGTTTGGTAACTGTTGTTATAAGAAAATTCTGCATATGGAAAATTATCATCCCAACTAGATCCATAATCTAGTGCACAAGCTCTCAGCATATCCTCCAAAATCGGATTGACTCTCTCACCGTCCATCGATTACGTGGGTGGAAAGCTGTACTAAATTCGATCTGGTTCCCAAGGTTTCGTGCAACCGGTTCCAAAATTTTCGTGTAAATTGGGTTCCTCACATACGTCTGATGCTCCTCGGAACTCCGTGTAAACACACAATTCTGGTCATGTATATCTTTGCCAACTTAGCACCTTTGCTATAGGTAGTCTTGACTGGAATGAAATGAGCTACCTTCGTCAAGCGGTCGACTATAACCCAAATCGAGTCATATCCTGAGCGAGTCTTTGGCAAACCTGTGATGAAATCCATGCCTAGTTTATCCCACTTCCATTCGGGTATCGGCAATGGTTGTAACAATCCTGGCGGCTTCGATGTTCCGCCTTTACTCTCGACATACATCGCAAACTGCTACATACTCGCAATATCTTTCTTCATTCCGGTCCACGGAAAGTATTCTTCAAATCCAAATACATCTTGGTATTTCCTGGGTGAATTGAATAGGGTGAATCATGGGCTTCTTGCAAAATCAACTTCCTGATCTCCGGGTTATTTGGTACATAAACACGGTCCCCAAACCATAGGGTATCGTGCTCATCTTCGCGAAATCCTTTAGCTTTTCCTTTGCTCATTTTCTCCCTTATAGAGGCAACTTCCTTATCCGCCTTTTGGGTTTCTCTGATTTTGTCCATTAGTGTTGACTGAATCTCCAATGCTGCTACATAGCCTTTCGGAACTATTTCCAAACATAGCTCTCGAACGTCCTCGGCTAACTCATTTGGTATCCCTCCCATCATTAGGGTATTGACGTGGCTCTTACGGCTCAATAAATGCCTTTCGACATTAGCCTTTCCGGTGATAATGCAATCTCATATCATAACCCTTGATAAGTTCTAACCATCTCCTCGGTCTGAGATTTAATTCCTACTGAGTGAAAATGTATTTCAAACTCTAATGATCCTTATATACTTCACAATGATATCCAATGAGAAAATGTCTCCATGTCTTCAAGGCATGTACAACGGCTGCCAACTCCAAATCATGTGTGGCATAATTTAACTCGTGAGGCTTAAGTTGTCGTGAAGCATACGAAACAACTCTTCCTTCCTGCATAAGCACTGCTCCAAGTCCTCGACGTGAAGCGTCGCAATACACCTCATAATCCTTGGTCTGATCTGGCAATATTAAAACTGGATAGGTAACCAATCTTTTCTTCAACTCCTGAAAACTTGCCTCACAGTCCTCAGTCCATATGAATTTGTTATCCTTCTTCAACAATTATGTCATAGGCTTTGCAATCCTTGAGAAATTCTCAATGAATCTTCGGTAGTATCCTGCGAGTCCAAGGAAACTCCGAATCTCTCCAACTGTCGTTGGTGCTTCCCATTTGGTTACGGTTTCAACCTTTGTGGGGTCAACTGCTATTCCTTCTCCGGATATAACATGTCCAAGAAATCCAACTTCCTTTAGCCAAAACTCACATTTCCTGAACTTGGCATACAACTGGTGTTCCCTCAGTTTCTCCAAAACCAATCGCAAATGTTCCTTATGTTCTTCTTCATTCTTCGAGAAAATCAAAATATCATCGATGAACACCACAACGAACTTATCCAAAAACTCCATAAACACTTTGTTCATCAGGTTCATGAAATAGGCTGGTGCGTTAGTCAGTCCGAATGACATAACGGTATACTCATACAGTCCATATCTCGTGGTAAATGCTGTCTTAGGTATGTCACTGCTCCCTAATCTTCAATCGATGGTACCACGATCGCAAGTCGATCTTGGAAAACACTTTAGCTCCTTGCAAGCGATCAAACAGATTATTTATCATTGGTAGTGGGTACTTGTTCTTGATTGTTACTTCATTCAATCCACGATAATCAACAACCATTCTCAAAGATCCATCCTTCTTCTCCACTAACGATGCGGGTGATCCCCAAGGTGAAGAACTTGGGCGTATAAAACCTTTATCCAATAGTTCCTTAATCGCTTCTTGATTTCCGCCAAATCACATGCGGGCATCCTGCACGGTCGCTTCGATATCGGGCCTGTTCACGGCAACAGCTCAATTAAAACTCAATATCTCTATCCGGTGGCATTCACGGCAACTCTTAGGAAATACATCAGGAAAATCCTTCACCACTGGTACTTCTTCCTGCACAACTCCTGATAAGCTATTTACTTGCACTCTCCTCGGCTCGTGCCGTGATACATACTTGATCCTTCTTCCTTCTGGAGTGGTGAGCAAAATTGACTTAGTGGCGCAATCTATGTTCCCTCCATACTTCGATAACCAATCCATGCCTAATATCACATCCAATCCTTGAGATTCCAGAACTATTAGGTCTGAGGGAAAAACATAGTGTCCAATCCTTAATGGCGATCGATCACACCATTTACTAGCCATGTATTACGCCTCCCGTGAGGTTACTAGCATGGGTGACCTAAGGGCTTGGGTCGGTAATTTGTACTTATCCACAAATCCCCTTGATATGTATGAATGCGATGCACCAGTATCGAAAAGAACAACTGCAGTAAATGACTTAACCAAAAACTTACCGATTACTGCATCGGGTTGAGCTTCAATCTCCTCCACATCAATGTGATTCACCTGTCCCCTGTTGAAAGGGTTTGGCTTCTTTCCAGAGCTTCCATTGCCATTTCCGTTCTGGCCTTACGGGCGATCATTTTGCATAATGTCCGATCTTGCGGCACTTAAAGCAAGTGATGTGACTCAGGTCTACCTTGGATGGTGTTGGCCAGGTTGGTGCGGTTACGTCCATTGCTTCCTCCATTCCCGTTCCCATTCTTAGTGCCATTATGGTTATGCGAATTACCTCCTCCATGGGTATCTTTGAAACTGAATTCCTGATTTAGGGGTATAACGAGGCTTCTGCTTTGGGCTCGAGTTATACTTTCCCTGTCCATACTTCCTCTTGCGGTTCTCAATTTGTCTGCTTTCCTTCAATCATGAGAGCTCGGTCTACCAACTCCTGGTAGTTATTGAAACTTGCTACCATCAACGACATGCTGAACTCATCATTCAGTCCTTCCAAAAACTTCTCACCTTAGCGGCGTCATAGTAACGTCATATCCGGGGCATAACGTGCTAACTTACTAAAATCATCTACGTCTTGTGCCAACAGTCCTTCCTCATTGGCGTAAGTTGCGAAACTCACGCTTCTTCATGGCCATAGCTCCTGCTTGAAACATGGGCGGTCGAAAAGCTTCTTTGGCCGATCCCATGTGACAGTGTCTACCGGGTAAGTGGCTGTAAAATTTTCCCCACCATGCTTTGCGGGTCCTTCAAGCTGGTGTCTTTGCAAACTTCACTCTTACTCCATCATGCATCCTGCAGTGGTCAACTCCTTCCTATCTTGCGGAGCCAATCATACTGCTACAATCGGCTCGGTGCTCTTTGGAATACACCGGCGGATTCAGTCTAAGGAAACGAGTCAAGTGATCCGCGGGTGGTGGTGGTGGTGGTGGGTTGTTGTTGTTGTTGTTGCCTAGTTACGCACCAATGTTTGAATCAAGGTGTTTTCTGCTGAATCAATTGGGTGATCTCTGGCGGAAAACAAACCCGGGTCGCGTCTCGGAGGCATCGATGGGTTTAGAAAAGACGAGAAATTAAGAATAGAATGAGGTCTAAGGGAATCACTACCCAAATGCACATGAGCAAATGCACACAAAATCACTTCATTCAATCAAACAAAGGGCTTCAACGATCTAACTATCGCAAAAGTGCGTGTACTATAATGTTTACATGGAGGTAATACTACTAATATGTGGGGACTTCTACTAATTTGAACCGGTGGAAGACTCCATGATGTCTGCTCGGCTTCGTCTTCAAAGTCGGGTTCACTTGGATCCGAATCGGTGTCGTCGATGTTGATGTAGTCGCTTGGACAACCGACATACTGGTCTTCATTCACGAGCGCCAACTTCTTCTTGAGTTCTTCGATCTCGTACTTAAGATCGTTGTTGTGTCTTGCTAGAGCTACGATCTCGTCCATGTAGTCCTTGCGTGTAGTCTTTAGTTCTTCTTCGAGTTCGATGATCCTTCCCTTTGCATTCTGCAACTCCAACATATCATTGCACATCCGGTTCTCCTGGCGTCGAATGTCTTTGGTTTAACTCTGGATGAAAGCTGCAATGGATCTATCCTTCTTGGTCTTGACTATCTCCCATTGTTCATCTCGGCGTCCACAAATCTGGTAGATAGTGTCCTTGAGGTCTTCTTGATAACCTTCTCCAATGCGTCCCATGGTGATATGAGCTGCCATGCTCTTTCCCAGACTCCAAGTTGGTGCCTTTGAAAACACTATCTATAGGCTTGGTGATTGGGGCGAATGTCCTTCCGAACGTGAGCTTGAATCTTCCAAAGCTCCTCTTGAGCAGAGTGGCATTGAAAGTCCCGGTGAAGCTTGGTAATCCAATGTTCAGGTACTTGGTGACTTCCTTCAGGTGAAATCCAAAAGGTGTGCCTTCATCCGGTTGGGTGTACTTGATCTTCGCGTCCTTCATCCTAAAGAGTAGAAAAGATGAGGAGTTAGAAAATGAGAAGAGAGTAGTGATCTATGGCTTTATCTTAGTGGTCGTGCCCTACGATTGACGTGTGCTCGATACCATCTCTCAGAGCGACCGGACCCGAATGGATCAAGTCTACTGTGCTCGGTGTCATCCACTGGATCGATAATCTTTGACACCACACAAGATTTGAAGGATTTATAGCGAGTAGCAATCACACACTTATTACAACGTTGTCCACAAGGGAACTTATTACAATAATATGGCTTAAGGCCATCTAATAATAACAGCGGAAGGCTTGGAAGATAAGTGAGTCCATCAACTCCATCGGCATCACTGAGTATAGAACCACGACCTAACACCTTACTGTCGTAAATGCGAAAAGTCTCGCAACATGAAAGTTGCAGCCCGAAACGGGTCAAGACATGGAATATCTTTGGCATGTAACACATAGAGAGCAATGAAAGCATAAGCCTATACTACATGCATATATGGCTGGTGGTAAAGCTCTCTGATTCTGATTTTGCATAAAGCTAGTTTTTCCCTACAACAAAGGAATAATTTTATTTAACTATCATGGTGGTTGTTAAACATTGAGAATGGTTGACATCCTCAATCCCAATTAAAAAGTACTCATTAAAACCCAATAACATTTATTAGAAGTAACATGTTGAGATTCACATGATATTTAAGTACTAGATACTCAAAACTTCCATAACGGGGACACGGCTAATCATGATTAGTTTATACACTCTGCGAGAGGTTTGCACTTTTCCCCACAAGACTCGATCGCCTCCGTTTGGTTCTCGCACTACATGGTGTTTGAGAGACGGATGACCGAGACACGATCTTTCGTAAGCACTAGCACCTTACATGTGGGTAGACCGTACCAACCTACATCCCCTACATCAGCTAGCCTACCCGTAAGAGTTCGCACAACTTACTCAACTATGCGAGCCCATATTGGCTTGTGGCTGCACACGGAAGTTTCTAGTTTAAATAATCTCATGATCCCTTAGAGCACGGGTGGCGGTCCAAGAAATCTGAGCAAGCCACGATAGAAACCAGTGCCTCAATCCACCCAGATGTGTGTTTAGGTTGCCACCTTAGATAAACCATTAATTAACAATCTCACATCTGTCATGGATATTCACTCACCCAATCCACGTCTACTAGCATAGCATGGCATAATAAGTAAACGAGAAGTAACTCCCAAGGTTTCATAAGTAAAGCAGTAATAGGTACTACCTCAATCTACTTCCCATCCCACAATTTAAGTTGATCCTAAACATGCAAGTGTTTGAGGAATAGGGCAAATGCATAAAACTGGGTAGTAGAAAAAGGTATGATCAAGTGTTACTTGCCTTGTTTATGATCCTCGAGACCTAGAGATTCGAAGTAACAAGCGGCGCACTCCGGGTGATCTAACGCAGACAAACAACAAGCATTCAATAAGTACTCATCTAATGCACAGGGAAATCTCGAATAAAAGATCTAACCAGAGAGTTCAACTTAAGAACCCTGGTTGCAAAAGAATCAAATCAAAATAAGCAACGAAAGTCGAAAGTCCAAAGAGAACGACTCAGTTTTAGCAATTTGAAACTAGGTCAAAATTTTACAGTAGCAAAACTTTGTTTAAGTAGGTTAGTCGGAACGGCGGTTTCGTAACGAAACTCCAGCCGCTTGAATCACCTGATTCCGATAAACGAGCGAGAAAATAAACAGATTTGAAAATTGGATCGGAAATCGAATTCGGAAAATAACGGATTAAATCCGATTAAAAGAAAAATGACGAACAGTTAAAACGACGGACGTTCGTTAACAGAAACTAACCGACGAACACGTTCATTAAAACGAACGGGTCGGTGAACGTTTACTAACTAATAAAACCGAAAAAAATAAACCAAACTAGGTTTTTTTTTAAAAAAACCGATTAACGAAAAAGAAAAAAAAACCGGATCGGTTTTTAAAGCAAAAACCGGATCGGGGGTGGCGGCTACCTCCCATGAGTCGCTGGCGGGCTCCGGGACTCCGTGGTCGGGCGGGTCGGCGGGTTCGGATGAGGGCGGCGACGGCAAGCGGTGCAAGGCCTTCTAAGGGCGGCGTTGAGGGCGGCACATGGGGTGAGGAGAGAGAGGGGGCTCCGGTTATAAAGGGGAGGGGGCTCCGGTGCCTTGGGAGGGGCACGGCGGCGGGGCGAGCCGAGCCGGGACTTCGGCGCAAAGCGGCGGCGGACTCCTCCATGGTATGCGAGGAGGGAGGCTGGGCACGGCGGTGGGCTGGGCCCGTGGCCCAGGCGGGGCGGCGCGGTTTTTTTTAAACAAAACTAAACGAAATAAAAATAAAACCAAACGGACTCCAAATTTAAAAAAATTAATTTTCCCCGACTCCTAAAAATGAGTCGAACAAAATGAACTTTAAAAGGGGGCAAATATGCATATTTTTTTAAAATACTCATTTTTTCCTAAAGCAAATAAACTTCGAAAAACCAAAAATTGATTTATTTATTAAATCTTCGTTTTTCCTAAATGTTGGGAAAGTCATATTATTCCCTCTCTCAAAATTTATTTATCGGAAAAACTTTTGAAGATAAATAAATAAAATCCAATGATCCTATTTTCAAAATTTGAGAAATCCCAAATATGAAAATAATGAAATCTCCAACTCTCTCCGAGGGTCCTTGAGTTGCGTGAAATTTTCTAGGATCGGAAATGCGAGAAAATATGATATGCATGATGACTTAATGTATAACATTCCAAATTGAAAATTTGGGATGTTAACGGTCACTAGGTTTACTAAAATCGGTCTGACCGAGTTTGTTGATTCGGTCCCACCGAGATTGGTAAATTGTGTGTAACGGTTAGATTTTGTGGAGGCTATATATACCCCTCCACCTCCTCTTCATTCGTGGAGAGAGCCGTCAGAACAAACCTACACTTCCAACTTACCATTTCTGAGAGAGAACCACCTACTCATGTGTTGAGACCAAGATATTCCATTCCTACCATATGAATCTTGATCTCTAGCCTTCCGCAAGTTGCTTTCCACTCAAATCTTCTTTCCATCAGATTCAAATCCTATGAGAGAGAGTTGAGTGTTGGGGAGACTATCATTTGAAGCACAAGAGCAAGGAGTTCATCATCAACACACCATTTGTTACCTCTTGGAGAGTGGTGTCTCCTAGATTGGCTAGGTGTCACTTGGGAGCCTCCGACAAGATTGTGGAGTTGAACCAAGGAGTTTGTAAGGGCAAGGAGATCGCCTACTTCGTGAAGATCTACCGCTAGTGAGGCAAGTCCTTCGTGGGCGACGGCCATGGTGGGATAGACAAGGTTGCTACTTCGTGGACCCTTCGTGGGTGGAGCCCTCCGTGGACTCATGGCAACCGTTACCCTTCATGGGTTGAAGTCTCCATCACCGTGGAGGTACGATAGCACCACCTATCGGAACCACGCCAAAAACATCTGTGTCTCCAATTGTGTTTGAATCCTCCAAACCCTTCCCTTTACTTTCTTGCAAGTTGCATGCTTTAATTTCCGCTGCCAATATACTCTTTGCATGCTTGCTTGAATTGTGAGATGGTTGCTTGACTTGTCCTAAGATAGCTAAAATATGCCAAACTCTAAAACTGGGAAAAGGCTAAGTTTTTAATTGGTCAAGTAGTCTAATCACCCCCCCTCTAGACATACTTCAAGGTCCTACAAGTGGTATCAGATCTTTGGTCTCCATTTGCTTTGATTTCCATAGCTTTTGGTGGTCATAGCCTTGGTTTCACAACCTAGGAGAGTATGGCGTCTAGCGAGGGAAATTATCACCGTAGAGGTCCTTACTTTGATGATACTAATTTTGCTAGTTGGAAGCATAAGATGAAAATGCATATCCTCGGACATAACCCCGCCGTTTGGGCAATTATTTGTATAGGATTGAAAGGTGAATTCTTTGATGGGAGAGAGCCGAACCATGAAGCTAATGCGGAAGAATTGAAGATGTTGCAATACAACGCTCAAGATTGTGATATCATCTTCAACGGATTGTGCCCCGAAGAATTCAACAAAATCAGTCGTCTTGAGAATGCAAAGGAAATTTGGGATACTTTGATTGATATACATGAAGGAACCGAATCCGTCAAGGAGTCCAAGTTGGATGTGCTCCAAAGTCAGCTTGACAAGTTCAAAATGAAGGATGGTGAAGCTGTCGCTGAAATGTACTCTAGGCTTGCACTTATCACAAATGAGATTGCCGGCTTAGGAAGTGAAGAGATGACTGACAGATTCATCATCAAGAAGATCCTAAGAGCATTGGATGGAAAGTATGATACCGTGTGCACATTAATTCAAATGATTCCAAACTACAAAGATCTCAAGCCAACGGAAGTCATTGGAAGAATTGTTGCTCATGAGATGTCACTTAAGGATAAGGAGGAACTTCACAACAAGTCAAGTGGTGCTTACAAAGCCTCAAGTGAAGCCCCCACATCATCAAGTGAGAAACACACCTTCAATGAAGAATTGAGCTTAATGGTGAAGAACTTCAACAAATTCTACAAGAGTAGAAGCAAAGAAAGAATCTCCAAGTCAAGGTCTTACAATGACAAAAGATCTTCTAGTCGAGAGTGCAATTGCTACAATTGTGGGATACCCGAACACTATTCCAATGAGTGTACGGCACCCTACAAAAAAAGAGAAGACTCTTCAAAAAGAAGAAGTAGAAGAGAAGAATCACCACCAAGAGAGAGGAGGAGTAGAGATGATCGTTATGAACGAAGACCCTCACGGAGAAGCAAGGATTCGGAAAGGAAGGACAAGTCATCAAAGAGCTACACAAAACGAAGACATCAAGCTCATGTTGGTGAATGGGTATCCGGCTCCGATTCCGACCATCACTCCGAGAGAAGCTATCACTCTGACTCCGAACATACTCAAGATGAAGGTGTTGCCGGTCTAGCACTTGTGTCAACCAACTCCTACGATATATTTTAATCACCAAATGAAGGAATTGGTAGATGCTTCATGCCAAAGGTCCTAAGGTAACACACCCCGAGTATGTTGATTTTGATGTTGATGAAGATGACTTGCTAGGTGATGATGATTTACTTGTTGACAACTCTAGTGATGCATACTATGATGAAACATCAATTAATCATGCTAATCAAGTTGAAACGAATGACAATGATAGGGAGAAAATTGAGCGTCTAACTAAAGAACTAAACACTCTTAAGTTAGCTCATGAAACTATCTTCGAAGATCATCGAGAACTTTTGAGGGCTCATGAGAAGTTATGCTTTGAAAAGCTCAATCTTGAGCAAGAGCATGAGTTCTTAAAAGCAATCAATGATGATCTTCGTAAGAAAAGTTGTTCTTACATTGCCAAGCGTTTACTCTTATCCACTTACATGCCTCAAGTCAAGTCTAGTAACAAGAACAAGAAAGATACTTCCTCTAGTAGTAACAATAATAATGTCAAATCCAATATTGTTGCTTCTAGTAGTTCTCTTGATTCCACTAATGATTCTCTTAGCCAAGTTACACTTGAGCAAGAAAATAGCTTATTGAAGGGAATTATAGAGAAAGGTGTATACAAGAGCCTTGCGGGAGTAAGCAATTGAGGAAATTGTACGCAAGCAAGGAAGGCACGGAAGAATCAAGGTGTTGTTTTTGAGAGAAAGTTCAATGCCAATGGAGTTGAGTGGGAAGAAGATCAATACCCCAAGACGAAGTTTGTACCTCAACAAGAGAAGTATGATCCTACTTCCTTCAAGGGAACACAAGCACAAGATGATCTTCCACCACAAGACCACAAGAACAAAGGCCAGGACAAGCTTCAAGAAGAGATTGATGTATTTGAAAAAGCACCTAAGGTCTCGGTCAAGTGGATTCCCAAGACCTCATCAAGTACAACTACAACTCCAAGGATTCCCATCAAGATGATGTGGATCCAGAAGAAGAAGAATTAGAGAGTTCTTGAGGGTGACTCCACCAACATATTTCACTCATATCATTATGGCAAGGACAAGTGCAATCAACTTCCATATCTTGCATTAGTTCAAGGAGTCACAAACCCTCATGTTGGTAAGGCAAGGGACAAGGTAACCTAATGATTTCATGGACATCATTTTGTGTGTGCATCATTCTATGTCTATGGATATACTTGTTTGTTCCTTGTGGGACTAACCCATGTAGGTATTGAAAGTGCAACTCACTCCAAAGGATTGCTCCAAAAAGATATACATCAACATTGAGCATCCACATCTTCAACACCTACATGAAGTCATCATCGACAAAACCCAAGGTTAGTTCATCCCTCTTAGGGGGGGATCTCACATCTAGGGGGAGCTTAACTCTAAGAATTGAGTCAAAGCAACTCTAATGGTGTGAACACATTAATGCATTTTGTATAAGTGGTAACCCCACTTGAGCTTAAATGATGAGTATGACCTATGATCAAATGTTCTCATTTGACTCCTAAGTCAATATGCTCATATATAGATGACCTAGTCATCGCCAATTGTTTGATAGATGCTAGAATTGGTTGTGCATGCTTTGCCACATATTTCAATTGCCATCTTATTGTGTGAGCATGTTGGTGCATATTTTACTCATTCAAGGACATCCACTTGTTGTTTTGTTTGATTGGTTCTTTCTTCTTTTGGCCAAGTGGATGGACAAGAATGCCTAAGAACCTTCTTTAGCTATCTATGCTTTTCACGTATCAAACTCTATTCATGCTACATCACAAAATGTGATCAAGTCAGATTCGAACCACTCTGTGCGAGGAGCACTCGGAGTCCCCGATTCGTCATAGACTTAAACTTCCAAAACCTCTTAGTGATTCTCGGTCTGACCGATCTTTCCATTTCGGTCCTACCGAGATCATCAAGTTGATCTGAGTTTTCAATCTCGGTGCAACCGATTTCAACTTTTCGGTCTCGCCGAGTTGCTGTAACTGAACAAAGGCAAGGACAAGCTTCAAGAAGAGATTGATGCATTTGAAGAAGCACCTAAAGCCTCGTTCGAGTGGGTTCCCAAGACTACGTCAAGTTCTACTTCATCAAGTACAACTACAACTCCAAGGATTCCCATCAAGATGATGTGGATCCCAAGAAGAAGAACTAGAGAGTTCTTGAGGGTGACTCGCCAACATTCTTCACTCATATCATTTTGGCAAGAACAAGTGCAATCAACTTTCACACCTTGCACTAGTTCAAGGAGTCACAAACCCTCATGTTGGTAAAGCAAGGGACAAGGTAACCTAATGTTTTCATGGACATCATCTTGTGTGTGCATCACTCTATGTCTATGGATATTCTTGTTTGTTCCTTGTGGGACTAACCCATGTAGGCAAGTTGAAAGTGGAACTCACTCCAAAGGATTGCTCCAAATGATCTACATCAACATTGAGCATCTACATCTTCAACACCTACATGAAGTCAACATCGACAAAACCCAAGGTTAGTTCATCCCTCTAAGGGGGATCTCACATCTAGGGGAGCTTAACTCTAAGAATTGAGTCAAAGCAACTCTAATGGTGTGAACACATTAATGCATTTTGTAAAAGTGGTAACCCCACTTGAGCTTAAACGATGAGTATGACCTATGATCAAATGTTCTCATTTGACTCCTAAGTCAATATGCTCATATATAGATGACCTAGTCATCGCCAATTGTTTGATAGATGCTAGAATTGGTTGTGCATGCTTTGCCACATATTTCAATTGCCATCTTATTGTGTGAGCATGTTGGTTGCATATTTACTCATTCGAGGACATCCACTTGTTGTTTTGATTGTTTGGTTCTTTCTTCTTTTGGCCAAGTGGATGGACAAGAATGCCTAAGAACTTTCTCTAGCTATCTATGCTTTTCTCGTCTCAAACTCTATTCATGCTACATCACAAAATTCGATCAAGTCAGATTCGAACCACTCTGTGTGAGGAGCACTCGGAGTCCCCGATTCGTCATAGACTTAAACTTCCAAAACTACTTTGTGATTCTCGGTCTGACTGATTCCTCCATTTCGGTCTTACCGAGATCACTTAGTCGATCTAAGTTTTCAATCTCGGTGCAACCGATTTGAACTCACACCGAGTTGCAATAACTGTACACAGTTTTGCATCTCGGTGCCACCGAGTTGTTCCACTCGGTCACACCGGCAGTGTCGGGCTATATATAGTCACGGGCAAATTTTTTGAAATTTCTCCGAACCTCTTCGCCCGCGCAATAGCTCGCTCTGCCTCTGTGGTCTCCGGATCGTCTCCTCGTCGCCAGCCGCCTCCTGTCGCTAGTATCCGCCGCCGTCAACAAAATTCAACCCCGTCGTTGCCGCCGTAGCGAGTCTCCGCCGAACTAGGGTTTTGACTCGATCACAGTGCTTTCCTCGTCCGATTCTCAGCACATTGTGTTCTTATTGATTCTTGCCACGATTGAAACACTCCTATCTACTCAATGTAATCCTTAGAATAGTTTTGATTCGAAAATTTAGGGTTAGGTTTCCGCCGAAACCATCTCGGACCCACCGAGTTGAAAAACTCGGTCCCACCGATTTGGCTTATGCCATTGCACTAGTGAGACTCGGTCTGACCGAGAATTGTTAATCGGTGAGACCGATTTTAGGACTTTGTGAAACCCTAGCAGTCTCGGTGCCACCTAACTTGTGACTCGGTCCAACCGAGTTCATCAGTTTAGGTTCCAAAACTGCTTCGGTATCACCGAGTTTGAAAATCGGTTG
Source organism: Aegilops bicornis (assembly GCA_021605145.1). Taxonomy (NCBI): domain Eukaryota; kingdom Viridiplantae; phylum Streptophyta; class Magnoliopsida; order Poales; family Poaceae; genus Aegilops; species Aegilops bicornis. The sequence continues at coordinate 293,082,713 of CM038672.1, read as the reverse complement.
ATCCGAAATGCTTTCTGTGGAAAACTAAAACTGAATTTTTGAGTCATTCTTTTGCAAAAATCTCTGCATTTTGTGATGCTCATCCACTCTACCTCATCTATAACTCTTCACAGGGTCAGCATTCAGTGTTTGTAGCATGTCATACCAGAGTGACAGTCAGAACAGGTCAGAGGAATAGGTGAACATGAGTGAGGGCACTAGTCCCTCCAGCTCTTCAGATGAAGGCAGCAGGAGCACCCTAAGCAATTTGCCTAAAGCTGCCACCAGGCAAAGGAAGAAGACAACCTCAGATTCTGAAGATGAGGATTATAGGGCAGAAGAGGATGAAGCAACCTCCAAGAAGGTTGTGCTCAAAAAGGAGTATGGCTCAGCACATAGCACAAAGCCTGGACTCAATAAGAAGGTTCCTGCCAAGAGGACACCTATGCCAAAGGTCAGAGCATCAACTCAAATTCCTGAAAAGCCTGATCCCAAAGAGCCAACTGCTGCTGAAGGGAAGAAAAGGAAGAGAGGGTCAAAAAGACCACAATCAGAGTTATTGGGAAGCCTTCCATGATGGAAGAGGAAGAAGAGATTGATGCACCAGCACCAAAGGCACCCAAGCTTATGGGTGATGCTATAAGATCAGGGGCTGCCACATCTAAGCCCAAGGAAGCACCCAAATCTGCCCCCAAGGCCAAGTCTGCACCAAAGAGGAATACCAGGATTATTCCAGCAGCTGAGAAGAACAAGGCCCCAGTGCCTGAGGGTGCTGATGAAGAAGATGAAGAAGAACAAGTTTTGAGGAAGCTCAAGCCCAAGATACCAGACCACAATGATGCCCATCCTGTGGCTGAGGACATGAAGATCAGAAGAGACAATGGGTTGAGGCTATGGAGGATGACAGATCCATATGCCTCAAGGAGAAGGACAGCTGTGGACTACAGATTCCACACCAAGGAACAGCAGGACTTTTATGAGACAATTCTGCTGGATAAGAAGCCCATAGTGTGTGATATGAGGTGGGTCGACTGGACCTACATGAAAGAAAATGTAGAGCACTATCCTGGAGTGCAAGACAGTTTTGTTGCTGTTGGAGTTGCAGACTTCGTTGGGCAAAGCTCACCAACTGGAACGATGAACTTATCATGCGCTTCTACTCCACAAAGATACTTTTATCTAGATGGCGAGGATAGTGTGGATGTCTCAAGGTACAAGGTACCAAATCTGTTGAGGAGTGGGCAAAGCTGATAAATGCCCCAAAGGAGAATGAAGATGACCTTGATGTATATGCCAAGAAGAAAATGGACCACAATACCATGGCACACATGTACAAGGAGATCCCAGACCTGACCATTGAGACACATAAGTTTGGATCAGTCCACTTCCTTCTGTCGGGGCTGCCAACTATCAACTGCATCTTAAGGCACACTCTCGCCAAAGTCTGGTGACCACAACATGATTAGAGGGCATGCAATCAACATGTTGCATTTGTTTGATGTGCCACGTAAATTCAAAGTCATGAGCCTTATGGTTGAAACAATTAAGAGGACTACGGTGACCGGAAAAGAAGTTGTGGATATGCCCCTCGATCCGTGGAGTTGATTAACTCAAAGATGGGCACATGCAAATATCTATTGGATAAAGAACATTTTCCAATTTATCCAGACTTTGAGGACAACGAGGTTGTCATGAATGAGAATGATCCATCGTCAGTTCAAGCACAAGAGAAGAAGGAGAAGGCAAGGAAGGAGAAGGCTGCCAGGATGCCAACTCAAGAGGAGGCATCTGAGTATTTCTTGAAGAACAAGCAGGATCAGCTCGGATACTTAATAGCATCAACACTGAGGATTGAGAAGGGATTGGCCACCCTCACTCAAAATCGGGAGAGCTTGGAAAGAATCATAGAACAAAAGTTCTATGACTTAGATGTGAAAGTAATCGAGATTCGATCATTGTGGAGCAACTACAAGATGACATGCGAGGAGAGGAAGGGCAAAACAACAACTAATGCATTTGCCAGAGTGCCTAGAGCCCAGAGGTCATCCGATGTGCCGATTCGACACGAGCCACTTGCCGTCGCACCAGCTACAGCCTCGGTACCACCAGCTCCGGCACCTACATCAGCTCGGCTCCATCTACTTCAATCAATCCTTCGTCCTCGACGTTATCCGAACTCCACCACACGAAGATCAAGCCCGAGAGTCGATCTAGCACTATGCATTTTCTATGAACTTTTTGGTAACTTGTTGCCAAAGGGGGAGAAAAATGTATAGATCATAGGCTTCGAGAGAGAGAGTGTTGCTTTTGTTCTCTCTTGATTTGGTGGTTTTCAAACTTGTTTGGTGATCAACAGGCAACGGGCAAGATAACCCTGACGAACAGCCCATAAAAGATGACTCGGAGGACGATAGTTACCGTCCACCCTCCAAGGAGGAGACAAGCCTCGGAAACAAAGACTTCATCGTGCCTGAGGATCCTCTAGAGCAGGAGCGCTTTAAGCTTCAGCTCATAGCCACTGCAAGGAGCCTGAAAAAGAAACAGCAGTAGCTTCAAGCTGAACAAGATCTGCTCGTCGACAGATGGACTAATGTCCTGACAGCCGAAGAAAACGGCCTCAAGCGCCCAGCCAAGAGCTACGCGAAACGCAGACTGCTACCTCAATTAGACGAGGACGCGCCGGAGCACATATCTCCCTCGCGTAATGCGGAAAGACCACCACGTGGTCGATACAGGGCGGCCGACCGGCCACCCCGAGGTCGGGACAAAGCGGCAACTCAGGCCGAATAGAAACCTGCCCCACTGCCCCGTAAGAATAGAGATGGAAGAGTTCGGGGTCACACATACGACCTCCAGTAGACCCTGGACAGTAGAGAAGGACATACAAGATTGATCTACGGATCACGAGGACGTGCCTATTCGGACGAGAGAAACCTAACCACGCCCGGGCCGAATGCCGCAGACGGACTCCATCAGAGCTACGCCGCGATGCGGCCCGATATAGAGGCGCCACACACCCTCTCTGCTTCACAGATGAAGTACTGGATCATGAATTCCCTGAGGAGTTCAAGCCTGTCAATATCAAATCATATGACGACACAACCGATCCTGCAGTATGGATCGAGGATTTTATTCTCCACACCCATATGGCTCGAGGAGATGACCTCCACGCCATTAAATACCTCCCACTAAAGCTCAAAGGGTCAGCTCGTCACTGGCTTAATAGCCTGCCTGAACATTCTATCGGCAACTGGGAGGACTTGGAAGAAGCCTTCCTGGACAACTTCCAAGGTACATACGTCCGGCCACCAGACACCGATGACTTAAGCAACATAGTTCAACAACCTGGAGAATCAGCCAGGAAATTCTGGACTAGGTTCGTAACCAAAAAGAACCAGATCATTGACTGTCCGGATGCTGAGGCCCTAGCAGCCTTCAAACACAACATCTGTGACGAATGGCTAGCACGCCACCTCGACCAAGAAAAGCCGAAGTCTATGGCAGCCCTTACGGCACACATGACCCGCTTTTGCAAGGGTGAGGACAGCTGGCTGGCTCATAGCAAGAACACAGCCAGCGATGCAGGCCCCTCCGAGGCCAAGAACAGCACCAACAAGCTCCGGTGCAACAGACACAAACGCCGAAGCAATGGCGATAACACCGATGACACTACAGTTCAAGCCGGATTCAGTGGCTCCAAGTCTGGCCAGCGAAAGAAGCCCTATAAAAGGAGCAGCGGAGGACCATCCATCTTGGACCGCATACTCGATCATCCTTGCTAGATACATGGCATCCCAGGCAAACCGGCCAACCATACTAACAGAGATTGCCGGGTCTTTAAAAAATCTAGCAAGATAAACAACAGAAACAAGGAAGGGGAATCACAGAGCGAGGACGATGACGAGGAGCCCCGGCAGCCGAACACTGGGGGGCAAAAGAAATTTCCCCCTCAAGTCAAAGCGGTGAACATGATATACGCTACACACATCCCCAAAAGGGAGCACAAGCGCGCACTTAGGGACTTCTATGCGTTAGAGCCAGTCGCCCCAAAATCCAATCCGTGGTCATCATTCCCGATCACCTTTGACCGCCGAGATCATCCAACCAGCATCCGCCATGGCGGTTCAGCCGCACTGGTCCTCGACCTAATCATCGACGGATTTCACCTGACACGAGTCCTAATGGACGGTGGTAGCAGCCTCAACCTGCTCTATCAGGATACATTATGTAAAATGAGCATTGACCGCTCACGAGTCAAGCCCACGAAGACAACCTTTAAGGGAGTCATACCAGGCATAGAGGCCCGTTGTACGGGCTCAATAACGCTGGAGGTAGTACTCGGTTCCCCGGATAACTTCCGTAGCGAAGAACTAATCTTCGATATCGTCCCATTTCGCAGCGGTTATCACGCCCTGCTCAGACGAACCGCATTCGCTAGATTCAACGCGGTGCCACAATACACTTATCTCAAGCTCAAGATGCCCGGTCCACGTGGCGTCATTACAATAAATGGAAACACGGCATGCTCCCTTCGTACAGAGGAGCACACCACCGCCCTACCAGCAGAAGTACAGAGCGGCCTTCTCAAGCAACATTATAATCCGGCTGCCGAGCCCCTGGACATCATTAAGAGGGTCTGGATCACACTGCAACAGGACTGCTCGGCTCATCACGAGCCGAATTAGCAATTTGGCCTCTGTCCCAGCCCCGATGAGGCAATGGCATTAATACCGCGCGTACATAAACTACGCACTCAAAACCCCACGGGTATTAACGGAGGCATAACTCGTTCGTGATCCACAAGTACGGCTTGACCGACCCTGGGATTCGCGCGCTTTTACTTTTACTTTTTTACGGGTTTTATTCTCTTTTCGAGGACTATACGGACAACCCGCTTGCAGAACACACCAAAGAGGCAAGGAGCTCTGGCTTACAAGGGAATCCCCAGGTGGTATCTACTAAACGATTGCCATACTTGCTTTTCATACCCACACGTAGCTCGCCCTTGGTTCCGGCATGTTAAATAGCCTTACTTGCTTATCGCATTACTTGTACAAAGTACGCCTCAACGTACTAGTTACATAACAACGGTGAATACACGGTAGTGTCAGCTTATTATTTCACTTTCCCATTTCCTCACCTCGGTATTAATTACTCATTGCACACGTGCACCATGGTACGCATTACTACGCCAGGGGCTTCATTACACCCAACATTACGACAATAAAAAGTTCGAACACTTTTATAGTATAGTTCGGCACCCCGAACTTATAACATTATATGCATCGGCTCCGAATCATGTCTTTGGTCAATAGTTGGGTTGCCCGGCTCCTGTGCTTACTACCTTACGTTCCGCTATATCGGCTAGGGTAGTAATGGGAGAACTATCGCAATTGTGTCCGGTTCTTCGGACGAGCACCTCGAGAGAAAGCCAAAAACTGACTATCATGATGCGGCGAGAGCCGGTCAGCTGTTCGAGAGGTTCCAAATCGTTAGAGATTTTTTCCGCTTCTTGCGAAGAATCGGTTCCTCCGATTAGGCGTATAGTGCCCCTAGTTCGGTCTTCCGAATACCAGGGGCTTCGTCAACTTTATTAATTGTCAAACTCCTATGGCTAAGTGAGGGCGGTAAAGGCCGCATAGTCTGATTGCCTTGTTCGTTGCGCTAAACACCTCCTTTAAGGACCAGAATGTGGAGTAAAGAGTGTTTAGATTTATCCCGAACACCCCCGTACTATCTACGTGGGGGCAGAAGCCGACGACTGGGCAACCCTCAGATTTAGTAAACGGCCACACAGGAGGTAAAATTTAAATCATAAGCATTATACTACATAACATCATTGCTCCATATTACAGGGCAAGGTAATACAGATGTTCTCATGGGAATATGATATCCTTCGAACATTGCTCCGCCACAAGGCGGGACCCCTCCATGACACCATCAAAATAGAGCTCGGGCCGACGATGCTCCTTGCCCTCCGACGGCCCCTCGGTCATTAGCTTCTTGGCATCCAGCTTTGCCCAATGTGTCTTGACGCGGGTAAAGGCCATACGCGCACCTTCAATACAGACCGACCACTTCATGGCTTCGAGCCGCGGACAGGCGCTCACAAGCCGCTGCACAAGTCTGAAGTAGCTGCTAGGTATAGGATCGGCAGGCCACAGCCAGACTATCAGGTCCTTCATGGCTAGCTCTGCCAACTTGTGCAGCTCGACCAACTGCTTTAGCTGGTCGCTGAAGGGCATCGGATGTTCGATCCCAGATATTGGGACCAGAATAGCTTCTCCATAGATATCCCTTCTTTGGCTCTATAATGCTCGGCAACATCTGATACACTGTGCGGCAGATCTGCAAACGCCCGTGGAAAATCCAAATTGAGGATAAGTACAAGGAAAGTTTCTTCTACATACTTGCTATGCATGATGAAAGACTTACCCGCCGTAATCTTCTTGGCCGCCTGAATTTCCTGGAGGGTGCTCTGGGCTTCGGCTCGTGCATCCTGTGTGTTCTAGCGGGCCTTTGCCAATTCGGACTCTTGTACCTTACAATCGCGCTCCAAGGACTCAAATCTCACTACCGCGCCCTGGAGCTGTTGCTGCGCCTCGCCAACCCGGGCCTTGTGCTTCTCGCGTGAGGCGCGTTCCTTGGCCGCTTTGTCCTCGGCCTCGGCTAGCGCCTTCTTAAGGGCTGCCACCTCGGTCGTGGCCCCTAATAAAGTTTATGACACTTTAGTCTGGTCGGACCATTCATTTTTTTGAAATGTACCCACAGGTTACTGCATACCTTGGCTATCCTCCAGCTGCTTCTTCACGAGGCCGAGCTCCTCCTCAGCCCGCTCCGATTTACCTTGATCAGGAGACCTCCGCGGCATGAGCGATGGCAGCCTGCAGCGATACACCTTATTCACATAGACAACTCATGTTAGACTCCTGCGATATTTATTCTTGATCCTCTGTTCGGCTTTTCCTCCCGAACACCAAACAGAGCATCAGGGGCTACTGTCTATGTTGTGATATTTTTCCTACAATCATATTACTGACCTCAAAACCCGTTAGAAGGCTAGTGCGAGGCTTGATCGATCCGCTTTGTGACTGAACCTTCTCCATTACCGTGTCCATAAGGACACGATGTTCATCCACGATAGAGGTGCCTCGTGGCGCCTCCAGCAGATTATCCGGTGCCTCTGGTTGGACAGAGGTCACCGGTGGAACAAGCACATTCCCTCCTTGTGGGGAATGCCGTTCGCCGGACCCCGGAGCCGTGTAGATCTCCGGAATGGTATCTGGCTGAGGTCCGAAGGGAACTCAGGCCCCGTCACCAGTCCCCATGGGGACTTTTTCCCCCGTATGTCCGCCGGCCGGGGAGTCATCCTGGGGCGTCACCCCGATGAACTCCGAAATCTCCCCCCGGCCTGGGAAAGTCTTTTTGGACACCACCTCATCACCCTTGGGTGAGACGGAATGAGCAGGTGGCAGAGACATGCTAGCCATCTCCTTCGAATCCAGCGAATCCTCTGTCGAGGATCGCGGGGAGCCATCGTGTGCCGAACTTCAGTGACAAAGTTTACAATATGTCAATATTACAAACTAGGAAGGCCAGACGTTTGCGGATTCTGGTACTTATGAAGCGGCCCAAGGCTTGGTCCGGCGAGGTCGCTCCGGACTGCTGTCAACATCCCACGCGGAGTTATCCGCGAGGGAGCCTTTAACCCTCTTAGGCGCTTTCGCTTCCGGACTCGTGGGGGCCGCTCTTCTTCCCCATCGTGGAGTCGACTTCTTCCTCCTCTTCGTCGTTGTTGGTGGATGAAGAAGAAGTCTCATCTTCGGACGTCACGTCCGGAGCGCCTTTTCTGCGAGGGCCCCTCTTGGCCCCTTTGGCCGTTTTCTGGGCCTTCTTTCTGGCACCTCATAAGGTGCGGGAAAAAGCATTTTCCTCAGTAATGGGAATTCTTGGTCTTCGGGCAGCGGAGCCGGACAGTTAATTCCCTCTGCTACCTCGGTCCAGGCCTGAAAACATGGATGTGAAGGCTTAGGATTTACCTCAAAATATGCCAGTAAAGGTATGCCTTGAAAACATGAAATAACTTACCAAATTGGCTTGGCGCTTTAAGCCAAGCCCGCGATCCTCGGTCATAGACGGCGGCGTCTCGCCGGCCTTGAAAAGCGCTCTCCAGATGTCTTCGTGCGTCGTGCCGAAGAGCTCTTGTAGCATCTGGTGCTTGGCCGGATCATACTCCCAGAGATAGCAAGTCCGGCGTTGGCACGGAAGAACCCGACGAATGAGCATGACCTGGACCACGTTGACAAGTTTGATTTCCCTATCTATCATGTTATGGACGAACGTTTGGAGCCCAGTCAGCTCGTCTGAAGGACTCCAGGTTAGGCCCCTCTCTTGCGGAGAGGTGAGCCGCATTGGGATTCCGGATCAGAATTCGAGGGCCGCCGCCCAGTTGGCGTCGCGTGGCTCGGTGATGTAGAACCACCCTGATTGCCACCCCTTCACCGTCTCTGCGAATGAGCCTTCGGGCCAGGTGACGTTGGGCATCTTGCCCACCATAGCGCCTCCGCACTCTGCTTGTTGACCGCTCACTACTTTCGGCCTCACATTGGAGGTCTTCAGCCACAGGCCGAAGTGAGGTGGGATGCGGAGAAAAGCCTCGCAAACAACGATAAATGCCGAAATGTTGAGGATGAAGTTGGGGGCTAGGTAATGAAAATCCGGCCCATAGTAAAACATCAGTCCACGGACGAATGGATGGAGAGGGAATCCCAGTCCGCGGACAAAATGTGTGAGAAACAAAACCCTCTCATGGGGCTCTGGAGTAGGGACAATCTGCCCCTTGGCCGGGAGTCGGTGAACGATCTCCTTGGCTAGGTATCCGGCCTCCCTGAGCTCCTTGATGTCTTTTTTCTTAACGGAGGAGGCCATCCACTTGCCTCAAGCTCTGGATCCGAACATGTTCGGAGTGCTTTCTTGGACAAAGAAAAGCTAAAGCTTGGGTGCTGGAGCTCAAGGACGGAAGGACTGAGGGAAAGAAAGGGCATGGGTGAGAAAAGGGAATCCTTACCCCATTTATAGAGGCCGCGAATATCAAACGCCTCCCCACTCGCCTGTTCCCAAGGGCCGTGCATATGGCACGGTTGGGTTACCCATGCCCGCATTGATGAGGATCCCGCAATAAGGGGACACGATCTCTGCTTTGGCAGGACGTGCCAATTATAACCGCGTCTCGAAACGTGGGATGGTAGATGAAAAATGGTTTGAAATTATGACCGGACAGACGTGATGTCATGTTGTAAAAAAGCTGTCAACAGATTAGATTGGTGCAAATATTATGTTCTCTCTGCGGTTGTGTGTGGTATGCGGTACAGGCCCGGATACAATCATCGAATCCGAAGACTATCTGGAAAAAAGGGAACCCGCCTTGCAATGCCGAAGACAATCTGCGCGTCGAACTCCTCGTCATTGAAGCCAGGTTCAGGGGTTACTGAGGGAGTCCTGGACTAAGGGGTCCTCGGGCGTCCGGCCTGTTATCCGTTGGGCCGGACTGAAGGGCCGTGAAGACATGAAGGCCGAAGACTATACCCCTGTCCGGATTGGACTCTACTTGGCGTGGAAGGCAAGCTTGGCAACCGAATATGTAGATTCCCTCTGATGTGACCGGCTCCATGTAACCCTAGATCTCTCCGGTGTCTATATAAACCAGTGAGCGTAGTCCGTATGGACAGATACATATTACCATAGTCATACAGGCTAGACTTCTAGGGTTTAGCCATTACGATCTCGTGGTAGATCAACGCTTGTAACACTCATATTCATCAAGATCAATCAAGCATGAAGTAGGGTATTACCTCCATAGAGAGGGCCCAAACCTGGGTAAACATCGTGTCCCCCATCTCCTATTACCATCGATCCTAGACGCACAGTTCGGGACCCCCTACCCGAGATCCGCCGGTTTTGACAACGATAATAGGCAACCGGCGTCGTGGTATCAGCTGAAGCTCTTGTTGACGTCAGCGACCGAGCGGCATGCGCCGCATTGGACCGTAAGCCCGCGCTTGTATTAAGGGGGCTAGGTCTGCTTCTGGCCGCGTACACAACGTGCAGGTGTGCAATGGGCGATGGGCCCAGACCCCTGTGCGCTTGGGATTTAGACCGACGTGCTGACCTCTCTGTTGAGCCTAGGTAGGGCTGCGACGTGTTGATCTCTCGTGGCCGGACATGACCCATGAAAGTGTGCCCGGCCAGAGGGATCGAGCATGTCGGGTAATGTGGTGCACCCCTGCAGGGAAGATGATCTATTCGAATAGTCGTGTCCACGGTAACAGGTGACCCGAAGTTGTACCTTGACCTTATGACAACTAGAACCGGATACTTAATAAAACACACCCTTCCAAGTGCCATATATAACCCGGTGATCGCTCTCACACGCAGGCGGCGAGGGAGGATCGCCGGGTAGGATTATGCTATGCGATGCTACTTGGTGAACTTACCATTTACTCTCTTCTACATCTTTGCAAGATGGAGGCTGCGAGCGTAGTCTTCGACAGGACTAGCTATCCCCCTCTTATTCTGGCATTTTGCAGTTCAGTCCAACGATATTGCCCCTTTACACAGATACCCATGCATATGTAGTGTAGATCCTTACTTGCGAGTACTTTGGATGAGTACTCACGGTTGCTTTTCTCCCTCTTTTCCCCTTTCCTTTCCTCTCGGTTGTCGCAACCAGATACTGGAGCCCATGAGCCAGACGCCACCGTCGACAACGACTCCTACTAGACCGGGGGTGCCTACTACTACGTGCAGGCCAGTGATGACGACCAGGAGTAGTTGAGGAGGATCCCAGGCAGGAGGCCTATGCCTCTTTCGATCTGTATCCTAGTTTGTGCCAGCCTTCTTAAGGCAATCTTGTTTAACTAATGTCTGTACTCAGATATTGTTGCTTCCGCTGACTCGTCTATGATCGAGCACTTGTATTCGAGCCCTCGAGGCCCCTGGCTTGTATTATGATGCTTGTATGACTTATTTTACTTTTATAGTTGTGTTGTGATATCTTCCCGTGAGTCCCTGATCTTGATCGTACACATTTGCGTGTATGATTAGTGTACGATTGAATCAGGGGCTTCACAATATCAATATCATCACAAGAAAAACAAATGCCAATAAGCATGGTCTTGTCATCTATGCCATATGTGCAAATTGGGTTCATTTTAATGGCATATGCATAGTCACTACAATGAGATTGCAAATATGACATATGATGGATCTCATGCATAGCATATGACAAGTCAAGCGGGTTGTCAAACATGATGTGACCTAAAGAATGATCACAAGAAATCCTATGTAACATGGCATCACAACTAATAGACTCCACATGAGAATCATCATACTCATCACAAATGGGCAATAAATCATCACATAGGGAAGTCGCACTAGCATGAAGCATGGTAATAGGTTGATCAACATCATGCAAGCAATCAATGTCAAGAATGTCCACCAGTGGGACTAGAGAATTATCGTCACCTATGTTACCTTGTTCATTCCACTCAAGTGGTGTAGGTGATGTGGGAAAGACCAAATGGCTGTCATCTTCATCTTGATGGAACCATGTAGGGGTGCATCATATTCCACCATGGCCATCGTCTTGTCCAAAGGAAGGACGTAGTCGTCACGAATCGGCGCATCGTCATATATGGGACCTAGCACCAAATGAGAAGACACAATAGAGGTAGAGGTCAAATTATTAGAAATTCAAATGGCCTCATGAGACCTATCATCTATCTCACTCTCTCTATGTGGTGGTTCACTCACTCCCTCAATGTAGGTGGACTCAATCTCACGTATGGTGGAGTCACTCATCTCACTCAAGTGGTGGGGGTTGTGGCTCTCCTCACATGGGAATTGGGGCAACTTGTCATATAAGGGGCTAGTGGTGAACTCACTCTGATTCTCAATATGGTGGCCAAAGTCACTCAAGTCATCATACGTCACTGTGGTCGAAGAGAAAATCCCATGCTCAACCGTCTCGTCGCCGTCGCCGTGGATGAAGGCCGAAGATGGCACATCATCACGCTCCTTCATAAACGAAGGGAAAATCCCATGCTCGATCATCTCGTCATCATCGTCGTGGATGAAGGCCGAAGATGGCACATCATCGCTATCGCCTCCAAAGATGGAAGCATCATCCTTGCTCACCACCTTGTTGCTCGCCTCCAAATCTTGGTCCTTGAGGGTCTCCGTAGTCGCACTCTTCGCTGCACCGTCTTGAAAAAGAGTCAAAGTAGACTTGGCATCATCAATGCCACAAAGAGGTATGGCGGCGAAGTCGAACTTGGGAGCATCATCTTGGAGCTCGTCGGGCATGGACATCATCGTGGTACTAGCCTCATGCATGTTCTCATGGAGCTTGGTCATCGTGAAGTGAGCTTGGGGTGGAGAAGCCTTGGCCTTCATGAGTTCTTGTTCCGCCTTGAGAGCACCAATGTAGCAGTCATCGAGGGACTTGTAGTTCTCGAGGAAGATAGTCCTGAAGATGTCGTTATGCAATCCCATCATGAAGTGGAACTTCATCAAAATGGGGTCGTCCATGCCGGCTCATCGCAAGGTATTCTTCATCTCCTTGAAGTACGCGTCGATGGCCTTGGATCCTTGGATGGTGTTCTCCAATTGTCGTAGAAGTTGTTCCGTGTAGTTTGGAGGCACGAACTCTCGCCACATAGCTCTCTTCGTCTTGGGACAACTCATGCCGTAGCTCTCCGAAGGTGTGTGAAGCCACCCTGTGTACGCGTAGTCGTGGAAGTTCCTTGTGGCACACTTCACTTGATCTTCGGGACGAACTTGATGTAGCTTGAGCTGGTCGTCCATCAAGCGCTCCCACTCGAGATACTCCTTGGGTTCTTGAGTCCCATAGAAAGGAATCTCGTGGTCGGTGTCGAGGTCGTAATAGCTCATGGAAGTCAAGGACTTGAGCTTGGGGAGCTTCTCTTGAGCGTAGTCTTGGGGCGCTTGTTGGCGAATATACCGTATGTCCGTAGGCGAAGATGCCTTGAAGTCGGTTGGCGAAGATGCCAAGGGAGATGGTGAAGTCTTTGAGCGGTTGTTGCTGTTGAGCTCTTGACCTTCACATTCTTCTTGGTGATGGTGTCGATGTTGATGTGATATTGCCGGAGATGGTAGCTCGGAAGCATGTGCTCTTGAGCGTCTTCTCAAAGATGAGGAAGATCGCTTGTAGGACTTGATGAGGGCTGATACATCTCCAACGTATCTACAATTTTTATTGTTCCATGCTGGTTTATTATCAATCTTGTAAGTTTTATAATCATTTTATAGTCATTTTCTTGGTACTAACCTCTTGACATAGTGCCAAGTGCGAGTTGCTATTTTTCCATGTTTTATACATCGCAGGAAATGAATATCAAACGGAGTCCAAATGCCACGAAGCTCCACTATGATTTTTTATGGGCCAGAATAAAGGCAATGGGCCTTGGTTGCACCTGGGGGGTGCCCTGAGGGGGGCATACCCCACCAGGGCACGCCAGGAGGCCCAGGCGCGCCCTGGTGGGTTGTGCCCACCTCGGGTGCCGCCCGGACGGCCTCTTTTCTCTATAAATGCCACAATATTCGAAAAACCCTAGAACAGGCGTCGAAATATTCATCCAGCCGCAGCAGAGTCCAGAACCACCAGATCCAATCAAGACACCGTCACGGAGGGGTTCACCACTTCCATTGGTGCCTCTCCGATGATGCGTGAGTAGTTCTTTGTAAACCTTCGGGTCCGTAGTTAGTAGCTAGATGACTTTCTCTCTCTCTCGCTGAATTCTCAATACAATGGTCTCTTGGAGATCCATATGATGTAACTCTTTTGCGGTGCATTTGTTGGGATCTGATGAACTTTGAGTTTATGATCAGTCATATGTTTTTATATCCATGGAAGTTATTTGTGTTTTTTTGATCTCTTATATGCATGATATCTTATAGCCTCGTATTTCTTCTCCGATATTTGGATTTTGTATGGCCAACTTGATCTATTTATCTTGCAATGGGAAGAGGTGCCCGGTAGTGCGTTCGATCTTACGGTGGTCGATCCCAGTGATAGAAGGGGAAACGACACGTACATATCGTTGCTACTAAGGATAAAAAGACGAGATCTATATCTACCACCAAATAGGTAAAAGGATCTTGTCTACATCATGTCATCATTCTTATTGCATTACTCCAGTTTTCCATGAACTTAATACACTAGATGCATGCTGGATAGCGGTCGATGTGTGGAGTAATAGTAGTAGATGCAGGCAGGAGTCGGTCTACTAATCTTGGACGTGATGCCTATGTAATGATCATTGCCTGGATAATCTTCATGAGTATTTGAAGTTCTATCAATTGCCCAACATTAATTTGTTTACCCACTGTTTGCTATTTTTCTCGAGAGAAGCCACTAGTGAAACCTATGCCCCCCGGGTCTTCTTTCTCATATATTTGCCTTGCGATCTGCTTTTCCTTTGAATTTTTATTCAGATCTATTAAACCAAAAAAATACAAAAATACCTTGCTGCATTTTATTTATTTGTGATCTATTATTTCAATCTATTACAATTTATCTCACGCCCGCTTGCCAATTTCTGGCGCCGTTACCCGAAAGGGATTGACAACCCCTTTAACACGTCGGGTTGCAAGGTGTTGTTATTTGTGTGAAGGTGTTGTTCATGTTGTGTTGCTTGGTTCTCCTACTGGTTCGCTACCTTGGATTCATAACTGAGGGAAATACTCTACCGTCGATGTGCTACATTGTCCCTCCCTCTCTGGGGAAATACCGACGTAGTTCTAGCTACCATCAAGGAGAATTTCTGGCGCCGTTGCCGGGGAGGATCTTCAACATAACCAGGTTCCTAATCACAAATCTCATCCCCTTGCAATTTACATTATTTTCCATTTGCCTCTCGTTTTCCTCTCCCCCACTTCACAAAAATTTGTCATTTTATTCGCCTCTCTTTTTTCGTTCGCTGTTTTCTTGCCAGATCTGTTTTTTAGTGCAATTTTGTTGTGGTCATCATGACTCAAGAGAACACCAAGTTATGTGATTTCTCAAATACCAACAAAAATGATTTTATTGGCACTCCGCTTGCTCCTCCCGCCACTAGTGCGGAGACTTGTGATATTAATACTGTTTTGCTAAATCTTGTTAGGAAAGACCAATTTTCCGGCTCCTAATGAGGATGACGCGTCCCATCTTAATACCTTCGTGGAATTATGCGATATGCAAAAGAAGAAAGATGTGGACAATGATGTGGTCAAGATGAAATTATTTCCGTTCTCTTTGCGTGATTTTTCAAAAAAGTGGTTCTCTTCTTTGCCTCGCAATATTATCGATTCTTGAAATAAGTGCAAAGATGCTTTTATCAATAAGTATTTTCCTCCCGCAAAAATTATTTCCCTTAGAACCCAGATCATGAATTTCAAGCAAATTGAACATGAGCATGTTGCACTATCTTGGACAGGATGAAAATGATGCTCAGGAATTGCCCAACTCATGGGTTAAATCTTTGGATGATCATACAAAACTTTTATGCTGGATTGAATTTTGTTTCTCGTAATCTTTTAGATTTTGCCGCGGGTGGTACTTTTATGGAAATTACTTTGGGTGAAGCCACCAAATTGCTTGATTATTCACAATGGCATACCGAAAGAGCTCCTACTAGTAAAAAGCTTAATTCGGTTGAAGAAATTTCTTCTTTGAGTGAAAAAGTTGATGCTCTTATGAAATTGGTTGCTAGTAAAAGTGCTCCTATTGATTTTAATGATATGCCTTTGTCTACTTTGATTGAGCAAAATAGTGATGCCATTGATGTGAATTTTATCTCTAGAAATAATTTCAACAATGCTTATAGAGGTAGTTCTAATCCTAGGGCTTTTCCTAGTAATTACTATAATAATTATGGTAATTCCTATGGAAATCAATCTTACAATAACAATAGGAACACCTCTGATCTTGAGAATAATATTAAAGAATTTATCAATACACGAAAGGTTTTCAAGACTTCCATAGAAGAAAAATTGAATAAAGTTGATGATTTGTCTAGAAGTGTTCATAGAATTGCTCATGATGTGGAAAATCTCAAGATGAAATTTTTTGTGCCTAAAGTAGATGAACCAATTAAATCTCTTTATGTTTCTATGTATGAAAGTAAGAAAAGAACTGCTATGCTTAGAGCTAAAAGAGATAGAAAAAGCTTTTTCTAGTGATTATTCTTGCAAAAGTGATGAAGATATTAAAATGATTGGTGTTTCTTCTATTGATTCCTTGTTTATTAAAGTTAAGAATGATGAAAAAGGGACTGGAGAGGAGTCAACTTTAGGTAGAAGGTGTCCCAATATTTTGGAGGGTGAAAATCTTGTTGAGAAAATTGATAAAAGTGGGTTTGGAGAGGTCAAAACTTTAACTAGTGATGTGCCCACTCTATTGGATTACAAAGACTTTAATTATGATAGTTGCGCTTTGATTGATTGCATTTCTTTGTTGCAATCCATGGTAAATTCACCCCATGCTTATGAACAAAACAAAGCTTTTACTAAACATATTGTTGATGCTATGATGAAAGCTTTGGAAGAAAAGTTGGAATTGGAAGTTTCAATCCCTAGAAGATTGCATGATGAATGGGAACCTACTATCAAAGTCAAGATTAAAAATTATGAGTGTTTTGCTTTATGTGACTTGGGTGCTGGTGTTTCTACAATTCTGAAATCTTTATGTGATGTGCTTGGTCTTACTAATCTTGAAGAATGTTCTTTGAATTTGCACTTGGCAGATTCTAGTATTAAAAAGCCTATGGGAAGAATTAATGATGTTCTTATTCTTTCAAATAGGGATTATGGGCCCATAGATTTTATTGTTCTTGATATTGACTGCAATCCATCTTGTCCAATTATTCTTGATAGACCGTTTGTACGCACTATCGGTGCCATGATTGATATGAAAGAAGGCAATATTAAGTTCCAATTTCCTTTGAGGAAAGGGATGGAACACTTTCCTAGAACTAGAATTAATCCACCTTATGAATCAATCATGAGGGCATCTTATGGATCTCGAACCAAAGATGACAAAACTTAGATCTTTGCTTTATGCCTAGCTAAGGGCGTAAAACCATAGCGCTTGTTGGGAGGCAAGCCAATGAATCAACTTTATTTTTGCTTTTTGCTTTCTGATCTTGAGTGTTAGCACACTTATTCTACTGTTATGATTGTGTATTTTGTGTTAGTTATTGTTTGTGCCAAGTAGAACCAATAGGATCTTCTTGGGTGATAGTTGTCTGATCTTGCTGAAAAAGACAGAAACTTTGTGCTCACGAAAATAATTGTCACAATTCACTAGAACGTGATAAAATGGTAATTCTTTTTGCAGAATATCAATATAAAAATTATATAGGCTGTCCAAGTTTTTAAGAATTTTTGGAGTTAAAGAAGTATTCGAACAAATCAGATTGCTACGGACTGTTCTGTTTTGACAGATTCTGTTTTCTTTGTGTTGTGTCCTTATTTTGATGGCTCTATGGTTTTCTTTGATGAGTTTTTGCCATAGAAAAGTTGGAATACAGTAGATATAATACAAAAACAAAATAAGAATTGGTTTCATACAGCACTTATAATAGTGGTTTATTTTCTTACACTAACGGATCTCATGAAGGTTTTGTTGAGTTTTGTGTGATTGAAGTTTTCAAGTTTTGGGTTATCTTATGATGGATGAAGGAAGGATGTAAGAGCCTAAGCTTGGGGATGCCCCGGCATCCCAAGCTATTATCCAAGAATGAGCAACCAACTAATCTTGGGGATGCCCCCGAGTGGTATCCCCGCTTTCTTCGAGCAACTATCGGCATCTTACTCAAGGCTATATTTTTATTCATCACATGGTATGTGTTTTGCTTGGAGCGTCTTGTATGATATGTGTCTTTGCTTGTTTTATTTTGTGTTTTAAGTCATCAATCCTTGCTGGACACACATTTTTGAGAGAGCCAAAATTATATCATGACTTGTTAAAATTGCTCTCTATGTTTCACTTAAATCTTTTATGAGCTAGGACTTGCTCTAGTGCTTCACTTATATCTTTTTGAGCATGGTGTGCTTTGTTAGTTTTGAAGAAATTCTCTCTTTCTTCACTTAAATTATTTTGAGAGAAAGAAAATTTGTTATGCTCATGATCTTCACTTATATTTGTTTGAGCTTATGAAAAGCAACACATGAAAAATTAGTCCCAAAGTGATAGATATCCAAGAAGGATAAAAGAAATAAAAATGTCATGAAGATCATTGGACAAAATAAACTTGATTCTTAGTAATTATTTTGAGATATGATGATGTGATATGTGAGTTATGTTGATGAGTAATTGTGCTCTAGTAAGAATATTGGTGTTAAGGTTTGTGATTCCCTATGCATGCACGAAAGTCAATAATCGTGCAATGAAAATTATATCCTACTTGTGGTGCATTATTCAGTGTTAATTATGCTTAATGCTTTCTTATGAGATTATTCGTTTCTTGGTTGCTCGCTTCCCAATCTTTTTGCTAGCCTTCATTTTGCACTAAGTATGACCTCTACTTGTGCATCCAAAATCCTTTAAACTAGTGTTGCCACATAAGTCCACTATATCTACCTATATGCGGTATTCTTTTGCCGTTCTAAGCAAATTTGCATGTGCCATGTCTAACTTTCAAAAATAAACTTCTCTTTTGTGTGTTTGTTTCGCTCGCGGAACGGTAACGGGTGGCTAATTTTTTCCATGTTAGATGTGTTATTCTCAAGATGAGTGTTTATTCACTTGTCATTGCACGAGAGTAAGGCAAAGGTTTTAGGGATGCCCAGTCCCGAAATGCAAAAAAATATTTACATTATGTTGTCAAAAAATAAATTCCTTGGAAAGTGTTGGTATGGAGGGCACGCGTGGATACAGTCAGCCATGGAAAGTGAAAGAATGGTGGATAAAGCAATAAACTTTATTTTCTATTTGGGAACCGCCTATGGCATATCTAGCATGGAAAGTGTTCGGAACTCTAAGTCATTTTTGTTGGTGGGATGGATACACCTCCCAAAATGTTTTTATCTCTAATTTTTCGCTTTGAGCTCTGGCACCTCTACAAATCCCTACTTCCCTCTGCGAAGGGCCACTGCCAGGGAAAAGCCTAGCAGTAGCGTGGGTTCTAGGTATATCAAGATGGCGGGGACCAGCGCTTCTGACTAACCAAATAGCGTGCACGCCTGCCATGATAGTGATATACAAGTGTAGTAGCGGCATGCTGCTCGAAGCTCGCTATCGCTAATAGCTCTAGCGGCGCTTTGTGCAGACGCGCCGCTCTTCACACGCTGCTGCTAACTTTTCTCCACTCGCTACTGCTAATTTTAGTAGTTTTTTATTTATTTTTCTGCACATTTGTTTTGTATTTGAACAGGCTTTATACAAGAATCTTTAGCAGATACAAATGTCATCATGATACACATACAAATGGCTGCGAGACCACAAATGTAATCATAGCATATACTCCCTCCGTCCGGAAATACTCGTCGGAGGAATGGATGTATCTAGACGGATTTTAGTTTTAGATACATCCATTTTTATGCATTTCTCTGACAAGTATTTTCGGACGGAGGGAGTACATACAAATAGTCTCATCATAATCATCATCCAACACAAAGTGGTATCTCGTCATCATCTCGAAAATAGCGATACATGCAAGTCTCGAATACTTGCAACTACAACGTCATCCATCTAAACAATGGTATACGCGAGAAGAGCTATCACTATGAGTGAGAGCGGAACTATGCAGTACATGAAGCGGCGGTTACGAGTCCTCGCTCGCGCTAGCGTTAACTCAAGTAACTAGCTTCTCCTTCTTGTCTAATTTTGAAGCCTTTATGGCTGGCGCCCGAGATCCCATTCACTTGCTCCTGACACTCAGGCCACTCGTTGTACACCCCCGGAACCTTCCCGTTGTACACGACATAGCACTGCCATCTCGCCATCAAGAAAGTAGGTACCTGTTAGAGATGCATCTTCATCAAGAGGATGTACAATCATATTCAACAAAATATACTAGAGCAACACGAAAAAGAAAGGGTTAGCAACTAGATGCAACATACAGTACACAAACTAATTAACTAGAGGTACGCAGGTCATCGTACCCAAGCTAACAAAGTAGCATTACGCAAGTTCGGCAGGGACCGTGGACATCACAAAGTTTCATCGCTACAGAAAGTATACAAGTTCAACCGACACATATCATCATCATCGGCATCGTAAATCACTAGAAGTTCCATCCTTCCATATCATCGAGGATGGACCCTAGCTTCTTGAACGGCGTGAGGTCTTGACGTTGCATGCCTATGCGAGTTCGGACGTCAGCTCGCGATAGGGCTGTGGTGGAACATCCCCTTCTCGTCGACGACTTCTTTCATGATGATCATCGCAATGTCCCTTTGGATGCGAAAGAAGTCATATCTAAGTTTATAATCCGCTTCTCCATGAGATTCTAGCCACTTGTGGATATGATCATCATTTCTGCTTGTCATGCGAAGCTTTTGGTGATCCGTGCTGAACTCAATCATGAGATGGAGGATGTAGAATTGATCCTTCTTGCTTGGTTTTGGGACATGGATGCAGCAGAAGTTAGTTTTATGCACGAAACCCATCTTCTTTTTCCTTTGTTTCCTGACCTGCATGTGGCCACCTCTAATGCTAAAGCCTTGGAGAGCATCATCTAGAATATTCATTATGTGGGTGTAGTCCTTCTTCTCGTAGTCTCTGGAAGGGTCGAAATACATGGCATGGGAGACTCGCGGGTAAAGAACAATAAGGGCCAATGGCGCCCGTCATGGGCAAAAGACACCTCAAATTATTCTCCATATGAGCGAGAAGGAATGATTGAAATGTACAAAAGGGTTGTCCTGAACTGACTCACTTTGGATGATAAGGCAGGAGGACAATTTCTTGGTCCTTATTCTATACCATGAAGTTTTGGAGGTAGTCCCTATCAGTTTCACGCTCAAAGTCGCCGAGACTCAAGAAAGACTCGTGCATGTAGTACGGATCCGCCACACAGATTTGCGAGACTTCTTCTCTCTTCACGACGGAGCTCATATGTAGCGCAAAAAGCCGGACGATTGTAAAATCGAGTCGCCTTGTCAGAAACATCTCAAAGATATGGTTAAACCGTAGGAAGAACACCTCCGCGGGCCGTGTGTCGATGTAGCACTTCCCCTCAGGCGCACGAGCCGTGTATGTCGGATATCCTGGATCCTTCGAGGCTAGTAGGCTGTTCTCAGTTGACAGCACATGGTCGTGCAGTCTCCTGAGATCCCCTGATAGTGCCTCCAGCGGTTTTGGCGGTAGCATCGGCTCACCCGTGAGATGGAACATGGCCGCACCTTTCACGGGTACACGCTCTTCAGAATCCATCGTCTGGCTGCTATGCACTATGGCTTGTTTGGAGGCAGCTATCTTCCCCGATCTCTTCCTCTCCTTTTTCTTGGGCACACCTTCCAGACCCTTCCTTAACCCCTGCCCCAGTGTTCCCGGGCTAAGCACTGTACGACCCATAGCTAGTTGAGCCTGTGTTGAGGCGGCATCTTCAGGCGTGTCCTGTGAGGATTTCATTTGCAATCCCTACTATGACCTTCCTGCCCGGGCAGATCATCCATATCCTCATTAGCATGCTGATAGCCCGATTCGTCATATGGTTGACTCATCATATCTAAGTCACAGTCATACGTGTTTGTATTGAGGAAACCCATTGGGTCGACCTCTGTCTCATTATCCATTCTATGTTCTACAGGACCGATTACATCAGCCAGTACTATTGCACGCCCTTCATCACGTCGTCCGCCGCTCTCACCCGGCACTACAGGAGCTGGTAATTGCGTAGGCGGGATGGTGGTCTCTGCACATGCTTGTTGATGTGTGGTTATTGGTGTGCTCTCGGCCGGCTCAGACGAATAAGAGTCTTCACCATAGCAGCACCCAACCCTTGCGACTTCAAGCCGGCGAGGTCTCGTCGTCCTCTCCCACATGTTTGTCTTTGGAGGAGGAAAATCCTCGTGCCCCGATTTCACACTGGACAAGTTAACCCTGAAGTGCCCAACGGGGATCGACTGGTTGTGGAACGTGGGTTGCCAGGGATTCATTATCATCCCCTTTCCCACGTCCACCTTCTGGCCTTTGAGCAAGTAGAGTATGGTGCACGTGGTTTCTTCGGCATGCAAACACATGTGTGTGTGGCGTAAAACATCCGAAAGGCAACAAGAATATTATATATATATAATATATATATATATGTGTGTGTGTGTGTGTGTGTTGGTGCGACATGTAATTACCGTGAGGGCGTCGAGCTCAGCCAAAGATGAAAGCCCACCTAGCGCGCCAGAGACTGAGGACGGGCTGCTATGAGCGGGAGCGACTGCGAGAGGAGGCCCGGTTGCGTGAGCAAGTGATGATGTGGTGGAGTTGTTGTTCATGGAGTTGCTCCCGACGAAACTGGGCAACGGGAAATCATGTACCGTATTGTCTGGATTTTTTTCGTCCAATTGATGATAGCTGGAACCAAGTTAGTAGCAAAATCATTTCTGCAGGCGATTCTGACTGCATTGGCTACTGTAGCAACTCATTTTTCTCATCGGCTATTTTTCGCGTCCTCACTGCTTTTTCTCGACCGCAAGCTTCACCTTCTCGCCGATGTCCGCTCGACTAAACTTCTTTTTTACGCTTCTTGGCCTCTGGCTCTCATTGTAAAACACCTTCCACGTGGCGCCATCTCCGGCGCCGTGCACCGACTCATATTAAGCCGCTGGCCCCAAAGGGAGTCCCTTAAGTTTGTTCAAGGCCCGATTGAGAGGGTTGTCCCACTTGGGCCTCATCGGAGAAGTAGGGCTTTCGGCTGCAAGCTGGTGTTGCTTCTCCTGCAGAAGGAGCGTGAACCATTTAGAAATGTGTAGTCGACTAGATCTGGAGCTAAATGTAAGGTGGTAAAAGAATAATTACCAGTAGCTAATCAATTTCCTCGTGATCTGGTCCGTGTAAAAAACCTTCTTTTCCTTGTCCCACTTGTAGCGGCCCTGATGAAGTCACGCTCCAAGGGGTTGGTGAACTTCATGAAGGGGTCTGGGATACCTGCGGCTTCACGTTCCGCGTCCTCCTTATCCCATATGGGCCTTTTACCGAGGTAGCCACGGCTTCCGAGGCGATGCTTCCCCGTGTTCCTTTGCTGAAGGCTCTTGAATTTCGCGGCCTTAGCCTTGGCTGCCTCGGTAACGCAAGTGTCCTTGAACTTTTCGAACTCCTCTTCCGTAAGTGTCGGATTTTCCTCCAGAATCATGGATAGGGGTTCCTCAGCCTCAATAGCTTGTTTCACCCTCCCTTTCCAGGAGGCCAAATCATTGCTGAACATGCCCATGGCGTGATTGTTAATCTTTTTCATCTTAGGATCATGCAACGGTTGTTAATCTTTTTCATCTTAGGATCATGCCACGGTTGTTCTATGTTATCATCCCAGTCGGGGAACTTGAATCTCTTGTGCAACTTCGTCAGGAGAAAATGCGTCAAATGTTCTTTACTCCTGAAGTCATCGTCGTTGATGCTTGCGCATTCCCGTAGGATGCATTCTACTTGGTTCCCATAGCACTTGTGAGGTTCTTCCAGCTCTAATGGCTCAAACTTGCCAGGTGCCATCTTTGTGATCACCAGTCGTCCAATCCATAGTTTGTTAGGTTTTTGTATCCTATGCTTCTTCTTCTTCTTCTTTTCGGTAGCGGCATCGGCGTCGGTACCTTCCCTGCCGGTATCTTCCCCGCCGGTACCTTCCCCGCCGGTCTCGGCGCCGCCATCAGTGCCGGCGCCATCGCTGTCGATGTCGGCGTCAGTACCATCATCGAGGCCGACATGCAAACCTTGACTATGTGATTGCCTAGCAGTCAAATAGTAGAGGTAGTCTTGTTCACCCTCATAATCCATCTCGTCTGCATCTTTGTCAGAAGGCCCAGTTTGTTCGTTGTTCGACATGTTTCCTATGATTAAGTCTCCTTGTTTAATTGAAAAAAATAAGAAATGACATAAAAAATAAATCTATGTTTGCCGGAATGTCGTTTCCCAGCACTCGATATGCTTACTATCTAGCACGAATCATGTCAAAATTCACGGAAAATTTCGGCATGACCTTTGCTAAAAAATTGACATATCGAGCGCCTGAAATTCACCGGAACAGAAATGAATCAACATTCTGGCATAACATATGCCAGTCGGATCATTTACCCTGCACATAATCATCATGTCCAAATGACATGTCCAAATTTCCAAATATGACATGTCCAAAACATCACATGTCCACATATCACATGTCCACTTCAAATTTGCATATAAAAGGAAGAAAAATATAGAACTTGAAGAACAAACCTAGCTAAATTCATAACTAAATATATAACCTAATTAACCATCTTCCCTAACTAAAACCTAAGTAAATTAACCAAAAAACCTAGCTACCAGAGAGAGGAGGAGCGGTGGGGGGATTATAGAGGGTGCATGCCCGAGAGGTTGGGAGGGGTCGGGGTCAGGGTCCAGGCCGGGGCCATGGGCGGCGCCGGGCCGGGAGCTGTGGCCGGGCCGGGTAGGGTCGGGCCTGGGGCCGGAGCCAAGAATCTTGAGGTCGGTCGGGGTCGGGGTCGGGGGCGAGCACAGAGGCGCGGCGAGGGCAGGGCTCCGGCGGCACGATGAGGGAAGAGAGAGTGTGGGGATTTGGGGGAAAAGAGGAGGGATGAAGAGAGGAGTGGGCATTTTTGGGTTTAAGTGGGCATATTAGTAGCACGTTTAGGCCAAACGCGCTATAGCTACTCCTGGTAGCTATAGCGGTTTCATGTAGAAAGCGCTACTGCTATCTTGACTAGCTGTAGCTCTTTTCTCACAAAAGCGCTGCTGCTATAACCAGTACCTATATAACAGTTTTCATGTTTGTTTCCTTCTATTTTCTTTTCCTTTATTTTCTCTCACTTTTATTTTCTTTTTTTCCGAGAGCAGTGAACGAAGTGAATTGAAGGCGATATATATTGCATCATTTGACGGTTAAATATGTATACAAAATAGGAACATATATATTACATCATCGGACCCATGCATAATAATGGCTAAGTGTGTATACAAAATAGGAACATATATATTACATCATTTGACCGATAACATACGGTTCCTCAGCGTTGACGTTTTCGTTTTTGAGTCTGCTTCTTTCCTTTCTTGTTCGTTGAAGAATAATTGAGCTCCTCATTGTGACTTTGCCTTTTCCATGGAGTACGATTTTTCTTAGGTAATGTAGTATTGATTCTTCTTTTGACGTATACTTCATCATCATCATCTTCCCTCATTGGGTTGCCGTACTAATCGTAGTCTTCCTCGTTGGCGACTCCATCCATTCCAGTGATGTTCCTTTTGCCAGATTGCGCGGGTCGGTTATGAAGAAGCATTGTGTCACGTGCTTAGCGTGTACCCATGGCTCGTTTTTTGCGATAGCGTTCACGGTAGCGCTCTTGGCGTCGGGTATAGTCATGGTAGTGAAATTCTTGTTTTCTCTTTCGACATTCTTAGCTCATTTGACACGGAACATCGTCGTGTTGTGCAGTCCAGAGTAGTCAAGCTCCCAGATCTCCTCGACTCTTCCGTAAAATCTTTCAGTTGCGCCCTTGTCGCTGCCGGTCATGCATTCCATCGTCACCCCACGAGTTACGATCATCATCTGTCCATATCTTTGGCCTCCGTGTAGAACGTGTATCCGTTGATATCGTATGCCCGATAGGTTAGGAGGTTGGGCGAGGGCCATGTACTAAAGGCGTATATGAGCAATCCGTCCTTCTGACCCCTCCTCTGGGGATTAGCAATAATATGCTCTTTGAAACAATGCAAGAAAGTGGAGTTGTGCTCTCTAGTGACTTGGCGTCATTCCGCATACCCCCTGGTCACGATACTTCTTTGCGATAATTTCTTTGTGCAGTGCCACGAAAGGATCTACCTCGTCTAGGTATTGTAGCACTACCAAGTTTGCTATGTCAAAGTCGCTGCATCGATCTAAGTATGCCACGTGCAATACCCTGCGACCGTTGGAGTGACCTTCTCCTTCGAGCCTCCCATCGTGCTTGTTAACGGGCAAACCAACACTAACACCAGGCGGCTGGTCTGCGCCATATAGAAAATTCTCGCAGAAAGAGATGCACTCTTGTGTCAGATAGCCCTGGACGATGCTTCCATCCGGACGGGACATGTTACGAACGAATCCTTTGATGATCCCATTCATCCTCTCAAACGACATCATGTTGTGCAGAAATGACGGCCCCAGGTCTATTATGTCGTCCACAATATGGACACACAGATGCACTATCACGTCAAAGAACGCGGGCGGGAAGTACATCTCAAGCTCATTCAGTATCATAATGATATCTTCCTGTAGGCTTCGGAGCTGCTTCAGACTGATCGACTTTCGAGAGATGACATCGAAAAAGTTGCAGAGACCAATAAAGCGTGTCACGGACGTGCTTGTCCATTATCCCTCTAAGGGCAACAGGTAGTATCTCAAGGCCATCATCACATGATGCCATGGGACTTCATCCCGATGAACCTTTTCTTGTCCGTGTCTAGATATACGCTTATCTCGCCACAAAGAATCGAACTAACTTTGACTCCGGTAAGGCACTTAAAGAATTGATTGATCTCAGCCTGACTTAAGGTGAAGCAAGAAGGGGGGCAATAATCCTCTTTCTTTATTTTCCTGCCCTTCTTCTCCCGCGCCTCTGTCTCCGTCTCTGTCTCGTCTGACTTTTTACGGGGCGGCATGTGCAGATCTTTCCTGGTTTTCAAAGCTTGCAAGTCTTTTCTTGCCTTCGGCCCATCCTTTGTCTTATCCAGCATGTTCATCAGTGTCGCGAGCAAGCTCTCAAGGACATTCTCACAGATATGCATTTGATCAAGGCAATGAGGTGTATCGAGTTTGTGCCAGTACTCCAAGTCCCAGAACACAGACCTTGTCTTCCATACCTTCAGCAGCGGCTCCGGCGCCTTTTTCATCGTCTTCCAACAGCTCATTGATTTCGGCACCGCTTCGCTTACGTGGAGGTCCTCGATGCTCAGCATGGCCATTGAATAGATCTCCACGATTTCTCCACGGGTCGTCCTGTTCGAGCCAACTTCGATGCCCCATGTACACGATTTTCCCAGACCCGCCATCTTTCCTTGATGTTAGCTGCGGAGACATCGTATCATCCATGCACCGCGTGCATCCGCAATATCCATGGCACACCTGGCCTGCGACATATCCATGACCGAGATAGTCGTGCACCGTCGTGATCAGCGCGACTCTCATGTAGAAATACTCGCCTTTGCTGGCGTCCCATGTCTTGGCCGGTGTTTTCCATAACGTGTCTAACTCCTCTTGAAGTAGCCCCAGATACAAATTAATATTATTTCCTGGTTGTTTCGGCCCTTGAATAAGCATGCTTATGTGAATGTACTCGACTTCGTGCACAACCAAGGGGGAGGTTTTACATCCATACAAACACGGGCCATGAGCTATGGTTGGTGTTCTGGTTGCCAAACGGATTCATGCCATCGGTACACGCACCGAGCATGATGTTCCTTGCATCACATTCGTAATACCGATAGAATCTTTTCAATGCTATCCACTAGCTTCCATCCTTGATGTGTCTCAGCTTTGGATCATCTCCATCGTCGGGCTTCTTCCTCTCCGCGTGCCAGCGCATTAGCTTTGCTTCCTTGGGATCTACGAAATATCGCTGGAGACGGGGAGTGATCGGTAAGTACCATACAACTTTCTAGGGGCATTTCTTCCCGGCCTTCTTGTATCGAGAAGCATTGCACACCGGACAGCTTCTTTTTTCCACGTGCTCCTTCCGATAAATTATGCAATCGTTGATGGATGCATGGTATCTAACATGCGGCAGATCAAGAGGGCACACGATCTTCTTGGCCTCATCAACACTAGTAGGACATAGATTCCCCGCAGGAAGAACATCCTTTAGGTACTTGAGATGCTCATCGAGGCTAGTTTCGGTCCATTTGTTTTTAGCCTTCGTCTTCAGGAGTTGGAGCGTGAAACTCAAGCGGGTCACCTCAGGATTGCAACCATCATAAATGGAGTGTTCGAGTCTACCACCAGTTGCTCCAGCTTAGTCTCCTCTTTAGAAGAAGCTCTCTAAGTACTCATCTCCTTGCGAAGTAGTTCTTGAACATGAGGGTCCTGCATGATTGAACTTAGTACCGACAAACTCTGCTGCGTGGAGTCCACGTTCTCTCCGCCGCCATGTCCGGCCCCTTCTCCACCGCCAGGTACGACCTCTTCCCCGCCACCATTATCGATCATCTCTTCGTATTGCCCCGTGTCGTCATTGCCTGCCCCGTCGGCGTCCTCAACATCGTCATCCTCATCTTCAATTATCCACCGAATATAGCCATGCATCAAACCATTCATGAGCAGGTTCGCTTCGACATGACCATCGTCATAGGGGTCGAGCCAAACTATTCTTTTACATTTTCGACACGGACATAAAACCTTTTGTAACATCCCCAACATCACACTACAGTAATCTCCCCCTAATGAAGGTCATGTCTTCATGATCATCATGCCAAAATGCCACTTGTCCAAAATCTGCTTCAAATTCAAATTCTAATTGCATTTCAAATATTTGCTTCTTCTTTCATGCAAATAAAATGGTTCATCCTATGGCAGATAATCCCTAGATATTTGTCATTTTGAAGCCAACATTTTTGGAATTCCCAAATTGCCCTTGGGAATTTATTATCTAGTCCAGTAGTATTTAAGATGTCCTTTTCATTTTCTAAAAATGCTTGGACAACTCTTGATGGCCCCAAACTTTTTGTGGCAGTGTCTAATACTAGATAGAATTTAAGTGGTCTAGTCCCATTTTTTTCAAAGTATTTTGGTAGCCCAAACTTTTCCCTAGCTGTCTCTGATTTTAACATAAAAGAGAAATCAGAAAAAGAAAAGGCAAAACAAAAAGAAAAGGAAAAGTTCTCCCTCCCTGCTGGGCCTTGACCCAGATGGCCAACTGGCCCAACTGGCCAAGAGGCCACCAGGTCGGCCCACCCCCAACCTACACCTAACCCCTCCCCATCGTGACCTAACTGCTGCACCCCACACCCCCCACGATCCCCACTCTCCCTCGGTCCCTCCCCGCGCCGTCACCCACGACACACACAGAGGCAGATGCACAGAGGAGGGGCGCCCCCCGTTCGATCCCCTCCACCCGGCACCCCCGCGCTCGAGGACCGCCATCGCTCCGCTGGGGTTGCAGCCAACCTGCGCCGAGCGCCGCCCCTCCTGACCTCTGCCCTTGTGCCGTCATCGCCCCTCTCCTTCGCCCCCTCGTTCTAGATCGGGACCCCGCCTCCCCGACGGCGCGACGTCGCCGGATCACCGAGGCTACCTCGCCCCGATATTGCCCCGCCACCTCGTCCTCATCACCCGCGCCGTCCTCGACCTCCTCCTCAACCAAAGCTCCACCGAGCCTCGCCGGTGTTCCCCTGCAACGGGGGTGAGCTGCCGTCCGTCCTCCTCTTCCCTCTCCTTGTTTCACCGCCGTAGGCCGTCGTTCGCGCGGCCCGGTCTTCGTCCAGTGGCCGCGGTAACCGCGACCGTGACCGCGTCTAGCCTCGCGTCGCCGCTCCCCTACCTGTGCTCCTCGCGGTCCTGTGCCCCGACTCGTGCTTGCCCGCGTCATGTGCGCCCCGCCACGACTGGAGCCCATGTGCTCGCTGCTGCGCCCATGCCCACACACCCGCCGCCCCGCTCGACACTGCCGTGGCTGCAGGCCACCCCGGCCGCCCTGGGGCCGCTGCTCGACGCGCCGGAGCAGCAGCTCTCCAACGAGCCTGCTCGCGCCATGAACGTCCGCCAGAATCGGCCGGCCGGAGCCCCTCCGCCGCGCTGGATTAGCGTCGGCGAGAACCGCTGATTTGGCCTCATTAGTGCTAAACTAACCCCCCCATTAGCATTAACTCTGGTTAATAAATCCTAACCCCTCCCCCCCAAAAAAACTGTTTTATTAAGCCTTAGACCATGACATGTGGGTCCTGTTGCGATTTAATTTAATTTAGTTGAAACATATAATTATCAGTCAATGACATGGGGACCCACTGGCCAGTTTGACCAGTCAACAGTCACGTGGGCATTCCTAGCCCTTGCCGCATGTCCTCGAGACGGGGCAATGGGTTCACATCTTTCGTGGGACTCTGCTTGTTACCGCGTGCTCCTAATCCACTACGATTTGGATATTTGATTTGAGGGGCCTTTGGCCTGATAGCACTAACCATCACGTGGGCATAGTATGGGCGTTCTGCGTCGTATGCATCAGCCGAAGCTTAATAGACGTCAGCGACTGAGCGCCGCGCGCCGGGTTGGACTGGTAAGCACTTTCCTTTTTTAAGGAGGTAGCTAGGTCTGCTCACCGTCGTCGTTCACAACGTGCAGGAGTTCCCGGGGCGATGGCCCATGACCCCTGGGGGCATAGGTTTAGTTCGGCGTGTTGACCTCTCTATTAAGCCTAGGTCGGGTTGCGGCGTATTGTTTGGCCGAGGCCGAGCATGACCCAGGAAAGTGTGTCCGGCCGGAGTTAATCGAGCATGGTGGGTAAGTTGGTGCACACCTGCAGGAAGAAAACATCTATCGATAGCCCTGTCCCTACTTGAATAGACACTTGGAGTTGTATCCCGATCGATACAACTAGAATTGGATACTTGTGATAAGAATTGGATTGTGATGAGCATTGGATAGTATGGCTCTGGGATTGCTTTCTCGCAGGGAGTCGAGAAAGGATCTCTGGCCGAGGTTGTTAACACTACTAATACTTTACATTATGTTGATCTGTACTCTTCTAATGCTGCAAGACCACGGAAGATGTTGAAGATGCTAGTCTTCGATTGGACTAGGCTCTCCCCTTATTACGGCATTTACGTAGCCGGTCCACATATCTGACCTCTCTATGATAATGTTGCATGTGTAGTGTAGATCTTTGCTTGCTGAGTACTTTGGATGAGTACTCACGGTTGCTTTGCTTCCCCTTTTCCCCCTTTCTTCTTATTTCCGGTTGATGCAACCAGATGTCGGAGCCCAGCGATCCAGATGCCACCGTCGATGCCTACTACTACTACGTGGAGACGGCCGACCACTGTGGAGTAGTTAGGAGGCTCCAGTGGGAGGCCTTGCCTTTTCGATCAATGTTGCTTTTGTGCTAGCCTTCTTAAGGCAAACTTGTCTAACTCATGTCTATACTCGGATATTGTTGCTTCACGACTCTTGTGTATTCGAGCTTATGTATTCGAGCCCTCAAGGCCTCTGGCTTGTAATATAAAGCTTGTATTATTTTATTTTGTGTCTAGAGTTGTGTTGTGATATCTTCCCGTGAGTACTTGATCTTGATCGTACACAATTGCATGTATGATTAGTGTACGATTGAATCGAGGGCGCCACACCTTTGTCCGGTTATTTTCTTTCATGTCCTGCACCACCGACCGCAACCACCTGTCCACCATCGTTCTAGTGACCATCATGAACGTCTGCACGGTAATAATAAACAAATTGATAATAAAAATGCGTGCATGCATCAAAGTCATACAAAAATTCAGCATGACCTTCCCTAAAAATAGGACATATAGATCTAGAGTTTGCCCGGAATTCACCGAAATGGAAATAAATCGACATTTCGACAAAACATAGGCAACTCAAAAGCACAATTTGGCGTCAACTCAAGCCACACACACAATTTCCATCATACTGCCCAATTATCATATCACACACACATACACATATTTCCATTTGGCAAAAGCATGAAATTTTAATCACCTCTATCTCGAGATCGAGCACACGGTGGAGATGATGATGTAGGGAGATCAAAAGTGCACAAAGCTCTTCTTGACAAAGATAGATCTAGTTAGGGGGCAAATAGATCACTTAACTAAATGCTACATCTACCTACCTAGCTAATTTGGGAGGACAAAACTTCAACTAGTGGAGGGGGAAGGAAAAAGAGAAAGGAGATGCATTAATGGAGGTGGTGTAGTTAGCTAGGAGTAATGAAGAGAGAGAAAGGTAGGTAGAAAAGGGAGAGTAATGGGGGGAGAAGTATTGAGGAAGAAGAAGAGTGAGAGAGGGAGGATGTGGGAGGTAGGGGAAAGGGATGAGAGGAGATGGGGGAGGGGAGGACAGTGGAAAAAGGTGGTGGGTGTCTTGCGACTTTTGCAAGGCGCTGGAGGAAACACGCGCTACTGATAGGAGCATAGCAGCAGCGTGCTTCTCTCAAACGCGCTACTGCTAAACGGGGCCAACCGTGTGGACAATTTCAAAATTAGCAGCAGCGACGTGAGTAAAAAGCGCGCTACTACTATTGCATTAGCGATGCACGCCTTCGTGACCCAGCTGCTAAACTTAGGTTGTTGGTTACTTTCGGTCGATTTTTTGTAGCAGCACGGTTTAGCCCTCACGCGCTACTGCTAAATTTGCCCCAGTAGCATGTTTTTCTTGACCGCGCTACTGCTAATAGGCAGTAGCGCTTCTTTTTGTGTCGTGCTACTGCTAAGATTCTGTGTATAAGGTTTTCCCTAGTAGTGGGCCTTTCTTTTACTTTATGCAATTTTTATTTTGAAATTTGAGTCTCCATCTTCTCTCATAAAAAGCACCAACTAGGAGGCAGTACGATCATGCTCAAGTATTGGGTGTAGTTAATATTCGAGTGTGTTTCATGCATGGATCAATGTTTGAGCATGATGGGCTAGGGAGAACTTATTTTAGCATTGATATTTTGAAAGACATGGTTGCTTGTTGATATGCTTGAGTATCGAAATTATTATGTCAAAACTTGACTATTGCTTTGAACAACTAAAATTCCAATTGTCCATGATATAAAGAAAAGAATATGATATGATTTGATGAACAACACTCCACATGAAAAATTCTGTTTTTTATCACTTACCTACTCGAGGACGAGTAGGAGTTAAGCTTGGGGATGCTGATACGTCTCCAACATATCTATAATTTTTGATTGTTCCATGATGTTTTATTATCAATCTTGGATTTTTATAATCATTTTATAGTCATTTTATATCATTTTTTGGTACTAACCTACTAACATAGTGCCAGTTGCTGTTTTTTTCCATGTTTTTTACATTGCAGGAAATCAATATCAAATGGAGCCCAAATGCCATGAAACTCCACGATGATTTTTTATGGGCCAGAAGAAAGGCAATGGGCCCTGGTTGCACTGGGTGCCCGAGGGGCACAACCCACTGAGGCACGCCAGAGGCCAGTGCGCCTGTGGGTTGTGCCCACCTCGGGTGCCCCCCGGACAGCCTCTTTGTTCTATAAATGCCACAATATTCCAGAAACCCTAGAACAGGCGTCGAAATATTCATCCAGTTGCCACAGAGTCCACAACCACCAGATCCAATCTAGACACCGTCACGGAGGGGTTCAACACTTCCATTGGTGCCTCTCCGATGACGCGTGAGTAGTTCTTTGTAGACCTTCGGGTCCGTAATTAGTAGCTAGATGGCTTTCTCTCTCTCTCTCTCTCTCTCTCTCTCTCTCTCTCTCTCTCTCTCGCTTAATTCTCAATACAATGGTCACTTGGAGATCCATATGATGTAACTCTTTTGCGGTGTGTTTGTTGGAATCTAATGAACTTTAAGTTTATGACCAGTCATATCTTTTTGTATCCATGAAAGTTATTTGAGTTTCTTTGATCTCTTATATGCATGATCTCTTATAGCCTCGTATTTTTCTCCGATATTTGGGTTTTGTTTGGCCAACTTGATCTATTTATCTTGCAATGGGAAGAGGTGCCCGATAGTGGGTTCGATCTTACGGTGCTCGATCCCAGTGACTGAAGGGGAAATGACACGTACGTATCGTTGCTACTAAGGATAAAAAGACGAGATCTATATGTACCGCCATATAGATAAACAGATCTTGCCTACATCATGTCATCGTTCTTATTGCATTACTCTGTTTTTCCATGAACTTAATACACTAGATGCATGCTGGATAGCTGTCGATGTCTGGAGTAATAGTAGTCGATGCAGGCGAGTCGATCTACTAATCTTGGACATGATGCCTATGTAATGATCATTGCACGGATATCGTCATGAGTATTTTAAGTTATATCAACTGCCCAACAGTTAATTTTTTACCCACCGTTTGCTTTTTTTCTGGAGAGAAGCCACTAGTGAAACCTACGGCCCCCGGGTCTTCTTTCTCATATATTTTCCTTGCGATCTACTTTTCCATTGCATTTTTATTCAGATCTATTAAACCAAAAAAAATACAAAAATACCTTGCTGCACTTTATTTATTTGCGATATATTATTTCAACCTATTACAATTTATCTCACGTCCGCTTGCCAATTTCTGGCGCCGTTACCCGAAAGGGATTGACAACCCCTTTAACATGTCGGGTTGCAAGTGTTGTTTATTATGTTGCTTGGTTCTTGTAAGGCCCACGATGCGGCTATATCTCTCACGTGTCGAGGCACGACTTAGAGGCATAACCACATTGTAGGTTTTGTCGCAAGAAGGGTCATCTTCACACAATCCCATGTAATGAACAAGAATGGGATAAAGAGTTGGCTTACAATCGACAGTTCACACAGTACATAAAATAAATTCATACATCATTCTAGATACACACATAGACCGACTACGGTCAAATCCAAATGAAAAGAAGATAACCCCAAATGCTAGATCCCCGATCGTCCCAACTGGGCTCCACTCTTGATCGTCGAGAAGCGAAACATAGTAACGACCAAGTTCCTCGTCGAACTCCCACTTGAGCTCGGTTGCGTCACACTGCACCGATATCGTCGGCACTGCAATCGCTTTTGGTAGAATCTTTGAGTCACGAGGGCTCAGCAATCTCACACCATGAGATCAAGACTATTTAAGCTTATAGGAAGGATGGGGTAATGAGGTGGAGCTGCAGCAAGCACTAAAGCATATATGGTGGCTAATATACGCAAATGAGAGCGAGAAGAAAGGCAAAGGACAACCGTGAAGCTAGAAGTGATCAAGAAGTGATCTTGAAACGACTTACGTTCATGCATAACCCAAACCGTGTTCCCTTCCCGGACTCCGCCGAAAATAGACCATCACGGCTACACAAGCGGTTGATGTATTTTAATTAAGTCAAGTGTCAAGTTCTCTACAACCGGACATTAACAAATTCCCATCTGCCTCATAACCGCGGGCATGGCTTTCGAAAGATAATACCCTGCAGGGGTGTCCCAACTTAGCCCATTATAAGCTCTCACGGTCGGCGAAGGATATTCCTTCTCCGGAAGCCCGTCGATCTCGGAATCCCGGTTACAAGACATTTCGACAATGGTAAAACAAGACCAGCAAAGCCGCCCGAATGTGCCGACAAATCCCGATAGGAGCTGCACATATCTCGTTCTTAGGGCACACCGGATGTACCAGACATCGGGTTGGCATAGACCCTGATTGCCTAGGGGGCGCCAGACATCGCTCGGTTTGGACCAGCACTCGAAGGAGCACTGGACCGGGGCTTAAAATAAAGATGACCCTCGGGCTCGTGAAAACCCGGGGAAAAAAGGCTTAGGCGTCAAATGGTAAAAGCAAGGTTGGGCCTTGCTGGAGGAGTTTTATTCAAGGCGAACTGTCAAGGGGGTCCCATAAATCACCCAACTATGTAAGGAACGCAAAATCAAGGAACATAACACCAGATGACTAAACGAGGCGGCAAGAGTGGAACATAACACCAGGCATAAGGTCGAGCCTTCCACCCTTTACCAAGTATATAGATGCATTAATTAGAGAAGAGGTACTGTGATATCCCAAAATATCCATGTTCCAACATGGAACCAACTTCATCTTCACCTGCAACTAGCAACGCTATAAGAAGGGCTGAGCAAAAGCGGTAACTTAGCCAAACAACGGTTTGCTTAGCCAAACAACGGTTTGCTAGGAAAGGATGGTTAGAGGTTTGACATGGCAATATGGGAGGCATGACATAGCAAGTGGTAGGTAGCGCGACATAGAAATAGAGCGAACAACTAGCAAGCAAAGATAGAAGTGATTTCGAGGGTATGGTCATCTTGCCTGAGATCCCGCAAGGAAGAAGAACGAGTCCATGAAGAATACAAACGGATGTAGTCGAACGAATCCTCACAACTCCGGAACGAAACCGAAGCTAATGAGAGAAGCAACCCGAAAAGAAACAAACAACATAGTAAACACACAATCATAAACATGGCATGATGCACAATCAAGTATGATGCATGTCCGGTTTAAATGAGGCATGACATGGCAAGTGCAACAAACAATACTACAAATTAAGTGGAGTTCAATATGCAATGAGTTGCATATTAATGAAAACAACACATGACTCATTTAGTTCTCTCTCGGTTATGTACCAAACAATATTAAATGTTATTAAACATGGCAAGGGGTGAAGCATATGAAAACTACCTATCTAGGCAAGTTTAAATGAGGCCGGAACAACAAACTACAATTCCGGAAAATCCCCATATGCAATTTACAAATTTGGTACTGTTCTGCCCTAAAACATATTTTATTGTTGTTAAACAGGAAAATAAAGTGCACCATGTTAAACTAGGCATTTTTCCACCCATTTACATATAAATTTTATTAAAAACCGAGTTACGGTTAACTAGTTATGAAATAAAACATTTTAACATGGCATTTTAGCAAATTAAAGCAAACAGCAAGTCAAACATTTTAAAAAGGGTGAGAGTTGGATATTATGAAACTAGATGAAATTCTAGGCATTTTACATATATAAAACATTTTAAACCGATGCATGGTTAATTAGTTATTACATGCATGAACATGAGGGTTTTTCTGTAAAACTGCAGCCTCTGGAATAATAGACAAATTCGCTGGAGAGGAAAAAAAGCACAATCGGGCTGAATCTGGGATCTGGGCTGGGGAGCTGCTCACATTGGGCCTTGAGGCCGGTCAGTGGAGAGGGAGGCCGGCATGGGGGCTGCTGGGCCTTGGAGCCCACCTGGTGGTCGCTCGCGCGAGGCGCAGTCAACACGGGCGTCGACTGCGTCGTTGTCCTCTCGAACAGAGGCGGCAACGGGACTTGGAGGCAGCAAGAGTGCAGGCAAGCGTGGACTCCAGGGCGCGGGGAGGCGACGTGGGGAACCGGCGGGGACCAAGGCGAAGCAGGGGAGGTCCGGCAGGGGCGCGGGTCTCCAGGACGGCGGATCTGGCCGGGAACGGGCTGAAGCTGCTGCTGATTCGGGCAACGGAGACAGGCGCACCTGTCTTGGACGAAGCAGAGGACTTGGTGCGGCTACGACGACGAAGACCTGCCGGATCCGACGAGGAACCGAACAAGGAGGACGGGGAGGGGGCGTCGGGGCCGGATCCAGCTCTGCTGCTGCGGGCACGGGGACGAGGAGGAGGGAGCTCGTGCTCCTGCAGGGGAACACGGGGAAAAGAGAGAGAGGTAGAGCAGAGGGAGAAGAAGAACCGGAGGAAGGAGGGGCGACGATGATGTGGAGGAGGCGGGTGAGCTCTGCTGATCCTCGGGGAGAACAAGCGGAGGCGCGGGAGCCTGGCTCCATGGAGGTGCTCGAAGCAGAGGATCCAGGGGCGCGGTCCCGTTGGAGCTCGAGAGAGGCAGTGGATCGCTGGATTGGCTGGTGACTGAAATCGAGTGGAGGTGGACGATCGGGAGGGATCCCAAGAAAGAGTGTGGCGGCGGCGCTAGGGTAGGATCCCTAGAAATTAGGTGGGTTGTCTAGATATATATAGAAAGGAGAGAGTTTTGGATCATCCGATCCTGATCGGATGGCTCCGGGTCAAACGGGTGGCCTAATCAAATAACTAAAAATATTGAGGGGATATTTGAGGTTGATCCGGACTGACGGTGACGACGGAGCGGTTCGGGTTCGGGTAAGTTTTGGACGCGCACACGAGGGGGTCTATGCACTGTGCAGAGAGATAAGACGGACAAAGAAGAGGGAAACGAGAACCCGGTTGGTCTCGCCACTGTCGACGAAAGCAAGGGGGGATGCGACAACTACCACTACAGGAATCTGGTACTTTGCCATCAGCCATAGCGGACGGCAAAGGCTAGGATGGCGGACGGCAAACAGCTCACTTGAAAGATGTCGTGAAAGGCCTTCTTTGTCGTCTGCTTTTCTGACGTGAATGACGAAGAGGCCTTTGCCATCGATGGCGCACGGCAAAGGGCATGGCTCTTTGCCATCTCTTGACAGACGGCAAAGGAATGGCTCTTTGCCATCTGGCAGCAGACAGCGAAATTGCAGGCTCTTTGCCATCTGTCATGGCGTATGGGAAAGAGACCAAATAGTCATTAATTCTGTTTATTCTTATATCAAGTCATTTTCACATAAAATCAATCACAGATATATATATATATATATATATATATATATATATATATATATAATATATGACCAATATAGCATATCCAACACATATTACCAATAGTCATGAACACATATATATCCAACACATATCCTACACATGTTACCAATAGTCATGAACACATATATATCCAACACATATCTATGAACACTTATCCAACACATATTACAAGGAATGACCTAAAACTAAATATCTATTTTCCTAAAAACTATCTTATTACTAAGATCTTCTCTGATCTTCTTCTTTTCTTCCAACTCGCATAACAAAAACACTAAGAAAGAGAGAATGGGTTAGGAGTAGAAATGTAGCATTTCACCCGTGAAATGCATTGTTGTAGGAGCAAGTACTTGAGATCAAGATAATCTTAGTTAAGATCCTGATTTTCAAAGTGATCTTAATTAGAAATCCAAATAGAGTAAAACAATACCAAAGAGCCAAAGGAGAGAACCAGCCAAGGACCCAATCAAGAAGCCACCACAATTAGTAGTAAGTTAAATGCCAACACAAAGACCACTATCAGTACTAGCTCCAGGAATTAAGCCAACTAAAAAATACTCCCTCCGTCCCATAATATAAGACGCTTTTTGACACTACATCAGTGTTAAAAAACATCTTACATTATGGGACAGAGGGAGTAGTGATTAAAGCCAAGGATTAGACTTCATTCAGGCCACCCGTGAGGACAGCACAAACAGACACACACACACACACACACAGCTTAGTCACACCATTCAGGCCAGTATAAATAGGGCAGCCAACAGTAGAGTAGGGTCTGCTAGACACTTGGTGTCCAAATCATCAAACAGGACTAGGCCCAAAACCATATCTGTGACATAGTGTAAAGCAGCTAGGAGGAGCAGTCATCCACAAGAAGCGTGTTTACGAGAATCCACAAGACCAAGTTATAGAAGACCTCAAGGTATACTTGAGGGATTATGTGCTCGAACATCTGGAAGTGCTGTGGCTAGTTCATCACAAAGACAGGATAGCCACATGTAAATTAAGCCCTAAGAGAGGGGGCTCAGACCAGCATCACTGCCCAAATCAGATGTAGTATCTGTCTTATCAGTAGAAAACTAGGAAAGTAACAGCCAAAACCAAGTATAGCATCTGTTCATAGGCTATTAGAAAGAGACCAATAGGAATAGCCAAACCAAGTGGTATCTGTTCATATCAGTATTAGAAGTAAAACAACTAAGAACAAGTGAGTATCTATTCATGAGTAAAGTAACTATAGCATAGAAGAAATAGCAGGGTAGCACCCCAAATGATTATCTGCTTGTTTACAACTTGAGTGGATGGGGATCTTGCTTACCCACCCATCGGTTGAGAAGGAAGTTGATCTCCTGCACTCACACATGCAGCAACCAAAAGAGAAACCCCAGGTTCAGTTAAGCAGGCAGCTAGCCTCCCTGAGGCTGTCCCTCCTGCAGGATTACAAGAGAAGAGAGGGAGCTTCACCTGTTACTACTTTTGACATCATATTGCATACTTCTAAAAAATACGACAACAAGTACATATTCAGTCTAGAGTACATATTTTTTACTTTGAGCAACCAATGTGAATATTAGGTGCAGAGTAATTTAGCTTAACAGATCCGATAAACATGGGAAGAATCATGAACTGCACACCACATATTTTCGGGCTTGCATATGAAATTTGCACAAGGCTTTGGCTGCTCACACTGAGTGGCAATGCATGGTCGCTCACACTGATGGCAAGGCTTGGCTGCCCACACTGAGACATGTATGTGCCTTTTTTATTTGCAAACTTATGCTAAATGTGAGCCTTTTGTTCTCTGTATGCTCTCTGTACATAGTTAAATATGAGTTGAGGATGTCGTGGCTGTGGTGGGTTGCCTAATGTGCCCCAAGTAACTAGATCACTTTGATTTGCAAGAATTAAGTTCGGAGAAGTAAAACATTAGTATAAAAGCTAACGAAATAGATGTCAACTAATGTATTCTGTTTTAAAAATTCTAAAACATTACTAAGGTATGAAGTTTTATAGCATTCTAAAAATCTCATCCTTGTGACAAAACATAGAAGCTTGATACAGAACTTTTTCAACTACAGAGAAAATAAAATCAACATCTATGAACTAACAAAATTGTAACATCAAAACAAGAAAAGATAAAAACACTGAATAAGGGACAAAGCAATGGAAATGGCAGCTGACATGTATATTTACTAGAAAATTTTCAGACTTTCAGTGTGTATATATCTATAGCAATATTACTATGGCTGATTATAAATGATAAATTTTGACACTTCCAAGTACAATTTTTTGTCGCTACACACGGGCATTAAAGACAACAGCCAAGAACTTAAAATGTCATCAAAGGCCACTAGCATGTGAGCGCCTATGGAGTTCACAACAATTAGAATCCACAATTTGATTCAGATTTATGAGGACGCACGTTTGATTCATATTTATGCAAGGGGAAACATACAGAGAGAAGGGAGGACGGAAGGGGATGCTCACGGGGAGGTTGGCGGAGGGCTCCTGCGAGGACGGTGGCGCGTTGCTCAGCCTCGCCGCCATCGGCCCCGAACGCCTCGGCCATGGCGACCTGCGCGAGCTCCTCCTGTAGCGCGTACGCTATGACGTCATCGTTCTCCACCGCATCGACCCTGACCTCGGAGGCAGCGGGGGTGGCTGCGGCCATCTTGTAGCTGTCGAGCTCGGCGCGTGTCTTGGGGCATGTGGCGGCTGCCATGGCGACCCTCAAAGAAAGGGACGGATCGGAAGGGAAGGCAAGGTGAGGAGGAGAGGGTGGACCCGAGCAAGGAAGGAGGGAAGGGCCTACAGGCAACGCCGTGTGGATTCAAGAAGCTTGGTCTCGCCATCGCCCGATTGTGGTGGATTCCAGTAAGAACACAGGAGGCACCCAAAACCCTAGCATGGGCAAGGGTGCAGCCTTGAGGCACGGATCTGGACGGAGGGAGGAGGGCCGAGCTTGGGGGAGTTATCTGTGGCCGGTGCTTTCATGAGAACCGGCCGGCATGGGTGGTGGCGACGGCGAGGAGATCATGGGGAGAGGAGCCGGGGTGGGGTTGACCGAGGGGTGGGGGTGAGTTCATGAGAGAGTTTTTTAGGGACGAGAGAGACAGAGTGGTCGGGTGGGAGTGGATCGGGCCGGTGTGGTGGTGCTGGGGAGAGAGAGAGGGGGTGGCTACCATGGGGCACCTATTTGCCATTTGCCAACGGACGGCAAAGATTCATGCTATCTCTTGGCGTACGGCAAAGAGTCGATCGATGGCAACTGTGTTCTTTGCCGTCTGTCAGCTTCTTACCGTCTGTTTTTTGCAAGCAGATGGCAAAGACCTTCTTTGCCGTCCGCTAGCAGACGGCAAAGAGCTGACTGATGGCAAATTCCCTGTTTCTAGTAGTGTACGAGCAGATGCAAGTTTGAAAACAATGACGGCAACAGAGTGTCGATGCAATGCGAATGATGCGATGAAGAATGCAACAAACAAATAAAACACACAGCAACAACAAAATAACTGGAAGGCTTCTGAAGCGTCGGTCTCGGGGCGTTACAACACTCCACCACTACAAGAGGATCTCGCCCCGAGATCTAGGATGGCACCGGAGGGAAAACGGGGGAGGATTAGTGTCGGTGTCAAAACCGGCGGATCTCGGGTAGGGGGTCCCGAACTGTGCGTCTAGGCGGATGGTAACAGGAGACAAGGGACACGATGTTTTTACCCAGGTTCGGGCCCTCTCGATGGAGGTAATACCCTACTCCCGCTTGATTAATATTGATGATATGGGTAGTACAAGAGTAGATCTACCACGAGATCGAGAGGCTAAACCCTAGAAGCTAGCCTATGGTATGATTGTTGTTCGCCCTCGGACTAAAACCCTTCGGTTTATATAGACACCGAATAGGGTTAGGGTTACACTGAGTCGGTTACAATGGTAGGAAATCTACATATCCAGACGCCAAGCTTGCCTTCCACGCCAAGGAAAGTCCTATTCGGACAAGGGACGAAGTCTTCAATCTTGTATCTTCATAGTCTAGGAGTCCGGCCAAAGATGATAGTTCGGCTATCCGGACACCCCCTAGTCCAAGACTCCCTCAGTAGCCCCTGAACCAGGCTTCAATGACGACGAGTCCGGCGCGCATATTGTCTTCGGCATTGCAAGGCGGGTTCCTCCTATTAATACTTAGAAGGTTTTGAACACAAGGATATTGTCCGGCTCTGCAAAACAAGTTCCACATACCACCGTAGAGAGAATAATTTTTGCACAGATCTGCTGACGTATTCCGCGGCGTGACATCACACCACGACCAAGCCTTTATTCAAACCGTTTTTCTTGGCCCATTTCGGTAGCGTTTAGCGAGGCGGTTTCCTTGGCACGTCTTATCAAAGCGTAGATCGTGCCCCTTATTCCGAGATTCTCATCAATACGGACGTGGGTAACCCAACCGTGCCGTTAGCACGCCTCCTCTATCGGCGAGTCCCAATCGACCACGGGAGGGCTCTTGGTATTCAACCTCTTTATAATGAGACCAAGGCCCTCTTCTTTTTCCACCCTCCATCGAATTAGCCTCGCTCGAGTTCTAACACCCAAAGCTTCAGATTTAGGCGCTTCGGACCTTCGACGATGTCCGGCTCCGACCAGCTCGGTCGATGGATGTCTTCTTCCGTCACAGAAGAAGATGTGCTAAAGCTGCGAGACGCCAGGTATCTAACCGGCGAGATTTCCCATAGGCTGCCTGCTCCAGGGCAGGTCATTCCCACTCCCGAGCCCGGCGAGAGCGTGGTATTCGTGTCTCACTTCCTTCGGGGTTTAGGCTTCCCAACGGATCCCTTTGTGCGGGGGCTCATGTTTTATTATGAGCTGGACTTCGATGACTTGAATACGGAGTCCATCCTCCATATCTCGTCATTCATTGTCGTATGTGAAGCCTTCCTCCATATTACCCCTCACTTTGGATTGTGGCTCAAGACCTTCAAGGTGGACCGAAGATGATCGAGGGGCAACAAGCAGAGTGCGGAGGGGCGGTCATAAGCAAGTGTGCTGATGCTCCATGGCCCGAGGTCTCTTTTCAAGAGGAGCTTGGTTTGTGGCAACGGGAGTGGTTTTATATCACCGCTCCTAGGGGCACCAAATGGGTGGCGCCACCCGCCTTCCGGCCAGTCCACCACAGCTGGTGGCATCATGGGTCAACCGGGGCTCGACTGGGGCCGTCCAAGGACGCGTTCCTCATTGCGGGGCCGTGTCGAGACCTCCAAGAAAGAGAGATCAATCTGGTCGTGGCGGCGCAGTTATGCTGATTCGGCGCCTTACGCCTCGTCGCCCCCTCCGTGCATGGGAGTTTAATCCGAGGGACCACGAGCTCTCCAACATTTTATGGGCGCGACGCCCAAGGAGATGTACAAACTGTTCTTGGATCACAAGAGAAGTGTACGGACTTGACCGAGGGGCCTTGAGTCTAAGCTGCAACCACCCAGATACTCAAGTAAGTAACCTCAGAACCGGACAGGCTGTTCATTCTTTTATCATATATATGCCCTTTAAGGGAGCCGTTTCTTGAACAGAGTGGATAGCCAAGGCAAAGTTGATAAGGTGTCCGGCTCCTCCCAGAGACCACGCCGGATCCCATCTTGACCAAGATGGTGAA
The DNA here is from genome assembly GCA_021605145.1 of Aegilops bicornis. Lineage (NCBI taxonomy): Eukaryota > Viridiplantae > Streptophyta > Magnoliopsida > Poales > Poaceae > Aegilops > Aegilops bicornis. Next base: position 293,038,628 of record CM038672.1, on the reverse strand, counting down.
GGCCGCGCCTTTTAAAGAAGGTGAAGGGGGGAGCAGAAGCAAATCGCCTCCGTGAAGGAGGCTTTCAAGGAAGAGGGATCAGGATCCTCCCTCCAAGGGGAGAAGAGGACCGCTCAAGACCCGGAAGCCAAGGCCTCAAAACGGGGAAAGAAGTCTTCATCAGAAAGTCCGGCGCCGGGAAGTACCCCAGCCGCACTATTTCCCCAAGGGGATCAGCCCTCTAGCGAGCCTTAAGTAAAAAAGAAGGTGTCATGTGAATAAAGAACATCCTCAGATTTATTTACAAGATAACCGAAATTGTACCTTGTAGTTCGGATCTCAGCCCTTCTCAGCAGAGCTCGTCTTCGGGGGATCTTCGTCCGGAGATGATAGAGAGCGAAACACCTCCACCTATCACGCCTTCGTGCGAGGCGGGCGACCCTGAAGTGTCGTCACGGAGAGTTTCCCCGAGTCCGGCGGGGCCAGACGGTCCGGCGCCAACCGGGCGTCTTGATCGGAGGAGTCAAGGACCCTGCTCGGGCGAAAGCGTATATCTCGTGAAGATCACCGTGCGCTAATGGCTACAGATTGAAAGAGTTGCATCCGAGAGAGCGGATTGCATGAAGCCGCTTAGAAGTTTATCGACGGGGTTTGAGGTACAAAAAATGATGTACCTTCGGCGATTATGCATATAGAATACGCCAGTATAGATAGTAGCCCTCGAGACTCGGTATCTTTGTCTGGTCACAACCGACAGCGTGCCGAGGATCATAATCTCGCATACTAACATGTCGCCGTTCCTATGTAGGTGGCGGGGTGTCCGGTGGCTAGCCGGATCGATGAATTTGCCGAACTAAAGCGGCAACTTGACGAGGCGGATGCGGACATCGCTACCGGTCAATAAGCAGTTTGACAAGTCACAAGGTATGCGACTTCTCCGCGGACACCGGTAAGGGAGCTTGACGCCCATGCCTTACTACTTGTATGCTTTGATGCGCGACGGTGCGGCTATTGTGGAGAGGTCATGGGCGGAACTTGCCCGAGCTAAAGAGAAAGCCCGAAATAGTAATGCGGCCGCCTTAAAGGCAGCCGAAGAGCTGATAGCCGAACGGGCTGCTCACTAAAGACGCAAAGAGGAAATGGACTATTTGGCCCTGAAACTGAGAAATACTACCGACCGCTGCGGGGTTCTTGAAAAAAAGAACATCAAGCGGAACAAGAGGACTGAAAAGGCCACCGCCGAATCCGAGGATGCCTGCTCCGCTATGAGAGCTGCCAAGGAGGAGCCGAGGCAGCCGGGATATTGCGGCCGAAAACCGTTTACGCTGCGGAGGAAATATCTGGATCCGAAGTATGCTCGGTTGGACAAGCTGTGGAGTTCGGAGGATGCTTATCTGGACTTAGCGGCGAAGGCCAGGACGCGATTGAGCACTTCCGAGGCCGAAGGGGCCTGAAGGAAGAGCTATTTTGGTCGCAATTCCATAGTCCGGGCGTCCTCTTACGCTGACCGATCGGTTGGCGAATGGGCCGAGCTGAATCGATTATCCGGACTTGCCATGAAGCATGTCATGACTCTTTTGTGGCCAGCGGACCCCAAATTAAAAGTTATTTTGGCTTAGTGCAGCAGTTCCTTGGTGCGGTACCGCGTATCGACGCAATGAAGCGATCGGCGTGTATTGAGGGGGGCGGAGGGCTCTTGCCGTGTCAAGGCATACTTGGGCTAAGATGAAGGCCACCGATATTGCGTCCCAGATTCGGACGGCAATGAGTACCGATCGGCGCTATTTTGAGGAAGTTCTTCCGCGCTCGTTTAATAGAGACGCATGCTCGAAGGATGTTATGTTTGAATGACATGTATAATTTTATGAAACAACGTTTCAATTTAATGTAAGAGCTTTTATACTTGTGCCTTCAAGTAGCAAACTACCTCTGTCTGGCCGTTGATGTATATATGTATATAACCCGAAGATGGCAGTCTTTCATTCACGCACATAGTGCGGGGTGTTTGCAAAGAAGTCGCGCTTTCACACTTAATCCAACGTCTTGGTCCTATAAAGGAGGTGGTAGCGTAGCAAACTAGGCAACCGGACTATAATGCTTTATCACTTTCACTTAGCCATAGGAGTTCGATGGTGAGGCTACTATATAGCCCACAGGGCACCGCACTCTCCCGAATTCGGAGTGCGTATGCTGACGGAAAAGCGGTCCTTCGTTAATGCGAGGAATTCTAAACATTCTGGTGAGTCATCGAGTGGTTGACCGGTCTCTCGCTATATCATGACGGTCGATTTCGGCTTTCTCTCTTGAGGTGCTCGCCCGGCCGAACCGGGCACAATCGCAATAGTTCTCCTGGTGCCGCGTTAGCCGATAGAACGGAACGTAAGACAAGAAAACACGTGGAGCCGGGCAAACCCAACATTTGACCAAAGACATGATTCGGAGCTGATGCATATAAGGCCTAACTCGAGACGCCGAACACTCCCTAAGGTATTCGGTCTTTTATAAAGCGGGCGAACAATGCCCTTGGTAACAAGCCCCTCGTGTCCAGTGCGTGCAAACTTCGACGCGGCCGATGCCAAAGCGCCACCTCCTCCTCGGTTATAATAAAAGACCGGGGATGAGTAACAACATGAGACAGTGAAAAGGGTTTACGCAGGTCTTAATCTGAAAAGAATCCTTGCAACGGGTCCTGCTGCTGCGTCTGCGCTGTGTCTCCGTTGTGCAGTATCCTGGATCGGTATAGCACGGCGTTCATCTGTAAAAGAGATGAACTTAGTTTGAAAAAGATCGCGCTAAAATGTAATTGGAAATAAAATAGAGAATGATTCAAAAATGAGTAACATTGAGCTTTATTGTCTCTTGTTGTACATGCGGAGCCCCTTGTAAGGAAGTGCAGCGGCTAGTAAGCATCATGTTTATTTATGCCGGACTCGCCTAACTGTGTCCGGGGTCTGAATGACCTGCTTTAGACGCATTTGGCCAGCAAGGCCGTATTAGTGTGAGGCTATTAAGGCAGTCTCACATTCTTTCCTTGAGGGACACGCTCAGCTTCCCTTTAATGAAATGATGCCTCGTGGACCGGGCATTTTAAGTTTAAGAGATGCATAATGCGGTATTGCGTTAAAGCGGCCAGCTTGGCGTCGATGAGTGCTTGATGGCTACTTTTAAATGGGGCGATGTGGAAGACCAACTTTTCCCGACGGAAGTTGTCGGGTGAGCCGAACATAACTTCCAATAGTAGGGAGCCCGTACAATGGGCATATGTGCCTGGCATTATTCCTTGGAAGGAAGTGTTGCTATGGCTAATCATGTTTGGGTTTATCCCCATGTTGCGGATTGTGTCTTGACATAGCAGGTTTAAATCACTGCGGCTGTCCATTAGGACTTGCGTAAATTGAATACCGTCGATTATAGGTTCTTGTATCAAGGCAGTCCATCCTGCGTTCCGGATACTTTAGGAGTAGTCCTGATGGTCGAAGGTAATTTGTTTTTACAACCAGTGGTTGGGACTCATTTGGGGTAGATTGTGCGGCGATAATTCAATGGGTGCCGCTCTGTTTTCCCCTTTGTTACTTGAAGTAAGTTTACTGTTTTGACCTCTTGTGGGAAATTCTTTTGTTTTCCGGGCTCGCTTGTGGTGCTCGTCATTATCCTCACTTGGTGTGTCGAGCCCCTTGTGTTCGGCGTTGAGTCTGCCGGATCGCTTGAAGACCCAACAATCTCTGTGGGTATGGTTTGCGTGCTTCCAGAGTATGTGGATTTGGCATATCTTGTCCAAGATTTTGTTTAAGTTGGATAGCTCATCGCTATTGTCCTTAAGGGGCAGTTTTTATTGTTCGTCGTGAGCTTTTGAATCCGGCGTTGACCGCGCTCTTTGGACCGTTCCCTTAATCCGGTATTTGGTCCTTGTCAAGGTCGTGGTTTCCCATTCCCATCCCTGACTTCGGATGTACTTGGGTCGCTGGTACTGCATCTTTCTAGCCAGCTATCCTCTCCCGCGCAAAAGCGGGTCATGAGGCTTGTTAGTGCGGCCATTGTTCTTGGCTTTTCCTGGCCAAGGTGTCTGGCGAGCCATTCGTCTCGGACGTTGTGTTTAAAAGCTGCTAAGGCTTTGCGTCCCACAGTCGACTATTTGGTTCTTTTTGGAGAGGAACCAGTTCCAGAATTTTCGAGCTGACTCTCCGGGCTGTTGGGTTATGTGACTTAGATCGTCTGCGTCCGGAGGTCGGACATAGGTTACCTGGAAATTGGCCCGAAAAGCATCCTCAAGCTCTTCCCAACTACCAATGGCGTTTTCGGGGAGGCTTTTAAGCCAATGCCGGACTAGCCCTTTGAGCTTGAGGGGTAGGTATTTTATGGCGTGGAGATCATCTCCTCTAGCCATGTGTATGTGGAGGATATAATCCTCAATCCAGACTCCAGGGTCTGTCGTTCCGTCGTATGCCTCTATGTTTACGGGCTTGAATCCCGCTGGAAATTCATGATCCAACACCTCATCGGTGAAACATAGAGGGTGCGCGGCGCCCCTGTATTTGGGTGTGCCGTGATGTTCGGATATTTGACGTGTTGTATTGCTCGCCGGAACTTGTTTCCTTGGCCCGTAGATAGATCTAACTGGGCCATCCTTTTGGTGCAAATCCTTATGCGGATCGCGTCGGGCTTGTGTGCGGCGCCGCTTGCGCTTCTACGCTTGCCATGTGGTCGTCTATCCGACCCGGCGGCCTCTTTGTTTTTTGATCGTGGGGGCTCTACGGCCTCCTCATCGAATTCGGGCAGTAGTTTGCGCTTTGGGTAGCTCTTTGCTTGGCGGCTGTCGCCATATTTGTCTGTAGTGTTGAGTAATTACTCCATCTCATTCGGAGTGCATCTTCCGCTGTTTTGAGCCTCTGTTTCTGCTTTTTCAAGCTACGCGCAGTAGCGAGGAGCTCTTTGTGGAAGTTCTTCTGATCCAATGACGTGTACGGCGTGAGATCGTCCGGACTACTGTCCTTGCAGGGGACGGGTTGTTTGTCCAAGTTGGCCTGTTCGGATGGTTGCTCAATGGCATGTTAAATGCCGTCGGTAGGCTCACCGCTCTATGGCTGGGTCTGTGTGGGCGCTATCTTTGTCGAGGTGGGGTTTTGGTAGCGCGCTTACGCCGCCGCTTTGACTGCTTCCCGAGGGAATTTTCTTTCGCAGAGTCTCGTCGTTCCTCGTTATCGCTTCCCTTAGGTGTGTCCACCATATATATATCGTAAGTTGAGGTGGCCATCCAGTGCCCTGTGGGCGCTGGTTCTTGGTCGTCTCCGGCATCGTCGTCCATATCGTCGTCCATATCGTCGATGTCCTCGGAGTCAAAGTCGAGCATGTCTGTTAAGTCATCGACAGTGGCTACAAAGTGGGTGGTGGGTGGGCGTTGAATTTCTTCGTCATCCGAATCCCAACCTTCCCCGATCAGAAGTTCGCCAGGCTCCTCGACAAAGAGAGAGACTTTAATGAGTTCAGGATATCGCCAAAGGGCGAGTCTTTGAAAGATGTCCGTGGCGGTGAACTCCATAACTTGGCGCCCATCGGATTCATTGGCGGCAGGGCGCGGAGGTTCGAGTCCCGGAAAGGAGTCCGCACACAGGAGTCACGAGCTTTGCAAAGGACAGGATGGTGTTCGGTTCAATCACCGTAGAGATTTCAGCCCCGAGGTGGTGTCCAACCAACCGTCCTCGATCAATGAAACCGGCTCCGGATTAAGGGTCGGAGCGGCATCGGTGCGGCCTGTGGCACCGCTTTGGCGGCAGAGCTAGATCGTACCCATCGAGACAAGGTGGCACGCTCGGTACATGGCTCGAATCCGTCGAAGATCAAGTCTCCACGGACATCGGCCGTATAGTTCAAGCTTTCCAAATCTGACTGATGGCGAGGCGTAGCTTTCGATCTGCTCCAGATGGCCTAGCGAATTGGCCCGTAGTGCAAAGCCGCCGAATACGAAGATCTGTCCGGGGAGAAAAGTCTCACCCTGGACTGCGTCGTTGCTGATGATTGAAGGAGCCATCGGGCCTATAGGTGACGACATAGAGGAACTCTCAATGAAAGCACCAATGTCGGTGTCAAAACCGGCGGATCTCGGGTAGGGGTCCCGAACTGTGCGTCTAGGCGGATGGTAACAGGAGACAAGGGACACGATGTTTTTACCCAGGTTCGGGCCCTCTCGATGGAGGTAATACCCTACTCCTGCTTGATTAATATTGATGATATGGGTAGTACAAGAGTAGATCTACGATGAGATCAGAGAGGCTAAACCCTAGAAGCTAGCCTATGGTATGATTGTTGTTCGTCCTACGGACTAAAACCCTTCAGTTTATATAGACACCAAATAGGGTTAGGGTTACACAGAGTCGGTTACAATGGTAGGAAATCTACATATCCGTATCGCTAAGCTTGCCTTCCACGCCAAGGAAAGTCCTATCCGGACAAGGGACGAAGTGTTCAATCTTGTATCTTCATAGTCTAGGAGTCCGGCCAAAGATGATAGTTCGGCTATCCGGACACCCCCTAGTCCAGGACTCCCTCAGTTAGGTAAATCAAAGTTGCTTCTTTGACAAACGAGTGAAACCAAGGAACCTTGAGAGGTTGAACAAATTGAAATAAAGAATACCATGGAGATGAACGAAATGAAAACACTCCATTGGACAAGGAACAAGGAATACGGCAAGAAAGAAGAGCTTAAGTGACAAGATAGACATTGAAACCACTCCGGTTAAATGGATAAGCAAGAAAAGAACATGATCCTCACAATTCGAGATGACGAGTGAAGAGAGCAACATCACCATGCCTCCTAAGAAGAAATAGAAGATAGATCATTGGAATAAAGGAATGGAGAAGAAAATGCCAACTTCTGCCACAAATTATCTTGGAAAGCACCCTTCCAAGAAGGTTAGAACGGAGTTGTTGGAAAACCAACAATGAAAGGATAAGCTTGTAGTGGGCTTATGGAGAAGACCTCAAAATTTTGAGGTGAGCTTCTGGCACCAACGGAAACAAATGATTGGGTTGATATCAACAAGGAGACGAGAAACTTATTTCACCGGGAGGACAAATAAAGAACTTGGGTCATTTATAAGCACCATAAATAGCAACAATCCTTAGGGAAATCTTTAGGTGAAATATAACCCAAGATAACTCCAATGAAGAGATTGATGGATTTAAAATACCTCATTCTTGACAACATGTGAATTCATGAAGCGCGAACTCACATTGTCAAGAATGACATAACACCACCTCAAATGATAAGGTAGAACGAATTGCACTTTAGAATGCAAGATGAAGAATGCTTGGGCTCCACAAAACAAAACATGTGTTGAACAACATGTTTATTTTAGAGTATAGCTTGGCGGATCTTAACTCCGAGAAAAATCTTGAAGAACAATTGAAGAATGAAAAGAATACTTGACGAACCACCATGTAGAGCCTCCATGAAGAACTCCGGTAATGAAAGGATGATAAAAAGAAAGAGAAGTTGAAAACACAAGGTGAATCCTTGCGATGATTTAGAGGGAGCTTCGTGACGAGATAATGCGGAAAACATGGAACTCCGGAAAAGAAAAGATGAAGCATCTCGAATCGAGAAATGTGACATGATGAATAACTCTGGAAAGAAGAAACCAGATCACTTGGATGAAACAAGAATTATGTTATGCGTATCCTTCACCAATTTAGATTGATGACAAGCAACGGATTTGGCATACTACTTATTCTCGTAGAAAGGATTAAGATAGATATAGCGCAAACTTGAGAAGGACTTCAACGAACCACCGGTAACAACGGAAGAGAATTTGGAAAGAACGAATGAATTGATACAATAACAACGAAAGAGAATTCTTGAATGAACCACCGTAAGAATTGAGAATGAAAGTAGCTGTCGGGTTTTGGGTTCCGGCAGACCCTCTAGGTTCGAACTCTGGGGTGCACATGGAGATCTCACCTCCAACCTACCTACACCTCGTCGCCTCGCGAGGATCTAAACTACACAAAGAGCAACACAAGGGACACAAGGTTTATACTGGTTTGGGCCACCATTGTGGTGCAATACCCTACTCCAGTGTATGGTGTGGTGGATTGCCTATGGGGCTGATGATGAACAATACAAGGAAGAACAGCCTCGCGAGGGTCTGTTCTTGGCCGGTGCGATGAACTGCTAGGGGGAGTCAGTCGCTTCTCTCTCTCTCTAGATTATTTTCCAGTGTCTCTCTTCTGGATGCCTCTACCCTGTGGGTGGATAGTCCTATTTATAGGCAGAGGCCCTGGGCCTCTTCCCAAATATTGAGCTGGAAGGGCGCCAACAATTGGCCATTTTGAAGGGGAACATCTAGTACACTTATCTTGACTAAAGTCGGTCCTCGCCTGCCAAAGACTCTGACGGTGATGACGGCTTGGGCTCCACGATGACCTCCTTCCGGCCGTTCTGCTGGTCTTGGTCTTGTTGCACCGAGATGGTTGCCTTTGCTTGATACTCTTGGCCTGCACTTGCCTCCTTTGCACCAAAGGGGAAATGAGGACACTGCGCGGGCTGGCGCCTGCCTGGCGCCCTTGGTCGTCATGGCTTGCGTCATGGGCACCTCGTGAGGTACCCCGCCTTGATCTCTCCGCCTCGCCAGCCTAGCTCGACGAGGCCGTGCCTGAGGAAGCTTCCTGTCGTCCGCCCCGCGAGGTTTGGCCCCTCGCGAGGGTCTTGAGCTTGCGTTGATGAAGATGGGCCGTACTGGGCCACCCCTTGAGCCACGCCGCAGGTCGCAGGCAGGCGAGTCTGGGTACCCCCATTGCCAGAACGCCGACAGTAGCCCCCGGGCCCAAGGCGCGCCTGGACTTGGCTTAGCAGAGAAGCGAAGGGGCAAGTCACGAAGCTGCCTGTGAGCCCCTAACAGCTTGACCTTGGGCGCCGCGTGGCGGTTGATTGGACATGGGCGTCCCTGCTTCCCCGTGATGCCTTGGCAATTGCACGAATCGACAAGAGAGCGGTACCCGTCTAGGCTTTACCTCCTTCGCCTTCTCCAGTCATTGCCCAGATCCCCTTTCTCGCTCCTATCCTTCCTGCTTCTGAAATCCCCAGATCTACTCCGACCCCGTTCTCTAGCAAGGTATGGCGCCTCGCCAGACCCCGGCCGGAGCTTGGTACTCGCCCGCTTTCGACTCCCCGAACGTGTCGGAGAAGAGCCTTACTGGCCAGCGCCGGATGATGACGGTGCAAAAGGCAACGACGGGCGGCGGTGCTCAAGGTTGGCTCGCCCTTCCCGAGGACCAAGGAAGCACCTTCTACCCGCTCTTCGTGGCGCCATTGCACCGGTCTGGTGCCTCCCTTTTCTCGAAGTTCTTCTTTTCTCGCCCTCCGCCATTACAAACTGCAAGCTCTGCACCTCCACCCCAACTCTTTTCTTCTCTGGCGATCTTCGCCTACTATTGTGAGGCTCATGTCGGGTGCAGCACTCGGTGGCCTTGCTGCGCCACTACTTCTACCTCCGGCCTCCGCTGCCCCATCATCACAAGGCGTCTTGTGAGCTTTGTCGCAGACGGCAGCTCCAACGCCATCTCGAAGCCCGGAAGAGGATTGAATGCTTCAGAGCAAGTGGGTCATGGTAGATGCCGGGCGTATCCATCCTCACCGATTCTGCCCATGGAGCAGCCCACGCCCATCGATGCTTGGTCTCGCATGAACTCGTGGATTCCAGCTGCGATCTTGGAGAAGATGGACGCGACCTGTGGCCGGGCAACATGGCGACGGGCGTAGCTGACCGGGCTTCGCTCTGAGGGAGTTCTGGAGCATCAGGTGGCCCGCTTCGCAATAATCTCTTCCATTGTGGAGGCCTCGCCTGAGCCCCGTAGTCTTGGCCGACGAAGATCTGGCCGCGTCCTCCAATCTTTGGTCTGGGAGACGTGGCGAGGCCGAGGGCGCCCCTGCACTGTTCCTTCGAGATGATTGGGAGCAGGTGGTGGACTCCATGCCCGCTTTCAACGGGGACGTGCATGTGCCCGCAGAGGCTCCCGAGCACCCGGCGGCCCTGGCGACGGTGAACGTGTCCTCCGGCGACTCCAGCAAAGAGGAGGAAGAAGAGGAGCGGGAAGAGGGGCCCGACTCCGAGGCATCCGACGGGGAGTCGAGAGCGCCCCTCCCTCGGCGCAGGTCCCGCGCTCTCCGCCTCTTGCCGAACGATGACGAGGATGGCAACGAGCGAGGTGGCGCGAGCTCGCCCCTGATCCTGAAGAAGGACAGGACGGGGCTAGTTCCCCGCGGGTCTACTCCGGCTCCGAGGCGATCTGCAGACGCGCCTCCTGCTCCCGAGCCTCTTGAGGCTGATCCCAGCAGCCGTCTCTCGGGCTTCAAGTTCGGCCGGAGGTTGCTCAAGCCCGCGAGCGATGACCAGTAAGTGCTTGATTCTCATTTTGCTTCTTGCTTCATCATTGAGGCTTGATATCCGTATTCCTTGGCTAGGCCGGCGCCTGCGGCGAAAAAGCTGAAGGGGGCTCCTGAGGCTTCGCCCGGGACAGCACCTCCATCCGCGGAAGAAGGGGACGGCAAGACGCGGGCCTCTCCTGCCCGGTCATCCTCGCGAAGCCTGGTGGGGCTAGCTGGGGCGAGCTCAGCCCCCATGGCCCAAGCGACTCCTGAGGTGTCCTTGCCTGATGCCACTTTGCCCTTGATCGTCCAGGCGCAGAAGGTCCCGACTCATGGTGCTGTGATTACGCTACCGTCCTCTCCTCCTACTCCGCCAAGCTGTCGTTTCTCGACTCCCTCTCATCTGGATCGTGCTACTCTTGCTGAAGCTGGACCGGCTGGAAAAAAGATCTTACAGGCGCCGACCCTCGCCAGGTGGCGGACGCTGGAGCTAGCCTCCGGCTGGGTTCGCTCGACGCTTGATTCGAAAGGCCTGGTTCAGGCCGCTGACGCGGCGGCGACGAGGAGAAGCAGGCCGTCCTTGAGGCGAATGCCGCCCGCGACGCCGCCTTGGGGTAGGTAGCCGATGTCTGAGGTCGCTGCACGGCGCTGGAGAGCGAAGCTGAGGCTCGCGCGACCAGCTTGCCAAGGAGGCCCGCGTCCGCCAAGAGAAGGAGGGAGACATGAAGGCTCGTGAGGCGGCCGCCAAGGACCGGGATGCCAAGCTTGATGAGCGCCATGGCCGCATAGGTGCGCTGGAGCAAGCATTGGAGGCGAGGAAGATCGAGCTGGACGACAAGGCGCGGGTCTTGGCCGAGGACCGCGCGAAGCTGGAGGTGAAGGCTCGCACCTTGCTGAAGTCGCTTTATGACAGTGGCCTGGAGAGTCCGCTGGCCGGCGCCGAGGACGGCCCTGCCAAGTTGCTTCCCTTCCTGGTCCGCGCCCTTGAAGATGTCACCCTTGGCCTTGGCCCCACGGCCGAGGCCGAGGCGCGTGTCCTGTCTTCTGCAGCGCTGACGCGCGTCTTCACCCATGTCTACCTTCGTGACCCCAATGTTGATCTTGACAGCCTGCTGGAGCCTGTGAGCGGCGAGCTTGCCGCTGCCGCTGCTGAGGCCGTGAAGGGTCAAGCGGAGGCTCTGCTGGCGAAGTTCCGGGCCTTCAGCACCAAGCCGAAGTGAGGCGCTGCCGATCCTGAGGCTTCACGAGGCGGACCCGCCCAGTGCAGCTCCGCCGTCAGCGACGGTGTTGCCGACAATTGACTCCTTCGTGGCTCTTGTCCTGCTTTCAGCTCCTGCAACATGCATCATGCCTCGTGGAGGCGTTTAAACTTGCGTTTGGCGTTGTGAAAACAATTATGGACTGTAATATTTGCTTTTGAATTCCTTGAGATTTGCGCTTTTCCTTCCTACTTGCTTATGTTCTACGTCGGCAGAGCCCGGCCCCGCGCATACCTCGGCCGCCGTTAGCCCCAACCGGAAACCAGGACGGGACCAAGGAGTGAGGGGCTATGTGACAAGTTAGGCTCCTGAGTCGCGATGCTCAGGAGTCCCCCTTGACGCATGAACAACAAGTAGGGAGGTGAGATGTATGGGTGAATTTACCATTCTACATCGACAGAGCCCGGCCCCGCGCATACCTCAACCGTTGTTAGCCTTTCGGAACTAAGGGGTGAGGGGCAACGTGACCAGTTAGGCTCCTGAGTCACGATGCTCAGGAGTCCCCCTTGACGTTCAAACGGCATTCGTACCTTGGCTCCGCTCGCGGAGAGACGTGCGACGAACCAGGCCCGAGGGGCCTGGCTAGGTGGCGTGCCTCTGGGCGTGACCCAGGCGTAGCCCCCGTGCCCACCCCCCTCGCGCGGCACTCCCGAGGGGAGGCGTTACGATGAGGCCAGAAATTGAGCTCTGGGCTCCCTGAGGTTGATGCGGCCGGGGGCCACCCTCAGTTGTTTATCACCAGCTGAGCATAGCGCTCAGATGTGTACAGCATAGCCGCTCCTTGGCAGTGTTGTCACCAGCTGAGCATGGTGCTTCCAGCAGTGCGTGGGAGGGGCTCCCCTCGGGAGGAGCCCCAGGCGTGTACAGCCCCGCCCTGACACGTGGCTGGCACGGTAGGGCCTGGCGAGGTGTATCTGGGCACCCGTGAGCCAGCGCGGGACTCACGGGGCCCTACCTCAAGGCGGGTTGCGCCTGGCTCTGGGCCTTTTTCTTGTAATGTGTTCCTGCAAATTTGGTTAGATGTCGGCGCTCTACGTCCTCGGGTCCCGGCCCTCGAGCGGGGCTCAGCCGTCGCTGGTATGCCAGGTCGCGATGCCGTGGACAAGGCCAGAGGGTGAGGGCTGGAGAGCCAGTAGGAGCCCATGAGTCGCGATGCTTAGGTACCCCCCCTCCCTTTAACGTGCAAGCGGCCGACATGAAGGAAGAGGGGTGCCGTGGACAGGCACCAAATAATGATCATGATGGGTCAAACGCACAACCCGAATAAACGCAAGAGGGGTACTTGCCACTGGGTATGGCCCGAGTGGCTTGGGGATGATGCAGCCCGAGGGGCGCCCCCGGAAAAGTAAACTAGAAACATGAATCAAATGGGATACATGCCGCAGGGGCGGACCCACGCTGACACGGCACCGATGCAGCCACAGGGGCGCCCCTGAAAATGAAACTCGAAGGATGTCACCTGATAATGTTGAAGATGAAGGGATGCTGAAGTAGCGGACGTCGTGCGTTGCCGAAGCCGATCTTCACGAGCCCCCAGGCCCAGGAGCCTCGGGAGGCTCCGGAGGTGCTGGTGGCTCCTTGCGGACCATTTCCATCTCCGCCAGGACTGCGGAACGCCTGGCCACTTGAGCCTCCAAGATGCTCCTCATGAGGCGCTGGTGCGTGGCAGCCGCGTTCGGCAAGCCGTAAGGCATGCGAACATAGCTGTGGGGTGGACCTTCACAGCGCCCCGCGCATGAGGGCCAGAGGCGCTCCGAGGCGGCTCGGTTGACCTCGGTATGTCGATGCAGACGCGCAGCCCACCATCCTCGCCTGGATGGGGAGCTACGGCGGGTAAGCGGCGGCTGCCACTCATGACTCTTGACTCCTACAACTCCTGAATGATCTTGCTGACGAACTCCTGAGGGTTTGGCCCTCCTTGCCTCGCTTCTTCCTGAGGGAAACGTGCTTTGAAACACGCCTCCAAGTGGTGCCCGAGCGCCTCCCTTGTGATCTTAGCAAAGTCGGTGGCCCTCCAGGAGAGAGCCCCCGAGCCTTGCCTGAGGAGGGCGCCGGGCACGCCTTCCTATGCGACAGAAGGAGGTTCCCCCTGAGCAGTAGCGCGACCACGAGGGGCCTGCCTCCCGAGGGGTCGGGCCAGGCGATGTCTTCTTCTTCTTAGGAGCAGCCTTGGGGAGCCTCCCGCTCCTGTGATCTGGATCTTCAATTGAAGCGGCTTGAAAAGCACGCTCCAGGGAACACACTGCGTCTCTCTCTTCACAAGGCACCGTGATGACTCCACCGCTTCCTGGCATCTTGAGGACATTGTAGCCGTGATGAGTCACGGCCATGAATTTGGCCAGAGCTGGGTACCCGAGGATTGGATTGTACGGTAGGCGAATGTGAGCGATGTAGAAGTCAATGAGCTCGGTGTGGTAGTTGTCGCGCGCCCCGAAGCTGACAGGAAGGTGGACCTGCCCAATCGGAACTGTGGAACCATCAGTGACTTCAGAGAAAGGCTTGGTTGGCTGAAGCTGATTGTATGGCACTTGGAGATTGTTGAATGTCTCGACGGACATGACATTGAGCCCTGCCCCGCCATCGATGTGGGTCCTGGTGACTTGCACGTTGTTGATGATTAGGGAACAAAGCATCGGGAGGACTCCGGCTGTGGCTGCGCACTTGAGCTGATCCGCTGAGCTGAACGTGATGGCGCACGCTGACCACCTGAGAGGGCGCGTGGCTTCAAGCTTGGGGAGGACTGCATTCACTTCGCGGGCGAACTACTTGAAGATGCGTTGAGAGGCTGGGGCTTGAGCTCCGCCTAGGATGCAAGCGATTGCGCGCGGCTCCTGGGAGCCCCCAGCCCCCTCCTCCTGATGACGGTCTTCATTTCTCCTTGGCTACGGTGGCAGAGGAGGGAGACCTGCGTTGCTGTGGGCGATCCTAGCGAGGCTGATCCCTCTAGCCTCCCTCGCGAGGTGGGTCCCTCCAACCTCCCTCGCGAGGCTGATCCTGCCAGCGGTCCTCGCGAGGTCGGTCACGCCACCCTTGGCGAGGGCCACGGTCTTCCCAGCGTCCTGTGCTTCTTCCTCCTCCTCGGCCATAGCCTCGATCATTGAGGTCGGGGCGTCGACCGATTCGCCCTTCTCGCACGGCCCTGAGCTCTTGGCATTCGTTGCTGTTGTGGGTGTGGAGGTCGTGGTACACGCAGTACCGGCTGCCCTTGGAACACTTGGGCTGATCCCTGCCTCGCTTGGTGTCTGGTTCTGCCGCGAGCACGGCAGCCCCCTTGCGCTTCACGTCCTTGACCTTGGGCTTCTTTCTTCGGGGTCGGCAGCCGGCAGCTCGAGGAGGGAAAGCCATCCTTCCTCAGCCCTGGCGCACTTGGTCGCCAAGTTGAACAGCTCCAGGGATGTGCACAGGTCTTCATGCATCGCCAGCACCTCCTTCATCTTGGTGTCACGCACACCGTCGGAGAAGGCTGAGATGATGGCCTCCTCAGTCACCTTGGGAATCTTGAGGCGTGCGTTGTTGAAGCGCTGGATGTACTTCTGCGGGGTCTCTCCTGGCTGCTGCTTGATGTGGCGCATGTCGCTCACGGCAGGAGGCCGGTCGCGAGTGCCTTGGAAGTTGGCGAGTGCCTGGGTGCGCATCTCGTCCCAGGAGGAGATCGTGCCAGGAGCCAGGTTCAGGAGCTAGGTGCGGCCACCGTCCTTGAGTGCCATGGGAAACCAGTTCGCCATGACCTTCTCGTCCCCGTTGGCGGCTACGATGCCCAGCTCATAGAGCTAGAGGAACTCCGCAGGGTCGGCCGTGCCGTCGTAGCGAGGAGGCAGGTCTGGCTTGAACTTGCTGGGCCACGCGACGCTGCGTAGCTCGGTGGTGAAGGCGCGGCAGCCTGCAGTGGCCACGGGAGGCCTTTGGTGATGGAGGGCTTGATCTTGCGGGTCCCCGTGTGCTGCCGCTGGGAGCAGCGCGTGGTCTTGGCGTGCTGGAGCAGGAGCGCGGTCATGACGTGCCATTGTAGGGAGCACTCGGGCAGCTTCTTGGGGACGAGGGACCTCTTGGCAGCTCTGCTCTTGCTGCGCTGGTGCCGGACGGAGTGGGTTCCGCCCAGGGGCCACGCGCCTTGGGGCCAAGGCGCCTTCTTGAGGGGGAGGCGGCTAAGGCGCCCTCGGAGCTTGATCGCCTGCGCAAGGCGGGGCGGTGATGAGAAGGGACGGCGCAGAGAGCCCAGCGCTCGGACGAAGCTTCGGCGACGCAGTCGAGCCACTCCTCAGACGTCATCGGACGGGCGGTAGCGCAGAGCTCGTTTGCCGCGATGAGCGCGGCTCGAGCCTCCATGGGCGCTGGAGCGTCTTGGGGCGAAGAACCAGTAGAAGCGGCGAAGGAATAGCGGTCTGGCCGTCTCGCCTCACGGATGGATGCTTTGGGGCGACGCCGCTGCTCATTCCCGCCGGGCAGTGGCGGCGCGTTCTGACGACGGGAACGGCGAAGCGGCCGCCGGAGCCGTCGGGCGACGCGAAATGGCAGAGCGGCCAGCGCTCAGCCTTGGGCCCGACGAGTGTCTGACATGGATGCGAGGGGCGGAGAAGAGCAGGGCGGCGGAAGGCGGATTTCGGTGCACCCCTATCTGGCATGCCAAATGTCGGATTTCGGGTTCCGGCAGACCCTCTAGGTTCGAACTCTGGGGTGCACGCGGAGATCTCACCTCCAACCTACCTACACCTCGTCGCCTCGCAAGGTTCTAAACTACACAAAGAGCAACACAAGGGACACAAGGTTTATACTGGTTCGGGCCAACATTGTGGTGTAATACCCTACTCCAGTGTGTGGTGTGGTGGATTGCCTCTGGGGCTGATGATGAACAATACAAGGAAGAACAGCCTCGCGGGGGTCTGTTCTTGGCCGGTGCGATGAACTGCTAGGGGGAGTTCAGTCGCTTATCTCTCTCTAGATTATTTTCCGATGTCTCTCTTCTGGATGCCTCTACCCTGTGGGTGGCTAGTCCTATTTATAGGCAGAGGCCCTGGGCCTCTTCCCAAATATTGAGCGGGAAGGGCGCCAACAATTGGCGATTTTGAAGGGGAACATCTAGTACACTTATCCTGACTAAAGTCGGTCCTCGCCTGCCACAGACTCTGACGGTGACGTCGGCTTGGGCTCCACGATGACCTCCTTCCGGCCGTTCTGCTGGTCTTGGTCTTGTTGCACCGAAATGGTTGCCTTTGCTTGATACTCTTGGCCTGCGCTTGCCTCCTTTGCACCAAAGGGGAAATGAGGACACTACGCGGGCTGGCGCCCGCCTGGCGCCCTTGGTCGTTATGGCTGGCATCATGGGCACCTCGTGAGGTACCCCGCCTTGATCTCTCCGCCTCCTCGCGAGCCAGCTTGACGAGCCCGTGCCTGAGGAAGCTTCCTGTCGTCCGCCTCGCGAGGCTTGGCCCCTCGCGAGGGTCTTGAGCTTGCGTTGATGAAGATGGGTCGTACTGGGCCACCCCTTGAGCCACGCCGCAGGCAGGCAAGTCTGGGTACCCCCGTTCCCAGAACACCGACAGTAGCAAAGGCACAATTCACCGGGAAGAATTGGCAAACGAATGAAGATACTTGAGGGTATCTAGATATATGAGAACGAAGAGATCAAGAGCTGACTAGAGGATACTTGAATGATTCACCGGTAAGATTTGGAGAACGAGAGCTGAAAGCTGGAATGAATAATTATGACATGATGGCCTACGGAGGAAAGAAATGGGAACAACTCATGAAATGCTCCGGATGGGTAAAAAGACTTATCACAATCGAAAACAATTATGAGAGGATGGCATCAAACTAGAACCATGAATCTTGAAGTGAATGGAGCAAGATTTAAGAGAAACTCTTCTTCGCTCTTCAAATGTTGAGAATGACGATGAGAAACACCACCATGAATTGTTGAGGCACTCCGGAATGAAAATTAGAAAGGTTGAACCAACGATGAAAATAATTTGAAAGATCTTGGAGAAAGACATATGACTGATGATAACCCATTCTTACATCAAAGTTTGAAAAGAATTTTAGAAGCTCTTGGAAAATTAGAAGAGTCAGGTAAGATCCTGGGAAAAGAACTGTGGGTTAGGGCCCACTCAAAAGAACCACCGTTGAACGATTGCTTGAAAAGAGAGATTGCACCGGTTGAATTAAATGGCTTGAATGAGATAGCATCCTCAAAAGAACTTGAGTGAATTGAGAATGGAAACTTGAATCTTCTGAGATATCTTCATCACTCCAGAACAATTGAATAGCGAAAAGTGAATGATTAAGAGGTGCACCGGTACGAGAAAAACATTTGAAACGAGGAAAAGATATGATCGACAAAGTTTGAATTTAATCCACTGGAGAAGAGAACGAATAATGATGAAGTTAAGGCTCCGTTAGTATCCTCTTGAGAATCACCGGATAAGAACATTGACGGAAAAGAATGGAGAGACTTCCATCTATAAGATGGATACTCGATTAGAAATCTGAGTCCTTGAAGAAAAAGGATGGGAGGGTGGGAAAAACAAAGGCAACTTGGGATGGATGAAACGAACACCATTGAGAAAAAGCTTAGAATTGCTCTTGCGAATGTAGAAATGATCGGATCCACTTGAAGAGAAGCACGCCGGTTGGAAAAGAATTAACATGGCAACCTCGATGATCAAGAAGGATTAGTATTCACATAGAAATATGAGAACACCGTTTAGGGAAGGTATGGAATCAACACTTGGCATTGAAGCAACTCGAATACCACAAAACAAAACAAAACAAAGGATTTGGCTTGCAGAATAAGCCGAAAACAAACATATGATAGAGATTTCACCCAAAGTATTCGTGATGAGGCCCCACGGGCACGACGTACAGCGGACGTCACGAATGACAAACAAGACATCCCCGAATCGGCATAGCCAAGGATTCTTTAAGACGCCTCGCGACCACTGTAAATCGATCATGAAAAGCGAACCACTAGACGTTGGACCCCAATCTCAAATCATACATCTGTCGGAAAGATATCCTATAAGCTACTAGAATTCCCACTTATAAACTCCCGAAACTTTCTGGTTATGCAATCAGGTGTTGGGGATATAGGGGACACAAAATATATCACCCAAACTAACAATACCTAGATCCAGTTGTATCCATCCGTCAACACATAACCAAGAAACCTTTGGAAATCATTTACCTCAACCTTCGAAAAGCATCCGTTATACGAGTTATGGCAATACTCCCGAACTCCCGCCCCAGTACTGGGTAGCGTCGAGGTGATCTCACCAACAACTGCATAAAAGAGATTTTCGATGTCTGCGAAACTCAGGTATTCCAGAACTGCAACGATAAAATTGTGACGACAACACCTTGGAGCTCAACTCCTCGGGACACTGCCACAACCCCTAAATGTCAGGAGGCACCAAGAACAATGTTCTCGTCACAAAACCATCGGAACGATTCCAAGATACCGGCGTGATCCTAATTTTTTTTAGTGAAATTTGAGGAGAGGAGAGTCAAAACTTCTATGTCAGGGGGCCTCACCAGAGCGACGAAGGGATTGAGGAGTAAAAGGAATCCTACTCTCCGATATATATAATCCTAAGACTCAAAACATTTTTTTCTAGACTCAACAACGCCAGCAATTCGATCAAGCAGGGGGCTCCTAAGTCGGGGATGGCTCTGATACCAACTTGTAACACCCACGGTGCAGCTATATCTCTCACGTGTCGAGGCGCGACTTAGAGGCATAACCGCATTGTAGGTTTTGTCGCAAGAAGGGTCATCTTCACACAATCCCATGTAATGAACAAGAATGGGATAAAGAGTTGGCTAACAATCGCCACTTCACACAATACATAAAATAAATACATACATCATTCAAGATACACACATAGACCGACTACGGTCAAATCCAAATGAAAATAAGATAACCCCAAATGCTAGATCCCCGATCGTCCCAACTGGGCTCCACTACTGATCATCAGGAAACGAAACATAGTAACGACCAAGTTCCTCATCGAACTCCCACTTGAGCTCGGTTGCGTCACCTGACCGATATCGCTTTCGGCACTGCAAGAATCGTTTTGGTAGAATCTTTGAGTCACGAGGGCTCAGCAATCTCACACCCGCGAGATCAAGACTATTTAAGCTTATAGGAAGGATGGGGTAATGAGGTGGAGCTGCAGCAAGCACTAAAGCATATATGGTGGCTAATATACGCAAATGAGAGCGAGAAGAGAGGCAAAGCACGGTCGTGAAGCTAGAAGTGATCAAGAAGTGATACTGAAACGACTTACGTTCATGCATAACCCAAACCGTGTTCCCTTCTCGGACTTCGCCGAAAAGAGACCATCACGGCTACACACGCGGTTGATGTATTTTAATTAAGTCAAGTGTCAAGTTCTCTACAACCGGACATTAACAAATTCCCATCTGCCTCAAAACCGCGGGCACGGCTTTTGAAAGATAATACCCTGCAGGGGTGTCCCAACTTAGCCCATTATAAGCTCTCACGGTCAACGAAGGATATTCCTTCTCCCGGGAAGCCCCGATCAGTCTCGGAATCCCGGTTACAAGACATTTCAACAATGGTAAAACAAGACCAGCAAAGCCGCCCGAATGTGCCGACAAATCCCGATAGGAGCTGCACATATCTCGTTCTCAGGGTACACCAGATGAGCCAGACGTCGGGTTGGCATAGACCCTGATTGCCCAGGGGGCGCCGGACATTGCTCGGTTTAGACCAGCACTCGAAGGAGCACTGGACCGGGGCTTAAAATAAAGATGACCCTCGGGCTCGTGAAAACCCGGGGAAAAAAGGCTTAGGTGGCAAATGGTAAAAGCAAGGTTGGGCCTTGCTGGAGGAGTTTTATTCAAGGTGAACTGTCAAGGGGGTCCCATAAATCACCCAACTGTGTAAGGAACGCAAAATCAAGGAACATAACACCGGTATGACGGAAACGAGGCGGCAAGAGTGGAACATAACACCAGGCATAAGGTCGAGCCTTCCACCCTTTACCAAGTATATAGATGCATTAATTAGAGAAGAGGTACTGTGATATGCCAAAATATCCATGTTCCAACATGGAACCAACTTCATCTTCACCTGCAACTAGCAACGCTATAAGAAGGGCTGAGCAAAAGCGGTAACTTAGCCAAACAACGGTTTGCTAGGAAAGGATGGTTAGAGGTTTGACATGGCAATATGGGAGGCATGACATAGCAAGTGGTAGGTAGCGCGGCATAGAAATAGAGCGAACAACTACCAAGCAAAGATAGAAGTGATTTCGAGGGTATGGTCATCTTGCCTGAGATCCCTCAAGGAAGAAGAACGAGTCCATGAAGAATACAAACGGATGTAGTCGAACGAATCCTCACAACTCCGGAACGAAACCGAAGCTAATGAGAGAAGCAACCCGGAAAGAAACAAACAACATAGTAAACACACAATCATAAACATGGCATGATGCACAATCAAGTATGATGCATGTCCGGTTTAAATGAGGCATGACATGGCAAGTGCAACAAACAATACTACAAATTAAGTGGAGTTCAATATGCAACGAGTTGCATATTGACGAAACAACACATGACTCATTTAGTTCTCTCTCGGTTATGTACCAAACAATATTAAATGTTATTAAACATGGCAAGGGATGAAGCATATGAAAACTACCTATCTAGGCAAGTTTAGATGAGGCCGGAACAACAAACAACAATTCTGGAAAATCCCCATATGCAATTTACAAATTTGGTACTGTTCTGCCATAAAACATATTTTATTGTTTTTAAACAGGAAAATAAAGTGCACCATGTTAAACTAGGCATTTTTCCACCCCATTTACATATAAAGTTTATTAAAAACCGAGTTACGGTTAATTAGTTATGAAATAAATCATTTTAACATGGCATTTTAGCAAATTAATGCAAACAACAGGTTAAACATTTTAAACAAGGATGAGAGTGGGTATTATGAAACTAGATGAAATTCTAGGAATTTTAGATATATAAAATATTTTAAACCGATGCATGGTTAATTAGTTATTACATGCATGAACATGAGGGTTTTTCTGTAAAACTGCAGCCTCTGGAATAATAGGCAAATTCGCTGGAGAGGAAAAAAAGCACAAGCAGGCTGAATTTCGGATCTGGGCTGGGGAGCTGCTCACATTGGGCCTTGAGGCCGGTCGGTGGAGAGGGAGGCCGACATGGGGGCTGCTGGGCCTTGGAGCCCACCTGGCGGTTGCTTTCAAGGCGAGGCGTAATCAACGCAGCCGATCGCTTGCCCCTCCTCTCGAGCAGGCGGCAACGGGACTTGGAGGCGGCAAGAGTGCAAGCGAGCATGGACTCTGTGGCTCGGGGAGGCGACGTGGGGAACCGGCGGGGACCAAGGCGGCAGGGAGGTCCGTAGGGGCGCGGGTCTCGTGGATGGCGGATCTGGCCGGGAACAGGATGAAGTTGTCATGATTCGGGCGACGGAGACAAAGCGCACTGTCTGGACAAAGCAGAGGACTTGGCGCGGCTACGACGACAAAGACATGCTGGATCCGACGAGGAACCGAACAAGGAGGACGGGGAGGGGGCGTCGGGGCCGGATCCTGCTCTGCTGCTGGGGGCACGGGGACGAGGAGGAGGGAGCTCGTGCTCCTGCAGGGGAACACGGGGAAAAGAGAGAGAGAGGTTAGAGCAGAGGGAGAAGAAGAACGGGAGGAAGTAGGGGCGACAACGATGTGGAGGAGGCGGGTGAGCTCTACTGATCCTCGGGGAGAACAAGCGGAGGCCGGGGAGCCTGGCTCCATGGAGGTGCTTGAAGTAGAGGATCCAGGGGCGCAGTCCCATTGGAGCTCGAGGGAGGCAGTGGATCGCTGGATTGGCTGGTGACTGAAATCGAGGGGAGGTGGAGGATCGGGTGGGATCCCGAGAAAGAGTGTGGCGGCGGCGCTAGGGTAGGATCCCTAGAAATTAGGTGGGTTGTCTGTAGGATCTTGAGAAGAGGTGTCTAGAGGGGGGTGATTAGACACTAAGTACCAAAGTTGCAGTTTTTAACCTTATTAAAGTTTAAATGGAGTTTAGGCACAAGTTTAACTTTTTCAATACATAAAAGCAAGCATGCAAAGAGTATATAAGCAGCGGAAAGTAAAGCATGCAACTTGCAAGAAAGTAAGGGAAGGGTTTGGAGGATTCAAACGCAATTGGAGACACGGATGTTTTTGTCGTGGTTCCGATAGGTGGTGCTATCGTACTTCCACGTTGATGGAGACTTCAACCCACGAAGGGTAACGGCTGCGTGAGTCTACGGAGGGCTCCACCCACGAAGGGTCCATGAAGTAGCAACCTTGTCTATCCCACCATGGCCGTCGCCCACGAAGGACTTGCCTCACTAGCGGTAGATCTTCACGAAGTAGGCGATCTCCTTGCCCTTACAAACTCCTTGGTTCAACTCCACAATTTTGCTCTGAGGCTCCCAAGTGACACCTAGCCAATCTAGGAGACACCACTCTCCAAGAAGTAACAAATGGTGTGTTGATGATGAACTCCATGCTCTTGTGCTTCAAATGATAGTCTCCCCAACACTCAACTCTCTCTCATACGATTTGGATCTGGTGGAAAGAAGATTTGAGTGGAAAGCAACTTGGGAAAGGCTAGATATCAAGATTCATATGGTAGGAATGGAATATCTTGGCCTCAACACATGAGTAGGTAGTTCTCTCTCAGAAATAGGATGCGGGAAGTGTAGGTTCAGTCTGATGGCTCTCTCCACAAATGAAGCGGAGGTGGAGGGGTATATATAGCCTCCACACGAAATATAACCGTTACACACAATTTACCAATCTCGGTGGGACCGAATCAACAAACTCGGTCAGACCGATTTTAGTAAACCTAGTGACCGTTAGGGTTTTCAGTGGGACCGAAATGCAACTCGGGAGGACCGATATGGTTAGGGTTAGGGCATAACGTAATCTCGGTGAGACCGATTACACAAACTCGGTGAAACCGATTTTGTTAATTAGCTAACCAGAGAGTTGGTCAGGCAAACTCGGTTGGACCGATTACTCAAACTCGGTGGGACCTATTTTTATAATGAGTCAACCAGAAAGTTTGCATTGTAATCTCGGTAGTACCGATTCTCAAACTCGGTGGGACCGATTTTGATAATGGACATACACAGAGATTACAATCCCATCTCGGTAAGACCGAGATCCCTATCGGTAGAACCGATTTGCCTAGGGTTTTTGGCAGTGGCTAAGACATCAAAACTCGGTGGCGCCGGATAGAAAGAATCAGTGGGGCCGAGTTTGACTTTAGGTTTTAGGACATATGTGTGGAAGTGGGAAAGTAGTTGAGGGTATTTGGAGCATATCATTAAGCACTTGAAGCAAGAGGCTCATTAAGCAACACCTCATCCCTCCTTGATAGTATTGGCTTTTCCTATAGACTCAATGTGATCTTGGATCACTAAAATGTAAAATGAAGAGTCTTGAGCTTGAAGCTTGAGCCAATCCTTTGTCCTTAGCATCTTGAAGGAATTCCCACATCCTTTAGTCCATGCCACTCCATTGTTGAACTTATCTGAAACATACTAGATAAAAGTGTTAGTCCAACAAGAGATATGTTGACATTAATTACCAAAACC